>OX638138.1:104631173-105831173 GCA_951805005.1 Othius punctulatus | reverse complement strand
TTTAAATGTATAATAGTATACTTTCCAATTCGAATTATTAAAATTATCATTATGTATATTGAATCTCATCGTTAAAACTACACTTTAATCGAATGGGTGAATAAAATATTCACTTTATTCACTATAACTATTGACAACGTGAATAAACTAAAAAAATAGGTAAATTCGCACTATCGTTGAAAGTTTCGTTGTCACGTGACAATGTGATACTTCACGCAAATTGTTAAATTCTGATAACGAATTGGAAAAAATCTTTATTTTATTATCGCACTCGGCTTCGCCTTTCACGCTAAACTGTTTTTTCGCGGATAAAATTCGACTTTATCCACTTATACCATAGATACCTATTAAAGAACAAGTGAAATAAGTCATTGTTTATAGCACTAGTCCAAATTTAAAAAAATATGAGAGTATTTTTTAACGCACTACGGACGGATACTATTTTTTATATAATTTGCGCCTTTTTTATATAAAATAAGTATGTATTTTCTATAAATAATTCATAGTTTTAATATTTCTTTAATTTCAATTGGTAACACTCTATTGACATTTATTTATTTTGAAGTTCAAATTATTTTATAGACGTTTCTACCTATAACTTACATTTCATTACATTATACACTTCTTATAGTGCTTATACAGGTTGATATACGCGCCTGAAAGCTGCCATTGGCCATGGTTGCCTTATTATCATTATGTCAGAAGATACTCCGTTGCACATAACACATAACCATCACTAATATTTTCATTGCAAATTTTACTGCGTTTTAAACGTTTTCACTTATCAGCAAATCACTTGTTCATAGATGAAATCTATATCCCATTTGGCATCATATGACATATGAAGCGATGCTCGTCAGTGCGTACCAACGCGATTTCGATAATACAGAAACAAATTTAATGGCTCCACATGTTCTACACAGGGGCCGTAATTTTGTTTTTTTGCAAAATTCACTTTCAATTCAGCGATAGTCAACTTTTTTTAAAAATACTTAACTACATTTTCTGATTTCTTTTTTCTGGTAGAGATTATTTTTTTAAATCGAAATATGTTCAATAGTTGGCTTACATGGAATATTCATCACAGAAAAAAAAAGAAGTTTATTAACATAAAGTTGTTATTTTGTGAGATTATTTAAAATCCTTGCAGAATTCAGATATACTCGAAAGTAATTTTAAAATATTTCACGGTATCAATCAAACTGAACACCTTTATGTGGTTGATCAAAATAAAGCTCATTTACTGCTTTGATAATCAGTATTTTTCCGAATTTCGTTTAGCAATTCTGTCAATTATATAATATTCTTTGGAAATATCTTATATATTTTTTACTGTTATGGTAATTTCAGAAATGCTTACGTATATTTTCTTTTTCTTTTCTGGTAGAGATTAGTTCTATAAATCAAAATATGTACAATAAGTTGGCTTTGATGGAATATTCATTACAGAAAAAAAAATGTTTATCAACATAAAGTTATCTCATATTTTATGAGATTATTACAAAATTCAAATATAAACTAATGAAATTTTGAAAAATTTCACGGTATCAAGGAAAGACAAAATGAATCAATACCGAAGAAGCCAGTTCGGAATCTTCAAAAACTTAAAAAATAACTAGGGACTAATAAAAAAACAACTTTATGTTAATAAATATTTAGTTTTTCCTCTGTAATGTATATTCCATCAAAGCAAACTTATTGGACATCTTTGCATTCAGAAAAATAATCGTTACCCGAGAAAAAATAAGAAAACTTACGTAACCGTATGAAAAAATTGACTATTGCTGAAATGAAAGTAGATTTTACAAAAAAAAAAACAACAAAATGATGATGAAAAATAATCGTGGTACCTTTTCTTCACTATATTTATTTGTGACTAAATGTACATTTCGGTCACAACGTGACCATAATCATTAGTTATCATAGTTATCATAAACATTTTTGGGAAAGAATTACATAAAGTCCCTTAGATATAAATAGCTGATTCCGATAGATTTTTTTTCTGATTTCAAAAACGTCCAAAAAAAATTCTGGGACGTCAGGTTTTTGAAGTATTTCAATTTTTGCAAAATGTGTAATTAATTTTTATTTCGGGATGTTAGACAGATTCCGATAATTTTTTATGGCAATACTGCATTCAAATTACAGTTTGGCGGTTACTGGTATTACTTTTCTAACCTATTTTTAACTATGAACGTGTTTTTGTAAGTAAATAGTGTAAAATCTATAAAAAAAAAATATTAAAAAATGACCAACAATTTGTTTTTTGCATTTCGTACATGTGCATAGTAAGTACCTTGCGAAAAATGCATTGAAATTGAAGGGACAACACATTCGTCAAAATTTGTCGACCAGTGTTATTAATAATATAATAGTTATTTATGTTACAAGTACGCTAAATAGGTGTTTATGGACGCGGCCGGAAGATTAAATGGCGAGGCGTTAGCCGAGCCATTTAACCGGCCAAGTCCATAAAGACCATTTAGCGTACGTGTAACATACAACTTTTTTTTTAATTTGTACACATATTGATTTGAAAATAATATTGAAATATGTTATTTCCAACCATAACAACAGTGTTGTTGTTGACAAATTAAATTTGACAAAATGTCAGATATCGAAGATAATATCGAAGAAGATTATGATTTGCCACCAGAAGTTATCGAGCAAGCTGCACAAGCACAAAGTCGATTGATGCCCGTGAAGTCGGCTGCCATTTACGAAAAAACGTATAAGTTGTTTTGCGATTGGCGCAACAAAATGTCTGTACGCTTATTTGCGTTAAAAAGTCTTGGTGGATGGCGCTCAACGAGTGTAGCGGAAGGATATATTGAGGAATCGGAGTACCAGAAAATGGAAATTGCAAAGAAAATTACAAATTCGGCGAATAAAACTGCTGATGACATTCCATCTACATCATCTGGAATCGTCTCTAATAGCAATGAACAAACGATTATGAATGATATATGTGACGACGGAAGAATTACGCTTAGTGGACACTTTAATAAATGTACGTTTAATTTCAGTATTGTAAAGAAAGATAAATAATTTGTATGTGTTTAGATTATTATTATTAACTAAATAATAATTAATTCGCAATCTCGTTCTTCTAGTTATATCGTCCTCTCGTATCTCATTCTCTCTATCTCGTTAAACAGAAAAGTCCGCTGTGGCGGTTTTTAACGTCCGTTGCTATAAAACAAAAAATTTAACGTCCGTTGCTATAAAATATTGTAGCATTGCACATAAACGGTTGTTTAGATTGTTTGTTATAACGACGTTAATGACGTCTTTATGAATACAAATTAAAAAAAAACAATTTTCTGTGATATGAAACGAAAATTTTTCTTTCTACATGAAATATCTATGAAAATATTGCTAACAAAATATAATACGAGTGAAAGAAAATGTGAATAGTTGGCATCTCAATTCAATGATGATTGAATTGAATTCTCTAATTTACACTAATTCGGCTATTTATAAAATAGCAGTACATGTTGTAAGTTTGTTATACTTTTCGTTTATTATATTATTCTTTATTTGGGAGATTTAATTTTTTATACAAAATGAAATGAAACCTATCAAATATATAAATATTGAAAATCATATTAAATATATTAACATAAGTTTTAATAATTTAAATATAAAATATTAGTCTTGTAAACTAATTGTTGGTTGTTGTAAATATACGAACCTTTGGCGATTAAAGATAATATAAATCACTTTTATTTCATTTTATCATTTTATCATTATATCTTATCATTCGATAACTTACACTAATTCTGCTATCTTGTAAAATGAAAGTACATGTGTACTCTGTACTGTATAAGAACCTGTTGTGATTTTATTAGGTCAAAATTTAACAAAATTTAATGAACTATACGCGACAAAAAAAAACTGTGATAATTAATATATCGGATTTATGAGGCTGATACATGATAAATAAAGACCGGATAAAAAGCATTAAAAAACATAAAAAAGCACTTCAAAAAGCACATCTTTTTGAAAAAATAGCATTATCATACGCAAAAAAAGCATAAATTTACATAAAAAGGTACAACAAATTTTGCAAAAACCCAAACAAAATTTAAAAAAATGTTTATTTTTTAAATTTATTTTATTATTATTTATTTATTTTTATTTATTTTTATTTATTTATGTGCCTTTTATTATTTTGTCCAAAACACAGGACAGTTGAAGAAAGCATTGACTGAAAGAGCGTCGAGTTATAGATAAAACAATGAATTCAATTAAATGCATTTATTTTTAATTTAATTTAAGTACATTTAATTGTAAATTTAAAAATGAATATTTATGGAAAAAAAAAACAAAAATATCCTAAATATAGGTAGGTACATACTAATTTGACTTACTTACTAATTTGGCTTTGTGACTTTGTAACATTCTAAAATACTGGTGTCTTTGAAAACAAGTTACAATTAAATATTGCTCAAAATTTTCAATGATTAAATTGTGCCTTCTATCGCTCTAAATATATTTATGGACGCAGAATCTTCTTCAAATCAGCTGCTAAAAGCTCTAAATAAGCGCAAAATCGTAAAAAAAAACCACAACATTGCAAAACAAGCAAAAAAGCACCAAAAAAATGGTTAAATGCTCCGTTTATTTCCAAATCGGATGTAAAGTTAATTCATTTGTTAATGCTTTAGATATTTACAAAAAGCATAAAGCTTAGAATCCGGTCTCTAAAGATGAAACTCCATGTTAATATATAAATCAAACACAATTGGTGTCAGTTTTACAAAATATTTCAAGTTGTACTGCAACAAGTGTTTCGCCACACAGTGGCTTCATCAGGCAGATGAAAACTGATATTTTACAACTACAGTTGATACTTAAGTACTTAAGATACTTAAGATAATTAGTATGTTCTCAATGAATGAATATGTACGTGAATGTGTCTGATATTACTATGTATACCATGCTAATTAATTTTTAATATTGTTAATTGTCAAAATTGTTTTTGTGCAACCGGACGCGAAATACTCATTTCGCGTTCGCAAACCAGGCCGCAAAATGCAATTTCGCGGCCTAGGTATACAAATAACTATCGAGTTTTCATTATAACACTAGGGGCTATAAATGCTTTCTTATGCCCTTGGTATATAAATATAGCGTTTAAAGACTCGTTCAGTCTAATAAAATAATGCCAAAATCTCTAATCAAATGTTGTTTCAGGTTTTTTTTTGTCGCGCATACTAGCTATATTTATGTACCAAGGGCATAAGAAAGCATTTATGGCCCGTAGTGTTACAATTAAAACTCGGGTGTGGCCGAGCGCTATTTTGCGCTAAGGGATATAAACGCTGCTTATGTCAAGGTGCATACAAAATTCTATCTACCGACTGAAATATTCTCGATCAAAACGAAATCGTTCATTTATATTTATTTTAAAAGTTGCTAATTTTATCGTTTGCGACACCGACATACAAAGTTTCTATTGCGCTATAAGCGGGCTATAATCTTTAGTGCTCTTCAAACGAATCATATAAAGTCACCTTTTTAGACCAATCATATATAAAGTAACGTTATTGATCACTTGTACCAACAAGTTTGATATGATATAATAATAATAATAATAATAATTATTATTATAATAATGTCATATGTAAAGCGACGTTATTAATCACTTCTACCAAGAAGTTTGATATGGTATAATAATTATAACAATATTAACAATAAAAATAATAATAATAATAATAATAATTAAAAAAAATATCCACTAGGCCACTATACAACAGATGTGAGGTCAATATATCGTCAGTATATTTATATCATTTAACCAAATTAATGTGCAAAGTTATTTATGTATCAAGGGCATAAAAACACGTTTATGACCCTGAATGTTACATTGAACACTAATTTTATGAATTCCATGTATTATGAATATTGAGTTATGAATGAGGGTAACCTGATTTTATGAGTTTCTTCTTGCATGTACCTACTTGTCCAAATTGAACAAATTTCAAGCCCTTAAATCTTCTAATATTTTTTTTTGTCGTTGTTAAATGTTAATAAGTGTCTTTAAAAACTCTAGAAGTTCGTTTAACAACTATGTGGCAGTTGCCATGTGTATAAAGAATAAGGTGTAAATTCTCTTGATTTGTGTATGAATTCATTATTTTACATTGTTAATTCCAAGAAGTGCTCAAGCATACCAACACATTTAAAGTTAACTTATCGAAACTGAAATTTCTTATTTTACAATGGTTATCACAGTTACGAAATACCTATTTGTGCAATAAGTTTTTAATCTCGGCTATCGCCTCGATCAAAAATCCCATGCCTATTAGTACGGAAACATTACATATCCTACGTGTTGTACGCATGATTTTTCTACCAGAGTTTGGAAAATAAATAAAATTCGGATAATTTGTATGTTTTAAAATCATTTCTAAATTAAATAGTGCCGTCAAGATTGTTCTGCTTTCAATAATAAAGAGGTTAACGTAAATAATAACCTACTTCTATTTCCACAAAGACCTGAATTTTTAACATGTTTCTGTTAAGATTTATAATAATGATAATAAATAACATGTACAATTTCAATAAATTGACTTATAACTTTTAATGTTGAAATATTATTTCCGAACTTGTTAGGGAATATTCCGCACTTTTCCCAACTCAAATTAGTATTCAAATGTTAAGGTTTTCCAAACTCTAGTAGAAAAAATATCATGTTTCGCATATTTTGAACAAAATGTGCGAAAGATTATATTTTTCGTAACTGTTCAGCTGTTCAGCACACGTAAAATTAAATGATGTAAAAAAATTCAATTTTAGAAATATTTCAAAAAGTAGATACCTACTTACTTTGAGAATATGGTTGTATAAAACTTTTTTTGTAGTAAATTGTCATGCTAATTGCTATATGACAATAAAGATGGTCATGTTAAAGTTTTCCAAACTCTAGTAGAAAAAATATCATGTTTCGCATATTTTGAACAAAATGTGCGAAACATTTTTCGTAACTGTTCAGCTGTTCAGCACACGTAAAATTAAATGATGTAAAACATTTGAATTTTCGAAATATTTCAAAAAGTAGGTACCTACTTACTTTTGGGAATATGGTTGTATAAAACTTTTTTTGTAGTAAATTGTCATGCCAATTGCTATATGACAATAAAGATAGTCATTCCATGTAAAATGAATGAAGTGTGATGTATTTAAGTGGGCACTGATGGCATTTTTAAAATACTGATTGTCAAAATTTTCGGATGCAAAATATTTCAGACATAGAGGTATCTTTCAGGAATAGTTTGAGATTTAATAATAATAAATTAGTGTTTTTATCTCATTTCTAAGAATAGTTAAATCCATTTTTCAAAATGTTTTTTCAGCCCAAATTCCTGTTTTTATCTCATTTCTAAGAGAGGTTAAAGCCATTCTTCAAAACGTTTTTTTAAGGCAAAATTTTCAGAATTTGGGTAGCCAAAAACATAATAACATTTAGAGTAGTGTTCCATTTCAAAAATAAAAGTTGTTGATTACTTCCGGTAAGACCGGAAGTGATAGAAGGTTGAAAGTATTTCATTTGAGGAGAAAGGAATCAGCTGTTTGCGATAGTTTAAAAAAATATCGGGAGCCTCCTAAACTCGATTACTTCCGGTACGACCGGAAGTGATAGAAGGTTGAAAGTATTTCATTTGAGGAGAAACGAATCAGCTGTTTGCGATAGTTTCAAAAAAAATATCGGGAGTCTCATAAACTTTTAACGGACGAGTTCCGTGGGACACTCTGTATATATTTAAAAAAAATGTGAGCATTTATCCATATTTTATTTTATTTTATTTTTTTAAGTTTGCACTTATATCGTTTGCGATAGTGACACATCGTTTAAAATGAGATACAGGCGCGGCTAGAATGGAGGTTTATTGCCCTAAGGCCATAAATTGATACTTTAGGTCTTCTATCGAAGCATATAAAGTCACGTTTTCAGAATGGTCGTATATAAAGCACCTTTATTGATCATTTAGGCCAACAGGTTGGATATAGTACGTCATTGGTTATAAATAAACGTGATAATTATACAATTAGGTATTTTATCAAACCCAACATCGATCTCGGAAATGAACAACAAACAGAAAATTATTTCTATATTCAATAGTAAGCATTTGATTTTCATAAATGTGAATTAGTGAATTAAAAATACAATAATAGAATAATAAAAATAATAATAAAGAATATTGATTAGCAAAAAACGCTACATAATATGTAGTATAGAAATATATGTAATAATATGTATATGAAATAAACAGTATTACTTATTAGTTTTTGAGTGTGTTGTAACGAATTTCTGTAATCAAATAATTTTCTTTTTTTAATATTAATTTTTGCAATAAATCTGAAAACACTTAATATCTCCGAAACAATTGAAGATAGGTATAGGACATTGTACATGAAATATGTCTAGAATTTTCTGAAGAATCCAAAAATTGAATAATATACCAGGTGTTGCATTTAAAATAAGAAAGTTGGTATTGGCCACGGTCACATGACACACCCTGTAGAAAAAGTTTTTGTTGAAAAAAATGCGCAACTAAAAATAACAATCGACGTGTCCGAGCGTTTTTTCGAACACGCCCCCATTTATTTATTATTGAATTTATTCCATTTGGCTGATACACCCTGTAGAAGTAGTAACCTATCATTATACTGGCTATCCACTTGAACGATACATTTTTACGGACATTTAATATAATCTTTAGAATCTTTAGTAGCATATTATGGGTAGTACAGGAAGTGACATATTCCCGGCCGATGTGGCAATTGATATCCGAGTCATCAGGCGACGACAGCAAGCCGAAGATGCAGGCACTTCATATACGAACCAATTGATTGATTTAGTTAACTAAACTTCAAACGATATCTCTCCAGCATAAATCAAATAAGCACATACTATTTTTTCTCCCATCGCAATGTTTTTGCAAGTTACGTAAAAATGTGGAAGATCTATAAACAAATTATTTGGTGTGGACCCCAGGAATCATTCATTACCGGCCTAGGCCGGGAATTTAATATTCCAGTACTATTATTTCTTCGTTACATAGCAGTACTACCGTCAGTACTAAAATAATCATCAATTTTCTAGCGTTCGTGTAGGCTAGGAAACGACTGATTGCAGGACGATGGGAGAAACAATATTGCAAAATACTGATTATGTAGTAACTTTCTGAGAGATGCTCTTCGCCTATTTTCGCATGATTATCTTTCCTGTTTTTCTTAGTATCTAAAATATAAATTTAGACATGATTGTAGGACGATGTCAGAAAAAATATTGTAATCTACTGATTATGTAGTAACTTTCTTGGAGATGCTCGGCGCCTATTTTCACATGATTATCTTTCCTGTTTCTCTTAGTATCTAAAATATAAATTTAGACATGTAGATACATGGATCCAGATTTTTTTGTTTGCAATTCGACGAAAGTTTGTTTTTGCTCCCATTAACAAACCTTGTATTAACAATAATCTTATGACTTCCAGTTTCGTTAATTTTTAATGAACAACAACGAAAAATATAAATTATTCTTACTTTTCGCTGGTGTTCATTAAAAATTAATGAGACTGAAAGTCACAAAATTATAATAAATACAAGACTTCTTCCACTAACAAAATAAGAGAATTTCCACTTTTCGCTGGTGTTCATTAAAAATGAATGAAAGTGGAAGTCATAAGATTATTATTAAAACAAGATTTTTCCTATAATTGACACACAAAGTAGGTCTTTTAGTAGGTCTTTTAGTAAGCAAACAGGTCTTTCTGTTTGCTTATGCCAGCGAAAAGTTGATGTTTTCCGAGGACTGTCACTTTGTCGCGCGTTGCTGTTGACAACAAGCACAAAGTTCGCGTAAACACTGTGTCGCTTGCGAATAATACAATCTTATCAATTTGTTTACAAATTGAATTGAATCGGGTTTGGTTGCGCAACAGTAAACAATAAATTGTAGGAAAAATCTTGTGTGTTGTAGGAAAAATCTTGTGTGCAATTCGAGCGCAAAGTGCCATTGTTGCTCTTGGGGAATTCCCCCCCCACCCCTCAACTTTCCTCCGGGAATTGCCACCCCCACCCAAAATTTTGCTTCGAGAGCAACTATGTACCACTTTGCACTCTTATTGTACAAATAGCTATTTCCTACTGCCAAACACCAGAATTTACACGTTTCGCTAGTGTTCATTAAAAATGAATAAGACGGAAAGTCATAAAATTATCAATAATGCCACTAACAAATCATCAGAAATTACAATTTTTGTTAATTACAATTTTAATTATAATGAAAATGTTAATCATAATCAATGGAACTGAAATTCACTTATAATTATTACTACGAGAACTAATGCAAGACTAATGTAGTTTTTAATATAATAACACTAAATTTAACGATGAGGTGGAGCTTGTGAAAGTATTGAAGAAAATAAAATACGGAACACCTTTTTCACAAAAAACATTTATTTACTGTAAAATGTGCATTTAGTGAATACATATTTTTTGTGAAAAAGGCACTTTTTTCACAAAAAACCTTTATTTACTATGATCACAGTAAATACATGTTTTTTTGTGAAAAAGGTGTTTCTTATTTTATTTTCAACACTATTTATATTGCAATATTGTTAAAAAAAATGTTTTACTAAACAGCTTTTTTTGAAATTCTGCTTTTACTTCGTAGGGCATATCAGATTACTGTACAGCGTTTACTTTTTTTAGTTTCCCAATCATACATGGTGTACATCGTGTTTCGTGATTCGCCCAACGCATATTCGATGAGCCGTAAGTTTTGAATCATTTTATTATCACACCTGAGTGTTTCCGATCAATATCATATAATTTGGCATGAGTCATTATATCATTGAGCCACGAGACCGATAAAGTAATCGAAAATTAATACGCACTTTAATAACTGCATGCAAAAATTTGTCCATTAATCCATTAATATAGCTAATAATAGCTAATCGTTATTTGAATGACGATTAGCTATATTGATGGATAGTTTCGAGGTTTCCAGCGAATAAACAACTATATTGGTACAGTCGTTCGCAGTCGACGTTAAACTGTAGGTGCCATACGTCACTGTAACTACGATACAGACACTCATACACTGACGTATGCGGGGAAATCGCCTACGCTCGAAAAATCGAGTATGTCACTCCAAGAAGAACCAACTATAATATTGGTTTATGTACGGATATATCTTAAATTGACAGTTTTACATGAATTTCATAGTCATAAACGTCTTTTTATAGCCCATGGGCCTCTTTATTGCCCGAGGGCTATAAAGAAACGTCAAACAACGATATAATATTTTCTCGAATTTTCTCTTTAAAAATCCTAATAAGCTCGAGTAACTGCTTATATCTATATTGTGGTTGGCTTTGATAGTGGCCTTAGCCGAATTTAATTACAATTTTATTAGGTTGATTATGGTATAACAGACCATAGCGAAGAGAACAAACAACAGTTCACGTTATAAACGTCTGACATGTGTCTAACCGAATCATTAGAATCAATATCTTTATTTACTGCTTTTACTATGGTAACGTACTTTTAGTGAAGTTGATATTTATAATTATTTTTTATACAATGATAGATTTGTAATAAAAACTTGTTTTGTGCCTAAAATAGTATATGTATAGGCGTAACTCGGCTGACGCCTCGGGTTAGAGACAAGGTTTAGTGCCACAAAGGCCTCTTTACGCACTCAATACATAAATAACTATTATGTGCTCGCCTAAAAAATAAATCATGAATTGGGGTTATATTAAAATGTAATATCTAGAATAAAAAAATATGAAAACTATTTAAACAAACCCAGATAAAAAATAATTACTCTCACCTCCGTTTCTAAGTTATTACTCCCACATTTTTTATACAGGGTGTAACTGAATTGCTTGGCAAAACTTCACGAACGTGACGTATGGAACAAAACTGTGGAAACATTTCCTATAGACAGACGTGTGTCGAGAAATGCTTACTTAAAAAGTTACAAGCGAATTTTACAATTATCAAATGTGCTGAACTCCAATCATATATTGCTTTTTTGTTCCTTGGAGATAAAATCAACAAAGTTTTTCGTTTTCTACGTTTTCAGAGTTTCTGACGATGACAAAGATTAACAAGTTGAAAGCTGAAAATAAAGTAACGGTTGTAAATATGACGAATTTCAACTAAAAACTGATTATCACTGCTGAAGTTTGACAGATCAGTTACATTTATTTTTTATTTACGAATTTTACAGTATAAGTCTTTATTTTATGGATTTGAACAGTTGCAATTAATTAATTAAATTATTTCTAAAGTTACAATTGAAAAGTTGGACAGTTCATTTACAAATTTACGATTTCGAACGATTTTGAAAGATTTTGTAGAATTTCGAACTAAAAACTGATCTGATTATCATAGCTGAAGTTCGACAGATTTGACAGACCAGTTCCATTTAATTTTTTTAACGAATTTTAACAAAATAAGTCAAAAAATTGATGGATCTAGACCCAAATAAATGTATGAGTTATTGAGAGATTATGGCAATAGTAGTTAAGAATTTAACATATTTTACTTTACATTACTATTACTGGCATTTTACTAAATATGGAGGAAAAATTAAAACCTGTCAAATTTTCAATTGAGTTTAGTTAGTTAGTTTAGCTTCTAAGGCCAGATCAGTTACATTTATTTTTTATTTACGAATTTTACTGTATAAGTTTTTATTTTATGGATTTGAACAGTTGCAATTAATCAATTTAATGATTTGGAAAGTTACAATTGAAAAGTTGGACAGTTCATTTATAAATTTACGATTTCGAACGATTTTGAAAGATTTTGTAGAATTTCGAATTAAAAACTGATCTGATTATCATTTCTGAAGTTCGACAGATTTGACAGACTAGTTCCATTAAATTTTTCGAACGAATTTTAACAGAATAAGTCAAAAATTTGATGGATTTGGACCCAAATAAATGAATGAGTTATTGAGAGATTATGGCAATGGTAGTTAAAAATTTAACATATTTGACTTTACATTACTATTACTGGAATTTTACTAAATATAGAGGAAAAATGAGAACCTGTCAAATTTTCAATTGAGTTAATTCGTTTAGCTTCTAAGGCCAAGTTTTTCGCACACTTGACAAGTTACAAGAAAAAAATTGACAGCGTACAAATTATCGATTTTAAAGTTTTAATTTCAAAGCTGGAGTAAAAATATGACAGATTTCATCAGTGTATTTGAAAACTTGACAAATTTGATGAGTTTCGTAAATAATACAAATTTTATGAGTTAAATTGTGAAATTTGGCTGATCTGTTGTGCAAATATGTTATTATTTCAAAACAAGAGTTAAAAATTGGACATATTTGATAATTAAGAATATGATAAAAGTTTTCGATTGAAATTTCTACAGATACAGTTGTAAATTTTACAAGTTTTTTTACTTCTAAAGGTAAAACTGTGGTAGATTATGACAAATCCTCTCAAAAGGGAGATAGATTTGATTTAGGCAGTTCCATTTAGAAAATTTGCAGATTATGTCTCTAGCAATTAAATATTTTGACAGATTCAAATGAAATATGCGCAACTAAAAATAACAATCGACGTGTCCGAGCGTTTTTTCGAACACGCCCCCATTTATTTATTATCGAATTTATTCCATTTGGCTGATACACAGTGTATATACTATAGACACACTTTAGCGCAAAACTCTTATACTATAGAAATACTCTAGGCCATTTTCGAAAATATATCACTCTACCAGTGAAAAGTACACTTAAGAACCATTCTTGATGGATAAATAACTCAGCAATCTGAATTATGACGTCATTGCAGCAAATGAGCAATTTTATCAATATTAAAACTGATTCAAATTTGATTTTATCAATATTCATGGTGATTCATTTGATTTCCATGATAGATGACAGAGATATAAGATAGGTTTAAAATTTTATACCGAACAATAAATCTAGTAAAAAAAAATGATATTTTTGACAAGCTTGTAGAGAGACAGATTATAGCATGTAGCTTGTAGCTTGTAACAGCTTGAAAACATTTCGTATAGACAGACATGTGTCGAGAAATGCTTACTTAAAAAGTTACAAGCGAATTTCACGATTATCAAATGTTCTGAACTCCAATTATATATTGCCTTTTTGTTCCTTGGAGATAAAATCAACAAAGTTTTTCGTTTTCAGAGTTTTCAGAGTTTCTGACGATGCCTAGAGGAACTTATTTCAACGTTTTGTTCAATACGTCACGTTCGCGAAGTTTAGCCAATAAATTAAGTACACGCTGGTTTTGTGATTCAACGATTAGTTTTTCCAGATAATTTCTACTAATGATTACAAATAAATATTAAACTGTAACATTCGTAAGTTTCACCATCGTTTGGCGTATTTAATTTAATTGATTTCACTATTTTAGAAACGATCATAGTGCTATCTATAAAAATTGTGAAACACTTTGCGTGTTTTTATTTATATAAAAATAAATGTGTTGTAACTGACGTTCAAACAAATGTACAAAATCCATAACCGTTGTATGTTCCTGAGCTTTAGATGAAAACATTCCGGTTTCGAACGAATATAGATTCGTGCCCTTACAAAAAATGTGACGTTACACGTGTATTCTTGCATGCCTCATTAATACGCTATTACATGACGGGATTGCTTACGACAATAGAATAATGCAAGGACTCACTTTGTGCACGTAGTTCACGTGTTGCGTCGATGGGAATCGATTAGTGCCGCACATCGTTTCAATAATACTTAATGCGTGGGTGGTTGAAGGGAGTACAAAAGAACCCAAAGAGAGCATTAAAGTATCGTTCAGCAATACTGAATTATTTCGGTTTTCTTACCAAATGTAAGTGCACTAACAAAGGAATTGAAAAAGTTTTTCCAATAAAACATTAAGGGCAAAATCATGTTTGTGGTACATATGTGTATAATGGTTACGTATTTATACATTATCGTAATGCTTTATAAATTGAATAAATTTTTGTAACTGTATGTTTATAAAAAATGAAGTGAGGTCGTAAAGTATAAAATATTATGCATACACTAAAGCCGCCTCCAGACTGTCGAAATGTCTGGACAGTCTGGACCTAGCTTAATATTTCGCCAATTTGCTGCAACAAGTCATAACTCAAAAATCGTGATTTGCCAGAACACGCATTTGAAGTTTCATATTTTATAATAATCCTGAAATATAATTTTTCTAAGACAGTGCGCAAACTAAGGTTTTGTGCACTGTTCACAGTGCGTAAAGTGATACTTTTTTTACATTCTTGTTGCAACTTTTTGTTCTACATTCTACTTAGCTTTTTCTACGTTCAATTTTGTTTTGAAATCAACTTTGTTTTTTTGTGGGCATGGTATTTGTTTTGTATACATTTTAATTACATTTCCATTCTTTATTATAAATATATTATTTACTATTAAAATTAGAAGAAAGTGCAAAACTAACGAAATATCAAAAACTAAAAGTTTTTGTACAGCTATAACTTGCATATTTTGCAAAATTGTCGGAAAATGTGAAGCTAGAGACCTTATGGTGATAAAGCAGAAAGCAAGAAGAACTATTAAAATTATAAGAAAGTGCAAAACTAATGAATTATCAAAAACTAAAGGTTTTTGTATAGCTATAACTTGCATATTTTGCAAAATTGTCGGAAAATCTGAAGCTAGAGACCTTATGGTGATAAATCAGGAAGCAAGAAGCTATCTGCATTAAATACTGACGTCCATATGCATAGTCGACTCTACTAGCTACTAAAGACTACTAAGCTTTAGTAGCTAGTACTAATGCTAATCAGAAGGTGATTTATTTTGCAGATATGACATTAGGTGATGTACTTTCTAACCGTTTTAAGTATCTGCTAAAGTTTAGAACTACTAAGTTCACTTGCATATGGTTATGATTGTTCAAAATTTGTATAAAATGAACGCGCCAGTATTATAAAAAAATGGAGGGAAAGCTGTATAAGGTTTGGGCCAAATATAACTTTATGTACCACCTGACGAGTACTATGTATTTCAATTATTTCTTAACCTTTTCGTACAATCAATCGATTTTTTTTACAATGATGGACTTAAATGTCAAAAAAACTATAGTTCACTTAAATTAAATTTAGATTGCAAAAAAAACTAATTAATAATAATTGTAAAATTTGTAAAATCACCACTACTAAATGTTTGGAAAGTATAAGTCATTTAAATGTCAAAAAACTATAGTTCACTTAAATTAAGTTTTAAGTTTACATTACTAAAATAACTAATTAATAATAATTGTAAAATGTGTTAAATCTTCTCCACTACATTTATGGAAAGAGTAAGTCATCACACATTCCGAATAAGTGACAACTCTTAAATTTGATAAATCATGGCTACGATTAGAAAATTACAAAAATAAATTGGTGAGTTATTTTACATGTATACATAATGCTGAAATATTGCAAAATCATCGCCATTCATTTGTAACTTTGAAAATTTAAGTTACAAACATTTTAAGATTGATGAATTGTCAAATTTTCGATTTTAAGTAATCGTTACGTCTATATTGAGAGATGATCAGTGATCAGTGATCAATTTTCATCAATAATTAATGTTGGCCAAATAACACTCGTCAGCATCAGATTAAACCAAATGTCTCTGACGAATATCAAATATTTAATCAATTTTCACTGACAGTGAAATATCAAACAGTGAGTAATTGTCATTGGTAACTGACAAATATCAATTACTTTATAGTGATAAATGTTAAATTTCGCTTGGTTAATATCATTAAATTTTCACAAATTAGCGTCAAAGATCGACAAATTTACTTTAAGTAATGTCAAATGTTAATCAATTTTCACTATGTATTTTCAAATATTGAGCGGTGATCAGTGATAATATCAAATCATCACTTAATATATAATGTAATAAATCACTTTTCGTTAATCATTAATTTGGTCCATATGAAATAATGTTCAATTTTTCAGGATTGTTGCCATATAACACTCATGAAAGTCAAAATTTCATAGACGAATGTCAAATGCGAACCAATTTTCAGCAATGAAATGTCAAATACTGAGCAATTTTAATTGGCTTCTTTCAAATATCAATTAATTGTCATTGATTAATCTTAAATGTCAATCAATTTTCGCTAATATGGTAAATATCGTTAAAGTTTCATTGATTAGTGTCAAATATAAACCAATCTACACTGATTAATGTCAAATATTAATCAATTTTCACTAAGTATTATCAAATATTGAGGGGTCATCAGTGATTATATCAAATAATCACTTGATATATAATATAATAAATCACTTTTCGTTAATCATAAATTTTGCTCCATATGAAATAACGTTCAATTTTTCAGGATTGTTGCCATGTAACACTCATCACAGTCAAAATTTCATAGACGAATGTCAAATACAAACTATTTTTCAGCAATTAAATGTCAAATACTGAGCAGTTTTAATTTTCTTCTTTCAAGTATCAATTAATTGTCACTGATTCATCTTAAATATCAATCAATTTTCGCTAACATGGTAAATATCGTTAAATTTTCATTGATTAGTGTCAAATATAAACCAATCTACACTGATTAATGTCAAATATTAATCAATTTTCACTAAGTATTATCAAATATTGAGGGGTCATCAGTGATTATATCAAATAATCACTTGATATATAATATAATAAATCACTTTTCGTTAATCATAAATTTTGCTCCATATGAAATAACGTTCAATTTTTCAGGATTGTTGCCATGTAACACTCATCACAGTCAAAATTACATAGACGAATGTCAAATACGAACTATTTTTCAGCAATTAAATGTCAAATACTGAGCAGTTTTAATTTTCTTCTTTCAAATATCAATTAATTGTCACTGATTAATGTTATATGTCAATCAATTTTCATTAATATGGTAAAGTTACACATTTTGCAAAAATTTAAATATCTCAAAAACCTGACGTCCTAGAATGATTGTTTTGACGTTTCTGCAATCAGCGAAAAAAAATCTATCAGAACCAGCTATTTATGTCTAATGGACAAACATTGTGTTGACCAGTGTTATCAGTGATAAAAATCAAATATCAATTAATTTTTACTAATTACCAAAAATTGAACCATTATCAGTGATAAATATCAAATATCAATGAATTTTCATAAAGTGACGGACACTTAAATTTTATGAACCACGATTGGAAAATAACAAAAGTAAAAATACAAAAAAATAATTGCACATGTGTCTAAGTGCAGAAATATTGCAAAATCAAATATTAGCGATTATCAGTGATAAATTTCAAATATCAATCAATTTTCATCGTAACTAATTATGCTCCATATCAAATAATGCTTCATTTTTCGGAATTGTTGCCGAATAACAATCGTAATAGTCGACACTGACCAAATTTCACTGACGAATATTAAATATTAACCAATTTTCACTGACTTAATGTCAAATAGTGAGCAATATTCATTCGCAATTCCTTAGAGTAATTTCACATGTGTTTTAAATGCTGAAATATTGCAAAATCGTCGCCATTCATTTGAAACTTTGAAAATTTATTCAGTACTATTTCTCATTTTAAGGTTCATTATTTCAATAATTAAAGTAAAAAATTGTACGTCAAATGGTAATTATCAAGATTACGGACGTAGGTACATTTTTTTACTTAAATTATTTAAAAAAATGAAAATTTAAGATTTTTTTTTAGATTTATAAATTATCAAATTTATTACGAAATCGTTACATTTATCATTTCTTTGGAGTCATCAAACATTGCAAATAAATTCATAAAACTCGCACTTTTTCAAAATTATTGCTGTTTTTACACAGATTTTGAAAATATAAATAACAGTGCATTCACAATAATCTCAGATTTTATTAGCTCACAAATAACAGTGCTTTCCCAATAAGCTTAAATTTGTATACACCCACAAAGTCATCGCTACATAAACCAAACCTTGAATTTACAAGTCATTAAAAATTGAAGTGGCAAATTAAGTTCCAATTAAGTAAAATCGTCGCCTGAAACATTTTAATGAGATATTTTATCAAAATTATCATCGAAATTCAAGATGATGAAACCGGAAGTAAAGTAAATCTAGATCCTATGTAAATCTTATGGGAAAATGTCGCTAAAATGACGTAGCCTACCTACTTGGAAGTCACGAAATATTCCAGATATGACAAAATTTTGATAATAAAGGGTGAGCCAGTAAAATGGGAAGATTTCAAGTGGGTTAAAAGTTACCATTTGGTATACAATACCAAAAATATATATTTTTCTACTCAAACATGTGAAAATAGCAATTTTGCAAGGCTTACATGATACATGATACATGAAAGTGGTATTTTTTCACTTTAGAGATAACAATATTTTCACATCTAGAGATGAAAATAAACATGCAAAATTGAATGGAAAGAATGTATTCATTTCTATGGAAACAAACATTCATTTCAGTAATTTATATTGTGAAAGTTTTTTTTTGTATGAAATTGAACTTAAAAGTTTTGAACTTGAAAGTTCTCTAATATCTAATATTTTATAAACTGCAATATCGTAGAAAAAGCATTTCCCTACTTGAGATGAAATACGTTTTTTTCTTTCGGGAGTGGACACTTGTACACGAGCCGCGGAGCGGCGAGTGGGGCAAGTCCACGAATCTCTCTAATTTTTGAAAATTACGTCGAATAATTGAGGACATTTGGTAGACAGAATTAAAAAAAACCTTATTGTACTTACACCAAATGGTAAGTCATTGACTTTCCATTCATACCTTCATTTAATTTCATTATTGTTGCCAAATAACATTCGTCCGTGTCAAATATTAACCAAATGTCACTGACGAATATCAAACATTAATCAATTTTCACTGATTAAAGTACAAATAGTGAGCAATTGTCATTGGCAACTGTCAAATATCAATTACTTTATAGTGATAACGTTAAATTTTGCTTATGTGGTAAATTTCATAAAATTTTCACAAATTCGTGTCAAAGATCTTCAAATATACTTTGAGTAATGTGAAATATTAATCAATGAATCATTAATCAATAATAATCATCATTAATCAATTTTCACTAATTATTATTAAATATTGAACGATTATCTGATATATCAAATATAAATCACTTTTCATTGATAACTAATTTTTGAAAATTACGTCCAACAAATGAGGATATTAGGTAGACAGAATAAAAAAAACATTATTGTAGGTACTTATACCAAATGGTAAGTCATTGACTTTCCATTCATACCTTTCAAATTTAAAAACAAATTTATTTTTAAATTTATTTTTAACCATTTTAAAGCTTCCTATTTCACTGGCTAACCCTTTACCTTTACAAAAATTTCAAAAAAAATACATTTGACAAGAGTCGCGATTAGTTATTTACTGTTTTTTTTTTTAAATTAATTTTGATCAATTTTGATTAATTTTTAACTGTTGTCCCAGCTTTAAAAAAAATCTATTTGTTCTCTTAATATACCAGACCTGTTATTTTTTTTCTAGCTTATCCTTGACAGTTGCATGCACAATACATTATTCTAAATATACTCGCGTATCGCACATAATAGTACAAGCGTGACCAATAATCGAATGTCCACTTACTTGAGCTTTCCACTATTCATTTATCTAATGCGTGAGGATGGATATCGAAATATTGGTGTCGCACGAAGACTAGATGATTAATTGGCTGTTAGAATCAGGTGACACCCATATTTTATCAATTATTAATTTTATGTATCGTATGTATTCAGTCCACAAAGAAAATTTATATGTTAATACAATTTACAATTAAAAAGAACATACTAATTACACTGGTATACAAGGTTTTGGACTGGAGCAACTAAATAGTGTTTTTAAGGTAAATTGGTGCGCTGAATTCGAATCTGTAACTGTTTTTTTCTGTCACGTCAGGTTTGCGAGATATAAAATATCATTGTTTTCGTATGTTTTTAATAAAAAATTGTTAATTTATTCTAAAATAAATGAAATTTCAAAATTAAATGGCAGTGTTTGAACATCGTTTGTATTTATCTGGGTCAGTTTCACGTATTTAGAGTCCAGCAATAATCTTCCAGCATAGTTTTGTCCCAAAATCTATTTAATTAAACACAATAAGATTTATATAATTATAAATGTTTGGTTGCATAAAAAATGTTGTGTATATATTTTCTCAGCATACTTTTGTCCCAAAATCTATTTAATTAAAAACAATAAGATTTATATAATTATAAATGTTTGGTTGCATTAAAAATGTTGTGTCTATGTTGTCCGTGAAATTCATAAACATCCTCAAGATTGTCCAGCCTCGGTCACGAAATAATCGCTTTGCCAATAATTACTGGATAAATGAAAAACCGCGCAGTTCTTGGTTCTGAGAAAATTGTAAAGAATGAACTTTAATCTGGCTTTTTATATAAACTTATCGTACACATGTAATCTGTGAATAATCAGTACCTACGTGAACAAAAGTAATGCGTATCAGATTTTTGTATTTGCCTTTCGCCTGTGTTTGCGTATAAAAATTGATTTCCGTAATAAACGTCGTAAATATTGCTTTCCGACATTAAATGGATTACATTTACTAACATCCCTCAATAAATAATCGCTCCACTATAAAATAATCGATTGTAGCAATAATGTTAGCAGAAAAAGAGTTCGCTGCAAGTGTATTTTGCAGAAGGACGGCCCCAACAGGTCTCCACCAAATTTCAGGGCAACAGGTGCTCCACCCCTCATGAAGTTTGATCAGTCGGCGAATATATCGTGCGAATATCCCAGATATTAAAGCCAAATATGGCATTGCATGTAAACCACCGACACGAAAGTACTTAAGTGTTTTTTAATGTGCATTCGCCACATTTTCTTCATATTTAATGTTAATTGTATAAAATCACGGAGGTGATAATAACGATTTAATGTTATTTAATTTAATTTCGTCCACCGTATTTTTATTGACATACAGGCTATAAATAAATAATGCAATTATGCACTTTGTTGGTATCACACATCATTAAATTATGGTGACCATAGTTTCGACCACATCAGCTGGTCATTTATATTTTTTCCGCCGAATTAATAATAATAAATTGAAATTGATCAAGTCCTGTTAAATATGAAAGGAATAAAAATGATTATTATTATTACACTAAACTATATATCGCTTATGTAAATATTTGATCCATTCACATATTTTTCTTTGAATAAGCTGATGTGAGAAAATTATAGAACAACGAATTAACGTAATTCAAGGGTAAATATAATAAATATTGAACGCGCTGCTATGTCATAAATATTTAAATCGACGTCATTAGAATGGGGTATATAAATAAAACAATGGATGTCCACGAAGTACCCTGGAGGCAATTGTGACACTATTTTCAAATTACGGTCTTTACAGAATATTTATATTATAATTAATTTTGACTGAACAGAAGAAGTGGCTAAATGTTTGTGGTAATAATTTATTTTAAGCCTACTTAAATGCGATATGTGTTGGCAAAATACAGGAGGGTGTATTGCTTTCAGTATTATTAAATTGCAAGAATAAGTGGTAACCACTTATTATTACTATTGACATATTTTGTATAGTGGTCACAGCAACGAAACAATTCGAGAGCATATTATTTTTTATATGTGAACCTCAATAATAGTATATTATTTAAGGAGCATATAAGGCTATAATTCTCGGATGACTCGGGCGATTATACACTCGCCTTTGGCTCGTGTACAATATTCATCCTCGTGAATTATAGCAATTATGTGCGAGTCAAATTCGACGTTTTATCTATGACATTTTAAATAAAACAGTTCTTATTATTTTTTGTCAATAAGAAACCAATTCTTAGCAACCAAACGTACATATGTAAATGAGCTTACATCAGACGAATTTATTTATCGTACGGCGTACACAAACATGATTATTGTTATATTAATACGAGTAGCTCTTATCGTAATTAGAAGACAATGGTCTTCGTATTTTTCATCATGACCATCGATATCGTGTTCATGTTTGTGTGGTCAGGAGATCGTACGGGTTGCGCTATTGTTTGACCCCCAGTTTCCCCAGGCGCTTTATTACCCTTGTACACTTGTCACTGTCATTATGTTATTATAGTTATACTGTAAAATCTCCACTCCAAATGAGCTCGAAGCGAAGGAGTGTAGCACATCATATACATGCGAACAGGTCCTTAGGTTAGGCAGGTTAACGGTAATTAATCTTCTTCTTTTCACTGTTGAGCTACAAATAGTGACAACTGACACTGTAAATTTATTGCAAAATGACAGTTGCTCGAACAACTGTAATAATAATAATAATAATAATAATAATAATAATAATAATAATAATAATAATAATAATAATAATAAAATAATAATAATAATAATAATAATAATAATAATTCCTGCTATTCCTCCATCTATGACGTAATTGGTTACTGTCATTATTTGACAGAGAATTCTGACCCAATTACATTTTATGTTACCATAGGCCCCTGAACATTCATGGGATGAATGAATGAATGGATGAATGAATTTTTAAAAGTTGAATTTAAAGTTACTGGTCAACTTTTTCGCGATTAAATGGTTTGAAAACGTCACTTTTCATTTCCGTATCTTTCTTGAAATTTAATCCTTTTATTTTGTTGCCCACAATTGTGCCAGTTCCATAAATTTTTAAATTGCTTAATTCATTCATTAGACCTAAAGTTGAGAAATATCGGTCAAAAAATAAAAAACTATTTTCAGGCAAAGTATGTGAGAGTCTAATGATCACCGATGGTCCTAATCCTAACTCTCTTTTTATTAGTGGGGTGGTTAGACCTTGATATATTTCAAAATCCAAAACTGTGCCATCAGATGTAGTTACGACAAAATTCTTAAATACTACCGGCCTTGGTTTATTCTTTATATATTGACGCACTGGGCATCTACCCAAGAATAATATCATTTGATCATCAACAGAAAATGCTGAATTCTGCTTTCTGACAATAGCATGACATCGATTTCTCACTACATCAATCATAGGCTGAACCTTCCACAATCTGTTATTTTTTTGCTCTTCATCAGAAAAGCTAAGATTATCAACCACGTGAAAATTGGCCCTTAACGAATAAAAACTGTCGCGAGGCATAATATTTGCAACCATCGGACATTGATATTTTGAATCCCAGTTCATATGAATTTTCGGTAATTTTAAGCAGCCCATGAGAGCATGTAAACCAAAAAACTTTTTTATCTCTTGGACAGTTACTACAATCGACTTTCCATTTTGCTGTAGATAGTATTGGGCTGTGCATTGAGCACCAAGTTCAAAAAAGTTATCATTCAAATATTTAGAAAAATATTTCCATGGAGTGAGTACTTCGCCTCGAACAGAATCGACATCTGATGGCGCGGTCAGACTCTGGAAGGAACCTCTTACCCAACGAAACATTGTTGACAGAGGTATTTCATCATCGCTACTCCAAGTTTCTTCTTCACTTTCGTCTTCATTTTCTAGCAATTCTCCATTTTTGTCATCAATTATTGCAGTATCACTTTCGCCTACGTAATTTTCTTGGCCATCTGCTTCCCAAAGGCAGTCGTCTTGTTCCTCATCGACATCAAAATCTGATCCAATCTCATCCTACAACATGTAGAGCTCTTCGGGGTTGTTTGCGAGATGTTCCAAATCAATCTTGCCACTGGCTTCTGCAGAATTAAAAATATTTTTTGTTGACTATGTCGGAAAAACGAAAAAAGTTGGCTCCAGGAGCTCACAATTGTGAAAATCAAATTGTGTACTTAATTACATGGTAACGTAACCTCAATCTACATGTTTTAAAGTTTACAATGAAAGTAAAACTAATCAACAAACGTAATCTACAATCTGGAGTAAATAAGCTAAACCAATAATTGAAAATAAAAATATTTACTTTTTGTCGCCATGGCACTGAATTAAGTAGCACTTAGCACGTGTGTCTTCAATGTGTTCTCGACGAAAAAACAATGCAGGCTCATGAATTTGACGTATTATTCGCATCGCACAAACATATGAATCAGGAGCGTTCCCATATCCATTATGACCTTTAAAGTGACTTTGAATACGGACCGCACAATTGTGGGTACTTTGAGTCTAAGGGTTAATTAAACTTAGATTAAAGGGTTTTAATCTAAGGTAAGTCAATAACAGGGCATAGGGAAGCGAAAAATTAACAGATGTAAAAAAAGCGTTGCACATAGTTTATTTTAAGAGGCCGCACCATGTTGTATTATGAATGGTGTTATTAAGAATGTATATGAAGGGGTTGTATTACAACCCCCGTTGTATGATGAAATCACTATACAACCCCTGTTTTACAATGAAGTAGATTATATTACCATAGTTAAGTGCATAATGAATATATTATTTATGAGTCATAGATAAACAAATGAAGTGTTTGTTTCATCAATAATTAAAATTATATTTGTTTGTAGTCTACGTCTCGTTGCAACATGTATTATTCATAGTCTGTAGATACGGCAATGAGATTATCTTATTAAGGTGCACTATACTAAACTCCGTATTATTTTATAACGGAAAGCGAGTGCATTAAAACTTATTATTTTTTCTGTTTTTATTATACCTGGTTGCTTTCATTTACATTTAGATTAGATTAGATTATATCTTTATTAGTGTGAAAGACATATAATCTATTCTCATTAGCAGGTTCATTTATTTTTAGTCCTATGAGGTTACTTATCAATTAAGTAAAGTGCTATTATCCGTATGAATCAATAAATTGAAAATATCAGTAGGTAGTGTCTTAAATAGTATTGCACGTCGATCTGTATAGTATTATGGTTTATACAAAACCTGACTTTTTAAAAGAACCGGTTTTTGAATGTCAACTTCCTTACGAAACCGGTTAAAACCGGTTTCGAATTTTCACAACAAAAAATGGAGGTAAGGAATGTTTACAACTTAATTTCAGACTTTTCAAATTATTCATCATTTGTAAAAATTCTAAAACAATAAAAATAAATATTACTCAAATTCAAACAAAACAAAACATAAAAAATATCACAATCTAGTCTTGGCAAACTAAAAAAAATCATAAAATTATGGCAAATTAACAAAATAAAACTTTCTTCATAGAAACTCATAGAGAGAAATGAAAGCATGAATTCTATGCCTACAAATATATTTTATTTCTGACTTTGCCTAACAAAATAAAATTTTAAAAAGGAAAGAATATAGACTGAGTTATTGCTCAAATCAAGTTCTTGTTATGAACACAAAATTTACAAAAATTGAAAAAACTCGCTCATCTGCCACTGAGCTAGGTTTAATAGTTTTTAAAGCGTTAAATAATAAATCTAAAATTTTAGTTATTGGTAGCCTCTAATATTAAAAACTCATTGTTTTAGTGTCTTTGTGGTAGACAGAGTCACTTCTTCAGGTTCTTGTAGATATTTATTGATTGATATTTCCGTAGCATTTTTCAAAGCTAAGGCTTCATTTTCTTCTTCGCCACGTATTTTAGCACGGCTATCATCTGCTGCAGAATAATTTTGATATAATCTTGATAATATTTGTCCAGATAAAGTAGTGATAGAAGATTTTGTAGTTTGTGGAAGAATCACGCTAGACGTCTTTGTCTAAACGTTCTGTGGATTTTGTAAACAGAGGATAAGAGTTACTAATCCTATTTGTCTTCTCTTTTGAATTCGTGTCTCTTAGCATGTAATAATTCGGAACTAATCTCAGTTTTCAAATTTTTCAACTGGCGTAAAAGAAATTCAAATATGCCTCACTTGTTAATAAATACACATCATGTCTTTATAAGGCGTCAGCTCCTAAACGTATTGGCCCTAAAACTTGAAGGAGCTCTACAATTTTGCAATACTCTGCTTCGTTATACATGTGAGAAGAACCAATATCATCCAGAGCCAAAAGAACACATTCTTTTAAGTGTACAAATCTTTCTTACATGACCTCTAAACCATTCCATCTGGTTTGGCAGTCAAGAATCTGATTTAGTTGTTTCCCATTTTTCTTCTTCACATAATTCTGGAGAATGCTATTTCTTACGGGAGATCTATTTTTTTTTCTAATTTGGGAAATAGATTGTTTATAATTGTCTGATAAGATATATCATCTTCAATCATCCAGATCAAGTGAGCTTAACTCTTCGTAGTGATCCTCAGACTCGGTAGTTTCCGATTCGTGAGTTATAACATTTACATCATCTTCAGAAGTTTATTTTATTTTTTTATAATACATCAGTAAGTGCTAAGTGTATGGCATATGAATAACACAATTGATTAATTATTAGTGACATTCGGCCAAATTTTTTCATTAAACATTAGTACCATTATTTGTTGCTGCAACTATATCGGTTGCTAGATCTAAGGTAAAATTGTCTAGCCTCTCAGAAACCAGTTTTAATATTTACTGGGCATCACAAAAACTAGCTATCGGAACTAAACCTAAATTAAAATCTTTTCCAAAATGGTGTACGTTAATATTCAAATATCTGCGATTCCTCTTGATAGTCCATTCATCTAAAGTTATAGAAAAGCAGTTCTACAATACTACAGTAATAATTAATTAATTTTTAAGTTTAAATATAGGCTCAAAAACAGTTTTTTTCAGTACAAAAAACCGGATTTTGAAATATGCAATTTCTTTTAAAAACCCGGTTTTTGAAAACTGACAAACCCTAAATAGTATTGTAAGTCGATCTTTCCTATAATTTAAAATACAAGATATATATATATATATATATATATATATATATATATATATATATATATAATAATATGATAATATCTAGACGTAACGACTTTACTTGAATTGAATAGAGGTTAACGGGTTAAAGTCAAAAATAGGAAGCTGAAGATAGTAGGTAGCTAATTGCACAGTTTAAAGTTTGTTTAGCAACGTTTCGCCTTTATTTTAAGGCTTCTTCAGGCTAATAACTCTACAAGTGCATCCTATGAATTGTCGCAATGGCGAGGGGCAACAATGGGCTGGTTGAAGAAACAAGTGTAACGAGAACAGACATATTAAAATAGTACACTAGCTAGGTGTACGTAAACAAACAAAACGAGCACACTAATTACAGCCACACCATGGCGGTGTTTACTAAAGTTTTTCGTTTTTCATCTATATATATATATATATATATATATATATATATATATATATTTAGATAACTGGGTAACGTTGCATATTTTTTTATACTGATTGAAGTTTGATCAGAAATGTCATAAATGCTGAGCTGTTAAAAAAAATGTGATTGCAAAAATCTGGATGCCGTATTTTTTTTTTATTCGAATATTTTCCTACTAATGACAGTTATATAAAAACAATAGAAAATATCTTATTTTTATCAAGTAAATGAGATAATGGTATTTCCCTACCAACAAAAGTTATGCATTGTTTATATGATAGTACATCTATATTAGTATTAAAAGGCTAGCTAACAAATCTTTAAAAAAAAATAAGTTCACGGAATTTTCCTTGTAACAAATATTATGTTTTTTTGTATGCTAGTGTCTTAGTTTTCAAAGGCAAATTAACAAATGTTAAAAAATAATGTACATATCTATATTAGTATTAAAAGGCTAACTAACAAATCTTTAAAAAAATAAGATCACGGAATTTTCCTAGTAACAATATTATGTTTTGTTTTTGTGTGATAGTGTCTTAGTTTTAAAAGGCAAATTAACAAATGTTAAAAAAATGTTTTTTGAAGTTTTTGAAATATTGGACAATTGTTTTTTAAATGTTTTTATAAATAAATAACATTTATTTTTCTATTAATGTTAATAAAAAATACTACTTAATAAAATGTGTCGACAAAATAATTTTAATACGCATTCAATAAATGTCTTAATGGTAATCACTTGTCTTTTTCAGTTTATGAATGTGATAACTTCTATTTCATAGAAACTCATAACTGCTTTACGAATTGTTACATATTTATTATATACTGGGCTTTCGAAAGGTTATATATACATTCGGTTAAGTTATAACCTTTTTTTGGAAGAATTGCTAGTACTGAGAGGAGATTTAAATTTTTTTAATCTGGTTAAGTTGATGGAAACAAAATTTTTAACAAAATTTATATTACATGGTTTTCCACAAAAGCTATAGTTCGCCAAGTGTAGAGGCCAGAAATCAAATTATCCAGTAAATACAGTCAATTAGACTTAGATCATTAAATAAACTGATAAGTACCATATGTTGTAATTTTCTACATCCTGATGGTCTCTTTGATTGTAAAATACAAAAAAAAATTATTCTAAGGACTATACCAATATCAAAATGGGTAAAAAATGGGTTTTTGCAAACAATGGCCTAATGTCCCGTTTTTTGCATCTGAGTGTAGTTTTGTAACTTTTCAGAAGTGAAATTTCTTTGTTAACATTAGTTTATTATAGTTACGAAATATAAGCATGTTTCGCAAACTATTATGCATGTGTAAACAGCATAGGCAAAATTCCATAATTCAGAAATTCGAATTTTTGAAATGTTTCAAAAACTACCTATTTTGAGAATATGGCTGTAAAATACTATTTTGTGAAAAATTGTCTCGCCAATTGCTGTATGAGTTAAAAAGTATGATATTCTATTTAAAAAAAATTGAAACACTCTTAATTTAAGTGGGTTTTTATTTAGATTTAACTAATGACACTAATTACTTTCTATGAGATAAAAAGTATGTCATTCCATATGAAAAAAATTGAAATACACTGAAATTAAGTGGGCTTTTATTTATATTCAACTAATAACATTTTTGAATGATTAATTGTCAAAATTTTCAGTTGCAATATATATCGGTCATAGTGGTACCTTTCAGGTACAATTCGAGATAAATTTTCCGTTTTTATCTTATTTGTAAGAGAAATTGAAGCCATTTTTCATAACGTCTTTTTGAGGTCAAAATATTGGAATTCAATTATTATCTCTGAAAGTAAAAAATATAGGTGTATATACATCTCTACAAAAGATGTTTCAAATCCAACGAGGAAGCCAGAAACTTAATAATATATAGGGTGTTCCATTAAAAAAAAAACGTTGATGGCTACTTCCGGTAGAACCGGAAGTGATAGAAGGTTGAAAGTATTTCACCTAAGGAGAACGGAATCAGCCATATTTGGATGATTTTATCAATTTGTTATTTTATCGGGAACCCATACATTTTTAATGGTCCATTAGCGTGGGACACATTAGCGTGTATAGGAATAATGTACTTTAACTCACATTAACCAATAGTCAAATACCGATGATGGAGATCCTAAGGATGTATTGACTTCCACTGCATAATGTAAGAGGAAGGTATAAAGTATTCCCACTCCTGCATAATTTAATATAAATGTCAGAACGTTCCAGGCAATGCTAACTCTAACTCTGTCCGCTTTCCACTGGAACAATGCACCCAACACCATCATTATGCTCCCTACGGTATAATTAATTAATCTATTTGAGGGTCCACATGTATTTTCTAATTCGATAAGTTCCATAATGTGTACAGGACATTTCGATATTTGAAGAAAAAAAGTTACATTTAGGGCGAATATTTCCAAATTTAAAGGTATGTCAAAAACCTTTATTATTTTATTAATTTTATATTTACAATATTTAATTAATCGCAGATGATTACCAACTTATTATTATTATTATTATTATTTATGTATATACACTGTGTATCAGCCAAATGGAATAAATTCGATAATAAATAAATTGGGGCGTGTTCGAAAAAACGCTCGGACACGTCGATTGTTATTTTTAGTTGCGCATTTTTTTCAACAAAAACTTTTTATACAGGGTGTGTCATGTGACCGTGGCCAATACCAACTTTCTTATTTTAAATGCAACACCTGGTATATTATTCAATTTTTGGATTCTTCAGAAAATTCTAGACATATTTCATGTACAATGTCCTATACCTATCTTCAACTGTTCACATTAATGACATGATACTATGACTTTATTGTCATATTGCTAACAAAATGATAGCACTAGATTTTTTAAAGTTTGCTCTTTACACGATTTTCAGTGTGGAAAGCAATCACTGATTGAATGATCGTAGATAATAGTTATTTATTGTATAACTGCTTTATATAGCGTTTTATCCAGTCAAGAAAGTTTAAACCTGAGAGCGACGCTCGAGGGTTTAATTTTCTTAAGTCTTAAAACACGAACTCAATACAACGTTTTATCCACAATCAATTTAGAATCATATTTCATCAATAAATGATTTGACATTTCGCTGTGACAGCGGCTGTAACGTCAAAAATTATTTAAATTAATTTAAAAAAATATTGGGAGGTGAATGGTTGCGTTCTGAAACCGATGACAACTACAAGCTTGTTATTAATAGAAACGAAGTGAAATATAATACAACAAAGAACAAATTGTCTATTGATATAAATGTTAATGTTAATATTAATAATAAATAAATAGAATGTAATTGATTTATGATTTGCATTTTTCATTATTCCATTAGTGGATAAAGTGGTACTTTATATGCTTCACAAGTGTTACATGCCCATTCGATTAAAGTGTAGTTTTAACCATGAGATTCAATAACATAATGAGCATTTTAATAATGCGAATTGGAAAAAATAATTTTCATATTTAATATAATATTTGCTATTTGAATTTACACTACACTAGTACTAGGTTGTATTTCTATAAAGCGGATCAATATAATACATTAATATGAAGAATTGGCCAATACTTCGTAGTTGGTTCTTTTTTTTTTAAGTACGTTATCTCGGAAACCTGATAATGTATAGAGTTGAAACTTGGGCAGTCGGATGGCCGGTAATTAGGTGCACAATTTTGTATACTTTATAATTTTCGCTCAGATTAATGGTTTCGGAGTTATTCATTATTTTCTGTTAGGAAATTGGTTATTTTGGGGTCTATTTATTTTTAATTGAAAGATTAATTCCGTAAAAAAAAAATAATATCTTCGAAATCTAAGAGTCTGTAGAGTGACAATATTTGTCTCATTGTACGTGTCGAATGGAGTTGTATAAACTTGTATACCTGTTAATTTGTGCTCAGATCAATCGTTCAGGAGTTATTAAAGGTTTTATAAAAATCAATCTATAATTATAATGTTATCCACCATTTTGGCGAAAAAAATCACTTGTTAAATTTACTTCGTCATATTTCGGAATTAAATAATAGTTAATAGTTCTCTCTCCGTTTTGAAGTTATGACGTCAGAGCCATCTTTTTTAAATGACAACCTATATATTTTATTATTGATTTTGATAGTACTTTTTATTATGTTTTCAACAACATGACATTTTCAATATGTAACATTTGAAAAAAAATTAAGAAAAAGTGCGTTAAACTAAAACTATTAAATTATTATTTCAATGTGCAGAATGCATCTAGTTACCATTCAAAATAACGTCAGTTAAAACAAAATTAGGAAAACAGGCTTGGATATTAAATATTGGAATAAAACAAAATTGATCAACCAGAAAAACATTCTTATTACAATATCATCAATTACAAAAATAAGAACAGAACGACCAAAAGAATTTTTTATCGAAAAAAAAATACTAATGACTTGTTTTAAGATAAGTTTGAAAATAATATGAAGTCACAAAAATAATTAAAATAACAATAAAATATTGGTTAGGGAATAGTAATCAAATTAGATGTTCAAATTGTTGACTATTATGTGCCAATCGATGTCGTAAGGCCGCACAGACATTGAGGAGAACTTCTGGCTGCATTTATCTCATTTCGACTTGGATCCGTTCTTTCATTGTTCAATTGTGGTTGGTCGATTAAAGTATACTTTACTTTTGATGTAACCCCATAAGAAAAAATCTAAAGGGGTCAGATCAAGGGAACGCGCTGCCCATTCAACAAAACCCCGTCTGCCAATTCACCTGCCTTTTAAGACTTCGTTGAGATAGTCGCGTACCATTCGGTTATAATGAGGTGGAGCCCCATCTTGTTGGAACCATAAGTCTTCATTTGAAATGTCGTGATCGTGTTGAATTGGGAATTGAACCGCCAAAGCTGGAACGAGGTAATCTCTCAATAGCTCCAAATATGTTTGGCCTGTCAACGAGCCATCAATGAAGAAGGGCTCAAAAATAATATCACCTACTATTCCTGCCCAAACGTTTAATTTTTCCGGAAATTGGGTATGGGCTTCCATCATCCACTGAGGGTTGTGCTCAGACCAATAGCGACAATTTTGTTTATTCACCGTTCCATTCAAACAAAAGCTGCTTCATCACTAAATAAAATTCTGGTAGCAAATCCTTCATCGACGTTACAGAGTTGCATCATTTGTTCGCAAAACAAAACCCTACGATCAAAATCATCTTCGTTCAGTTTGTGGACTAAATTTACTTTGTGATCATACCATTTCTGCCGTTTCAAAAATTTCAAAACAGATGTTTGTGAAAGCTTGCTATTTACCGCAACCGCTCTGGAGGGTTTTTTTTACTAACATTTATTATTATTATGTTACATAATTATTAAAACTGATCACATATGATCAACCATTAATTTACCTCGGATACATCTTAACCTTAACTTAATTCTTATCTAAAGTTCATCCATCGCTGCCCTTTAGTTTGTTTGGATTGTGTAGTGTTGAAGTCGCGTACAATGCTCTGCTCTGCTCCCAATACACTACACACTAAACAAGATCGAATGGCTTCGTTCTTTTCAGTCTTCGGACGTGGTGTTGATTGTCTAATAGTTGGAGTGCTTCTGCATTAACATGGCGATGCAGTCTGGCTTCATGGTTGCCAGCATACCTTTTGATTTCTTCTTTAACCATTGGGACAGCTAAGTCCCGATGTAAATCCTTGTTGCCAACGTACCATGGCGCATCTACCATATTCCGAAGCACTTTGTTTTGAAAGGACTGTATTTGATTTATGTTGGAGTCCTTGGTGCATCCCCAAAGCTGGATTCCATAAAGCCATATCGGTTTTAAGACTTGGTTGTTGATAAGTAATTTATTATGTAACTGTACTTTAGAATTTCTTCCAATAAGCCAGTAATATTGTTTGTATATGATATCAAATTCCATGCGTTTTATTGAACGTGATCAACCCACCTCAGTTTGGCATCCAGGTTCATACCCAAATACTTTGTTTTGTTTTCATGTGGCACCATCACACCGTTTATGCTGATTCTCAAGTTATTTGTTAATTTCTGGTTGGTAAAGTTTACATTTGATTTACTCTCATTTAGTTTGATGTTCCATTTTGTTGTCCATTTGTGTATTTCGTTGCATGTATTTTGGAGCTTTGTGGAGGCGCTCTCCACATTTATCCTGTGGGATAAAGTAGGGCTGTATCATCAGCAAATGTTGCTATGGTTACTCCTTCTGTCTCAGGTATGTCCGAAGTGTATAGGAGGTACAGAATTGGTTCAAGGACGCTTCCCTGTGACACCCCTGCACTTATTTCTTTCAGTTCAGAGTGTTTATCTTCTTGTTTTATGCGAAATAATCTGCCTGTTAAGTATGATGACAGTATTTCAGCATATTGTTTAGGTAGCATTTTCCCCAGTTTGTGTATTAGTCCTTCGTGCCATGCCTTGTCAAAGGCCTGTGCAACGTCTAAGAACACAGTTGCACAGACGAACTTTTCTTCCAGAGCATTTTCTATTATGTTCCTGATTCTATGCACCTGGTCGATGGTTGAGTGCTTTTGGCGAAAACCAAATTGGTGGTCTGGAATTAGGTTATTCTTCTCTATTATTGGCCTCATTCTTTTCAGGAGCAGCTTTTCAAAAATCTTAGAGATAATTGGGAGTAGAGAAATCGGTCTATATGACTTAACATCGTTGGGAGGCTTACCAGGTTTTGGTAGAATTATGACTTCCGCTATCTTCCATACATTTGGGAAGTACTTCAGTCGTATTGCTGCATTGAAGAAGTATGTTAGCATTACTTTGAGAGCTGCTTTAGAATCTCACCTGTAATGCGATCTATGCCAGGAGCTTTTCTTAGGTTTAGGTTTGTTTTAATTTCCCGGGCCACTGCTTTTGTAGTGATTAGGGGAATGTTTTCTATGTATGGATTTTGTATTTCTTCAAGTACTATACCAGGATGTATTTGGTTTGGTTTGAAGGTGTTTGCTAGGTGTTCGGCCAAAACTTCAGTTTTTTGTTTATTGTCACGAGCCCATGTCCCATCTTTCATTCTGATTGGTGGAATCGTTGTAATGGGTCTTTTGATCTTTTTAGTGGCTTTCCACAATGAGTAGTCCTTTTCTGCATCTGCTGAAAGGTCTCTCAAGTACCTGCTTATGGTATCTTCTTTAATTTTTTTCTGGGTTTCTGGGTTTTATTATTTAGCTCGGTTTTATCTGTAGGACTTCTTGTTTGTTGCAATTTTTGTCGTGCTTTCCTCTTCTCACTGACAATTTTCCTGATTTCCTTGGGATAGTTGTTTCCTTTCGTGACATAAGTGTTATTTGTCTAGAGTTACAATACGCAGCTTCTTGTATAGTTTTGATCAGGTTTTCTGCTTCTTTGTCCAGTTGATCCTTGGTTTTAAGGCTAACTCTTAGGTTTATATTATTTTCAATTGACGTTTGAATCCTTCCCAATCTGTGGTTTTATTTAGCAGTCTATGCTGTGCTTCTTTTCGAATTACCATTTCACTGAGCGTTAGAATGAGAGGTGAGTGATCCGGGCGGAGGTCAAAGTTTTCTTGTACTTCAATGAAGTTTGACGATACTTTTCTTGAGATGTAGAAGTGCAGTAGATCGAGTATTTTTTTTAGATCTGTGGGCCAGTATGTATGTAGCTTTGCCTGTGGAATGGAAGCTACAGTTTGTAACTTCCATTGCATACCTGAGCTCTCTGTACGTATTCTGTACGTATTCTATCACCACAACCTCTAATCATAAGAATTTCAATTCTTTGTGCCTCAGAAAAATCGAATCATTTTGAAATTAACTTGTGACGCGATGAATCGCTGGAAACGTCAATCTGACTGTGAGTAGGTAATAATTTGTTTCACATAATTGTACTAGATTGTTTTCAGGTTAATCGATTTTGTTTTATTCCAATATTTAAAATCCAAGCCTGTTTTCGTAATTTTGTTTTAACTGACGTTGTTTTGAATGGTAACTAGATGCATTCTGCACATAGAAATAATAATTTAATAGTTTTACTTTAACGCACTTTTTCTCATTTTTTTTCAAATGTTACATATTGAAAATGTCATGTTGTTGAAAATATAATAAAAAGTACTATCAAAATCAATTATAAAAAATATTGGTTTTCATTTAAAAAAAATAGCTCTGACGTCATAACTTCAATGCGGAGAGTGATGAAAACTGAAAATGGTCTCTAAATATTTGTTTGAAAAAAAAAATTATACAGGGGAAAAAAATAAGACAGGTCTTAATACTTTATGCGCACTCGGTATAATAACCAATGAATAAATCACAATATGTGATTTGCATTGTTCTACAGTCGTAGAAACATGTATTTTTCTTAACGATTATAAAGATTTTATTCGTTACATTCGGGAATCACTTTTTATTCGTTACTTTCGGGAATTGTATTATTGCTGACTAAACTAAAAAAAAACAGAATTTACTAATTGTTATCATTTTTTGCAGTGGGTACGAAGGCGACAACGATTCTGGGACCTCGGAGTACTGCACCGATGACGACGTGAGGAACCCCCAGAAGCTGAGTAGGAGATCCCACAAGTCTTCGAGCACCGCGCGCCAGAGAAAAGCTTTCCCCCGCAATGACGTCGACAAGCGGTGAGTGGCTGTTCCCTTTTCATTCATCCCCGAGCCCCGTCTAGATTCTAGAAGGTCCACGTGGGGACCCCATTGTGTCCCACCCCTGCGCGCGCCATCCGCAATCGATCGACTCGACCTCGCACAACAATGCAATGCAAATCGCTCAATCGAGCATTTTAACATTCGAAACGTGTAGCAACAAAACCGTCGTCGCCCAATTCCACGTGCATTCCACACCTTTCCGTTTCCCTCGCGAAGCACCGCAAGGAAGAACCGACTGTTGAATGGATCAGTCTTCAGGCGTACCGTGCGCACGCACCCCGGCTTCATCGCTCCGCCGGTTTCGGCACCAGCATCCCCTGTAGTGCTGTGCCGGACGCGAATCTTCCCCAACGCGCCTCCCATCATCACCGTCATCTCGGCAAACGCGAAAAAATTAATGTGACACGCAATGTGATAAGCAATTTTAATTAAGTGAGTTGCAGATTAAAAATTAATTTCGCAGTTCATTCGTGCGCTGTGTGACACGACAGGAGCATACGTTCTTTGAGCACCTTCGTACGTGTACGTTATATAGGTCAGTTAGGACGTGGCTTTATTACGCTAATTGCGAAGTTAAATTTTATGACTGGTCGCACTGCGTAAGTAGGCCACGTAAAGGTTGCGCGCCCTGGAATAACTTAATTTACGTGCAAACGTGGCAACTTTATTATTTTCTGTACATTTGCTAATTACACTGTTAATTTTTAAGATCCAACATACATCATGGAACATAGAGAAGTATTCGTTGACATGGAAACATCCAACTAAGTTCTTTAATGTCATGTCTATTTGTTATAATGTGAATAATGCAAATCTAGGGTCATATTCATGACCATCAGTGCACAGTGCCATAACAACGCCCATGTGTATACTTAGATATGTATAAAAAAAACGGAGATCTGTGTTGAAATTTAAAAAAAATCACAGTAGTATTAACAAATGTCCAAAAAAAATTATATAAAATCTAATGGTTATAATTTACATATACAAATTACGTATACTGTTTAAAACGTTTAATGTTAAAACCTATTTTATTCTTAAATCGTTTGTTTGCGCATTAAAGCATTTTTTTGCAACCACAACAAAGCTTTCCTTAAAAGTAAACTTGAAACTTCCTGTATAAACATCCCGGCAAACAATTTACGGTACTTCTATTAATAATTAAACATTTATGTCCATCATTATCGCTATTAATTCATCAACCGTTAGTCAATCGTATCCGGTTTATTTCTTACCTATTTATTATAATTTTAATTTATTTGAAGTACCTATTACTATATCTATTATTTATTCATTAATTGATGCGACCGTACGTTACCGGTTTATTTATTTATTACCTATTTATTTATTTTTTATTCATTCGATATTGATAATTCATTCGGCCGTACGTTACGACTGCCATCACGGATATAATGTGCGGACGGTCGTTGGCTCGCGATAATTTCACGACCAGAATAATAAACTGCGCTTATAAATGCAGCCGCCGAACGTTATTTGCTCTTGATGATAATGGTAGTCTGAGGTTTTCCGGGCGAGTGACGCGATGCGCGCGCTCGCAGATATCGATCGCGGCCCTTAGATGACCGTCCTCTCCTTGAAACTGGAGCACGCTGTTTGCCGAGGGTATTGCGAATTGTTTACTTGCAGTTGATGTCTTAAAATTGATTAATGGGAAATTAAACGCGTAATTAGTTCACTGGCAGACGTATTAGTTTTCCGCCCTTATTGGGGGCATAATAGTAAATGTACAAACCTTTGGGTATATAGCACTAATAAATAAATAAATGGTGCAGGCGCCGGGTGTTTCTTCATGTTACTATAGAAAATTATATACAAGATATGAGCCGTTGAAAACCTCAGTGGAGATTTTTTTTTTTAAATTCACGTAACTCCAGAAATGGGCAAGCAACAGCATCCCATGTATACAGAGAGCGCATAAAGTATTATGATTTATTTTTTCCCCTGTATACATTTTTGAAAAATGCTTCAAAAATGCAAAATATTTTTTTTAAACAAATATTTTGAGACCATTTTCATTTTTCCATCTCTCTCCGTTTTAAAGTTATGACGTCAGAGCCATTTTTTTAAATGACAACCTATATTTTTTATGTTTGATTTTGATAGTAATTTTTATTATGTTTTCAACAACATAACATTTTTAATATGTATGTCAGTGCGGCCTTTCGACATCGATTGGCATACTGGCAAGAACAAAATGGTCAACAATTTGAACATCTAATTTGATTTTTTCCCTAACCAATATTTTTTCGTTATTTTAATTATTTTTGTGACTTCATATTGTTTTAAAACATATCTTAAAACAAGTCATTAGTATTTTTTTCTCGATAAAAATTTCTTTTGGTTTTTCTGTTCTTATTTTTGTAATTGATGATATTGTTTTGAGAATGTTTCTCAGGTCGATCAATTTTGTTTTATTCCAATATTTAAAATCAAAGCCTGTTTTCCTAATTTTGTTTTAACTGACGTTGGTTTGAATGGTAAGTAGATGCATTCTGCACATTCAAATAATAATTTAATAGTTTTACTTTAACGCACTTTTTCTCAATTTTTTTCAAATGTTACATATTGAAAATGTCATGTTGTTGAAAACATAATAAAAAGTACTATCAAAATCAATGATAAAAAAATATAGGTTGTCATTTAAAAAAAAAATCTCTGACGTCATAACTTCAATACGGAGAGAGATGGAAAATTGCAAACGGTTTGAAAATATTGGTTTAAAAAAAATCATTTTGACCTGTTGAAGCACTTTTCTAAAATTTGTACAGGGGAAAAAATAAAGCCAGGTCTTAATACGTTATGCGCTCTCTGTATATTTCAGGACTTATCTGAATTTAAAACAAAATGGACTTACGCCACTCTGGTTTTCAACGGTTCATATTTTTTTTGAAGCGAGATTAGGCTTTGTGGCCAACTTTAAAATCGAAGCTTATTAGAAACTTGGATCTATTGCGCCCCAATTACGAAGCATCGGGTCATATAACATGCAATTACGAGCTGTGAAATTTATGAGTGAAGATGGCACCATAATTTAAAAATTGATAGTCACTCTGTTTATAAATTTGATGTTTACAAAATTGTGGTGCAATGGGATGCAAACAATGTGCATGCGAGTAACATTGCGAAGTAGGTAGTATTTTTTCGTTAAAACCGCAGTGGTAAAAGTCCTTTTTTTTAATTCACGTAAATCCAAAGATGTACAAGCAACAGCATTCCATGTATATTTCAGGAGTTATCAGAATGTGAAACAAAATGAACTTACACCAGTTTGGTTTTCAACGGCTCATATTTTATTTGAAGCGAGATTTAGCTTTGGCCAACTTCTAAATCGAAGCTTATTAGAAACTTGGATCTATTGCGCCCCAATTACGATGCATCGTGCCACATGACATGCAATTTCGAGCTGTTACATTTATTAGTGTAATAGATGGCACCATAATTTAAAAATTGGTAGTCTGTTCATGAATTTGTAGTTGTAGTCAAAATTGTGGTGCAATGGGATGCAAAAAATGTGCATGCGTGTAATATTGTGCGAAGTACTATTTTTAAATTCATAGTTTTTTACTGTTAAAGATGGTACCATAATTTAAAAATTAAGCACCCCTAACAGTCACTCTAATCATTAATTAGGATTTTACAAAATTGTGGTGCATTGTGGCGCTAAAAATGTGTATACCTTGCATAATACTATTTTTAATTTCACAGTCATTTTTTTGAGTGTAATAGACTGCTTAAAATAATAATTATATATTCATTATTATTAATAATGATTATATGTAAATACAATTATAAAAATGTATATTATATACAGGGTGCTCAAGATAAGTCTCATCGGCATGGGGATCTCGGAAACCGTAAAAGTTACAAAGGCGGTTAAATTACAAAAAAGTTGCGCACTTTACGGGTCAGTAATATTCTGTTGAGAAAACCAGAAAATTGCGGTTACTTCCGGAGATATTCAACAAAATCCGAAATTTTGCTATTACGTTTTTATGTTTTTCTGTATTTATTTGAAAAGGTATAAAAAAAAGGGCACTTTCTCATTGCCACTATTTTAGCTCTACAAAACAACGTTTATAAATTTTCAGTACAATGTTTCGTTTATAAGAAATCATCATCAACTTTATATTTTTATATGGCCCGTAAATAAAGTACACTCTGTATTAAATAGCATTTCCTATTACGAATTCAACGATTTAAATCACAGAAATCATACTGTGATTTAAATCGTGTTTATTCAGAAAAAAACCTCGTTAATACATTTCTAACACTTTGGTGTAGTAGGCGTTGAAATGAGCGACGAAGACAAAATTTATCACCTAATTTTAAGATTTTGAGATAATTAAATGAACGGAACAATTCTCATAATACCACAGTAAAAAATTAATAAGTGTGGTTCTCAATAACTATAATGTTTCAATGTTTAACAACTATTTTTGCTAAATTATTTTTGTTACTATTTTAGTACCTATTCTGGGTTAAAATTAGGTAATAATTGTGGTCTTCGCCTTCATTAAATGAACAGAACAATTCTCATATCCCAGTAATATAATAAAAAGTGTGGTACTCAATAACTATAATGTTTCAATGTTTAACTACTATTCTTACTAAATTATTTTTGTTACTATTTTGGTACATAGTCTGGGTTAAAATTATGTAATAACTTCTGTCTTCGTCGACATTAAATGAACAGAACAATTCTCATATCACAGCAAAAAAATATAATAACTGTGGCTCTAAACAGCTATAATGTTTCAGTGTTTATCAACTATTCTTGCTAAATTATTTTTAGTTACTATTTTGGTACCTATTCTAGGTTAAAATTAGATTTTTTTCTTCGTCGTCACCATTTTAACGCCTACTACAAGAAACTGTTCAAAATGTATTAACAAGCCTTTTTCTGAATAAAAACATAAAATTTGAGTACTCAAATTTGATAAATCATCCTACGTAGATTTGCAAAAATAAAAATTGAAAATATTTTAGTACCTACCTATTTATTTATTTATCCATTCTTTCAGAGCAAATCATAAGCACTTTCGCAAATCATATTTTAGAAAGTAAACATTTATTTCCTAAAATTGAGAGCTTAAAATTTTACATAACTCCACGGAAGGAAGAGACTTAATTTATTAGAAGCAGGAGAAATCTACAAATAAAAAGATAATCAACAATTTAATCAGCTAAACGAACACACCAACTTTATCTGGGCAGATCTTTTCAATTCTATAAAATTATAATAGGGAAACACCTTTGTAATTTATTTATTTATTGTCATTGAAATGACTTTGAAAATGATGTTGAAAATGACTTCATACAGTATGAAGGTGTAGGAAAGCTGAAGCTGAAGCCAGGAATCGAAAATAAATAAATCATATTGTCGAAAACACCCGCTAATGCATAAGAAGGAGAATAATTAGTGTCAAAAGATGAAACTCGAATGGTAATTATATAGGTATAACAATAAAATATGTGGTAAAAACATACTAATATATCTTATTATGAGTATAAATATTGATTACTACGTCGTAAAGTTCAAAACCATCTTAATAATTAGAAATTGAAATACTAATTTTCGTTTTCAATACTAAAATTTTGGAAAACCATCGCCCCTATTTCAAATTTTTAAAATATAAATTACATAATGTTCTATAATCTAGATTGTCGTTTCTTAAACTATGGTATATGTACCACTAGTGGTACAATTTTTACACAAATTTTGTTGAAGTTTTTTTTTTGTTTTTGTTCAAGATTAAGAGTTTATACTGTAATAACTGCAGGGTGATGCAAAGTTCATGTTCATGTTCAGTTCGTAAAGTTCATTTACGAATATAATTAAGTAATATAAATGCATTTGATGATTTATTCATTGATTCACTCAATTTGTAATGTATTGATTTATATATTTTGGGATGTATTGATTTTTAATGGTTTAATGATGGTGCATATAGTTTTTTATTCTTATTTATGTGGTACAAAATTTAAAAAGTTTCAAACCCCTGTTATAAATTGATGACAAATTGTGAAATTTGCTAAACAAAAAATCGTTGCGTCTATACATATTTGGAAAACATAAGTCATCAAATATTCCAAATAAATGAATATATTCACACTCTGGCGAATATTAGTAACCGTACTTTATTTAATTTTTGGTGGTACAATTTGGAGGCACATTTTGGTGGTACAGAAAATTTTTCAAATAAGTTCATCTACGTATATAATTAAATAATATACATTTATTTGATGACTTCTATTATGATGATTTTCTTCGATTATACCTTAGCTACCCTAACCTAACCTAACATAACCTAACATAACCTAACTTTTTTCTTATTGAGAGAAGGAATCCGTTAAGGACCTCCCTTCTATGCAGGGATGTGTGGGACTCCTATTTCTTCAGAATAGGCCCTACCCAACCTAAATTAACCTGACTTAACCTAACCTAACGCAATGTACATACTCAATTTGAGATTAATTGATTTTTAATAGAGAAATGCTTTAATGGTGGTACATGAAGTTTTTTATTCTTACTTATAAGCGCGCAAGACCAGAGCGAGCCAACAAGCGCAAGGAACTCCTGGGAGAAGAAGATAAATGGAGAGGAAAAAAAAACAGAAAAACACGGAGATAGCATACCAAGAGAAAAAACACCGAAAAACAAACAACATAGGCTCCTCCGAAAGCAACACAAATATTAACTTCCGAGGAAAAGACGAAACAAGTAAGAAACTCTGGTTATGCCTCACAAGAATAAGAGATGAGACCACTGAAAAAGAAATAGCACAATATATAATAAATAAAACACACATAACAGAACAAGAAATAGAAACTACAGCTTATACAACCAAATACAACACCAAATACTTCAAGATTGGAGTACCTTTTAATCTAAAGGAAGATATATATAAAAATGATTTCTGGCCAATAGGCATAAGATATGAACGCTACAATTTCAATAACCGTAAAATTTTTTTAGAAGAAAGAAATTAAAAACCAGAAAAGACAAGAAAATAGAAAAAAACAGAAACCAAAGATACACAAACACAAACAATACACTAAAAATCTTTTTGCACAATGTAAGATCACTAAAAAACAAAACCGAAGAAATAGAACTGATAACAAACCAGTATAAACACCCACACATAATAGCCCTCACAGAAACATGGCTCACCAGAGACATAGAACACTTACACCAGCTAGACCAATACAGATCAGAATTCCACTCAAGAATAAACAAAAAAGGAGGAGGCATAGCAATCTACATCAGAGAGGATATAGAATATGTAGTAAAACAAAAAAGAACAGTAAACGAAATAGAAATGATCACGATAAAGCTCACCGATCAGAAAACATATATAACGACTATATATAAACCCCCACACATAACATACACAACTACGATCGAAACGCTAAAAAAACATATAATAAATATAAGGAAACGGCATATAATAATAGGAGATTTAAACATAGACATTGCAAAAACAAGCGACATAACTAGAAACTACAGAAACACCCTAACAGAGAAGGGATACAAGCTGCTCAATAAAACAAGGAAAAAGGACTACACTCACACAAATCCTAAAGGCGAAAACACTATAATCGACCACGCTTTTACGAATATAGATACAGACAAAACCACTATAAAAATACTACCCACAAACATATCCGATCACTACCCGATCCTAATAACTTCTAACTTATATACTCCAAGTAGAAAATATCATATATATAAACAAAAGCACACAAACCACAAAGCAATAAAAGATAAACTAGAAAAACAACTAAACACCACCACTATAAAACATCTAGAAGAACTTTCTATAACAATGCAGGCAATAATCCTTGAAAACCAAACGGAAACAATAATCAAAAGACAAGAAAGTAAACCCTATATAACAAAGGAAATAATAACAAATATCGAAATAAGAGACAAACTACACAAAGCACACAGAAAAAACCTAAACGACGCCCGTATAGAAAACAGATATCGCAACCAGAAGGAAATAATAAATAAACTCCTGAAGAAAGCCAAAAAAGAATACTACTCAAATAAATTAAAAGAACTCAAAACAAACCCGGAGAAAACATGGAAAATCATAAAAGCGCTTACCAATAATACAAAAACACAACATGCGGCAATAAGCCAAATCGAAAAACAGGACCACTCAACAACCACAGACAAGAAGGAAATCGCAGACACGATCAATCACTACTTTGCCACGATTGGGAAACAACTAGCAAACCTACATCAAAGAACAACCCCCCGCCACCAAATAATACAATGTATACCAACAAAACAATCAAACACAAACACAACCACAAAAAATACACACATTACCGAAAAAGAAATATACACAATAATATCCAACCTAAAAAACAACAAAGCGCCTGGCTTTGACCTTATAACAAATAACATCCTAAAGCAAAACAAAGAGTGTATTACACCCATACTGAGCAAGTTGGTCACCAATATGTTCGAAGAGACTACCTATCCTGACTACCTCAAGCAAACAATCATCAGACCAATACACAAAAAAGGTGATCGACTAAAACCAGAGAACTACAGACCCATTGCCCTAACCTCCGCAATAACAAAAATAATCGAAAATGTCATAAAGACTAAGCTAGAGTCACACCTTAGATTGAACAAGATACTACACAAGCAGCAATACGCCTACCAGAGAAAGACGGGCACAACAGCAGCAATACTGGACTTCTTATTAGAGCTCACGAATAAACTAAAAACAAACAAGCATGTCATAGTGACTTTCATCGACATGAAAAAGGCTTTTGACACAATCGACAGAACAGCATTGATAAATAAATTAAAAAACATAGGAGTAGATGACGTTCTAGTATCCTTAATAGAAACCTATCTACAAAATAGACCACAAATAACTAAAATCGACAACACAACAAGCGACATACTTTACAGTGAATACGGTCTACCACAAGGAGGCACACTTCCACCAATATTATACATCTTGTACACAAACGACCTACTAAATGAAAATATCAAAGGATATATAACTATGTACGCGGATGACATATGCCTTATACATGCACATAAGGAAATAGCGAAACTACAGGACGTACTAAACGAAGACCTACAAATCCTAAGCGACTGGTGCACTAAAAATACACTCACTATAAATGAGACTAAAACGAATTACATGCAATTTAGCCCTGACAAACTAAACAACCAAATAAACATAACTCTAAACAAGATCAAACTAACAGAGACAACACACACCACTTACCTAGGCCTTACAATTAACAACAAATTAAACTGGAACGAGCACATCAACAAGCTGACAGCGAAAAACGCAACAACCATATATATGCTCAACAAGATCAAGACCTACCTACCAGAACACCTAAATAAGACAATATACCACTCGCTATTCAGCGCAAACACAAACTACCTGATAAACATATGGAGTAATACCACGCAGGGACAACTAAACAGAGTACAAAGACAACAAAACAAAATCCTCAAACTCCTATATAAACTCTCACACCTAACACCTACCGCACAAGTCTTAAAACACGCAAAAGAAATGAGCATAAAACAGAATATAAAGATGCAAAACTTAATACTAATTCACAAAATCAAAAACAGACTGATCAGGAGCAACATAAAACTCACAACAAATCAAGACAACCACATGTACAATACACGAAATAAAGACCATATACGAACACACAGAAACAATATTAAGAGATACCAGTTAGACCTTACTGGAAACGCAATTAATACATACAACAAACTAAGTGAATCAATCAAATCAAGCACCCTAAAAATATTCAAACAAAAGACAACAGCATTAATACTGTCCGAAGACCAGCTCCAATGCCATTAGTCTGGAAGCAGCCCATCCGGGACAGCTATCCAAGGCGAAGAGTGGAGCCGAGGACATATGTTCTTCTTTATTTTTGTAATATATCGACATATGTTCAAATAAACATTTATCCGTAAAAAAAAATTAAAAAAAAATATGGTACAAAATTTACAAAGTTTGAGAATTCCTGTTCTAAATTGATAGCAAATTGTGAAATTTGTAAAATAATCGCTACGTTTGTAAATAATTGTTAATTTTAGAAAACTGAAACTGCAAATAGCACTGCATTCCAATAAGCATCGAATCCTATAAATTCACAAAGTCATCTGCACTATACCAAACCGTGAAATTACAAGTCATTAGAAATTTCAAGTAAGTGACTAATTTCCCAATTATGCAAAATCGTCATAGCGGGTACAAAATCTTAAAAATTACAAGTCATTAAACGCATCATTAACGTCATTAAATTAAATTAAAATGAGACGTTTTTTATAATTGATGTAGGTAGGTATGAAACGATTATGATATATTAGTAATCGTACTTTAACAACGCAATGCGTTTAACGTAGCAACGACGTGCTAATACTTACTTTTCTAAAAGTACTACATTTACAAAACTAACTACTTTTACAAAAATTTGAAAAACTGCCCCCACCTCTACATTTGATTTAAAGATTTAAGGCATCAAACATCATTTAAATAAGTAAGTAAACTCAAATTTTGTAAAATCATGGTTACGTTTACAAAATTGCAAAAATTAAACTATTAGAATAATGTGGACAACTATGAATTTAAAAATTGTTAAAATAAAAAAATATAGAATATGAATTTCTTCTGCCAATTTATTATGTCCAATTTTAAAATAATCTCTTACTACCCTTTTATTGACTTATCTGTAGAAATCTCTTTGTTAAAATTTGATTTGAGTAGTAGTAAACAATATTGTTTCTGCCTTTTGTTTTGATTTTTATAGAATTAATTTATTAATTAATTCATTTTAAAGCTATTTTAATTTAGCTTATTGTTATTTCGTTTAGAAATTCCAGAAGGGGTCTAATGAAATATTAAATGATCCAATTTTTATTGAATTGTACTGGAATTCAGTTACCTGTTTCTTTTGTTTCCTATATTTTGTATGTATTTTCTTTTGATACATTGAAAGTTCTAATGAAATTTTCATGAACTTTCTTATAGAAATTCCACGAACAATATATTTATAGTATACTTCTTCTACAAATTCCAAAAAGGTTTTCATGGAATATCTTACGGTACATTTTCAAATTATAATACAATATGATATGACTCCTGGAAACTTTCAACATTTTTATGGATTTTATTGGAAGTATTAGAATTTTTTATAAAATTTCATTTGAATTTCCATCAATAACTTGTTTATTGAATTATAATGGAAATTGTTTTATAAATTCCAGAATGGGTTTCATGAAATATCTTATCCTAAAATCTCAATGAATTGTCTGGAATAATGTTTACCTATTTCTTTTATCATTTTTTTGTTTGTTTATATTTTGTTATGATACATTGAAATTTCTGATGAAATTTTAATGATGTATGAACAATATATTTATGGTATAATTCATCTACAAATTCTAAAACGATTTTCATAGAATATCTTAGGGTACATTTCCAAATTATAATATAATTTAATATGTCTCTTGGAAACTCTCAACATTTTTATGGATTTTATTGGAAGTTTTTGAAATTCTTATGAAATTTTCATTTGAATTTCCATCCATAACTGGTTGATAGAATTATAATGGAAATTGTTCTATAAATTCCAGAATGAGTTTCATGAAATATCTTATCTGGAATAATGTTTACCGGTTTCTTTTGTCAATTTTTTGTTTGTTTATATTTTGTTATGACACATTAAAATTTCAGATGAAATTTTCATGAAATTTGTTATATAATTTCTACGAACAACATATTTATGGTAGGTATAATAATATAAATTCTTCTACAAATTCGAGTAGTATTTTCATGGAATATTTTATGATAAAATTTTCAAATTATAATACAATGCTATCTTAGTCATATCTTCCTTCTCTCCTCTTCCTCTTGGAAAATTTCAACATTTGTTTATATATTTTATTGTCGAATAATTGTATGAGTTCCTATAAAATGTTCGTTGACTTTCCATAACTAATTTCTTCATTAAATTATATTCGAAGTTGCTCTATAAAATCCAGAAGATTTTGTTATGCCACATTGAAATTTCTAATGATCTATGATCAACATTTTGATAGAATTATATAATTTTTTTCATCATTCAAATGGAATTTTTAAAATATAATATCTATGTTTCTAAATTATAATGGAATGTTATACATTTCAAGAAGAACTTCCAATAATTTTTGTATTAGAAATTTTAATAAGAAATAGACATTTTGAAACATATTTCATAATACTGAAATAAAACAATAAATTCATAAAAAAACTCATTAAAACGTTTAAATTTTCTACGTAATCTATCGAGGCAGATATACAGGGTGGGCCACGAATAACGGTAGTTAAGTAAGTTTACGAGGTTCCTAATATAGGTTGAAAACGATCTCCTCAAGGAAAATATTTTTGACTTTCTATCACTTCCGGTTCTACCGGAAATGGCTACCAACGTTGTTATTTTATACGGAACACCCTGTATATTATTACATTTTTCGATTCCCTGTTCGATTGCCTACATTTTCATATGTAAGTAACTTATAAGTAGTAGACATAACTTTATATGGGGATGTAAGCAATTCAACAGGGAATAAAAAATGTAATAATATACAGGGTGTTTTATTTAAAATAACAAAGTTGGTAGCCTTTTTCGATAAAACCGGAAGTGATAGAAAGTTGAAAATATTTTCCTTGAGGAGATTCCTGGCCCACCCTGTACATGAACAGGTGAGTAAAAAATAAGAAACCTCCTCCCTTGACCATTTGTTATTATTTTTAGAAAAAAAGTTTTTTTTTACAAAACTTTGATAGTTTAGATACACTATACCTATCTTTGCTATAATAATAAAATAATAATAAATGCTCTAGAGAGAATTTTCCTTACTTTTTACTCATCCTGTTTCTGTATATCTGTCTCTTAGAAAATTTCAACATTTGTAATGAATTTTATTTAAAGTTTTATAAAATATGTTTCAAAATGTCAATTTTTCATTAGAATTTCTATGAATAACATGTTTATAGAATTATAATGGCAATTGTTCTATGAATACCAGAAGGAATTTAGATGGAACATAATATGGTACAATTTCTAAGTAGGTAGATACGTATTTGTAATAGAACCGCAAATTCCTGTCTCTTAGCAATTTTATAGTAGTATATTTTTATGGATTTTGAAAAAGTTTTATAAAATTTCTTATAAAATTTTCATTAACTTTCTTATTCAATTTTCATGAACAACATATTAATAGAATTGTAATTGAAATTCTTCTGGGTAATTCTGGGTAAAATTTAGAAAATTAGAGGTGTTTTTTTGATACGACCTTATTCTACGTGTAGGTACATCATCGTTCTATTGGCTGCCTAGGTTTGTGGTCAAATGCAATATATAATTATTTTTTTTAGATACTAATGAATTTAATGTTAACGCATTATGATGAGTAGAAATTAGATCGTGTGTGACACGCTATTATACGTACTATTAATACTAGTTTGATATTTTTTCCACAAATAAGGAATAGATTACATAATACTCACCTTCATTATTTTCAGAATTAAAAATTATAAAAAGTAAAAAAGTTTATTGGTAGAGTACATTACATTATATTTAATTAAATTATTAATTATTAAATATTAATATTAATTTAGTGCTCAACACCCAAAAGGGTAAAAGAGGGAAAGATTAAGAAAGAAAGAAGAAAGAAAGAAAGAAAGAAGAAAGATTAATTTAGTGGCATTATTTATTATTATATTCCATAATATTAATTTTTTATTAATTAGTTTATTTCTTCGTGAATGTATTCCAACTCGAAGAATACCAAATAGCAAAACGATCAAAGAAGATTTTGATCATCTGTTAACGTTGAAACATTCAATAATGTGGTGTGATTTTGTACTAAACCACGTAGACATTGTTTCTAACTGTAAGATTGAATTTTTAAGTATTAAAGAAATCTTCCTTTCAAAATTTTGAGACAAAAATAAATTCAATACAAAAACATAGGAATCGTATAAAACTGCTGACAGGAGATGAGGAGACGAGGACTATTTGAGGAGATCAAATAACTGATTCTCCGAATTTTAAATCAAAATTTTTAACACTATAACATGGACGAAGCGCCAACCAGATGACCAACTGACAATATGCGAACATCGAAGTATAATAATCAATTATTACCTAACATCGAAGTGTAATAATCAATTATTAACCGCTCCATTTTAACTGGTTTTGCAGTATGTCTTCAAAATACTTCTCGTGCGTTCCTGTTCTGTCACTATGACCTGTGCTTGAATAATACAATGTGCTTCATGTAGCTGCACTCTCAAACTCATAAGAATCGTCTTGCGTGCGCTTTAAAATGAAACTACAAATGATTGTGGTCGAGACTGGCGACAAGTGGCGGAAGGCCTTGTTCAGGTAAGAATTATCTCTTCTAAAATTAATGTACGCTTTAATAGAATCAATTGATAATTAATGGATAATTAATTAATAATCAATCGTAATTATACATAATTCATGAATTTGGTTCAATGAAATCTTTTATGGGGTAATTGCCATAATTAATGGTACTAAATGGATTTATTAAAAAAAAATCACGTATATTTTAATTTTATATTATTTTTGGTTTACCAGCAATTTTATTTTGCGTATAATAGCATACAGAGTGTTTCAAAACTGTACGATACTATTCTAGCAACGTATTCTCGGGGTCAAATAATTTTTTAAAAAACAGTCCTTATAAATATATACCTACCTACCTAAAATTGATTTATTACACAAATTGTCAATGCTAACGAATTATTCAATGTATAATATGTCGATTCATATCTACAAATGTGATTTTAATGAAGTGGCTGGTGGCTATTAGAGGTTTTCATGACATTTGCTTACGTTTATTTGTCCTATGGGTAGTTGAACATTGCTTCTTCTACCTATGCTATGTAATACTTACACTATAAATTAATCTGTTATTATTATGTATTCCAAAAAGATTTTTGTCTATTAACTAATAATTTGGAATACTGATTATAGATTGCATTATTTTTTAAGATGAGTGAAATTTTCAATAATTTCCCAAAAAAAAAGGTGTGATTTTATGCTACAACCACCTAGAAAATGTTTATAAATTAAAAAAATATATTCAGTGAAATTAAAACAAGAATATAATTTTCATGAATTCCAAAATTTTTTCGTGGTGTTGAATATTCAGGTGTACTATGTATAAAAAATAGCAGTAACGTATACATTACTTGACAGCATCACATCCAAATACCAAATGCAATTATGTCATAATTTCCGTTCCAATTGTATTTGACATTTGGACATTTGAATGTGATGCTGTAAACTAACGTACATGTTACTGTAAACGTTTTTCGATACGCAATTCACCTGAATAAGTGTATTGGGTATCAAAAAACGTTAATAGTAACGTGTAAGTTATTTTCAGCATCACATTCAAATATCAAATGCTATTACATATGTCGTAATTGTATTTGACATGTTGTCTCATAACGAACACGTTCCTATTAATGTTTTTTTATATATAATACTCGTGAATATTTCATAATTATAATAAAAATTATTTTTCAAAATATTGACAATTTATTTATTCAGAGTCAAACTTGTTTTTGCGTTGTTATTTTTTAAACATTTTTAATGTTTTAGAAAGCATTTTCACAATATCTTAATAGAGCAAATCTTACATAATTTTTCCAGTAAATTTATATGAGTATATTAAGAAATTATCTAATCAGTTTGGTTCTCGGTAAAATGTACATCATTTTTCAAGAAAAACTGGAAACTATAATTTTCCTAAATATTTTCATGAATGTCCTAGGCCTCTGGTACAATACCAGTGGTGGGGGATGGCGAATATTTGTTTATTTATTTATTTATTTAACGAAAAATTAATGCCTATCAGCAGCGGTGAGCGGCAAGCGCCCAAGCGACAAGATTTCCCAGCACGCTGCATACAAAACGTGAACAAAACGTGTGTTTTGTCGCTCTGCCGCGCACCGCAGCCGCTCACCGCTTGTATGGTACCCCGAGGCATTGCGGAATTTTCTACAAATATATAAATTTCAAAATATATGTTTAATAAATATAAATTAGAACAACAATTTTCATGTTTTTTTCTAGAAATTTCCCGTAAATAAAATATGGAAATATTTAATTTTTAGTGTTTTTTTTTTAATTAATATTTAACACGGTTTTTCAAATTTTGGCAATTAATTAATTTAGAGTCAGACATTAATTGATTTTCCAAGAAAATGTCACGGATGTCTTGAGGAATTAACCACGAATCTTAATATCCAGTAACATTTTAAATAGAGCAGCCAAACTTACATTATTTTTCCATGAAATTTCTATGAGTATAGTAAGAAATTATCTAATTATTTTAATACTGAGTCAAATTTGTTTAAGACAACTTGAAACTTTAATTAAGTTTCCAAAAAATATCATGTTATTAAGGAATTTTCTACGAAGCTTTATATAGGGTGACTCAAAAATGACGCCTCTGCTTTTGGAAATTGATTCAGGGAACTAAAACATATTGAAAATTAAGAGTGGAAAATTTTCCGTGTCATTCATTATAGAGTTAGTGATAAAAAAACAAAAAAAATAACATTTCAACTTTAAACTTTATTAAATACTAATAATATTAAAAAACAAGATATTGTCCACATCTATCAAATCTGACAGTTAATGATAGTTAATCAGGGAAATTTTCTCTAATTTTCAATAGCGAGGGACAAACGGAAAATGTTCCTTTTTTAATTTTTAATTTGTTTAACCCTGAATCAAATGACAAAAGCACAGGCATCACTTTTGAGACACCCACTATACATAAACATTTGAAATAGATCAAAATTTCATCTCAAACCATAATATTTCGTTATATTCAGTAAAATTTAAAATACACTAAATTTTTATTTCAAATCATCATTTTTCCAGGAAATTTCTATAAGTATAGTAAGAAATAATCTAATAATTTTGACACTGAGTAAAATTTACATTATTTTTTAAGATAGCGTGAAACCCTACTAATAAAAATTTCAAAAAAATCATGAATGTCTTAAGTAATTATTTACAATATTCTGTAAAATTTTAAATGTAATGTAATTTCTATGAGTATATGAATTAATGATCTAATAATTTTGATAGTGAGTAAAATTTGCATTATTTTTTAAGATAATGTGTAACTGTATTTAATTTTACAAAAAAAAAACATGATTATCTTAAAGAATTTTCTAAAAAGCTCGATATTCAGAATTTAAAATAGAACAAAATTTAATTTTAAAACATCATTTTTCCAGGAACTTTCCATGAGTATAGGAATTTATGATCTAATAGTTTTGATACTCAGTAAAATTTGCATTATTTTTTAAGATAACATGTAACTTTATTTAATTTTACAAAAAAAACTATGATTATCTTAAGGATTTTTTACAAGCTTGACATTCAACACATTTAAAATTGAACAAAATTTCATTTTAAAACATCATTTTCTAGGAAATTTCTATAAGTATCGTAAGAAATTATTTAATAATTCTGATACTGAATAAAAAAAATGCAATATTCTTTTAAGATAACCTCAAACTTTATTTAATTTTCCAAAAAAAAAATCATTATCGAATTTTCTATAAATATTGCAATAAACAATTAAATAAACACAAATAATCATTACTGTAATTATTATTTTACTTCTGACATAACAATTATAGTAATAATTTATTCGGTATTAATTCAGTAAAATTTGAAATGGAACAAAGTTTCCAGAAATTTTTAATGAATATAGCAAGAAATTATTTGAAAATGTTAATACTGTGTAAAATTTTCTTCCATCCTTTTGATCATGAACTATTTGAAATCTGGGAAATTTTCGCTAATTTTCAACGAAAATTTTAGGGAATGAAGAGACATTTCCAGGAACTTTTCATGAATTTCTCACAAAATTAATTATTAAGTTTAAGGATTTACCCATAATTACCAGATATATTTATTTATTTAAGGTTGTTTTAATAAGTACTTACTGGTATATATTTATTTATTTTATTACTTATATTTATTGCCTGACTAGTTTCGGTTATTGAAAGCCATCTTCAGAGGCATTTGTATTTAATTACATTTCATTTAAGTTCAGGATATATCGGGTGTTAATACTAAGTTGTAATACCCGAAAATGGCAATTAGAATTCATTGAAACAAACAACTTTTCTTTGTTGAAATTTTTGAATTGGAACCAAAGTTCATAGTTATTGGCGTTTTTTGTTTTTCGAAAAATCGTCATTTTCGGTTCTCTAAAACATTTGTATTTACAATTATCATCTATTTTATCAAATAACAAAATTGCGACCGATCAAAAATTTCAAAATAAGATATTTTGAAAACCACTGGATCGATTTTTGAAAATAAAACATTTATAAAATCCTTAAACTATCTTATAACATTTTTCTGAAACATTTTTTTCGATCTGTCCAAAAAAAGTTTTTATTCAAATTTAATTACAAGATAAATTTTAACAAACTGGCAATAAAAATAAATAATAAAATAAATAAGCATATACCAGTGAGTACTTATTAAAACAACCTTAAATAAAATTAATTATGTTTTAAATTTTGCCATATTTTTCAATTTTTAATAGGATGAAACTTTAATGAATATTTTGAAATAGTTTTAATGAGTGTTTTAAGGAATTTCCTATAAATTTTAATATTTACTACAATTTTCATGTATCATATACGTATCAATCAATTATTTAAAATTTGGCTAACAGTGAATAATTTTCTGTAAAAGATAATATGGAATAATTAAAATGAAATTTTCGTAAATTTTAAGCAAATCTTTTAGAAGTTTCAGATTAGTATCGAATTTACTACGTTTTTTTTTTTTAAATTCCATAGTATTAACTGTTATGATTTTTATAAAGTAACCAGATTCTGTGGAGATTTTTTCAGTTGTAGGCTGATATTCAGACCCAGAATCACCAAATCAATATGTGATTGAAAACACACAACTATATCATATATATATATATATATATATATATATATATATATATATATATATACAATTACATGTCAAACATTTGTCACATTACAAGTGAATCATCTCCGGACTTACTTCACTACAATGCCGAGTTGTGACTTACTTCAGTATTATAATGAATGAATTAGACATTTAAGTTCTCTGTATGTACAAGTAATACCATCTAACGAAATTATAGTGCAACTGGGAGTTGATTCACTTTTATATGGGAAGATATAAACAAATCCGAAATTTTATGCCGAATACTACAAATACTTTCAGTACCTTCTCTTCTGCATTACGACGATATGTTATTATAATGCCATGCTTCTGGTTTCTGTCTTTTCCATTTATACTTCAAGTATTTTTCGCAAATAAATTTAAAGTTCCTATACTGACTCCTACAGTCATTGGCTAAGATACAACCAACTGCTACTTTTGCTCAACTATTTTCTGCCACTCCACTGTATAAGAATATATACCCTTTATCCAAATCAATACAACCGTTTATTTTTTTTTTAGTCTCGGTGACTGCTGGTATTGATATATTTCTGTCTAGTATTTCGTTGTCTAGCACAACTTCTCTTTATGTTCCATGAATATCTCTTCCATGAACCACTTTTCCATTTTTCTTGCTCCCTTTTTTATTTATCATTTGCTGCTTTCTTTACATATTTTTTCCTCTAATATTTCAACTAATAACTTTCATGATTAAGAAAATATTCGACTGTTAAAAAAAAACACCTAAATAAAAACAAATGCATGGCCAGTGCTGGCTGAGTAAAGGAGCAGTACTGGCCATTGATCAGCCATACATCTGAATTGATTGGAATAGTTTTCTGCTTTATTAATTATTTTCTGAGCGGCCCAGTATTTCTAAACAGAATATCGTTCACCATAAGAAATTACACAGCATTGCAATTTTCTGAATCTCTATATTTATTTACAAAAACAGATCGAAAAAGTCAATCGAGCCTCCTGCATTTAAAACCTCCTGCATTTACACCCCCTTCATTTAAAACCTCCTGCATCAAATTTTCAAACACTTCAAAGCGAAGCTTCAACACAGAGATTCTCCATTGAATTTAAAATTTGTTTATCTTGATTCACACCCACTGTTCATCAATATTAATTCTTGGTATCAGCTATCGTGTTGGTTTTGATTATATGAATCACCAATTAAATGTAAATATATTCGCAAAAATTCACTCGAAGGGTGCCACAAAAAAAGCAATATTGCACGGGACATTAGCTTAAAGCTATCATAATTATACGTTCTTTGCATAATCTGAATTACCCTACAAATATTAATCTGGTAAATTGCGGTGTGGACGAAATAAACTTAATATTACCAGACTTCTGCGTGACTCACAGATTCACCGTAACAAGTGTCCGTAGACATGCTCGTAGTTCAACAGTCTAAAGATTGCATCAGGAATAACAAGCACTTCAAGTTGGCGAAAACTTTGCTTTGGAAAGTTCACTTCGCGACTCGCCTCGTCTCAACGGCATGCGTATTTTTAGCCAGGTACTAATACTAACTGTGCAACGTGGGTTTTTGAGTCAGATCCTATTTATTTTTGTGACGTTTGCATCGTCTCCTGGTAGACGGCATTTCTATTGCTTCGTGGGGGCGAAGTCTCTGGGAGTTTCACAAGAAGCGGATGCGTCACTGTAGTGACGATAACGCGATAAACACGGCAACTGTACGACATGCGCCGGCATGTACAGACCAATCAGTGTTTACCCGAGTGTAACAACAAAATTCGAAATCCTGGTATGTGTAATTAATTAGCGAGAGCTTATTCTAATAACAAAAGTAAGTATTTTTTTCTCGTACAAAGACGTTATCTGTTTTGTAGAAATCGATCGATGCTTTGTTTATTAATCAGCAACCACTTGGAATAATCTTGTTTGATTAAACATTTTGGGAATAAATGTTTTTTGATTCAAAATTTTGGGTATAAATCTTTCCTGATTCAAAACTTTTTGGGATCAAAATTTTGTTATTAAAAATGAGGCGTATTGTTTGAAACACGTGCTTTCGAATTGTTTGCGCGTAGTAATAAATAATAAACTTTACGTCAAATTGTGCGGTCACACGAGGTTTAATTAATATTAAATTACGCCCATATATTATGCATTGTACATTTTACATTAGCACGCCACTCACATTTCTCGATAATTTGAGAACCTTATGTTTCATTCGTGTCATGAACGCCGTATTTATCGCCGTGATCTTCTGACCTCGCCGAGTGAGGATATCATTAGCTTGTAATTGTGGATTCTCTGAACGCTCCTTTCGACGTGTAATACTGGATATGTTCATTGATTCCTCGCGTATGAGTTCCCCGGTGACCTCAGCGATATCGAAAATCATAATCAAGCTCGTTGCCACCCATTATCGGCATTGTGGTAAACACAATGGCCCCGCATTCGGGAGGAACCTCTCCGAAGTTCAGGGTTTCATCAACACCAAATTATCATAAAATGCCAAACATATTCATGAGGGAATCATAATAAAACCTTGCTGGACCAAGAATGGTAATCTTTAAATACCTAATTACATATTTACAGTTAATTACAAAAAAATAACTATGTTCAAATTGAAAGAAAGATAAAGGTCCTAGGATAGGTCAAAAAGTTATGAAATTTTTGAAATAAAAATGTTGTAATTGTCATTGGAAATTGGAGTGAATTAAATCACAAAATTTGAAATGAAAACTTCTTGCTTGTTTAAAATTTTGTACCACAGATGATTTTATTGTGTCTATTCATTGCATTTATTTAATAACAACATATAGTCCGTGCTTGGCTGTGGAAAAAAAATACATATGTTAGCTTGATGCTTGCTCAATTAAAACTATATTTGCATAAACATCAACACTAAAACTGCAAGTTTTTTCTTTTTTACAATATGTACATTATAAGTATCTAAGACATATTACTTGCAACTCTAAAAGACCATTGATTAGTTCTCTTGATAAAATTTCAATAGGTTTTTGTACATGTTGTTTACTTATACTTAGTTATTCTAGAAAACTGCCCACCAATTATTCTTGAATAGTTCATAAGTATCTAAGACATATTATTTGCAACTCTAAAAGACCATTGATTAGTCCTCTTGATAAAATCTCAATAGGTTTTTGTAAATGTTGTTTACTTATACTGAGTTATTCTAGAAAACAGCCCACCAGTTATTCTTGAAACGTTTCTACCAATTATTCTTGAACTTTTTTTATCAATTAATTTTTGAAACTGTACCAAAAATATTACCTACCAATTATTCTTGTAGTTTTTCTACATGTTGTTCCTGAAATGTTCATAGTTATTCTTGAAAATTGCTAACTAATTTTTGATATTTTCTACCAGTTATTATTGAAAACTATTTCACTTATTTATAAAAAGGTGCTACCAGATATTCTTGAAAATTTTGCACGTGTATACAAATGAAACAATTATCTATCTACTATAGTAGATAGATAAGTAATTATCGTACTTATTAAATCAACTTTAAATCATCTATCTGTTTCTACTATTTTTATTCCAAATTTGCTTTGGACTGTATACAGAATATTTCACTGAGATTATTACCTATTATCATTTATTCTTAAAATTGTTCTGACAATTAATTTTTAAAACTGTATCAGCTACTCTTCAAAAGATATTACCAATTAATCTTATAGTTTTCCTGAAAAGTTTCTGACAGTTATTTTTGAACATCTACTTTGCTTATTAGTCCAGTTGAATTGTTTCCCAACTGTTGATATTTTTCTACTAATTAAATAGATCCTATCCTGAGTCAATTTGAATTTATGTAAAACGATAGATATACGCAACTATCTTAGGTAAACAATTTAGATTCACTAATGTCAAATCATAAACTGCAAAGTTATTTGAAATGTATATCTGGGAATTATTTCCTCAGCAATCGGAGACCGGTTTTGTTCTTATTAGAACTCATCAGTTCGATATTACGTAAATTAAGAATCTGGCTATATCGGACTGATGAGTTCTAATAAGAACGAAACCGGCCTCCGATTGCTTGAGGAAATAATTCCCAGATGTACATTTCAAATAACTTTGCAGTTTATGATTTCACATTAGTGAATCTAAATTGTTTACCTGAGATAGTTGCATATATATCTATCGTTTCACATCAATTCAAGTTGACTTAGGATAGGATCAATTTATTAGTAGAAAAATATCAAGAATTGGGGAACAATTTAATTGGGCTACTAGTTATACTTAAACAACTGCCCACAAGAAATTTTCAAAACTCACTACTTCATATTCTTGAAAAGTTTCTACCTGTACAAAAATGTTACAATATCTATAATACAATATCTACTATTTTAATTTCAAATTTGCTTTGGACTGTATACAGAATATTTCACTAGGATTATTAAGGATTATTAGTTTTTATCAATTATTCTTAAAATTATTTTAACAATTAATTTTGAAAACAATTTTGGAAAACAATTATGAAAACTGTATCGGTTATTTTTCAAAAGATATTACCAATGAATTTTGTAGTTTTCCAACATTTTATTCCTGAAATGTTTCTGCCAGTTATTCTTGAACATCGAAAACCAATTCTTGACTTTTTTACCAGTTATTCTTGAAATCTGTCCACCAGTTGTTTTGGAGAAGTTGATTCCAGATATTCTTGAAAAGCTTATATACCTACATAATATTTCAAGAGTATTATTAGTTTCTACCAATTATTCTTGAACGTACACCAATTAATTTTTATTAAGTTTAAGGTTTTATTCATGGCGAAATAAAATAAATAAATAATAAAATTAAATTAAAATAATGGTTTATAATAATATTATAATAATGGTACTAGTAAGTACCAAATAATAATATAACAACCTTAAATTAATTTTTAAATCTGTACCAATTATCTTCAAAAATATTTCTAATTAATCAAGTAGTTTTTTTTTACATGTTATTGCTGAAAAGTTTCTGCCCCTTATTCTTGAAAATTATTAACCATTTTTTAACATTTTTCTACTAATTATTATTGAAAACCGTCCATCGGTTATTTTTGACATGTTACTACATACCACACAATGCAATAATCTATCTGTTTCTACTATTTTTATTTAAAATTTGCTTTGGACAACTTATATACAGAGTATTTCACTAGCAAGTTTTTACGAAATACTTTTGAAAGTTTTCTACCAATAAATTTTGAAAACAGTACCAGTAATTCTTCAAAAGTTATTATTAACTATTCCTGTACTTTGCTGCTTGTTTGGTATTCCTGAAATGTGTCTGCCACTTATTCTTGAAAATTGTTGACCAGTTCTTGATATTTTTGTACCAATTTTCTTAAACTGTACACCAGAATTTTTGAAAAGTTACATGTACAACGTATTGTTGAAAAGTTTCTACCTGCATAAAAATGTTTTCAATTATCTACCTGTTTCTACTATTTTTATTTCAAATTTGCTTTAGACTGTATCCAGAATATTTCACTAGGATTATTACCTATTATCATTTATTCTTAAAATTGTTCTAACAATTAATTTTTAAAACTGTATCAGTTACTCCTCAAAAGATATTACCAATTAATCTTGTAGTTTTTCTGCATTTTATTCCTGAAATGTTTCTGACAGTTATTCTTAAACATCTATAACCAATTCTTGACATTTTGCTACCCGTTATTCTTGGAAACTATCCACCAGTTGTGTTTGAGAAGTTATTCTTGAAAAGCTTCCGATTATCTATCTATTTCTACAATTTTTATTTCATATTTGCTTTGGACAACTTATATACAGAATATTTCAATAGCATTATAAGTTTTTACCAATTACTCTTGAAAGTTGTTTACCAATTAATTTTGAAAACAGTACCAGTCATTCTTCAAAAGTTATTATTAATTATTCTTGTACCGTGTATATTTACATGTCTGCATGTAAATGTGAATGTGTTGTATATGTCTCTTCATAATGGGAAAAAGTATGGATATCGTAATCCATTCAGATTTTTTTATACAATCGAAAAGGTATGTTTATTTTATAATTTTGTTTTTTGTATACCTACAATTTTGAAAATAATTGCTCAGTACTATCCGAATATGTCCAAAAGTAGTTAAAATTGCTCAGTTACTGTGTAAATATATGAGAGGCATTTTAAAGGTACATTAAACATTCTAAAAGTTTTTCAGGAATTGATAAATTTCGTAGAAAATAACTTAGCCAGTTACTATCTTATATCTTGTTGCAACCAAATCTTGGACTTAAAAAAATCTTTTGAAATTTCGTACAAAACAACTTAAAATTGAGTTTTATTCTCCAATTGAAAAAAAATATATTACTTTTTTCATCATCATCGTATTGTTTTATGTTTTAGGTTGATTTATTTTTTTACTCAGTTTTAAAATAATTCTGAACTGAATTTGACAGTTTTTTTTCTCGAAATTCGATACTTATGACATTTTAAACAAATCCCAAAACGTTCAGAAGCTGTTAAACCAATAAATTTAAAAAAAACATAATTTATCCAAAACTTGAAACTGTCGAGTAAACTCCTCGTTTACTTAGAATTTCTAAGAACAATTCTAAAAAATGCCCCTTAGTTTCTAAATATGTCCAAAAGTAGTTACCTAAGACTTATCAGTTATTGTCTAAATATACAGGGTGATTTATTAGTTCTATGACAAACTTTGGGAAATTAAAGGTGATGCTATTGTAACAAAAAAATGTTATATGAACATAGGTCCGATCCGTATTTGTTAAGAAGTTATAAGCGTTTAAGGATTTAAGAAGTTAAAAAATCAGGAGAGTCATGTACGTTGGATTCGTCATTGTTTGGATGTACATGACTCCTGATTTTTGAATTTCTTACATCCTTAAATGCTTATAACTTCTAAACAAAGACGAATCGGACAATCGGTTTGTCTTCCAATTCCAACGTGTATCGTAGAGGTAATAAATCACCCTGTATAAGTTGGATTAAAGGAAAATTCAGCCTTCTAAAAACCATTAGGAACTACTGAATTTGGAACAGAATAACTGTAAAAAAACCATCTAAATCTACAGATTCTGTTTCTCAATCTATAGTTACTTCTCAGTTACTGTTTAAATTTGTCTGTGGAACAAATCTTATTAAGACTTCAAAAAAACTTCAAAACTTAAAAATTCAGTTTTATTTTTATTATTGACTAAATTTGTAAGATGCATTTTAGAAAACCCTAAAAAATAAACAAATAATCTGGAACTGTTATTTTTTTTGTACAACTGGAGTGATTTTGTTTTTTTTTAGAATTCCTTAATTTTTTTAGGTTTTCAGTCTTCTGTTTGATAATAAAAATCATTGTATACATCAATCATCAATGTTCTTAATGAGATATTTAAAGTCAGAATATTCATAAGATCAGTATCATTGATGGCCACACACATTTTCACAGCTTTCAAGCCTTTCGATTTGTTTTAGAATTTCTTAAAATTTTCAATTTACGAATTTTCTAACGTTTTTTCTTTGTTACGAAATAGAATAGATACTTTCATAATGTTGTAGATTTTTTAATTTATTTTTGAATTTAGTGTAATTTTTCGCGAATGTTCCAATTAACCAATTAAAAATAACAAATTTTCTGATTTGGTTTTGAACTATTTCAGAATGTCTTCAACTTTCAGTTTACCCATTCTTTCATTCGAGAATGAAAAATAATTTATTCAATCACAAATTTTCATATTCAAATAAATATCTTTCTAGCTTTCGGATATATTTTCGAAATTGTTGAAAATTTCTGTATGAAATGGCAAAGACGCGTTCTCACAAATCAAGTTTAATTGATCTATTGTATCAATAAAAGTTGCTTGAAAACTATAGCAAGAACCTTTGTTTCAATAGAGTTGATCAACTACAATCGATCAATTAAACTTGATCCGTGAGAACGCGCCTTAAAATTACTTAGTAAGTATGCGGCAAGATTTTATATTCTTATTAATGAGGCCTCCAAACGATTGTTGAAATCTTGGAAGTGAGACCCTGTATACAATTCAATTTAATTTTAAAACATTGCTCGTTTTATTTGCCTTGTACCGCGATTTTTCAAGACTCGGGATTTGTTTGTATTTATCATCATAATTAAAAACTTATCTCGTACATGAGCATTGCTTATTCATATAAGTGGTTAGTTGTATTAATCTCAATTAAAAAAAAAAGTTTATTTAGATTGTGTTATCAGCCACTATCAATATACAATTTGCAGTTATTTTTTGATACAAAACAGGATATGTCGTGTAATCACTGTTATTTACCACATTAGTATAACTGATCCTAGCTGAACGAAATTACAATCTTCGACTGCATCATAATCTCCTGCAAAATAAGTGATAAATGTAGTAAACTGAATAAGTGACAGACAAATGTATGGGTAAAAAATGGATAATGGATGGCAATGGTAAGTTGAATTCCAATTTGGTTTTACTGGCTTCATTAAAATGAATGGTTATTTGTGTAGTGTCAATACATTACCAGAGCCAATTATTCTGCTAGTCCACATCCTACGCTGATAACTCGGTATCAAAAGAGACTAACGAATGAAATCTTTATGTAAGTGGAAATTCGATTATTGGTCACGCCTGTTCTACGAGCGAAGCATGCAAGTTTCAATGCTACGCAAATATTTCAATACTTTTAATACTTTAGATCGCACGGTCGCACGGTAATATTGAAGATAAATGAATGAAAATGTAGCACACAATTGATAAAAAAAGCAAAAGCCACGAGTTTGCGAATACAAATGGCAACATTATTGAATATCACTACTGATGATAACCACGTTCTAAAAATAATTCCGCCACACACCACCGAGATAAATCTCGAAGGCTATGACTGAACACCTACAGATTCAGAATGTGTTTTTTTGTGTGTGAATCCCATAACAGGGCTTCTATAGAAACTAATGTGCCTTTTAATCCTCCACAACGGATTACCATACAAACTGTTGATTTTCGAATTGTGCATTGTAACATGAAATCGTTTATCTTTGCGGGGGACTGGCTGCCATGAGCATATATTTATCATGTCATCGCAGGTATTATTTAGCAGCATAAAATACCCGAAAGCGTAATGTCGTCGGAAGTAGGGTGGCAGTATAATCAATGGCAGCACTTAGGAGAATTTGTAAATGTCAGGGCAAAACGGTTCGATGACCGGTGGATGTTTCTACGTCAACACAAAGCTCGTGCAATAAATTTAAAACAGCCAGCAATGGCTATTTTATCACACGAATTAGATAAAATAATGAGTAATTATTGATCCGTTATGCAGAACCGGCTGGAATATGTTGGTAATGAAAATCGAGCATGCAGATAATTTGCTCGCGTCGTTTAGGAGTTGGAGGAATCAATAACCTGCGGTTTATTGATTTCAAAATCTGATCGGCCATTACAGAAGCACTGCATAAGTTAAATTCCAATATTCCTGAAACTTTGATAGGAAATTTATATCAAAGAAAACCTGAAGGGAAGATGAAGACGGCAGCTGATAATACAAGATAACACACGATAGATGACAACAAAGATAACGAAAGATAAAGATAAAGAATGACAATAAATGAAGGGTCGGCCGAGAAAACGTAAATCGACTAGAATTTGCTCAGGTAAGAACTAGACCTTCAAGGTTATATAGCGTTTGCAAAGGGCAACAGCAGTATAATGAGATCTGTATATTACAAATTGCTGTTTATACAAAGTTGCTTCATGGCACAGTTGCAAAATCATATTCTAGAAAAATGTTACTTACAACGTTGTTCCGGCTGACCCTTCAAATAATGTCATCGGTCATTTGCATTGTTGACTGTCATTTGTAGAGTCATCTGTCATCTGGACTGTCAATTTTGTCAATAGTGCTAATTTCTCAATATACTAAAGCAGAACGAAAGTTAATTGTCAGATGACTTCATAAAATGACATATGATGCCATCTACACAGATGTCGGATGATAATATTGTGATGTCTGAATTACATCGATATGTCCTCCAGCAGCCAAGTTTATCAGTTGGGAAGCAAACTTTTTGTCGTACCTTTCATGCAATTTGAGGTTATAAATTTGAAGGAGTATTCTGGACATCTCAATATATGTACACAGTATATGTACATATGTATGTACAATATATGTACAGTACAGATGGCACATAACACTTCAGAGGATATAATATTATATAAACGGCAGATGACAATTCAGACGGCAGATGTGAATACAAACAATTAAGTGTGTGTGTGTTAATACAAACAACAGCTGAAAGTACTGACGACAGATGACAGTAACCAGTACAAATGACTGATAATAATGCACAGACGATTCTACAGATCATACAACAGATGATAGTACAGCCGACAGATGATAGTAGAGACGGCTGATGACAATACAAACGACAGATGATAGTGCAAACAACAGATGACTGTACAGAAGACAAACGACTAAAAAACGCCAGATTATAATACAGACAACAGACGATTGATGACCAGAAATATATCAAATAGTACAGTCGACAGTACATAACTATCTGCATATTAATATGAATAAAACGATAAACTTTCAATTTCAACGCAAGTTTGTCCACAAATCAAGCTATAATTTTTTTTCAAAAATATCATATTTTCAAAATTATTGATGATGTGAGTTATTGAAAAACATGGTCGCTGGTTGGCTTTTGTAGTAACGAGTACAAATGACTGATAATAATACACAGACGATTGTACAGATGATACAACAAAATATAGTACAGCCGACAGATGATAGTAAAGACGCCTGATGACAATACAAACGGCAGATGATAGAGCAAACAACAGATGACTGTACAGAAGACAAATGACTAAAAAAAGCCAGATGATAATTAAGACAACAGACGATTGATGGCCAGAAATATAACAAATAGCACCGTTGACTGTATATAACTATCTACATATTAATATGAATCAAATGACAAACTTTAAATTTCAACGCAAGTTTGTCCATGAATCAAGCTATGATTTCTTTTTTCAAAAATGTCATATTTTCAAAATTATTGATGATGATGAGCTATTGAAAAAACATGGTCGCTGGTTGGCTTTTGTAGTAACGAGTACAAATGACTGATAATAATACTCAGACGATTGTACAGATGATACAACAAAAGATAGTAAGCCGACAGATGATAGTAAAGACGCCTGATGACAATACAAACGATAGATGATAGAGCAAATAACAGATGACTGTATACAGGGCCGCGCCTAGGTAGTTGGCCGCCCGTGTGCAATAGTATTTTGGCCGCCCTACACAGAGCAGCTATCCATTCTAAAGACAGGTCGGGGAATAATAATAATAATAATAAAAATAATAATAATAATATAAAATACATTATTTTTCGCAATGCTACTAACATTTATTCAGAATATATTACAAATAATAAATTACATTTTTATCACTAATCACAACATAGGAAGAATATTGAAAAATCTACAAGCAAAAAACTACAAAAAATATGTGTTTCGCGCTTTGCGCAGAGCAAATTCTGATATTAAATCGTGCATGACTAGCTAATCCAATATCTCATGTTCAATAGATATCACTGATAAATTTACTAATGTTCTTGTGACATTGTAGATCGTAAGTATTTTTTTATAATCTTTAATTTCGAAAAAGATCGCTCACGAGATGCTACGGATACTGGCAATGTTAACAAAATTCTTATAGAAATAAATATATTCGGGAACGTTGCCTGAAGATCATTTTCCAATATGTATTCAAGAATTCTTTGTGGTTCTGTGACATCTTTTGATGGTAAATGGTTTTTCAAGGATAAATTTTCTTGAAAGAGGTCTATCCCATCAATATCAGACTATTTTCTTTGCTCATCTCTTAGTTTAATTTGCAAATCCTTGCAAGATTTTAACAACATTTCATTCGAAATGCTATTAATATTGGTCATAAAGCCAAATAAATCGTTGTAATACACAAGTGTTTCAATTCTGGTCTCGATAGATGATAAAGCTTGGTTCAATAAACAAAAATAAAAATTTACGTTAAAATTGGTTTTTGGATCAAAAAATGGCTCATCCACAGATTGATGATAAAAAAATTTGGGTGTTCGCTTTACTCCTATATTTTCCACTGTAGGGAAATTACATTCAACCTTCCAATTTCATAGCTAAAGTGTAGCTGCAACAATAAAGTCTTCAAAACTTTTATCGGTACGATATTTCTTTAAAAGGTTTGTCAAATTTGTTAAATACGTCAAAGAGGATCTTACCTTTAGTTTTGGGTTTTGAAAAATGACTACGTTGATATCAAATAAAAGTTAATGCCAAATCACAATTGAGCATAAACATTTTTGAAACTCGATATCTTTATTAGCAATGAATGCGCCATATGTACAGTTTTTAAAAGTCTTAAGTTTTATCTACATAAATTTCGTATTAAGCGTCGTACACTTGTACAATGTGATATCGTAAAGGCTTTATAGCATCGATTCTACAGGACCATCGAGTATCACTTAGCGGTTTTAATTTAACTTTCCTACATATTTTTTAAGAACTGTCCATCTTTGTGTACTTCCAGAAAAAAAAAACCGTACAATTCTTGAACAAGATAAAAAAAATTACAGTTTCATGTGAAATATTAGCTGAATCATTTACGACCAGATTTAAACTATGTGCTGAACGTGGCACAAAAAAGCACGAGGGTTTATGTTTAATTTTTGTTTTTGTAATCCATTGTGCTTTCCTCGCATATCTGCACCATTATCATAGCCTTGCTCCCGCATATCAAAAATATTTAATTTCAAATTCGACAATTCTTCTAAGAGAAATTCAGATATACTTTCTCGTGTACTTTTTGTTGTTGGACTGAATCCAAGAAAATGTTCCCTTACTTCTACTCTTTTCTCATCTAAGAGTACAAATCTAAGAGTACGATAACAGTAAGCTATTCTACATGGCTTACGTCCGGTGTATAATCTAATATAATGGAAAAATATCTCGACTTTCTGAGCAAATCCAATATAGCACAATTAATTTTTGATCCAATTAGATTAATAATTTCATTTTTAATTTTATCGCCCAAATAATGGGGAATTCGTTTATTGCTATGTTTCTTAATACTTCTCAATACGCTGGATATGTTTAGTTTTTCTTTCCGACATACTAAATAAATGAAAAGGTTGTAAGTTGCAACTATTTAGTTTCAATTTTTTTTTGTAGAACTGACAGAAGTGTGGGCATCCACTGTATTTGGTTTGGGGCGCTGCTGAGCACAACGGCAAACGGCCGCCCCCAAACTTGGCCGCCCGCGTGCGCCGCACGCGTTGCACGCCCGTCAGGCGCGCCCCTGACTGTATAGAAGACAAATGACTAAAAAACGCCAGATGATAATACAGACAACAGACGATTGATGGCCAGAAATATAACAAATAGCACAGTCGACAATACATAACTATCTGCATATTAATATGAATCAAATGACAAACTTTAAATTTCAACGCAAGTTTGTCCATGAATCAAGCTTTGTTTTTTTTTTCAAAAATGTCATATTTTCAAAATTATTGATGATGAGTTATTGAAAAACATGGTCGTTGGTTGGCTTTTGTAGTAACGAGTACAAATGACTGATAATAATACACAGACGATCGCACAGATGATACAACAGAAGATACAACAGTACAGCCGACAGACGATAGTAGAGATGCCTGATGACAATACAAACGACAGATGATAGAGCAAACAATAAATGACTGTACAGAAGACAAATGACTAAAAAACCCCAGATGATAATACAGATAATCATAATACTGATGATACCACAGACAATTGGTGGCCAGAAATATAACAAATAGCACAGTCGACAGTACATAACTATCTGTATATTAATATGAATCAAATGATAAACTATAAATTTCAACGCAAGTTTGTCCACAAATCAAACTATGATTTTTTTTTTTTCAAAAATGTCATATTTTCATATTTATTGATGATGATGAGTTATTGAATAACATGGTCGCTGGTTGGCTTTTGTCACGTATTCTGGACATATCAATATACAGGGTGTCCCAAATTGAGTAGGCTACCATAGGTATCTTTCGAATTACTAAAGATAGAGATTTGGTTAAATGGTCAATGTTTTGCGTTTTGAGCGTTTGAACATATGCCGTTGACAATGTTTAAAAGTCAAACAGTTTGGTTATATTATTCTAAAAAAACTGAAAGTCGCAATTTTATTTAAGTTAAATATTTTCGAAATTACAAAAAAATTGCGGAAATATTTCAGACAAAAGTTAAATGTCAAAATAAAATTTAATGTGGTTTGAGAGATAGCAAAAAGAAAGATACCTATGATAACCTACTCAACTTGGGACACCCTGTATCTGACAGATTACAATATAGATGGCACATGACACTTCATACGACATACATCCAATAGACTATAATAGAGACGACCGATGACAATGCAAACGACAGATGATAGTACAAACAACAGGGTATAGAAATATAGGTCTATACCTATATCTATACAACGAGTCTATACAACTATAGAACACAAATAAGTAAAAGACGTCAGATGACAATACAGACTATGTTTGACAATATAGATGATATATGATTCAGACCGCAGATGACTCGAGAACCTCAAAATAGAGGTTGAAATCGAAAATGTTCACGAAAACAATACTTGCTTCATATACTTCTATGGCGAACGTAAAATTTAACTGAACAAAAATTTACAAAGCAGATGACAGATAACTACAACTGACAGCCAACAATAGATGATAGTACAGTCGACATATGATAGTAGATTTGACTGATGATAACTCAAACAACAGATGATCGTGCAAACAACAGATAACGATACAGAAGACAAATCACTAAAAGACATCAGATGGTAATACATACAATATTTGACAATGTAGATGATATTTGATTCAAGCGACAGATGACTCGACAACCTCAAAATAGAGCTGGAATTCGAAAATTTTCACGACAACAATACTTTCCTTGTATACTTCTATGAAGAAAGTAAATATGTATTGATCAAAAATTGACAAAGCAAATGACAGATAACTACAAATGACAGCCAACAATAGACGATAGTACAATCGACAGATGATAGGAGAGATGACTGATGATAACTCAAACGACAGATGACGATACAAAGATAAATAACTAAAAGACGCCAGATACACAATATTTGTCAATGTAGATGATACATTATTCAAATGGCAGATGACTCGAGAACCTCGAAAAAAGAGCTGGAATTCGAAAATGTTCAAGAAAATAATACTTTCCTCATGTACCTATAGTTGACGCTGAAAAAAAATAGGACACACTGTTTAGCCTAGCTTGATTGGAGTTTTTATAATAAGGTTGTAGGTTGAGGTTAAGCTTTTGTAATAAGGTTTAGTTGTGGTATTTTGACATTGGTTAGAAATTTGACTCTGACATTAACAAAATTGGGATTTACACCACTAGATTTTAGTAAAAATCTGTCTATAAGAGTTGTCTTAATTTTTTTCTGCGTCAACTATATTTCTATGAAGAAATTAAATATGAATTAAACAAAAATTGGCAGAGCAAAAATGTCAGATGACTACAAATGACAACCAATAATAGATGATAGTAGAGACGACTTACAATAAAGGGAACGATAGTTGCAAAGGTGATAGAGGTGACAGATGACAATTCAAATAACATATGACAATATAGACAAATAACTAAAAGACGCCAGATGACAATACAGACAATATTCGCCAATATAGGTGATACATGATTGTAGACAAATGGCTCGAAAAACGTAAAATAGATGTATTCGTTGTTTTGGAATTCGAAAATGTTCACGAAGACAATGCTTTCCTCTTATTCTTCTATGAAGAAAGTAAAAAAGTATTGAACAAAAATAGACAACGCAGAAAACAGATGACTCTACAAATGACAGCCAACAATAGATGATAGTGCAGCCGACAGATGATAGCAGAGATTACTGATAACAATGCAAACGATGTTGTACAGATGATAATGCACAAACAACAGATGGCGGTACAGAAGACAAGTGACTAAAAGACGATAGATGATAATTCAAACAAGTAACGATAAATGACCACAAAGATAACAAATAGCACATTCTGCAGCACATGATTTCTCCATATTAAAATTAATAAAATGATAAAGGTTTCGTTGGTATACCGGAGCAAGTGGCCAAGCCCAAAATTTAAAGATTTTGATTTTTAACATCAATGTATATAAAACATACTTATCTTTTCGTGAGATATTTACTAAATCCATTTTCTAAGAAATTCGTACTTTTTTCTATAAATTAATTGTGGCGATTCACTAAATTTTAATCATCCATCAAACATTCAAATGTAAATAACTTGTAATGATGAATAATGGACTTGGCCACTTTATCCTAAATACAAACGGTTTGTTCACAAATCAAGAGTGCATTTTTTTTTAAATAATTATGTATTTTCAAACTTGTTGATAAAAAACAAAAATTTTAAATACTTTTCCGATAATTTAAAAAATATATATAAATGGAAAATTTTCACGATAACAATACTTTCCCCATTATGAATAGATAAAGGGTTTTCCAATAAGAGGTGTTATTTTGAATAGCCCGCTATTTCGGTAGATGTCACTTTTGAAGCTGTCATTTCTTGGCATTTGACAAGTAGAAACTACGCCATTAATAAAAATGGTACGATACACGCTTCAACAACGCATTGAAATTATTAAAATTCACTATAAAAATGGTGAAAATTTGGCAGAGACGGTTCGTAAAACTCGAACATTTTTGGGTCGTCGTGAAGCACCTTGTCGGACCGCAATACAGAAATTGGTGGAAAAATTCGAGCTGTTGGGACAAGTTAGTGATGAGAAGAATAAAACCCGTGCACGTCGCTCAAGAACAGCCGAGAATATTGCTGCTGTAGCCGAAAGTGTTGAAGAAAACCCAGGTTTGTCCATTCCTCGTCGTTCTTTGGAATCAGGTATTCCACAAACGTCATTACACCGTATTTTGCATAAAGATTTGGGTCTTAAGGCTTATAAAGTCCAGTTAACACAAGAACTCAAGCCGGCCGATCATCAACAACGTCGTGACTTTGCTGATTGGGTCGTTGAAATGCATGAAAATGATCCGGAATTCCATCGAAAAATCATCTTCAGTGATGAGGCCCATTTCCACCTCGGTGGCTTCGTCAACAAGCAAAATTGTCGCATCTGGGGCTTAGAAAACCCAAGAGTTATTGTTGAAAAGCCTCTCTATCCTCAACGTGTGACTGTTTGGTGCGGTTTATGGTCCGGCGGAGTCATTGGACCTTACTTTTTCGAAAATGAGGCTGGCGCAACAGTTACGGTGAATGGATTGCGCTATCAAGAGATGATTAACGATTTTTTATGGCCGGAATTGGATGGTATTGATCTGGACAACGTTCACTTTCAACAAGACGGCGCTACGTGCCACACAAGCAACGAAACCATTGATCTTTTAAGGGAAAAGTTTCCGGACCGTGTTATCTCTCGAAGAGGTGATCACAATTGGCCACCGAGATCTTGTGATTTAACACCTTGCGACTTCTTTCTTTGGGGCCACGTGAAGGAGAAGGTCTACGCCAACAGCCCAGTATCGATTCAAGACCTCAAAGATGGAATTCGTGAGGCTATCGAGGACATACAGCAGCCACTTTGCGATTTAGTTATGGAAAATTTCATGAAAAGGATTTTGTCCTGTAAGCGTGGCCGTGGTGGTCATTTGCTTGATGTTATTTTCCACTATTAACGGCATACCTTCCTCTTTGTAATGAAATAAACATCTGATGATTTATAATAAAAAATGGCATTTTTCTTTGAATATCAAAATAACACCTCTTATTGGAAAACCCTTTATATCGTGGGCATGCAGTAAAAAGTGACCAAGTCGAAATTTAATAAAAATGAGTTAAAATGACTACATAGGTACCATAAAAATTCAATGCATTTATCAGGAAATGGTATATTTCATTAGGATCTGTAAATAAGGAATTTTTCTGTGCGCACATGACAAATTCGGCTTCGCCTAACACGGTAAGTCATGCATGCACGGAAAATCCATTTGTAATGAACGACACTTTTTATTATACTTATCTAGAAACAACGCAAAAAAGGATAAGAAGTAAATTTAGATAATTAATTAAAAAAAAGTTATTAAGTGTACGAAAAAAAAAAACTGAGATCGGCAAAAGTTTTCCGTGCGCTGTTCTGAAAATGCCACCTTTACGTCATTGTAAAAACAAATGAAAACAAGGTGTTTTCAGATAAGTACAATATAAAAGTTTTTATGTTGTACTGGGAATGTTACTAAAAACTGGATTTCTCATGTGTGTTGAATTTTCAAATGCATTTTTCTCGAAACTGTCTCGATAACTCATTTTTTCAAAAATTTTGATCACTTTTTTTGGAAGCTCACGATATATGTACTACACATGCATACACCGTGTATCATTAGCATTATTACAACGTTGCCATAAGAAACTCTGAGAACTCCTAAACTAACAATGCTAACGAACTACCCTGTATACATCCCAAAGCAAAATTGCAAGAATAAATAGTAGAAGTTCTAAGAAGAAATATAAGAACCTACAACTCCTAGACTAATTATGCTAGTAAAATATCCTGTATACATATGTATGTATTTAGATACTGAGAGCCATTTTTGTAGGATCTTTCTTACAAATTCAAAGTAAACGAGGAGTAACTCAACAGTTTCTAATCAGTTTGGAATAAATTATGGGTTTTTAAATTTATTATTTTAACAGTTTCCGAACAAATTGAGAGTTTTGAATATTTGTAGACAAATTTAAACACTTTTTGAAACTGTTTAAAAAAAATAATAGTTCCAGTCCTGTCAATTTTTTTGGCTCTGCCTAAAATATTTATTACAAATTTAGTCAATTATAAAAATAAAACTGAGTTTTTGAGTTGTTTTGTACGACATTTCCAAAGATTTTTCAGTCTTTCGGTCTTTTCAAGCCTAAAATTTGTTTTCTCATACAAAATTACGAACTTTCTTACAAATTCTAAGTAAACAAGGAGTAACTCAACTGTTTCAAATCGTTTTGGAATAAATTAAACGTCTTTTTAATTTATTAATTTAACAGTATCCGACCAAATTCAGAGTTTTGAGTATTTGTAGACAAATTTAGACACTTAACTATTTTAAAACTGTTAAAAAAAAAATAGTTCCAGTTCTGTTTTTTTTTGGGTTTGCTTTAAATATTTTTTACAAATTGAGTCAATAATAAAAATAAAACTAATTTTTTTAGTTGTTTTGTACGAAATTTCTAAAGATTTTTCAGTCGTTTCAAGCCTTAAATATGTTTGCAAGCTCTCATACAAAATTTACGATCTTTCTTACAAATTCTAAGTAAACGAGGAGTAACTCAACTGTTTCAAATCGTTTTGGAATAAATTATGGGTTTTTAATTTATTAATTTAACAGTTTCCGAACAAATTGAGTGTTTTGAGTATTTGTAGACAAATTTAGACAATTAACTATTTTGAAACTGTTTAAAAAAATTATAGTTCCAGTTCAGTCATTTTTTTTGGGTTTGCCTAAAATATTTCTTACAAATATAGTCAATAATAAAAATAAAACTGAATTTTTGAAAGATTTTTGAGCTCTTTAGTCTTTTTAAGCCTAAAATTTGTTTGCAAAATATCATACAAAATTTACAATCTTTCTTACAAATTCTTAGTAAACGAGGAGTAACTCAACTGTTTCAAATCGTTTCGGAATAAATTAAACGTTTTTTAATTTATTAATTTAACAGTTTCCGACCAAATTAAGAGTTTTGAGTATTTGTAGACAAATTTAGACACTAACTATATTGAAACTGTTAAAAAAAAATTGTTCCAGTTGTGTCAATTTTTTTGGGTTTGCCTAAAATATTTCTTACAAATTTAGTCAATAATAAAAATAAAACTAAATTTTTGAGTTGTTTTGTACGAAACTTCCAAATATTTTTCAGTCTTTCAGTCTTTTCAAGCCTAAAATTTGTTTGCAAGCTGTCATACAAAATTTCAAACAATAATCGTTTTCTACGAAATTTATCAGTTCCTGAATATTTTTAGAATGTTTCATGTCCCTTTAAAACGCATCTCATATACATAATGTAGATAGTAACTGAGGAATTTGAACTACTTTTGGACATATTTAGATGCTAACGAGCAATTTTTATAGTTATTTGTACGAAATTCAACAGTTACTGAAGATTTTTAGAATTCTTTATGTGCATTTGTTCGACAAATGTTTGATCTTCAATGCATCTTATATTTAGATAGTAACAGTGGAGTTTGAAGTACTGCTGGACAAGTACACGGTATTCTTAGTCGTAAGCTTTAATAGATTTTAAAACAAATTATTATAATTTCTTATTTTTTATGACAATTTAATATTGTTATATGTCATAAACTGTATATAAAATTTTGATTCAAATATGAAAAACTTTTCTGTAGTACTAGGTACAAACAATTGCTGCAAACGTCGATTTGCATTCGGATATACATAACATTAATTATTTATACATCATAACCGCAGCACATTCAAGCCCTGAGCCCTAAACTGAATCACGCAACAGGAACAATTTAAATGACCCAAATGATATGTTTTAATACTTAATTGAAGCCAAATTGACTTTGATCAATGCTAATTTGTTTACGGTGATTAGTGCACGTGGAATATTTCCATTTCACAAATAAATGCGGTTCAATTGACGCTGCCGACGTTGCATACAAGGCAGCAATAACAAAGGTTGCATCAAGCCATAAAATCAAATTATTTATTGATGTATTTTTAATGTGCCTATTCATACCAACAATACGCATAACCGACGAATGTATTGAAACACATTAGTAAATGTACCGTGCAATAAAACATACACGCTTCTAATTGACGAGTCATTCCATTAAAATTCTTTAAACTGCGCATCTACCATTGAAGATACCGGCACAGAATTGTTTACGTCCGGATTGGTGATATAATCTGATTTTTCGTGTGTTCTATGCAATCGCGATTGCATGAAATATAAATGAACTTTTATGGTACAACGGGTTCAACAGTTATAGAGGAAATAGACGTAGGCATACTTTTTTTTTCGAGAATCTTTAATTGTAATGTACCGGTACTGCCACTCTTAGGAAATGTGCAATTACAGCATTTAATTCTTAATTATAGAGCTCTCCGAGATTTGCCGTTAAAAAACCATAAGTAAGCGCAGAAATGGCAGATGTGTTGGTATAAAATAGTTTAAGAAATAATTGCATTAATTCATTTGTTCCACTAATATTTTGTTCTCTCAAATTTTCAAAATATTTTTTTTTTGTTATAGGAACGTGTCTAAAATTTTTTATTGGAATAATATTTGCTTCTTTTAAAAAATAACACAAATCTATGTTTTAAATTAGATTTTTCAAATTTAAAATTACTTTTATTTTAATGGTATTGTTTACATCTGAGGCTTAAAATGTCGAAAGACAATAGAAATTCCTTCCAATAAAATTTAAAAGTAATACGTCATTTTGTAGGTATAATATTTGCCTCATTTTTTAGTCAAAAAAACAATATTATTTATACTACAGAAAACATAAAAACGATGATGTGTGATGTGAACATGTGTCTTCAATTGCAACCCTTCAAAGTCATAGAGAACACCAAAATTAATTTAAACAATTTTTACACATACTTATTAGTTAAATATTTCGTGTGGCACTTTTAATCTGAGTTTCCTCTTTCGTCTCTTGGTTTACATTATTTTCAAACAAATCTATTACGATCGTGAGCACACAGCCTCGGCGTTTCTAATTTATATAAGGCCGCTGTTAATTTATGCGCAATGTTTCAATCAAGCCAAGATTAATTAATACTGACGCTCTTTGGTATTTCTACTATAATGTAACATTACGAGATTAAATCCTAGCAGTGTATACACATTTTCTATAAACTCTTTCAGTCACGCGACATTACAGCTGAATTAATATGCCTATTGATTTGCCAGTACATACACAAACTCGAATTTATTCGATTATAACGAATTTGTTTGTATTTCGTTTATGTTGTTTGTGCGGCGAGATTATTTGACGACCAACTGCAAAGAAGGAATTAAAAAAAATCATGTTTCAAAGTTTCAAAAATAAAATCATTGTTTTCGTAAAAATCACTAGGGATAACAACATTATTATCATTATTACAGTGGAAAAATTCCCAGTGAGCTTTATCGCTTGTTTCCAATGTTCATTAGTCATAGCAGCAGTAATTTATCATCAAATAAATAATTATAAAAATTATTATCATTACTTATCGTTGCAATATTATTAAAAATCTTTGGTTGTGATTTGTCACGCAGAGGCCTCGATAGAGTGCTTGTGTCGCACAAACTAGGTGGGCTTCTTACAAATAAAATCAATATTGTATCCCAATGGCCATTTCCTCCATTATGTAAATGGATATCCACTCAGTATGCTGTGGCTTTTCATTCAAATAGAATACATTAATCGCGTAATTTGTAGGTAAAAAAACTGTTGTTTCTCTTATTTGTATAAATCTTAATACCACTTTATCGAAAACATTGGTTATCACGTAAGTACCCACAAACATACAAAAAATTATACCATAAGATTTCTCCAATCCCTTTAACATATGTAGCATTAACTCTGAAATGAATATTGTATCTTATATTATTTTAGTAGTAACATTATTTCTATTGCTTTGAAAACCTATTCCAAAAGAATCAAATTTTGATCAAAAAACATAAAAATATAATTCCTCGAATATAGGTAACTTTGCTTGATATCCAAGTCCTATAAATAGTTAGGTTAGGTAACATATTTCGAGCAATTTACGTTCGAGTAATTATTTTTTCGAGCGATTTGTACTTCGAACAATCTGTTTTTGAGAAATTTGCTTCGAATATTTCGTTTTCGAGCAAATTCGCAATTTATTTGGAGCAATTTACCTAGAATCGAAAATATTAGGCAGATAAAAAATATGTAAATATGTACCATAAATTATCAATCAAGGTCTCTACTAAATGCTGACCAGTCATTGAAGGAAGCCTTGCGTATTTTATACAATAGAGTGCATTATACGGCCGCGGATTATTATGCAAGATCGTAAAATCACTTCCAATAAATAGAAAAGCTCTTGTTTTCTAGAATATCTTCGATAAGTTCATCTAATTGCTATTAAAGTAGCATAATATACAAAAAATATATTCGTGTTAGCATCAAACTCTTCTGTGCTAGAATATTTATCCATTAGTACATCTAACTGAGGCCAAAGGCTTTCATTAAAAACCAAGAATGGGTTATTGTGAGCATCAAACGAAACCTCTACCCATATCATAAGAGAACCATTATGGTATATTTTTATAGGAATATTTTTTATATTCATTGATATGAGATATCAATTATTGGATATTGATATGTTGAGATATGAATCTTTGATATGAGATATGGGATTGATAAAAGCCTATGATCTTCTTCTGGCATTTTCACAATACTCTTAACCCTTTATACGAAACAAATTAAAGAAATAAAAAACACGATTATTTATCTTCAACAAAGAAAAATATAAAAGCAATTATTTCCAGTAAGAAACAAAATAGTTACAAAAACTATTCTTGATTGAAAAGTGTTTATAATTATTAAATATGTTTCTAAATGTTTTTTTTTTGTGTCAAATTTCTTCATCAATTATAATATTTTTATACAATGAAAAACTTCGTTATACAGGGTGGTCATTTTTACGACGCCCACCATTAGATTCTATTAAACGGAAACATATACAGAGTTGGTCAAATGGGATAAAAGTTTCTCATTTTTGTGCCTTTCAATATACTGAAACGAAATCCCGGATATCTTCCACAGTTCCGGAAATATCGCTGAAAAACTGAAAAAGTGCACTTTCCTTTTCCTTTAGAATTCACTATAAATTCTAGATGTGACTTTCGCATTTCTGTAATTCCTTACATAGAGATTGTACATGTACAGTTTTTCATGTTTAGGATAATATCTTGCCATTTTTACTACTCAAAGATAGTATCTCCTTTTTTGCACTTTATATACAATAAAATTACTCAGAACTTATTTTCTTTGTATGGAGAAATGTCAAAATGGTAATTTGTTATTCCATGGCAACTTAATTTTTAGAGCTGCTGTGGACTGCTCCACAGTCCACAGTTTGATTTTTGCAACAAATTTTTAAATTATCAATTTTTGGTGGTTAATAATGTCAAATTACCCATGTGTTATACATGGTTTAAATCGTTTTTTTTTTCTCTTTTGAATGCTATTAAAATTCAATATTGCTGCCATTTAGTTGACAATGGAAAGTCAAAACTTAACTATGAAAATTTGGGGCATCTAGTTGGCGTAGAAAATGTTTGTCACTGTCATCAGAAAGCTCACGTCGAAAAATGTAAGAGTGCCAAGTTTCGTGAAAATTCCTTCAAAAGTAAAATAGTTATAAAAGGAAAAGGAAAGTGCAATTTTTCAGTTTTTCATCGATATTTCAGGAGCTGTGCAAGATATCCCGGATTTCGTTTCAGTATATTGAAAGCACAAAAAGAGCACTATGTATATATATCCGTTTAATAGATCCTAATGGTGGGCGTCGTAAAAGTGACCACCCTGTATATCTACACTTGTTATCGGAGCATATTTAAAACTATCTGTAGGAATATTTATGTCAATATTATCTTCACTTCCATCTCAAAATATGTTGACAAACTTTATTTACGGGCCATATAGAAATATAAAGTTGATGATGGTTTGTTCGAAACGAAACGTTGCACTGAAAATTTGTAAACGCTGTCTTGTAGAGCTAAAAATGTGGCAATGAAAAAGTGCCTTTTATTTCTTTATACCATTTGAAATAACTTTAAAAAAAAATTAAAACGAAATCGCAAGATTTCGGATTTTGTCGAATATGTTCGGAAGTAAGCGGAAATTTCTGGTTTTCTCATCAGTATATTACTCACCGCTAAATTGCGCAATTGTTTTGTAATTTATCCGCCTTTATAACTTTTATGGTTTCCGATATCCCGTGCTGTTGATACTTATAGTGGACACCCTGTATAAAGTCCACTAAATCTACCAATTTAGCAATGACTGACTGAGCAATAATAGCCTACCATTGATTGACCAGACATTGGTTTATTAGAAACGTCAGGGGCATTTTATTTTCATTCATTACAACATTACATGGCTAGAAAAGTCGTAAGAAAATTACATATAAAATCCATTAATACTTTTTGAATACCGAACCGCATGACTACGTTAAAATAGCACAAAATGGTTAAATTATTTCAAACGAAACAAAGAGTCGTTTATTGCTAATGCTCACTATGGTAATAAATATCACTTAGGATGTATAAATAACTATTTCTGATCTTTATGATCCTTTCTGTAATTACTTTAACAACGCTGTTAGCCAACATCGCTGTTAAAATCACGTTTTAGCCAATCAGGAACAGAGTTTTTTTAATGTCCCTGTTAGAATAATTACTGTGTAGAACCATTAATACTGGGATCGAGTTTACAATAGGAAAAAGGTTTTTTTTTATGATACAAAAATGAAACACGTTACTACGTTTTTTGTCACTTTATTTTTTCGTTAAACACGACTGCAGTTTCGACCACAATTAGGTCATTCTCAAAAACGTAATAACGTGTTTCATTTTTGTATCATCGTCTTTATCACATCTTTATACACTATTTCTTGTAAACATTTCGTAAAACCTGAACATTATTTTTTCCTACATCACGAAACATCTGTTTAAAATTTCCTCAATTGTTTTCAAAATTTTAAGAATACACCTTATGTTTTACCCAGAATAGAAATTCATTAATGTTAAGTCGAATGTACTAATGCCCAGATTCAAAATGATCTATCTATCGATCCAGGAAAATGTGCATTCAACCAATTTCTAAGTTCGTAGAATGTTTGGGCAAAAACTAGACAAAGAAACTATTTTGATTTTTACGTTTTCCAATAGTTTCGAAACTGCTTAATTACTCTCTGAATTGAGATTGGTTTAATGACAATAAAGTCGTCGAACAAAAATAGAACTGGAAGTACACAAAAATCAAGAATATAAATTTGAGGCTTGGTGCAAGAACAACAATGTCAAAATTTCTTACTTTGGAGAATCTGAGATTGAAGTTCTACCTAAATATCGGTTCAATGTTTTGTACAGTTAGGCAGATTTGTGTGTCAATGGGCGTTTTTTATTATCGAATATTCCTACTTCAAGCCATTACTGACTTATTCATTGGTCATTTATCAGTCACTTTAGGTGGAATCTATTTATCAATAAAATTGACATTGATTGTTTTTGCACCAAGCCACAGAAATATAGAGAACTAATCTAGAAATAGACAGAGAATATTAAACATATCTAAATATTAATAAAACATATTCAAAATTGATATTATATTATGTAGTGTCCCTAACTTTAGATTAAAATGATGCAAAAAGTGGAGGTTAAAAATGTTTGTATTTCTACGTTATTTGCGTTATTAGTATTCCTTAATTACTCAGTGAAAATGAAAATTAGATAAACGACCATAAGTTTATTAAACCAAAACTTATCATACAACTTGGCTAGTAGTCCAAAAATCTATAGTAAATTCCTATTTTTGTCACGACAATAGAAAGAAATAGGACGATTTTAATTTAATTTTATTAGTATATCATAGATTTTTATACCAGTTATAAAATTAAATTGTAGTTATTTCTTTATTTGAAGTACTTAAATAAAAGCTAAGAAAAAAACCTTTGAACTTTACAAGTACGGAATTTAAAAAAATATATATTATTAATATATAATAATCTTGAGAATGGCTTAACTGCCGAAACGATTGTAGATTGCTCTATAAATTCCGTGAAACTTTAAACCAAGTGTTTTATTTACCTTTTAATTAACATTACCACTTGGTGAAGGTAACCACAAATACATTTAATTTCATTTATAATGTGCTAAAATTATTTTAATAAAAAAATATACAAATTGCATATTGCCAATTGCATATTACATCTCAAACTTTAGATTAAAAATTTTCATAAACTAAAGATGAAAATTTTTACTTTCCTAATAGTTTTAAGACTCATTAATTACTGGTTGAAAATCGTAATTAGTTAAACGAGAATAAGTTATTGAAACAAACAAAAAATAAATCAAATTTAACAAAGTGACTTGAGATTAAAAGTTCGGAAAATCAAAAGATTGTACTCATTTTTGTAATGAAAATAGACTTTATATTTTCATTTTATTTTAGATGTATATCTGCATCAAATATTTATATATTTTAGATCATTATAAATAGTGTGAAATTTAAATGTATACTAAATAATAAATACTAAAAATATCTTTAAAAAAATATTAAAAATGCAACTTCTCAACTCTCTAATAGGTTTAGGACTCATTAATTAGTGGTTGAAAATCGTAATTAGTTAAACGAGAATAAGTTATTGAAACAAACAAAACATAAATAAAATTTCACAAAGGGACTTGAGATTAAAAGCTCAAATGATTGTACTCATTTTTGTAATGAAAATAGACTTTATATTTTCATTTTCTTTTAGATGTATATCTGCATCAAATATGTATATATTTTAGATCATTATAAATAATGCGAAATTTAAATGTATACTAAATAATAAATACTAAAAATATCTTAAAAAATATTAAAAATGCATCTTTTATGATGTAGATAGAAAGTTTTCAGAAAAGTAGTAATTAGGATCTATGAAACGGAAATATATACAGAGTTTGTCAAGTGGGAGAAAAGTTTCTTATTTTCATGCCTTGTAATATTTTGAAAAGAAATCCGAGATATTTGGCACAATTCCTTAAAAATCGCTGAAAAACCGAAAAACTACACTTTTTTACTTTTGAAGGAAATTTTACGAAACTTGGCTCTCTTGCAATTTTTCGACGTGAGCTTTCTGATGACAGTGCCAAACATTTTCTGCGCCAACTAGATGCCCAAATATTCATAGTCAACTTTTGATTTTCTTATGGCCGCAATATTGTAATTGCATTCAAAAGAGCGAAAAATTCCGATTTCAACCATGTATAACACATGGGTAATCTGACATTATTTACCACCAAATTTCGATAATTTAAAAATTTGTTGCAAAAATCAAACTGCTGTTTACTGCTCTAAAAATCAAGTTGCCATGGAATAACAAATATCACATTTCTTCATACAAAGAAAATAACTTCTGAGTAATTTTATTCTGTATAAAGTGCAAAAAAGGAGATAACATCGTTGATTAGTAAAAATGGCAAGATATTATCATCAACATGAAAAAAATGACATGTACAATCTCTATGTAAGGAATTACAGAAATGTGACATCTGAATGTGAAATGTGAAATGTCACATCTAGAGTTTATGTTGAAATGTATCCCGAAAGAAGAGATCCAACAACTTTTCGGCATTTGTCAAATCGTATAAAATGTCAGATTACCCATGTGTTATACATGGTTGAAATTGGAATTTTCGCTATTTTTAATGCTATTAAAACCCAATATGGCAGCCATAAGAAAATCAAAAGTTGACTATGAAAATTTGGGCATCTAGTTGGCGCAGAAAATTTTTGGCATCGTCAATAAAAAGCTCACGTCCCAAATTGTAAGAGTGTGAAGCACGCCACTTTTTTTCTTCGTCAAAGACCATTTGATGTTCATGGTCAATGTTTTTTTTCAGCCTCAATCCATTTTCCAAGATTTTCCATTTTTCAAAACATGAGAGTTCTCAGAATTATCGTGTTCAGACACTTTAGGATTTAGTTTCCGTCATGAACCATTAAACCCGTTGGTAAAACTCTGTTTTTTTTTCATGGTGCATAAACAGTTTGCAGCAAAGTATAAACTGTTTTTTGTTGGACAGTACACCATCCATTTTTTGAGTACTTTTTCTCCATTTGGTATCGCTTTATTAAACCATTCTGAATTGAAATTTCGGCTCTTTCCTTTTATTTTATCTCCAAATCTTTGTTCAGTATCTAAAAATGGGTCATCTCTATTTTGATAGGGTTCACTTCTCGTTTTAACAATTTCAACTCTGAAATCATCACGCATTGGTGTTGGCCAAGTGGCAACATCGAAACGAGTTAAATAAGATGAATTTGTTTTGTCATTGCCATGAAAAGAATAACATCTAAAAGACGACTCAAAATCTCACGCCACTTCGTTTTTCTTGGTCAAAGACCATTTAATGTTCATGGTCAATGGTTTTTTGCAGCGTCAATCCATTTTCCAAGATTTTCCATTTTTCAAAACAGGAGAGATGGTTCTCAGAATTCTCGTGTTCAGACACTTTAGGATTCAGTTTCCACAATGAATTAAACCCGTTTGTAAAACTCTGGTGTTTTTTTTCCATGGTGCATAAACAGTTTGCAGCAAAAACAGTATAATCTGTTTTTTGTTGGACAGTATACCATCCATTTTTTGAGTACTTTTTCTCGATTTGGTATCGCTTTATAAAACCCTTCTGGATTGAAATGTCGGCGCTTTCCTTTTATTTTATCTCCAGATATTTGGACAGTATCTAAAAATGGGCCATCTCTATTTTGATAGGGTTCACTTCTCGTTTTAACAATTTCAACTCTCAAATCATCAGGTATTGGTGTTGGCCAAGTAGCAACATCAAAACGAGGTAAATAAGATGAATTTGTTTTGTCATTATCACGTAGCTCTTCTTCATCGTTTTCAATTTGCTCTGATTCTTCTTCATTGTCGCTATTCGCAACAAAGTCGAATCAGACTTATGTTCATACAACATTTTTTTGTTACAATTTGTAACCGTTCATTTCCCAAAGTTTGTTATAGAGCTAATAAATCACCCTGCATATACCCGATAAGTACACTTTTATATTAAAAAAAAACTCCCTGTATAATAACAGCCATTTGCATTTCTTGCTGGCGCTTGTATATGTAAAGGAAGAGAGTCAATTATGACTTCCTGGGTTTAACATTGGTCATTATTCACCGAACTGACTTTCCTATGTATAATTTAAATATTTGCATAGTTGAATGCGAATCGTCCTTCGCAATTCGCATAACGATCACGCGGTTTAATCGATGGTTTTTGCAGTTTTTCAGAGGTTTGCGTGGATTTTCAACTTTGATAGTACGCAACGTGCACGTGGAAGCTGTTCACGTTTACATATTGTTGTGTGTAAACAATCGTTTATATTTAGATATGAAAGACGGCCCGTCGAACGGGAATCGGTGGATCTTGGTGCACTTGAATACACTATTTTTAGTTGAAAATTTGAACGCGTAATTACATCCTTCCGGCCATTTGAACCGGACAATCGCTGTTAGAAATCGATGGTGGAGGTGCATGCAATTTCTACAAACATACAAAAAGTATCACAGCGGGCTAATTATAACTGTGCAATGAGTTAATATGTTGTGAAAATCGGATCGGCGCGATGCACACGGAGGCGAACGAGGTAAGATCAGCGACACGAGACAAACGTTTCTAGTACGTAATTGTAAATCAGTGATGAACTTTAAGTGGGTTCGCATGATTTGGTTGCTCTTTGTGTTTTTTAAATGTTTAAAATCCGCCTGATTGATTCCCTCCGATAGCATTCGAACGATTTCGAATTTATTCGCCGGAGTTATTATGCGAGCCGACCGATTGCAGCGCCACTAGTTTGGCCCCTTCACGGTCTTGCGTAGATGAGTCAAGCCTGTGTTATTGTCGTAGTCATTGCTGTTAATCTAATTCTGAATGTGTAGGTTACGGCGGGTCCATTTGTGAGTGAAGTTGTGATTGCCGTCGGTGCGTCTGATCGATTTGTCGCGCAAACGGACAGGAAATCGCGTACGAGCCGCCTCGCGCGTTTGTCGGGAAGTTGTTGCTGTGCCACCTGTTGCCACCGATGTGTTTTTGGGAATAATTGCCACTAATTGGCCGCTGCATCGGAATCGTGTTTGTCTCGGGCAGGCGAACATGACTTAATTCCCGTCCACAGGACAGACGTAAGTTGACCCGCACCAATTGCCAGGAATGCGAAATTTGACCGGAGAGGACAGGTTAATTGGCCCTTAATTGACAAAATATTGGTTTATTTTTAAGCCCCAGTGGGAAATTTTACGTGACGTCTGCCTTTTCGCGTTACTTCTAAATATACTTCTGCATTCATAAAATGCGTCCACAATCCTGAAGGAAATTAATAAAGGAAACCACGAGATAAAAACACTAATCGTATTAAATAAACAACAAAATTTACATCCCGATACATACGTACAATCTGGAAATATACCAGACAGACTTATGCCAAAACGTCCGCCTCTATTTTTGTTAACATATAAATATCAGCACAAATAGGTTAGAAACACCTCGACAATAAATTATATTTAACACTGCTACTTATTAAGCAATATTTTGGAATTCCGTATCTCCAAAGCTGAGAACATGAACTCAAGAGGCTGCAAGTTCCTGGAACTCGGCTAGCAATGTAATTTTCATAAAATGATATAAACACAACACAACTTAATTGTTTTCTTTGTTTTCTATCATTATTTGGGATTATATTTAAAACTATTAAAGTTGCCATATTTTGAAATGTTAAACAATATTCGTATCATACAACTCTCATTCTTCCAAAAAGCAGAAAGTAGTTTAGTGTTTTTTGCAGAAAAATTAATATAGAACAAAGGTTTTTATAATTCATATCCTGCAAATAATTTATAAATTATAAAATAATGATATTTACTACTTTAATAGGACATTATGTATCAAGTTTTATAAACATCACTTTAATCTCGAGTTATATTAGATATGAGCGAAGCGATTTTAATAAAATGAGTTGTTTACAGACTTTATAAAACTTGGGCATACTATACTTTTCCTACTAGCGCAAATTCAAGTATCAAGTTTTATAAACATCACTTTAATCTCGAGTTATATTATATATGAGCGAAGCGATTTTAATAAAATGAGTTGTATACAGAGTTTATAAAACTTGGGCATACTATACTTTTCCTACTAGCGCAAATTGATTAAAAGAAAAGGTTTTTTTCTTCAAACGTCATAAAAGTGACACCTTTAGTGACTCGATTCACAATCTTAAAGTTTTACTTCGTCTCCTAGTCAGTAAAAGTTTCACTTTTACTGACTAGGCAGTAAAAGTAAATTTGACAACATGATTGGATAATTTGTAATAAGAACGCCCTACGAGGGCGGGTTTAATATTGCACATACATATGGTGCGCATACATGATGAACAAAACAAAAAATTCAAACAAAACACAAATTTATTTATTGTTAAAATGTAAATTAAAGGTACAATTTGATATTTTAGCCCCTTGAAAACTGATTGCGCTGGCAGCAACAGCAGCACTTACAGCACCGCTGTCGCCAACCATTTTGCTGCTACCACAGATATTTTCTACTTTTGATGTCTTACTATCTGGTATTTTTACGTGTAGCAAAGATCCCAAGTCTTGAATATCTGTCGTGTTCATTTTTACGAGTTCATCGCAACGGCATGCCCCTGATATGCCAAATATCAAAATAATCTGAAAATACGATTTAGGGTTTAATTTTGTATTTGTTTATTATTCTAAGAACTCACCTTTGTCGCCAAGTATTTCTCGTTAGGAGCATCGGATAAGAACTTGTCGAACTGTTCCTTTGTCAGCACTCTTGCCTTTTTGGGTGTATAACCCTCATTTTGTTTTTTTAAATATGCACGTAGTTTTAAATATTTGGTAATATCTACACCATTTCTAATATTTAATAACGATTTTACCATGGAATACTGAGACCACATAGTGGAACTTTTTACTTTCTTCTTAGCCATTTCCGAAAAATATGCGAGTAAAACATTTTCACTATAATTGCTTACATTTTTCTCGGCGCACCACTTAATAAATTTTTTGTAGGCCACTTCATAGATGGTACTGGACTTAGTGGGCAATAATTTCTCTGTTGCAGCCCTTGCCGATTCTAAAATATCTGGCGGTGTACATTGAAACATGTCTTCGTCCATTTTATACACTTTAATGTCAAATAATGAATTAAACAAAACCATAGCAACGCTCTGCATAGCATGCTTCTTTGGGAATTAAAACTATACGTATTCGGACAATTAAAAATATTAATTCCATTATCTTTTTAACTATTTTCGACGTTTGTAGGCTCGTCTGTAGTTGCCTGCCTCGCTCCGCTCGGCAGCCAATACCTACAGACTCGCCACAAAAAGTGTCACTTCTACTCCTAATAAAACAATATACTATTTTCTTCAAAAGTCACAAACATGACACTTTGTGTCCTTGGATATGCAAATTTAAACTTTGCATATTTGTTTACTTTGTCTGTGGAGAAAAAGTAAAAAATACTCATAACTATAGTTTTATTTGGATTATCTTTATTACAAAAAATAAAATGTACAGCTAGTTAAAGTAAAAAATACTCACAACAGCTCGGTAAAATAAGCTATCAACACATTTTGCGAATAATTGTCCACGTTCTTCTCCATGCACCATTTAATGGATCTTCGGTATGCAACCTCATAAATACTCGCCGATTTTGTAGGCAGCAATCCTTCTATAGCAGCTTGCGTTATTTGAGTAATTTTAGCTGGTTCGTGGGGTGTGCACTCCATAATAACACAGTTTGGAACAACTAAAAACTGTAAATGATAATTTCTAATTGTGCACAGAGAATTAATTTTACTTGTATGTTACATTTTAAAAACGACCCTTTAATAATAATTCCTACTACTCCTCCACCTATGGCGTAATTGGTTACTGTCATTATTTGACAGACAACTCTGACCCAATTACATTTTATTTTACCATAGGCCCCTGAACTATTAATAGTTATGCGGGCGTTAAGAGGAGAGGGGCATTATTATTATTGCAAATCTGCGCCTGCATGCGACTTATAGATGGTAGAGGCACATCTCCAACATTTGTTGCAAGGACATGGGAAAACTACAGAAAAACCACCCCAGAAATGCAGACCCGGGAATCGAACCCGGGACCTTGAGGTCTAGAAGCGAACGCGTTAATGCTCACTCCACCACAGCCTCTCTTTGATACATTGCAGTTGTGACAGAAGGTGTATAACTATAAAATGATTAACCCTATGTTGTATGGCAAAAAACTCTCTGTATGAATAATAAATCAAATAAATGAGTAAATCTAAGTGTTACGAAAAAGAAATATATGGAATTTATTTCAAAGAAAACTTAAAACTACCGATATGCAGACAGGTTTTTTTATCGTGCAACATAGGATTAATTATTTTTATACTTATAGACTACTGTCACAATAACAGCAATGTATCAAGCAATGTAAAATACAACATACAAGTTACAAATTAATTCTCTGCAAGGCCAATATTACAGTTTATGAAGTGAACAATGTTAATCAGAGGTTTGCAACATTATCTATTTGAATAACTAACCTCTTTCTTCAGTTGTATACATTGTTTACCACGTAAACTGTAATATTTGCCTCACGGAGAATTACTTGTATGTTTCATTTTAAAAAATATGCTTTGATAGCTTGCTGTCATTATGACAGAAGTGTGTAACTATTGAAATGATTAAGCCTATGTTGCACGATTCAAAAAACGATAAATTTCATGTTTTCTATCTATAAAATTCCAAATTCTTTTAATACCAGGCACAATACTGGGCACCATAGTTCTTTTATCTGGTATACCATTGAGGCTGTTCATGAACTTTGATTTCATTGCACCATAACATGGAATTGCTGTGCCACACAAATATGTCGTAAAAGGAACTGAAATGAGAATCAATGGTTCTGTTAAATCTGTCCGGAAATCATTTAATGGCAGTTCCTCATATTTTTGTTATAAATGAATTACAAACACTCAAGAGACATCAATATTCTATCTATAAATGTCTTCTTCTTGGTTCAGCTTCTCCGGCAGAGGTTGCTGATCGTTGCGGCAATTTTAACTTTAGAGATGGCCGAACGAAATAGGTTCGCCGAGGACACCCCAAACCATTATTATAAATCACAAATAAGAGTTAAAAAAATAACTGCACTTTAACCTTATTTACTTCAACGAAGAATTTTGTTTCAAAATGGGTAGCTTTTTAAGAATTTTCATATGCATAAGTCTATTTTGGGCAAACATGTAGATTAACACTGTTAACGATCAATTATCGCCAAAGTTGAGTGTTAGGGCGACATATTTTTGTTATAAATCAGAGACACTAAATAATCCAATTAGATTTTCACTTTAGATAATCACTTGTGCTGAAGCATGCTGGCTTAGCTATCGTTGTAAATGGATTCCGAATCCAGGAATTGTCCACGCCTGTTTTTGAAAAATATCGCAAAACTGTTGATCATGCAAGTGTTGTAAAATTATGTAAAAAACTTCTGCTTTAGAATTAATTTCTGTCAAAATGCATGCAAGGCTAAAAAAAAATCAAAATCATTCTGTTCAACTGAAGAAACCCAGAATTGTAAGTTCCTATGAAAAGGTGTGATTTTATCTCCTTAGAGATAAAAGAGTAAAAAATAACCACACTTTAATCTCATTTTGTTTAACGATGACTTTTTTCTTACATGCGAGGGGTCACCAAAAGGGTAGCTTTTTCAATAAATTTTCATATGCATAACTTACTTTTGGACAAATGGTAGATTAACACTTTTAGGTGATGGGAGCTTGTGAAAGTTTTAAAATTAAAACTCAGATTTCCTTTTTCACAAAAGACATTTAGTGTTGTTTAAATGTATATTTTGTTTGCCATGCGAACATCTTCACTATGAATATACAAACTCTATATTTGTAACTGTATTTGTAAAACTGTAGTTTGTATATTCTTACTGAAGATGTTCGCATGGCGAAGAAAATGTACATTTAAACAACAATAAATGTCTTCTGTGAAAAAGGGACTCTGAGTTTTCATTAACACTTTGAATGATCAATTCCCGTCATAGTTGGCAGTGTTAGGGTGACATTTTTTTAGTAGACATGAAAATTACTAGAACAGAAAAATAATTTCTGGTTTCTGGTTTAACATATCTTTCAATTTTCGGTTATAAATTGACAACTAAAACTTTTATTCATGCCTTGGCACATCACAGACATTCAAAAGGCGCAAGTTGCTGCCAAAATTAAAAGGGCCTTCCTTCCAATGTAGTTGTGGAAGAACTTGAACTGTTCAACGAATTTTAACTAACGTCTAATTTAGAAAAAGAATTTACATTAAGAAAATATTAAATAAAAGTGACGCCTAAGTGAAGGTAGTGGTGATATTTTTTATGGCCACCACTGTACTTAGTATATTATATTTAGTAACTGGTCTACTGCAAAAAAATTGCTTTTACTGATTTGTACGCCAAGGTACGCCAAGAAACGCCAGGTGTTGCGAAGTATCCAAACACCTGGCATTTGTAAATATTTATCAAAACTTTTGAACCAATGAAATACGAGTCAATTATTTCTGCAATATTTACATTTCTTTCATTATCTAATGTAAAACACAGGTGGCATTTTATATTTCATTCTGTATCAATGCACATGCCATTGAGTTGTTCCATTAAATAATTTTTTTATTGCTTTGTTTACTTGTTTTAAGATTGGGCGAATTATCGAAAACGTAACGGTTGAATTATGTCATTCATTATCAAATAAACATTGTAAAGAAATCCCATCAAAATGCAAATATTGTAAATACGTCGGGACTGATGATTCTAGTTTACTATCTGTTTTCAACTACTACTACTACTACTACTACTGTTTACTATAATAAGCACTATTTATGGCATAAACTTCGCCCATGATCAATTCTCACCAAACTTGGCTCTGATTTTTTTTGTCAAGTTTCACGTATTTACTTTCCAGATCTCAAATTGTTTTAATTTCATGACAGTTGTACTGACAGTATTACCAATTGAATTTAGTTAAAAATGAAAATGACAATACATTATTGAAGTTCTATTGAATGAATACAGTATATGCCCATTCATTTTGCTAACAATGGTGTCAATGATGAAAAGACCGTGATATTTTTTTATCATGTTGCAACTTTGATAGACATCAAACATATGACAATTTTATGACATTTGTACGAGTGACAGCATTGCCACATGAATGAAAAATATATCTACATTACAGTCACATTTTGCTGACAACATTTTATAACCACAATTTGAAAATAATAACCTTTTTTTTTTTTCATTAATAGTTATTTTCGACATTAGTATCAAAACATATCATATTACGGTACGATATGACAAAATTATCAAAAGAGGCTGGAGGCTAAGTTTGATAAGCCATTGAGTATCATAATATGATGTTACGATACGAATAGCGTACAATGTTTTATCTACTATCAGTTATTAGCTCTTTTTAAAGTTATAAAAAAACAAATCAATGGTTTTGATGTTTCTTCTGTTAGTTTTGAGTTCTGTCAGTACTTGTTGTATGAAGTGAGTGATTAATAAAACATTGATTCTGATGCAGAAGCGGTAATAAATGCTGTTCTTGCGTTACTGGTACCAGTCAAAACGTGAGGCATTCGCCTAATATTTACAAATGGCGGGAATCAGATGAAATAAAAATTCACTTAAGTTTAATTTTTAACAACATAATGCAACAGGTGGTGGATTTTTTGATAAAAAATAGACTATATCTATAATTAATTAGCAATTTATCGGAATTATAAGTGTGAATTGTGTACGAGCAAGTTTGTCACTACATATCAATCCATAACTTTTCACAATTCCTGTGATAACAAACATATTTCAGTGCAATTTGTGACATACTGGTCAACATGAAAACAGTCAAGTTATTGAGAAGTAATTGTCGACACTACAGTTACAAAATTGTAAATTGTTATAACGAGTGTCTGGAATAGGGGCAAACATAGGAATTTAACATGTAAAATTAAATATTTGTAATTATTAGCGCCCCTATTAATTTTAGAGAAAAATCGCAAAGGAATATTTTTTAGAGTATTAAAAACGTGTTAAACGTATTAAAAAATGTATCATTCATTTAATTTACATTTGTATCAGAACCCTCCTCAGAAGTAATAAAATAAGTTGAACAATGTAGCATAAAAACCCTTGCCATGAGTTTGACAAATGTCATGTTATACAAACTTGCTAATTGTTGATACAGACGGAATTGGTCGATTCTAAAATTCAACTGAAAATAAGTCGCGAACTCTACTTAAACTGACACCGCTATAAAATGTTGTGATAATGAAACCCTCTCTTCATTGGAATAACTCAGATTATTGTTCCTAGTAATTGACTAGCAAAATTATTTTCACTATTAACATGACATATGTTAAACCCATGGCAGGGGTTTTTATGGTACATTGTTCAACTAATTTTTATTATTTCTGAGGTGGATTCTGGTACAAACCTAAATTAAATGGATGATACATTTACAGATACATACTCTAAAAAAAATCCTTTGCGATTTTCTAAATTAATAGGGGAGCTAATAATTACGCATATTTAATTTTACATGTTAAATTCCTATGTTCGTCTCTTATCCCAGACACTCGGTATAATTAAGATGTTTTTATTGCCAAGCGATTTTTTTGCTTACCATATGGATAACCGAGTGTTCTCTTTTGTTCCAGAATGGTTTTGGAGCCCAAATTTGCAGATTATGGAAGCATACATGCAATCGGTGAAGTTATCCCCACTCTTCCTTCTGCTCACCCAACACAGCAATCAAATTCAGGCGGATCTGTGCAGGCAGTAAACGCGAACGTGCGCTCACCAATAGGCAGGACCAAGGATACTCAAGTAGTCATGACGCAGGGCGATCTGTACCAGCGGCAGCCGCTGCTCCCCACCCCCACCAAGGGCGACAAGTGGGGACATGGGAGCCACCCGACGGACGCCAAGGAGTTCTACATAGAGGATGACGAGGACAACATGATGGAGAAGTCGCAGGACGCCAACGGGGTGATCAACATCAGCATGCCCCCGCCAATCAGAGAAGAACCCCGGTTCCCCCAGGAGAGGTGGAAAAGCTTTGTCGGTAATTGCCTCACCTGCGTTTCCTTGTACGCTGAAATAATGGAATATTTGTTTCAGCATTTCTGTTACTGGGTTTTAGCAGTGTGGTGATGCTTACGTCTTTGGCGTCAGTACACGAACGTGTCCCAGATAGAAAAATATATGGTCCCCTTCCCGATGTGTTTTACGATATACTGGATGCCCGTGATTGGGGCCTTTCAGTGTCCGAGTACCTTATGATTATTTCCTTACATTCAAACCTACTTATGATGTTACTCCATAAACATAGGTATATACAATTTGGTTCTGCATTAATTGGCTATTTAAAAGCAATATTTTTTAGGTTTATTTTAATGAGGCGATTCTTCTTGTTTATATCAATCTTATATTTGTATCGGTCAATAACGATGCTGGTGACGGTCCTCCCAATATCCAGTACGACTTATTATTGCTCTCCTCAAAGCAACCACACGACAGCAATGGATGTGGCCAAACGTGTTTACCAGATGTGTTTAGGTTTGGGGCTATCTATAAACGGCAAGCAAACATACTGCGGGGATTTTATATTTAGTGGGCACACCCTCACTTTTGTGCTGTGCTACCTTTTTATAAGTGAATGTAAGTTGCTGTTGATCAGTTGATTTAGCAAGAATACATTGCAAATTAATTGCAGACACTCCGAAGAAACTCTACCTTCTCCACTGGTTTTATTGGTTGGTCGGGGTTGTGGGTGTGTTCATGCTGCAGATCTCTCGCGCCCATTACACTATAGACGTTATATTGGCGTACTATGTTACCACAAGAATATTCTACATATACAACACGTTGGCCAACAATGCTTTTCTTAAGGTATTAGCAATTAACGTGATTTAGTGTGCTGTTGTATTAACATGATATACTTGTTTCAGCAACACTCGGAAAAGAACCTGCTGTGCAGGTTGTGGTGTTACAAAATTTTCTTGTACTTCGAGGGCAATGTAGGCGGACAAGTTCCTAGACAATGGCCGGACTGGCCGTTCCCGTGGCCAAGACGTTTTCAAACGAAAAGCCGTGACAGTTAGTAGTAATCGATATTTCTCACCCCCTGGCCTTTGATTACTTTTAGTTCTTAGATGAAGTAACCTGTACAAGATAGCAAATCTATATATCTACCACATACACATATATTTATATTAAAGAAAAATGTGATAAGTAACAATAGAGTGCGAGATGTGTAAGTGTTTCCTGGTGGGATGTATCTTGAGGCACAAAGAACTTAGCCGTGTTTCTTGAGGTACGATCGTATTCAAAGGACTTTTTTGTAAATTTACTGCACGGTTCCGTTTCCCTCGAAACTGTGTTATTTAAGTGCCTTCTATAACCTGATCCCCTCGCCTCATTATTCCTTCAGAGATAGATGAAACTACATGATAGATTAAACGCATTTCAATGTGAGATAAAAAAAATGTACCAAGCTTTAGTCAACAAATTTTGGTTCCGTTTTGATAAACAAGTACTTGTGAAACCCAAAGCCGACAAGCACGCCCAAATTATAGTCGTTTCTATTTGAAATTGAATGTTCTTTGCCCTAATACAGCTTTATTGTCGGCACATTGTACTTTTCAATATTGCCATCCTTACCTTCTGTATCACTTTAAGTTTCTGTAAGTATCGTATTTCTCGCATTAAATGTGTTGTCTTAATATTACTCTGTAAGCTTATAGTATTTAGATTCGTCTCTTTTATAAAAAAAAACTTATATATACATATACATTTATACTTTCTTAAGATGTTATTTCTTTTTGATACAACTTTTAAGATGTCATCTCAGATTGCGTTGGAAACTTACCATGATATTCTTATAACCTATTTACAAGAAACGAAAAATGTACATATTTATATATACATATACTAAATATATTTATACACAAGAGAGAAAGCATGTGCAAGAAATGCAGCCGCAGCTGTCTGGAATAGTTGTTTACAATGTTTCCTTATTTTTCTAATCATTAATAATTGTAATATATAGTTTATAATCTAGCCTTTATGATAACATTAGTCTGAAAAATGTCTGTGCTGAGTTTTGGTTACCTGTTTTTAATTTATTATGTTTATCAATTGCCCAGTTTGTATGACTTATTTTATAATGTTTGTTATTAATTATTTTGTGATCAGGATAAAAAAAGATCTAACATATCCCAGAATATTTTGATTATTGTGATGGCTATTGTTGTATTTTCTTTGTTTGATTTACGTAGCGTTGGTATAATAAATATTTTATTATAGAAGCCCTTGCAATTCTATCATTTATACAGTGTATAAACATCCAAAATTATTATTTCATTTGCTAAATTCAAGCCAAATTTGGTTTATGATTTAATTTTTTTAAATTCAAAAAGCACTCATTAGACATTGTAAACGAGAATAATTATATTTTGACTGTTTTCTTGACCTTAGCAATATTAGAGTTTTATTGGGACAAGATAATATTTTGTAATTGGATACAAAATTCCATAATAAGTGTTCATACTGTATGTTGCTTTAATTGTGAGTTAAACCCTAAAAGATACCATCGATTATATGGAATGGACTCAATAGTATTAATAACTAGATTTAAATGGTCAATGTTAAAAACTATGTTGTTGGTTTAGATTATTTTCAAGCATTATCTTTACATGTCATATTTACAGAATTCAATTACTGCCAAGGAAATAAATGGTTATTTATATAATTGTTGCATTATTGAAGTGTATGTTACATTACATTATTATTAATAACACATAATTAAAGATATACAATCATAAGTCTATTTATATACGCATTGGTTTCGACAATTAAATTCTATATTTGCATATATTCCAATAATTATTCTTTGAGATTAATTTCTCAAAGAGGTTCAGAGACATTTAAATAAATACAATCAATTTATGGCTAATTACAAAAAAGCTCTGGAAATTTTGAGCTAAATTTCAGTAAATTCTATAGAACACACGCATTGGTTTCGGCATTTAAATTCAATATTTGCATATAATCCAAGAACAAATTTAATTTTTCAGATAAACATTTAAATACAGAGATTTAATACATACATATTATATTATATATATATATATATATATATATATATATATATATATATATATATATTTAAAGAAATTCGACCAGTTTCATGAATTTAAAAAATATGGACCCAAATTTCAGAAATTATGAGCAACTACAATTAACCCGAATTTCTAAATATTCAAAATTTGTTAATACATCAAATCAATCAAAACTTCAATAAAATGTAGATTTTGTTTCATTTTTCGATAGAATTTTTTTAAATAGTGGGTGTGGACGTATTTGTTAGGGATAATATCCCTATTTTGTAATTTTTATATTTTTGTGTTATATGTTTCTTTAAATTTTCCCCCATCTCTAGAGCGCTGTTAATGAAGTGCCAATGGCACTACTTTCTTAGTACAAATGTACTATCCAATACTATACAATCTGTACTATACAATCTGTACTGGGGCTCGAACCTAAAATATTAATCAACTTGTTTTTTAATTATTGTTACAATGTTTCGAGCGTCTAATTCGTGTGGTTCGGACGCTTGAAAAAAAATTTGGAAGAAAAAATTGCGCGACAACCTATGATTAAAACACACATAAACATTTTAGACTTTTTACTTCCACTTGCTCGAATCTTAATTGATCAAAAACTGCTGCCCACTTTAGTAAGGAGAGTAACTCGAAGAAGAAAGTTCCATGCACTTAACTGCAGATCGTCGCGGATGACTGACGCAACTGGTCTCCAAAATATGGATGACATTTTGGTTGACACAGGCACGTTCACAAGTGACAGCGAGGAAAGTAACGAATCAAGTAAGCAAACAAGTAAGTCCTAAGAATTTGTCATAAGATCATAAGACTTTCACTTCATACCCCCAGAGTAAATATTTCCACCGATTATAATTTTTTATTAATACTAATGCCGTTTATTAAGTTTATTACCGTTCTATAATTTAAATTGTAAGGTGCCGAGTACTATAAATTGCACTAGTTTATTATTCGGATCTGCAATTATGCGCAGTACATGAGTCATCTAGTTGAAAAACGCACGTAAAATACACCAAGGTCGTTGCGAATTCTTTATGTGATTTCCCAAAAGTAAAATAAAAGCGTCATTTTATTTGACGAAATACATGAGTATGCTACATAAATTAGCGAAACACCAACATATTTCCCTCAATTATGCGAATATACTTAAGAAGATAAGACTGAAGGGGATTAAAGTAAAAAATACCTACCTTTAAAAAGACTACTATAATTTTATTCAAATTACGAATATGTATTAGAAAATAGTTAAAAATCTGGTTAAATATTCTAAAATGTGGTTAATACAGTTGCAATTAATTTATTGAAAGGTTATTTCAATATTATGAATTTGATGAATATGAATATTTGAATGAAAATTTCATGATGAATATTTTCCAAACTTGAAGTTTTTAGTTTCCCCAAAAATAGATTTTGAGGTATCTATATTATTTATTTAGCGGATGGCAGTGACAAGAATAATATTTATTAATGTTTAAAATATACCTACATGAATAATAAAATATCACTATTATTATATTACCCATGTCAGCATTTTATCCACAGTACAAACATGTATTAAAAATTTTGAACACACTAGGCTCTCATTCTTGAAATATAATTGAAGAATATTAAACCTTTGTACAAATCACTTAACTGGCAAGTGCAAGTGCAAATGGCAAGTTAATTTGCCCCTAAATTGAAATTTGAAATAAATTTATATTAGCATACTTAAATTCTCTATAGCATAACTATCAGGTAACCAAATTTTTTTGTCTGGTTTTTGATTTATTTATTGCCATTTAAAAATTATTTTTAAATATGGATTCATCAATTATCATCAAATTTTAATGTATCAAAATGAAGAGTGATTCGTGCAATTCATTCTAAAGTAGAAAATCTAATATAAACAAGTCCTAACGATAACGAATTAAAAAATATAAAAAAACCGCATGAACTTTTTTGGTTATCTGATATATAAAAAATATTTGCAGATTGTACAACACAGAGACGTGTCGACTTTGCCAATTACTTCAATAAGTTTGCTACCGATCCGGAATCAATTTTCAATTTGACCGGCCTTAAAATAAAAGTGTTCAACGAAGAGTACATCCGGTTTCGATTCTGGCCCTACAAAATATCCTCCAACATCGTACCTACGGTGTCTTTTTATTGCGTTTTACGGTTTGATGGCAAATACTGGAGATTAAAGCGAGACTCGTTCCCAGTGAACTATAAATGGAGAATTTATCAATTATTCTGGAACGAAAAATTCTTTATAGTCTTTGATAAAGGACTCATTCAAATTATTTCCGAAATCTATGATATATTAGTGGACTGGACGCATCGTGAACACACACGGATAAAGGATAAATACAAGGTACCAAATGTCTTTATTTATCGATAGTGAAAATACAAAACATTAATTTTTGTAGCGATTCCTCGCTGGAAATTCTGACGTCGAACTTGATGAAGAAGATGAACAAATTTTTCTTACGTCCGAGGAAAGGAGAGAGAGGTCAATAAAAAGGAATATGATCCTTCTGAGGATGATTCCACCTATACGAATGCACAGGCTGTTACGCCGGTGTTAAACGCTGCACACTCGCATAACAAATTCTATGATGGTTTTGACCTCTGCCATTGCACCTAATCCTCGATCTCCACACACCAACGTCTTCTCGACAACTGGAACAACTTTATATCCCCAAGACAGCAAAGTATTAATTTGCGTGCCGGTTAAAGGGTGGTCGTACATTTTAGTGTTCATTGCAGGGCAAAAAATAAGCGGTTTGCTCAGTTCCCAAGCCCGCACGGCACTAGTCAACAAATTGTCGCACAATCCCTTAAATTTGAGTTTATAATATATCATGTAATTTTTCTTTAACATATTTATATATTTACATTTGCCATTTTGGCCAGGGTATTTGCATCCAAGGGTGCTATTAGGAATAAATCTGCCCATTTGCCAAGGTCTATGTGCATTATTGGGTCACCCCGCTTTTTCCAAGTAGTCCATTCATCTTCATCTTTATAAATTATTACGTTTTCTGGAATTTCCTTCACGTCAAAAAAATGTAATGAATTTCCAGTTACTATTATAGATATCTATAAGAAAGGAGATCAATGATATGATTTGAATGCATAATAGCTAAAATAAGTCCATAGCGATAGTATTATGACTACTACGAATGCACCTAAGTCTGCATAGGCTGATGCCACACATGTGCCACTTTAGACATGTGTCTATAACAGGCATACACTACAAGATTGCTGTTTTAATGTTTATCAAATCGTTTACTGAATGGAATTCAACCTTTATTCATATAACTTTACTTATTTACTATGAGAACATAGATGTTCTCATAGTAATTACCGATTAATATTCAAGAACAGTTTCAACGTGTCAGTAAAGTAATGCAAAGGATTTTGTTATTATTACCTCCACATTATCGATAGATTTTCTAAGCTCTTCAACTAAAACAGGCACCTTGATACTGGCCACACTACCAGTACATCCCAACAATATTTTAACCATAGTGCTAATACCCCAATTTGACCCAGTCTTCTCTGGCCATCAAATTATTGTTCATCCGGCACTCTAGGTACTCTTGAGATTCCTTCCTGCACTGTGAATTTTGGTTGTCGTTCTTCCTCAAGCAGATCATGTATTTAACCATCACTTTCTTGCACAAACCCTCATGATCGAGGGGAAAACTTCCTTTATCTGGTGCCGTTGGTGTAAAAGTTTTTTGCCCAAAGGTCATGGACGACATTACATCACGTGTATTGTTACTACTTAATCATCCAAGATCAAATTACAAAATATTACAAAATGTAATTTTGACGTTTGACAATTTGAAGATAAAATTAGGTGCAATGAAGTGCAGCATCACTTTTTAAATACTGTACAAAAACTAAATTTGAATGTATATCTCATGGAGTAACAACTGCAGAGTTATCGCATTGTACCTTAAAGTTAATTTTATATCGTAATAAATTAAATAAAAATCACTTTTCACTAATGGAAATTGGGAGCATTAACTTATTATGCCATCAATAATTCGATGTAAATAAACTGTCACTGACAAAATCGATGTAATTTATCTGTCATTCCAATTCGTATAACATGTTATTCCACCCATTTTCCTTTAGTAAAAGACGATTTTTACCTTATTTATATCGATATAATATTAATTTTTAATTGCAACGCGATAAATCCGCAGTTGTTACTTGATGAGATAAAGGATCAAACTTAGTTATTATATAGTATTTAAAAAGTGATACTGCACGTGTTTCCATTACACCTATTTTTTTCTCATTACACCTAATATATGATTACGCTTGTAAACTGCTTAGAATAACTCAATATAAAGGTTTAGTTGGGATTATGTGTATGTAAAATTTGAAATAATAACTTGATATCGATAATTATACACATCACACAATCTGCAACTTCACGCAAAGCAACACTATACACTTGAGTTACATGTTAAATATGAAATATCGCTAATAATTGTAATAGCTACAGCTGAATTAAAAAAAAAGGGAAATTATATTTTTTGTAACGTAAATTTTTTTTAAGTGTTTGTCAATTAACTAATTAACTGTCTACTAGTCAATGCCGATATACAAATTATAATAACACAATACACCTGAATAAATATATGTAATAAACATAAAGTAAAACTTGTGTAAATAAAGGACTTTTTTAAAAATATACTGTATAACTTAATATGTCTGTTTTCTTTAAACCTAGTAATAAAGATGCGCCCATTTAATGAATATGTTTACGGTATTTGCTCTTCTCAATTTTCATAGTGGAACTGATGTAGTTTGGGGATGTTGAGCAAAGTAAATACATTTATTACATTATTCAGGAAGATATGAATAACAAGCAGTTATTTTTCGGGTACTCCGTAAATTTTTAAAAGTCCCTCTGCCCGGCGCCTGCACTAGAAATAACTTACACTTTCAAATATTTTGATTGTAAAAAATAATTGTAAAAGATTGCCTGTTTTTCATACCTTCCCTGTGAGATGGAAGTAAGCGCCAGTGAGTGAAACAAGGTAGGTAGACCCAGCCAATAGGTGGAAGTGAGATGGAAGTAAGCGCCAGTGAGCGGGACAAGGTAAGTATCGAAGCCTGAAATATGAAAAATTTCGACTCAACCTGTATATACAAAAATGCTCCCCACGAAAATCATACAGGGTGTGTCGACATTTTACACTTTTACGGATCACCCTGTGTATAATATTACAAATTAATAGAGCGGTTAGTTCAACCGTTCCAAGTTCATATTTTGTAATTTTCGGATTTTGTACTCGGTAACTAAGCATCGCACGGCATTGCGGTTTGCATTTTCGGATTCAGCATTCACTTCTCTATCATACTGCTCACTCCGTGACCTTACTCAGTTTAAATAGAAAATTTCCAACTATATTTTGTAATTTTCGAATTTCGTACCAGGAACACAGAAGTTGCAAGAGATCGTTTATTCGTTTTTAATTTTTATCTCGTTAACTAAGCATCGCACAGCATTGCGGTTTGCATCTTTGGATTCAGCTTTAACTACTCTATCATTTTGTAATTCAATATGCTATACTCTGCTATTTTCTGTCTGGAGATCTCGCGTACTTCGCAATATCAAGTTCAGTATATACCTTACGTTATTTTTTTGGAGTAACTAATTTGTATTTAGTGCGTTGTTAAGGTTCAACTTCCTTCAAAACAAGATCGTGAATTCGTTTTTAATTTTTATCTCGGTAACTAAGAATCGCACAGCATTGCGGATTTGCATTTAAGGATTCAGCATTCACTTCTCTATCATACTGCCCACTCTGTGAGCCCACTCAGTTTAAATAGAAAATGTCTAACTATATTTTGTAATTTTTGGATTTCGTACCAGGAACACAGAAGTTGCTAGAGATCCTTTATTCGATTTTATTTATTATCTCGGTAACTAAGCATCGCACAGCATTGCGGTTTGCATATTTGGATTCAGCATTTACTTCTCTATCATACCGCCCACACAGTAAGCCCACTCAGTTTAAATAGAAAATTACCAACTATATATTGTAATTTTCGGATTTCGTACCAGGAACACAGAAGTTGCTAGAGATCGTTTATTCGTTTTTAATTATTATTTCGGGAACTAAGCATGGCACAGCATTGCGGTTTGCATATTTGGATTCAGCATTCACTTCTCTATCATACTGCCCACACAGTGAGCCCACTCAGTTTAAATAGAAAATTACCAACTATATTTTGTAATTTTCGGATTTCGTACCAGGAACACAGAAGTTGCTAGAGATCGTTTATTCGTTTTTAATTATTATTTCGCGAACTAAGCATCGCACAGCATTGCGGTTTGCATATTTGGATTCAGCATTCACTTCTCTTTCATACTGCCCACACAGTGAGCCCACTCAGTATAAATAGAAAATTACCAACTATATTTTGTAATTTTCGGATTTCGTACCAGGAACACAGAAGTTGCTAGAGATTGTTTATTCGTTTTTAATTATTATTTCGGGAACTAAGCATCGCACAGCATTGCGGTTTGCATATTTGGATTCAGCATTCACTTCTCTATCATACTGCCCACACAGTGAGCCCACTCAGTTTAAATAGAAAATTATCAACTATATTTTGTAATTTTCGGATTTCGTACCAGGAACACAGAAGTTGCTAGAGATCGTTTATTCCTTTTTAATTATTATCTCGGTAACTAAGCATCGCACAGCATTGCGGTTTGCATATTTGGATTCAACATTTACTTCTCTATCATACTGCCCGCTCAGTAAGCCCACTCAGTTTAAATAGAAAATTACCAACTATATTTTGTAATTTTTGGATTTCGTACCAGGAACACAGAAGTTGCTAGAGATCGTATATTCGTTTTTAATTATGATTTCGGGAACTAAGCATGGCACAGCATTGCGGTTTGCATATTTGGATTCAGCATTCACTTCTCTATCATACTGCCCACACAGTGAGCCCACTCAGTTTAAATAGAAAATTACCCACTATATTTTGTAATTTTCGGATTTCGTACCAGGAACACAGAAGTTGCTAGAGATCGTTTATTCGTTTTTAATTATTATTTCGGGAACTAAGCATCGCACAGCATTGCGGTTTGCATATTTGGATTCAGCATTCGTTTCTCTATCATACTGCCCACACAGTGAGCCCACTTAGTTTAAATAGAAAATTACCAACTATATATTGTAATTTTCGGATTTCGTACCAGGAACACAGAAGTTGCTAGAGATCCTTTATTCGATTTTAATTATTATCTCGGTAACTAAGCATCGCACAGCATTGCGGTTTGCATATTTGGATTCAGCATTCACTTCTCTATCATACTGCCCACACAGTGAGCCCACTCAGTTTATATAGAAAATTACCAACTACATTTTGTAATTTTCGGATTTCGTACCAGGAACACAGAAGTTGCTAGAGATCCTTTATTCGTTTTTAATTATTATCTCGGTAACTAAGCATCGCACAGCATTGCGGTTTGCATATTTGGATTCAGCATTCACTTCTCTATCATACTGCCCGCTCAGTAGGCCCACTCAGTTTAAATAGAAAATTACCAACTATATTTTGTAATTTTTGGATTTCGTACCAGGAACACAGAAGTTGCTAGAGATCCTTTATTCGATTTTAATTATTATCTCGGTAACTAAGCATCGCACAGCATTGCGGTTTGCATATTTGGATTCAGCATTTACTTCTCTATCATACCGCCCACACAGTAAGCCCACTCAGTTTAAATAGAAAATTACCAACTATATATTGTAATTTTCGGATTTCGTACCAGGAACACAGAAGTTGCTAGAGATCGTTTATTCGTTTTTAATTATTATTTCGGGAACTAAGCATGGCACAGCATTGCGGTTTGCATATTTGGATTCAGCATTCACTTCTCTATCATACTGCCCACACAGTGAGCCCACTCAGTTTAAATAGAAAATTACCCACTATATTTTGTAATTTTCGGATTTCGTACCAGGAACACAGAAGTTGCTAGAGATCGTTTATTCGTTTTTAATTATTATTTCGGGAACTAAGCATCCCACAGCATTGCGGTTTGCATATTTGGATTCAGCATTCGTTTCTCTATCATACTGCCCACACAGTGAGCCTACTTAGTTTAAATAGAAAATTACCAACTATATATTGTAATTTTCGGATTTCGTACCAGGAACACAGAAGTTGCTAGAGATTGTTTATTCGTTTTTAATTATTATTTCGGGAACTAAGCATCGCACAGCATTGCTGTTTGCATATTTGGATTCAGCATTCACTTCTCTATCATACTGCCCACACAGTGAGCCCACTCAGTTTAAATAGAAAATTACCAACAACATTTTGTAATTTTCGGATTTCGTACCAGGAACACAGACGTTGCTAGAGATCGTTTATTCCTTTTTAATTATTATTTCGGGAACTAAGCATCGCACAGCATTGCGGTTTGCATATTTGGATTCAGCATTCACTTCTCTTTCATACTGCCCACACAGTGAGCCCACTCAGTTTAAATAGAAAATTACCAACTACATTTTGTAATTTTCGGATTTCGTACCAGGAACACAGAAGTTGTTAGAGATCGTTTATTCGTTTTTAATTATTATCTCGGTAACTAAGCATCGCACAGCATTGCGGTTTGCATATTTGGATTCAGCATTCACTTCTCTATCATACTGCCCGCTCAGTAAGCCCACTCAGTTTAAATAGAAAATTACCAACTATATTTTGTAATTTTTGGATTTCGTACCAGGAACACAGAAGTTGCTAGAGATCGTATATTCGTTTTTAATTATGATTTCGGGAACTAAGCATGGCACAGCATTGCGGTTTGCATATTTGGATTCAGCATTCACTTCTCTATCATACTGCCCACACAGTGAGCCCACTCAGTTTAAATAGAAAATTACCAACTATATTTTGTAATTTTCGGATTTCGTACCAGGAACACAGAAGTTGCTAGAGATCGTTTATTCGTTTTTAATTATTATTTCGGGAACTAAGCATCGCACAGCATTGCGGTTTGCATATTTGGATTCAGCATTCGTTTCTCTATCATACTGCCCACACAGTGAGCCTACTTAGTTTAAATAGAAAATTACCAACTATATATTGTAATTTTCGGATTTCGTACCAGGAACACAGAAGTTGCTAGAGATTGTTTATTCGTTTTTAATTATTATTTCGGGAACTAAGCATCGCACAGCATTGCTGTTTGCATATTTGGATTCAGCATTCACTTCTCTATCATACTGCCCACACAGTGAGCCCACTCAGTTTAAATAGAAAATTACCAACAACATTTTGTAATTTTCGGATTTCGTACCAGGAACACAGACGTTGCTAGAGATCGTTTATTCGTTTTTAATTATTATTTCGGGAACTAAGCATCGCACAGCATTGCGGTTTGCATATTTGGATTCAGCATTCACTTCTCTTTCATACTGCCCACACAGTGAGCCCACTCAGTTTAAATAGAAAATTACCAACTACATTTTGTAATTTTCGGATTTCGTACCAGGAACACAGAAGTTGTTAGAGATCGTTTATTCGTTTTTAATTATTATCTCGGTAACTAAGCATCGCACAGCATTGCGGTTTGCATATTTGGATTCAGCATTCACTTCTCTATCATACTGCCCGCTCAGTAAGCCCACTCAGTTTAAATAGAAAATTACCAACTATATTTTGTAATTTTTGGATTTCGTACCAGGAACACAGAAGTTGCTAGAGATCCTTTATTCGATTTTAATTATTATCTCGGTAACTAAGCATCGCACAGCATTGCGGTTTGCATATTTGGATTCAGCATTTACTTCTCTATCATACCGCCCACACAGTAAGCCCACTCAGTTTAAATAAAAAATTACCAACTACACTACTCAAAACAATTATCGCATAATCCAAAAAAACATGACTTTTTTATTTATTTTTTATATTTTTCAATTTATTATGTTAGTGGTACAAAGAATAACAAAATTTAAGATAATGTTGATAAAATTTAAAGAAAATTAGGAACAGATATTTGAAGTTAACAAAAAATACTCAAAATATCATAAAACAAATGTTTCAAAATTACTGGTATCTGTTTAGAATTATAGTTTTAATACTCGGTGTTCCCTCCTCTGGCTCTTATTACTGCCCTACAACGCCTTTCCATGCTGAGAATTAAATTTTCCACTAGCTGCTGAGGAATGTTATTCCATTCTTCCACAAGTGCTTCAGATAACTCGTTTAGAGTTTGTGGTACATTTAGCCTACTTCTTAGTCGTCTGCCAAGATTGTCCCGCATGTGCTCTATAGGATTTAAGTCGGGTGATCTTGCTGGCCAGTCTATTGCTTCGATATTAACCCTCTGGAGATACTGTTGCACTATTTGTGCGGTGTGTGGGCGGGCATTGTCATGCATTAACAGAAAATCATGGCCAATGAATGGAGCAAAAGGCATGACATATTGTTCTAAAACATCTCGGATATACCTGTCTGCATTTAAAGTTCCGTTATGAAACACATGTAACTCTGTACGTACTTGTGAGTTGATTGCTCCCCAAACCATGATTCCGCCCCCACCAAAGGCATCCAATTGGCGGATATTGCATTGGGAAAATCGAGTCCCTGGAGTTCTCCACACTCTGTGACGTCGATCGTTGGATGAAAGAGTGAATCTCGACTCATCCGAGAACAAAATATTCGCCCATTGCTGGTGAGTCCAAACCACATGTTCTCTTGCAAAAGCAAGTCGCCGTACTCGATGTTCCCTAGTTAAACGAGGGCCCGTTGCTGAACATCTAGCATTTAAATGGATTTCATGTAGTCCGTTTCTAACTGTTTGATCTGAAATTCTTGTATTGTGCACTCGGTGTAATGAGTCTTGTAAGAATCTAGCGGTAACTGTTCTATTTCTGCGAGCAGAAAGTGTTATGAAACGGTCTTCTATTGGATTTGTGGCCCTTAGTCGTCCTTGTCCTCGGCGTCTGGAATATCCATGAGTTTCTCGGAAACGTTGGTACACCCTACTAATGGAGGATTGGGCCACATTTAAAATTTGAGCCACTCTCACTTGTGTCAGCCCTTCCCGGAGAAGAAGAACTGCAGATTCAGCTTCACCATCTGTTAAATGTCTTGTATTGCGTCTATTATTGTTTTCCATTATTTAAACGTAGTTTTAGAACACAGACCGACGAAATTTCGAATTTAAAGTAGAACCGCACAGTTTGTTATTTCGACGTTTAAAAGAAATAATTTTTCTAAACACTATCAAATTAATGATTTTGATTATTAGTGCAACAATATTCTTAGACAGATAAATGCACAAACTGTGTTTTGTTTTTCTTTCAATCTAAGCTTACTTAAATCCATTTCCATCAATATGCGTTAATTGTTTTGAGTAGTGTATATATTGTAATTTTCGGATTTCGTACCAGGAACACAGAAGTTGCTAGAGATCGTTTATTCGTTTTTAATTATTATTTCGGGAACTAAGCATCGCACAGCATTGCGGTTTGCATATTTGGATTCAGCATTCGTTTCTCTGTCATACTGCCCACACAGTGAGCCCACTTAGTTTAAATAGAAAATTACCAACTATATATTGTAATTTTCGGATTTCGTACCAGGAACACAGAAGTTGCTAGAGATCCTTTATTCGATTTTAATTATTATCTCGGTAACTAAGCATCGCACAGCATTGCGGTTTGCATATTTGGATTCAGCATTTACTTCTCTATCATACTGCCCACACAGTGAGCCCACTCAGTTTAAATAGAAAATTACCAACTATATTTTGTAATTTTCGGATTTCGTACCAGGAACACAGAAGTTGCTAGAGATCGTTTATTCGTTTTTAATTATTATTTCGGGAACTAAGCATCGCACAGCATTGCGGTTTGCATATTTGGATTCAGCATTCACTTCTCTATCATACTGCCCACACAGTGAGCCCACTCAGTATAAATAGAAAATTACCAACTATATTTTGTAATTTTCGGATTTCGTACCAGGAACACAGAAGTTGCTAGAGATTGTTTATTCGTTTTTAATTATTATTTCGGGAACTAAGCATCGCACAGCATTGCGGTTTGCATATTTGGATTCAGCATTCACTTCTCTATCATACTGCCCACACAGTGAGCCCACTCAGTTTAAATAGAAAATTACCAACTATATTTTGTAATTTTCGGATTTCGTACCAGGAGCACAGAAGTTGCTAGAGATTGTTTATTCGTTTTTAATTATTATTTCGGGAACTAAGCATCGCACAGCATTGCGGTTTGCATATTTGGATTCAGCATTCACTTCTCTATCATACTGCCCACACAGTGAGCCCACTCAGTTTAAATAGAAAATTACCAACTATATTTTGTAATTTTCGGATTTCGTACCAGGAACACAGAAGTTGCTAGAGATTGTTTATTCGTTTTTAATTATTATTTCGGGAACTAAGCATCGCACAGCATTGCGGTTTGCATATTTGGATTCAGCATTCACTTCTCTATCATACTGCCCACACAGTGAGCCCACTCAGTTTAAAAGGAAAATTACCAACTATATATTGTAATTTTCGGACTTCGTACCAGAAACACAGAAGTTGCTAGAGATCGTTTATTCGTTTTTAATTATTATCTCGGTAACTAAGCATCGCACAGCATTTCAGTTTGCATATTTGGATTCAGCATTTACTTCTCTGTCATACCGCCCACACAGTGAGCCCACTCAGTTTAAATAGAAAATTACCAACTTTATCTTGTAATTTTTGGATTTCGTACCAGGAACACAGAAATTGCTAGAGATCGTTTATTCGTTTTTAATTATTATCTCGGTAACTAAGCATCGCACAGCAGTGCGGTTTGCATTTAAGGATTCAGCATTCACTTCTCTATCATACTGCCCACACAGTGAGCCCACTCAGTTTAAATAGAAAATTATCAACTATATTTTGTAATTTTCGGATTTCGTACCAGGAACACAGAAGTTGCTAGAGATCGTTTATTCCTTTTTAATTATTATCTCGGTAACTAAGCATCGCACAGCATTGCGGTTTGCATATTTGGATTCAACATTTACTTCTCTATCATACTGCCCGCTCAGTAAGCCCACTCAGTTTAAATAGAAAATTACCAACTATATTTTGTAATTTTTGGATTTCGTACCAGGAACACAGAAGTTGCTAGAGATCGTATATTCGTTTTTAATTATGATTTCGGGAACTAAGCATGGCACAGCATTGCGGTTTGCATATTTGGATTCAGCATTCACTTCTCTATCATACTGCCCACACAGTGTGCCCACTCAGTTTAAATAGAAAATTACCCACTATATTTTGTAATTTTCGGATTTCGTACCAGGAACACAGAAGTTGCTAGAGATCGTTTATTCGTTTTTAATTATTATTTCGGGAACTAAGCATCGCACAGCATTGCGGTTTGCATATTTGGATTCAGCATTCGTTTCTCTATCATACTGCCCACACAGTGAGCCCACTTAGTTTAAATAGAAAATTACCAACTATATATTGTAATTTTCGGATTTCGTACCAGGAACACAGAAGTTGCTAGAGATCCTTTATTCGATTTTAATTATTATCTCGGTAACTAAGCATCGCACAGCATTGCGGTTTGCATATTTGGATTCAGCATTCACTTCTCTATCATACTGCCCACACAGTGAGCCCACTCAGTTTATATAGAAAATTACCAACTACATTTTGTAATTTTCGGATTTCGTACCAGGAACACAGAAGTTGCTAGAGATCCTTTATTCGTTTTTAATTATTATCTCGGTAACTAAGCATCGCACAGCATTGCGGTTTGCATATTTGGATTCAGCATTCACTTCTCTATCATACTGCCCGCTCAGTAGGCCCACTCAGTTTAAATAGAAAATTACCAACTATATTTTGTAATTTTTGGATTTCGTACCAGGAACACAGAAGTTGCTAGAGATCCTTTATTCGATTTTAATTATTATCTCGGTAACTAAGCATCGCACAGCATTGCGGTTTGCATATTTGGATTCAGCATTTACTTCTCTATCATACCGCCCACACAGTAAGCCCACTCAGTTTAAATAGAAAATTACCAACTATATATTGTAATTTTCGGATTTCGTACCAGGAACACAGAAGTTGCTAGAGATCGTATATTCGTTTTTAATTATGATTTCGGTAACTAAGCATCGCACAGCATTGCGGTTTGCATATTTGGATTCAGCATTCACTTCTCTTTCATACTGCCCACACAGTAAGCCCACTCAGTTTAAATAGAAAATTACCAACTATATTTTGTAATTTTTGGATTTCGTACCAGGAACACAGAAGTTGCTAGAGATCCTTTATTCGATTTTAATTATTATCTCGGTAACTAAGCATCGCACAGCATTGCGGTTTGCATATTTGGATTCAGCATTTACTTCTCTATCATACCGCCCACACAGTAAGCCCACTCAGTTTAAATAGAAAATTACCAACTATATATTGTAATTTTCGGATTTCGTACCAGGAACACAGAAGTTGCTGGAGATCCTTTATTCGATTTTAATTATTATCTCGGTAACTAAGCATCGCACAGCATTGCGGTTTGCATATTTGGATTCAGCATTCACTTCTCTATCATACTGCCCACACAGTGAGCCCACTCAGTTTAAATAGAAAATTACCAACTATATTTTGTAATTTTCGGATTTCGTACCAGGAACACAGAAGTTGCTAGAGATCGTTTATTCGTTTTTAATTATTATTTCGGGAACTAAGCATCGCACAGCATTGCGGTTTGCATATTTGGATTCAGCATTCACTTCTCTATCATACTGCCCACACAGTGAGCCCACTCAGTATAAATAGAAAATTACCAACTATATTTTGTAATTTTCGGATTTCGTACCAGGAACACAGAAGTTGCTAGAGATTGTTTATTCGTTTTTAATTATTATTTCGGGAACTAAGCATCGCACAGCATTGCGGTTTGCATATTTGGATTCAGCATTCACTTCTCTATCATACTGCCCACACAGTGAGCCCACTCAGTTTAAATAGAAAATTACCAACTATATTTTGTAATTTTCGGATTTCGTACCAGGAACACAGAAGTTGCTAGAGATTGTTTATTCGTTTTTAATTATTATTTCGGGAACTAAGCATCGCACAGCATTGCGGTTTGCATATTTGGATTCAGCATTCACTTCTCTATCATACTGCCCACACAGTGAGCCCACTCAGTTTAAATAGAAAATTACCAACTATATTTTGTAATTTTCGGATTTCGTACCAGGAACACAGAAGTTGCTAGAGATTGTTTATTCGTTTTTAATTATTATTTCGGGAACTAAGCATCGCACAGCATTGCGGTTTGCATATTTGGATTCAGCATTCACTTCTCTATCATACTGCCCACACAGTGAGCCCACTCAGTTTAAATAGAAAATTACCAACTATATTTTGTAATTTTCGGATTTCGTACCAGGAACACAGAAGTTGCTAGAGATCGTTTATTCCTTTTTATTTATTATCTCGGTAACTAAGCATCGCACAGCATTGCGGTTTGCATTTTTGGATTCAGCATTTACTTCTCTATCATACCGCCCACACAGTGAGCCCACTCAGTTTAAAAGGAAAATTACCAACTATATATTGTAATTTTCGGACTTCGTACCAGAAACACAGAAGTTGCTAGAGATCGTATATTCGTTTTTAATTATGATTTCGGTAACTAAGCATCGCACAGCATTGCGGTTTGCATATTTGGATTCAGCATTCACTTCTCTTTCATACTGCCCACACAGTAAGCCCACTCAGTTTAAATAGAAAATTACCAACTATATTTTGTAATTTTTGGATTTCGTACCAGGAACACAGAAGTTGCTAGAGATCCTTTATTCGATTTTAATTATTATCTCGGTAACTAAGCATCGCACAGCATTGCGGTTTGCATATTTGGATTCAGCATTTACTTCTCTATCATACCGCCCACACAGTAAGCCCACTCAGTTTAAATAGAAAATTACCAACTATATATTGTAATTTTCGGATTTCGTACCAGGAACACAGAAGTTGCTGGAGATCCTTTATTCGATTTTAATTATTATCTCGGTAACTAAGCATCGCACAGCATTGCGGTTTGCATATTTGGATTCAGCATTCACTTCTCTATCATACTGCCCACACAGTGAGCCCACTCAGTTTAAATAGAAAATTACCAACTATATTTTGTAATTTTCGGATTTCGTACCAGGAACACAGAAGTTGCTAGAGATCGTTTATTCGTTTTTAATTATTATTTCGGGAACTAAGCATCGCACAGCATTGCGGTTTGCATATTTGGATTCAGCATTCACTTCTCTATCATACTGCCCACACAGTGAGCCCACTCAGTTTAAATAGAAAATTACCAACTATATTTTGTAATTTTCGGATTTCGTACCAGGAACACAGAAGTTGCTAGAGATTGTTTATTCGTTTTTAATTATTATTTCGGGAACTAAGCATCGCACAGCATTGCGGTTTGCATATTTGGATTCAGCATTCACTTCTCTATCATACTGCCCACACAGTGAGCCCACTCAGTTTAAATAGAAAATTACCAACTATATTTTGTAATTTTCGGATTTCGTACCAGGAACACAGAAGTTGCTAGAGATTGTTTATTCGTTTTTAATTATTATTTCGGGAACTAAGCATCGCACAGCATTGCGGTTTGCATATTTGGATTCAGCATTCACTTCTCTATCATACTGCCCACACAGTGAGCCCACTCAGTATAAATAGAAAATTACCAACTATATTTTGTAATTTTCGGATTTCGTACCAGGAACACAGAAGTTGCTAGAGATTGTTTATTCGTTTTTAATTATTATTTCGGGAACTAAGCATCGCACAGCATTGCGGTTTGCATATTTGGATTCAGCATTCACTTCTCTATCATACTGCCCACACAGTGAGCCCACTCAGTTTAAATAGAAAATTACCAACTATATTTTGTAATTTTCGGATTTCGTACCAGGAACACAGAAGTTGCTAGAGATTGTTTATTCGTTTTTAATTATTATTTCGGGAACTAAGCATCGCACAGCATTGCGGTTTGCATATTTGGATTCAGCATTCACTTCTCTATCATACTGCCCACACAGTGAGCCCACTCAGTTTAAATAGAAAATTACCAACTATATTTTGTAATTTTCGGATTTCGTACCAGGAACACAGAAGTTGCTAGAGATTGTTTATTCGTTTTTAATTATTATTTCGGGAACTAAGCATCGCACAGCATTGCGGTTTGCATATTTGGATTCAGCATTCACTTCTCTATCATACTGCCCACACAGTGAGCCCACTCAGTTTAAATAGAAAATTACCAACTATATTTTGTAATTTTCGGATTTCGTACCAGGAACACAGAAGTTGCTAGAGATCGTTTATTCCTTTTTATTTATTATCTCGGTAACTAAGCATCGCACAGCATTGCGGTTTGCATTTTTGGATTCAGCATTTACTTCTCTATCATACCGCCCACACAGTGAGCCCACTCAGTTTAAAAGGAAAATTACCAACTATATATTGTAATTTTCGGACTTCGTACCAGAAACACAGAAGTTGCTAGAGATCGTTTATTCGTTTTTAATTATTATCTCGGTAACTAAGCATCGCACAGCATTTCAGTTTGCATATTTGGATTCAGCATTTACTTCTCTATCATACCGCCCACACAGTGAGCCCACTCAGTTTAAATAGAAAATTACCAACTATATCTTGTAATTTTTGGATTTCGTACCAGGAACACAGAAGTTGCTAGAGATCGTTTATTCGTTTTTAATTATTATCTCGGTAACTTAGCATCGCACAGCAGTGCGGTTTGCATTTAAGGATTCAGCATTCACTTCTCTATCATACTGCCCACACAGTGACCCCACTCAGTTTAAATAGAAAATTACCAACTATGTTTTGTAATTTTCGAATTTCGTACCAGGAACACAGAAGTTGCTAGAGATCGTTTATTCCTTTTTAATTATTATCTCGGTAACTAAGCATCGCACAGCATTGCGGTTTGCATTTTTGGATTCAGCATTTACTTCTCTATCATACCGCCCACACAGTGAGCCCACTCAGTTTAAATAGAAAATTACCAACTATATTTTGTAATTTTCGGATTTCGTACCAGGAGCACAGAAGTTGCTAGAGATTGTTTATTCGTTTTTAATTATTATTTCGGGAACTAAGCATCGCACAGCATTGCGGTTTGCATATTTGGATTCAGCATTCACTTCTCTATCATACCGCCCACACAGTGAGCCCACTCAGTTTAAATAGAAAATTACCAACTATATTTTGTAATTTTCGGATTTCGTACCAGGAACACAGAAGTTGCTAGAGATTGTTTATTCGTTTTTAATTATTATTTCGGGAACTAAGCATCGCACATCATTGCGGTTTGCATATTTGGATTCAGCATTCACTTCTCTATCATACTGCCCACACAGTGAGCCCACTCAGTTTAAATAGAAAATTACCAACTATATTTTGTAATTTTCGGATTTCGTACCAGGAACACAGAAGTTGCTAGAGATTGTTTATTCGTTTTTAATTATTATTTCGGGAACTAAGCATCGCACAGCATTGCGGTTTGCATATTTGGATTCAGCATTCACTTCTCTATCATACTGCCCACACAGTGAGCCCACTCAGTTTAAATAGAAAATTACCAACTATATTTTGTAATTTTCGGATTTCGTACCAGGAACACAGAAGTTGCTAGAGATTGTTTATTCGTTTTTAATTATTATTTCGGGAACTAAGCATCGCACAGCATTGCGGTTTGCATATTTGGATTCAGCATTCACTTCTCTATCATACCGCCCACACAGTGAGCCCACTCAGTTTAAATAGAAAATTACCAACTATATTTTGTAATTTTCGGATTTCGTACCAGGAACACAGAAGTTGCTAGAGATTGTTTATTCGTTTTTAATTATTATTTCGGGAACTAAGCATCGCACAGCATTGCGGTTTGCATATTTGGATTCAGCATTCACTTCTCTATCATACTGCCCACACAGTGAGCCCACTCAGTTTAAATAGAAAATTACCAACTATATTTTGTAATTTTCGGATTTCGTACCAGGAACACAGAAGTTGCTAGAGATTGTTTATTCGTTTTTAATTATTATTTCGGGAACTAAGCATCGCACAGCATTGCGGTTTGCATATTTGGATTCAGCATTCACTTCTCTATCATACTGCCCACACAGTGAGCCCACTCAGTTTAAATAGAAAATTACCAACTATATTTTGTAATTTTCGGATTTCGTACCAGGAACACAGAAGTTGCTAGAGATCGTTTATTCCTTTTTAATTATTATCTCGGTAACTAAGCATCGCACAGCATTGCGGTTTGCATTTTTGGATTCAGCATTTACTTCTCTATCATACCGCCCACACAGTTTAAAAGGAAAATTACCAACTATATATTGTAATTTTCGGACTTCGTACCAGAAACACAGAAGTTGCTAGAGATCGTTTATTCCTTTTTAATTATTATCTCGGTAACTAAGCATCGCACAGCATTGCGGTTTGCATTTTTGGATTCAGCATTTACTTCTCTATCATACCGCCCACACAGTGAGCCCACTCAGTTTAAAAGGAAAATTACCAACTATATATTGTAATTTTCGGACTTCGTACCAGAAACACAGAAGTTGCTAGAGATCGTTTATTCGTTTTTAATTATTATCTCGGTAACTAAGCATCGCACAGCATTTCAGTTTGCATATTTGGATTCAGCATTTACTTCTCTATCATACCGCCCACACAGTGAGCCCACTCAGTTTAAATAGAAAATTACCAACTTTATCTTGTAATTTTTGGATTTCGTACCAGGAACACAGAAATTGCTAGAGATCGTTTATTCGTTTTTAATTATTATCTCGGTAACTAAGCATCGCACAGCAGTGCGGTTTGCATTTAAGGATTCAGCATTCACTTCTCTATCATACTGCCCACACAGTGAGCCCACTCAGTTTAAATAGAAAATTATCAACTATATTTTGTAATTTTCGGATTTCGTACCAGGAACACAGAAGTTGCTAGAGATCGTTTATTCCTTTTTAATTATTATCTCGGTAACTAAGCATCGCACAGCATTGCGGTTTGCATATTTGGATTCAACATTTACTTCTCTATCATACTGCCCGCTCAGTAAGCCCACTCAGTTTAAATAGAAAATTACCAACTATATTTTGTAATTTTTGGATTTCGTACCAGGAACACAGAAGTTGCTAGAGATCGTATATTCGTATTTAATTATGATTTCGGGAACTAAGCATGGCACAGTATTGCGGTTTGCATATTTGGATTCAGCATTCACTTCTCTATCATACTGCCCACAAAGTGTGCCCACTCAGTCTAAATAGAAAATTACCCACTATATTTTGTAATTTTCGGATTTCGTACCAGGAACACAGAAGTTGCTAGAGATCGTTTATTCGTTTTTAATTATTATTTCGGGAACTAAGCATCGCACAGCATTGCGGTTTGCATATTTGGATTCAGCATTCGTTTCTCTATCATACTGCCCACACAGTGAGCCCACTTAGTTTAAATAGAAAATTACCAACTATATATTGTAATTTTCGGATTTCGTACCAGGAACACAGAAGTTGCTAGAGATCCTTTATTCGATTTTAATTATTATCTCGGTAACTAAGCATCGCACAGCATTGCGGTTTGCATATTTGGATTCAGCATTCACTTCTCTATCATACTGCCCACACAGTGAGCCCACTCAGTTTATATAGAAAATTACCAACTACATTTTGTAATTTTCGGATTTCGTACCAGGAACACAGAAGTTGCTAGAGATCCTTTATTCGTTTTTAATTATTATCTCGGTAACTAAGCATCGCACAGCATTGCGGTTTGCATATTTGGATTCAGCATTCACTTCTCTATCATACTGCCCGCTCAGTAGGCCCACTCAGTTTAAATAGAAAATTACCAACTATATTTTGTAATTTTTGGATTTCGTACCAGGAACACAGAAGTTGCTAGAGATCCTTTATTCGATTTTAATTATTATCTCGGTAACTAAGCATCGCACAGCATTGCGGTTTGCATATTTGCATTCAGCATTTACTTCTCTATCATACCGCCCACACAGTAAGCCCACTCAGTTTAAATAGAAAATTACCAACTATATATTGTAATTTTCGGATTTCGTACCAGGAACACAGAAGTTGCTAGAGATCCTTTATTCGTTTTTAATTATGATTTCGGTAACTAAGCATCGCACAGCATTGCGGTTTGCATATTTGGATTCAGCATTCACTTCTCTTTCATACTGCCCACACAGTAAGCCCACTCAGTTTAAATAGAAAATTACCAACTATATATTGTAATTTTCGGATTTCGTACCAGGAACACAGAAGTTGCTGGAGATCCTTTATTCGATTTTAATTATTATCTCGGTAACTAAGCATCGCACAGCATTGCGGTTTGCATATTTGGATTCAGCATTCACTTCTCTATCATACTGCCCACACAGTGAGCCCACTCAGTTTAAATAGAAAATTACCAACTATATTTTGTAATTTTCGGATTTCGTACCAGGAACACAGAAGTTGCTAGAGATCGTTTATTCGTTTTTAATTATTATTTCGGGAACTAAGCATCGCACAGCATTGCGGTTTGCATATTTGGATTCAGCATTCACTTCTCTATCATACTGCCCACACAGTGAGCCCACTCAGTATAAATAGAAAATTACCAACTATATTTTGTAATTTTCGGATTTCGTACTAGGAACACAGAAGTTGCTAGAGATTGTTTATTCGTTTTTAATTATTATTTCGGGAACTAAGCATCGCACAGCATTGCGGTTTGCATATTTGGATTCAGCATTCACTTCTCTATCATACTGCCCACACAGTGAGCCCACTCAGTTTAAATAGAAAATTACCAACTATATTTTGTAATTTTCGGATTTCGTACCAGGAACACAGAAGTTGCTAGAGATTGTTTATTCGTTTTTAATTATTATTTCGGGAACTAAGCATCGCACAGCATTGCGGTTTGCATATTTGGATTCAGCATTCACTTCTCTATCATACTGCCCACACAGTGAGCCCACTCAGTTTAAATAGAAAATTACCAACTATATTTTGTAATTTTCGGATTTCGTACCAGGAACACAGAAGTTGCTAGAGATTGTTTATTCGTTTTTAATTATTATTTCGGGAACTAAGCATCGCACAGCATTGCGGTTTGCATATTTGGATTCAGCATTCACTTCTCTATCATACTGCCCACACAGTGAGCCCACTCAGTTTAAATAGAAAATTACCAACTATATTTTGTAATTTTCGGACTTCGTACCAGGAACACAGAAGTTGCTAGAGATCGTTTATTCCTTTTTATTTATTATCTCGGTAACTAAGCATCGCACAGCATTGCGGTTTGCATTTTTGGATTCAGCATTTACTTCTCTATCATACCGCCCACACAGTGAGCCCACTCAGTTTAAAAGGAAAATTACCAACTATATATTATAATTTTCGGACTTCGTACCAGAAACACAGAAGTTGCTGGAGATCGTTTATTCGTTTTTAATTATTATCTCGGTAACTAAGCATCGCACAGCATTTCAGTTTGCATATTTGGATTCAGCATTTACTTCTCTATCATACCGCCCACACAGTGAGCCCACTCAGTTTAAATAGAAAATTACCAACTATATCTTGTAATTTTTGGATTTCGTACCAGGAACACAGAAGTTGCTAGAGATCGTTTATTCGTTTTTAATTATTATCTCGGTAACTTAGCATCGCACAGCAGTGCGGTTTGCATTTAAGGATTCAGCATTCACTTCTCTATCATACTGCCCACACAGTGACCCCACTCAGTTTAAATAGAAAATTACCAACTATGTTTTGTAATTTTCGGATTTCGTACCAGGAACACAGAAGTTGCTAGAGATCGTTTATTCCTTTTTAATTATTATCTCGGTAACTAAGCATCGCACAGCATTGCGGTTTGCATTTTTGGATTCAGCATTTACTTCTCTATCATACCGCCCACACAGTGAGCCCACTCAGTTTAAATAGAAAATTACCAACTATATTTTGTAATTTTCGGATTTCGTACCAGGAGCACAGAAGTTGCTAGAGATTGTTTATTCGTTTTTAATTATTATTTCGGGAACTAAGCATCGCACAGCATTGCGGTTTGCATATTTGGATTCAGCATTCACTTCTCTATCATACCGCCCACACAGTGAGCCCACTCAGTTTAAATAGAAAATTACCAACTATATTTTGTAATTTTCGGATTTCGTACCAGGAACACAGAAGTTGCTAGAGATTGTTTATTCGTTTTTAATTATTATTTCGGGAACTAAGCATCGCACATCATTGCGGTTTGCATATTTGGATTCAGCATTCACTTCTCTATCATACTGCCCACACAGTGAGCCCACTCAGTTTAAATAGAAAATTACCAACTATATTTTGTAATTTTCGGATTTCGTACCAGGAACACAGAAGTTGCTAGAGATTGTTTATTCGTTTTTAATTATTATTTCGGGAACTAAGCATCGCACAGCATTGCGGTTTGCATATTTGGATTCAGCATTCACTTCTCTATCATACTGCCCACACAGTGAGCCCACTCAGTTTAAATAGAAAATTACCAACTATATTTTGTAATTTTCGGATTTCGTACCAGGAACACAGAAGTTGCTAGAGATTGTTTATTCGTTTTTAATTATTATTTCGGGAACTAAGCATCGCACAGCATTGCGGTTTGCATATTTGGATTCAGCATTCACTTCTCTATCATACCGCCCACACAGTGAGCCCACTCAGTTTAAATAGAAAATTACCAACTATATTTTGTAATTTTCGGATTTCGTACCAGGAACACAGAAGTTGCTAGAGATTGTTTATTCGTTTTTAATTATTATTTCGGGAACTAAGCATCGCACAGCATTGCGGTTTGCATATTTGGATTCAGCATTCACTTCTCTATCATACTGCCCACACAGTGAGCCCACTCAGTTTAAATAGAAAATTACCCACTATATTTTGTAATTTTCGGATTTCGTACCAGGAACACAGAAGTTGCTAGAGATCGTTTATTCGTTTTTAATTATTATTTCGGGAACTAAGCATCGCACAGCATTGCGGTTTGCATATTTGGATTCAGCATTCGTTTCTCTATCATACTGCCCACACAGTGAGCCCACTTAGTTTAAATAGAAAATTACCAACTATATATTGTAATTTTCGGATTTCGTACCAGGAACACAGAAGTTGCTAGAGATCCTTTATTCGATTTTAATTATTATCTCGGTAACTAAGCATCGCACAGCATTGCGGTTTGCATATTTGGATTCAGCATTCACTTCTCTATCATACTGCCCACACAGTGAGCCCACTCAGTTTATATAGAAAATTACCAACTCCATTTTGTAATTTTTGGATTTCGTACCAGGAACACAGAAGTTGCTAGAGATCCTTTATTCGATTTTAATTATTATCTCGGTAACTAAGCATCGCACAGCATTGCGGTTTGCATATTTGGATTCAGCATTTACTTCTCTATCATACCGCCCACACAGTAAGCCCACTCAGTTTAAATAGAAAATTACCAACTATATATTGTAATTTTCGGATTTCGTACCAGGAACACAGAAGTTGCTGGAGATCCTTTATTCGATTTTAATTATTATCTCGGTAACTAAGCATCGCACAGCATTGCGGTTTGCATATTTGGATTCAGCATTCACTTCTCTATCATACTGCCCACACAGTGAGCCCACTCAGTTTAAATAGAAAATTACCAACTATATTTTGTAATTTTCGGATTTCGTACCAGGAACACAGAAGTTGCTAGAGATCGTTTATTCGTTTTTAATTATTATTTCGGGAACTAAGCATCGCACAGCATTGCGGTTTGCATATTTGGATTCAGCATTCACTTCTCTATCATACTGCCCACACAGTGAGCCCACTCAGTATAAATAGAAAATTACCAACTATATTTTGTAATTTTCGGATTTCGTACCAGGAACACAGAAGTTGCTAGAGATTGTTTATTCGTTTTTAATTATTATTTCGGGAACTAAGCATCGCACAGCATTGCGGTTTGCATATTTGGATTCAGCATTCACTTCTCTATCATACTGCCCACACAGTGAGCCCACTCAGTTTAAATAGAAAATTACCAACTATATTTTGTAATTTTCGGATTTCGTACCAGGAACACAGAAGTTGCTAGAGATTGTTTATTCGTTTTTAATTATTATTTCGGGAACTAAGCATCGCACAGCATTGCGGTTTGCATATTTGGATTCAGCATTCACTTCTCTATCATACTGCCCACACAGTGAGCCCACTCAGTTTAAATAGAAAATTACCAACTATATTTTGTAATTTTCGGATTTCGTACCAGGAACACAGAAGTTGCTAGAGATTGTTTATTCGTTTTTAATTATTATTTCGGGAACTAAGCATCGCACAGCATTGCGGTTTGCATATTTGGATTCAGCATTCACTTCTCTATCATACTGCCCACACAGTGAGCCCACTCAGTTTAAATAGAAAATTACCAACTATATTTTGTAATTTTCGGATTTCGTACCAGGAACACAGAAGTTGCTAGAGATCGTTTATTCCTTTTTATTTATTATCTCGGTAACTAAGCATCGCACAGCATTGCGGTTTGCATTTTTGGATTCAGCATTTACTTCTCTATCATACCGCCCACACAGTGAGCCCACTCAGTTTAAAAGGAAAATTACCAACTATATATTGTAATTTTCGGACTTCGTACCAGAAACACAGAAGTTGCTAGAGATCGTATATTCGTTTTTAATTATGATTTCGGTAACTAAGCATCGCACAGCATTGCGGTTTGCATATTTGGATTCAGCATTCACTTCTCTTTCATACTGCCCACACAGTAAGCCCACTCAGTTTAAATAGAAAATTACCAACTATATTTTGTAATTTTTGGATTTCGTACCAGGAACACAGAAGTTGCTAGAGATCCTTTATTCGATTTTAATTATTATCTCGGTAACTAAGCATCGCACAGCATTGCGGTTTGCATATTTGGATTCAGCATTTACTTCTCTATCATACCGCCCACACAGTAAGCCCACTCAGTTTAAATAGAAAATTACCAACTATATATTGTAATTTTCGGATTTCGTACCAGGAACACAGAAGTTGCTGGAGATCCTTTATTCGATTTTAATTATTATCTCGGTAACTAAGCATCGCACAGCATTGCGGTTTGCATATTTGGATTCAGCATTCACTTCTCTATCATACTGCCCACACAGTGAGCCCACTCAGTTTAAATAGAAAATTACCAACTATATTTTGTAATTTTCGGATTTCGTACCAGGAACACAGAAGTTGCTAGAGATCGTTTATTCGTTTTTAATTATTATTTCGGGAACTAAGCATCGCACAGCATTGCGGTTTGCATATTTGGATTCAGCATTCACTTCTCTATCATACTGCCCACACAGTGAGCCCACTCAGTATAAATAGAAAATTACCAACTATATTTTGTAATTTTCGGATTTCGTACCAGGAACACAGAAGTTGCTAGAGATTGTTTATTCGTGTTTAATTATTATTTCGGGAACTAAGCATCGCACAGCATTGCGGTTTGCATATTTGGATTCAGCATTCACTTCTCTATCATACTGCCCACACAGTGAGCCCACTCAGTTTAAATAGAAAATTACCAACTATATTTTGTAATTTTCGGATTTCGTACCAGGAACACAGAAGTTGCTAGAGATTGTTTATTCGTTTTTAATTATTATTTCGGGAACTAAGCATCGCACAGCATTGCGGTTTGCATATTTGGATTCAGCATTCACTTCTCTATCATACTGCCCACACAGTGAGCCCACTCAGTTTAAATAGAAAATTACCAACTATATTTTGTAATTTTCGGATTTCGTACCAGGAACACAGAAGTTGCTAGAGATTGTTTATTCGTTTTTAATTATTATTTCGGGAACTAAGCATCGCACAGCATTGCGGTTTGCATATTTGGATTCAGCATTCACTTCTCTATCATACTGCCCACACAGTGAGCCCACTCAGTTTAAATAGAAAATTACCAACTATATTTTGTAATTTTCGGATTTCGTACCAGGAACACAGAAGTTGCTAGAGATCGTTTATTCCTTTTTATTTATTATCTCGGTAACTAAGCATCGCACAGCATTGCGGTTTGCATTTTTGGATTCAGCATTTACTTCTCTATCATACCGCCCACACAGTGAGCCCACTCAGTTTAAAAGGAAAATTACCAACTATATATTGTAATTTTCGGACTTCGTACCAGAAACACAGAAGTTGCTAGAGATCGTTTATTCGTTTTTAATTATTATCTCGGTAACTAAGCATCGCACAGCATTTCAGTTTGCATATTTGGATTCAGCATTTACTTCTCTATCATACCGCCCACACAGTGAGCCCACTCAGTTTAAATAGAAAATTACCAACTATATCTTGTAATTTTTGGATTTCGTACCAGGAACACAGAAGTTGCTAGAGATCGTTTATTCGTTTTTAATTATTATCTCGGTAACTTAGCATCGCACAGCAGTGCGGTTTGCATTTAAGGATTCAGCATTCACTTCTCTATCATACTGCCCACACAGTGACCCCACTCAGTTTAAATAGAAAATTACCAACTATGTTTTGTAATTTTCGGATTTCGTACCAGGAACACAGAAGTTGCTAGAGATCGTTTATTCCTTTTTAATTATTATCTCGGTAACTAAGCATCGCACAGCATTGCGGTTTGCATTTTTGGATTCAGCATTTACTTCTCTATCATACCGCCCACACAGTGAGCCCACTCAGTTTAAATAGAAAATTACCAACTATATTTTGTAATTTTCGGATTTCGTACCAGGAGCACAGAAGTTGCTAGAGATTGTTTATTCGTTTTTAATTATTATTTCGGGAACTAAGCATCGCACAGCATTGCGGTTTGCATATTTGGATTCAGCATTCACTTCTCTATCATACCGCCCACACAGTGAGCCCACTCAGTTTAAATAGAAAATTACCAACTATATTTTGTAATTTTCGGATTTCGTACCAGGAACACAGAAGTTGCTAGAGATTGTTTATTCGTTTTTAATTATTATTTCGGGAACTAAGCATCGCACATCATTGCGGTTTGCATATTTGGATTCAGCATTCACTTCTCTATCATACTGCCCACACAGTGAGCCCACTCAGTTTAAATAGAAAATTACCAACTATATTTTGTAATTTTCGGATTTCGTACCAGGAACACAGAAGTTGCTAGAGATTGTTTATTCGTTTTTAATTATTATTTCGGGAACTAAGCATCGCACAGCATTGCGGTTTGCATATTTGGATTCAGCATTCACTTCTCTATCATACTGCCCACACAGTGAGCCCACTCAGTTTAAATAGAAAATTACCAACTATATTTTGTAATTTTCGGATTTCGTACCAGGAACACAGAAGTTGCTAGAGATTGTTTATTCGTTTTTAATTATTATTTCGGGAACTAAGCATCGCACAGCATTGCGGTTTGCATATTTGGATTCAGCATTCACTTCTCTATCATACCGCCCACACAGTGAGCCCACTCAGTTTAAATAGAAAATTACCAACTATATTTTGTAATTTTCGGATTTCGTACCAGGAACACAGAAGTTGCTAGAGATTGTTTATTCGTTTTTAATTATTATTTCGGGAACTAAGCATCGCACAGCATTGCGGTTTGCATATTTGGATTCAGCATTCACTTCTCTATCATACTGCCCACACAGTGAGCCCACTCAGTTTAAATAGAAAATTACCAACTATATTTTGTAATTTTCGGATTTCGTACCAGGAACACAGAAGTTGCTAGAGATTGTTTATTCGTTTTTAATTATTATTTCGGGAACTAAGCATCGCACAGCATTGCGGTTTGCATATTTGGATTCAGCATTCACTTCTCTATCATACTGCCCACACAGTGAGCCCACTCAGTTTAAATAGAAAATTACCAACTATATTTTGTAATTTTCGGATTTCGTACCAGGAACACAGAAGTTGCTAGAGATCGTTTATTCCTTTTTAATTATTATCTCGGTAACTAAGCATCGCACAGCATTGCGGTTTGCATTTTTGGATTCAGCATTTACTTCTCTATCATACCGCCCACACAGTTTAAAAGGAAAATTACCAACTATATATTGTAATTTTCGGACTTCGTACCAGAAACACAGAAGTTGCTAGAGATCGTTTATTCCTTTTTAATTATTATCTCGGTAACTAAGCATCGCACAGCATTGCGGTTTGCATTTTTGGATTCAGCATTTACTTCTCTATCATACCGCCCACACAGTGAGCCCACTCAGTTTAAAAGGAAAATTACCAACTATATATTGTAATTTTCGGACTTCGTACCAGAAACACAGAAGTTGCTAGAGATCGTTTATTCGTTTTTAATTATTATCTCGGTAACTAAGCATCGCACAGCATTTCAGTTTGCATATTTGGATTCAGCATTTACTTCTCTATCATACCGCCCACACAGTGAGCCCACTCAGTTTAAATAGAAAATTACCAACTTTATCTTGTAATTTTTGGATTTCGTACCAGGAACACAGAAATTGCTAGAGATCGTTTATTCGTTTTTAATTATTATCTCGGTAACTAAGCATCGCACAGCAGTGCGGTTTGCATTTAAGGATTCAGCATTCACTTCTCTATCATACTGCCCACACAGTGAGCCCACTCAGTTTAAATAGAAAATTATCAACTATATTTTGTAATTTTCGGATTTCGTACCAGGAACACAGAAGTTGCTAGAGATCGTTTATTCCTTTTTAATTATTATCTCGGTAACTAAGCATCGCACAGCATTGCGGTTTGCATATTTGGATTCAACATTTACTTCTCTATCATACTGCCCGCTCAGTAAGCCCACTCAGTTTAAATAGAAAATTACCAACTATATTTTGTAATTTTTGGATTTCGTACCAGGAACACAGAAGTTGCTAGAGATCGTATATTCGTATTTAATTATGATTTCGGGAACTAAGCATGGCACAGCATTGCGGTTTGCATATTTGGATTCAGCATTCACTTCTCTATCATACTGCCCACACAGTGTGCCCACTCAGTCTAAATAGAAAATTACCCACTATATTTTGTAATTTTCGGATTTCGTACCAGGAACACAGAAGTTGCTAGAGATCGTTTATTCGTTTTTAATTATTATTTCGGGAACTAAGCATCGCACAGCATTGCGGTTTGCATATTTGGATTCAGCATTCGTTTCTCTATCATACTGCCCACACAGTGAGCCCACTTAGTTTAAATAGAAAATTACCAACTATATATTGTAATTTTAGGATTTCGTACCAGGAACACAGAAGTTGCTAGAGATCCTTTATTCGATTTTAATTATTATCTCGGTAACTAAGCATCGCACAGCATTGCGGTTTGCATATTTGGATTCAGCATTCACTTCTCTATCATACTGCCCACACAGTGAGCCCACTCAGTTTATATAGAAAATTACCAACTACATTTTGTAATTTTCGGATTTCGTACCAGGAACACAGAAGTTGCTAGAGATCCTTTATTCGTTTTTAATTATTATCTCGGTAACTAAGCATCGCACAGCATTGCGGTTTGCATATTTGGATTCAGCATTCACTTCTCTATCATACTGCCCGCTCAGTAGGCCCACTCAGTTTAAATAGAAAATTACCAACTATATTTTGTAATTTTTGGATTTCGTACCAGGAACACAGAAGTTGCTAGAGATCCTTTATTCGATTTTAATTATTATCTCGGTAACTAAGCATCGCACAGCATTGCGGTTTGCATATTTGGATTCAGCATTTACTTCTCTATCATACCGCCCACACAGTAAGCCCACTCAGTTTAAATAGAAAATTACCAACTATATATTGTAATTTTCGGATTTCGTACCAGGAACACAGAAGTTGCTAGAGATCCTTTATTCGTTTTTAATTATGATTTCGGTAACTAAGCATCGCACAGCATTGCGGTTTGCATATTTGGATTCAGCATTCACTTCTCTTTCATACTGCCCACACAGTAAGCCCACTCAGTTTAAATAGAAAATTACCAACTATATTTTGTAATTTTTGGATTTCGTACCAGGAACACAGAAGTTGCTAGAGATCCTTTATTCGATTTTAATTATTATCTCGGTAACTAAGCATCGCACAGCATTGCGGTTTGCATATTTGGATTCAGCATTTACTTCTCTATCATACCGCCCACACAGTAAGCCCACTCAGTTTAAATAGAAAATTACCAACTATATATTGTAATTTTCGGATTTCGTACCAGGAACACAGAAGTTGCTGGAGATCCTTTATTCGATTTTAATTATTATCTCGGTAACTAAGCATCGCACAGCATTGCGGTTTGCATATTTGGATTCAGCATTCACTTCTCTATCATACTGCCCACACAGTGAGCCCTCTCAGTTTAAATAGAAAATTACCAACTATATTTTGTAATTTTCGGATTTCGTACCAGGAACACAGAAGTTGCTAGAGATCGTTTATTCGTTTTTAATTATTATTTCGGGAACTAAGCATCGCACAGCATTGCGGTTTGCATTTTTGGATTCAGCATTTACTTCTCTATCATACCGCCCACACAGTGAGCCCACTCAGTTTAAATAGAAAATTACCAACTATATTTTGTAATTTTCGGATTTCGTACCAGGAGCACAGAAGTTGCTAGAGATTGTTTATTCGTTTTTAATTATTATTTCGGGAACTAAGCATCGCACAGCATTGCGGTTTGCATATTTGGATTCAGCATTCACTTCTCTATCATACCGCCCACACAGTGAGCCCACTCAGTTTAAATAGAAAATTACCAACTATATTTTGTAATTTTCGGATTTCGTACCAGGAACACAGAAGTTGCTAGAGATTGTTTATTCGTTTTTAATTATTATTTCGGGAACTAAGCATCGCACATCATTGCGGTTTGCATATTTGGATTCAGCATTCACTTCTCTATCATACTGCCCACACAGTGAGCCCACTCAGTTTAAATAGAAAATTACCAACTATATTTTGTAATTTTCGGATTTCGTACCAGGAACACAGAAGTTGCTAGAGATTGTTTATTCGTTTTTAATTATTATTTCGGGAACTAAGCATCGCACAGCATTGCGGTTTGCATATTTGGATTCAGCATTCACTTCTCTATCATACTGCCCACACAGTGAGCCCACTCAGTTTAAATAGAAAATTACCAACTATATTTTGTAATTTTCGGATTTCGTACCAGGAACACAGAAGTTGCTAGAGATTGTTTATTCGTTTTTAATTATTATTTCGGGAACTAAGCATCGCACAGCATTGCGGTTTGCATATTTGGATTCAGCATTCACTTCTCTATCATACTGCCCACACAGTGAGCCCACTCAGTTTAAATAGAAAATTACCAACTATATTTTGTAATTTTCGGATTTCGTACCAGGAACACAGAAGTTGCTAGAGATTGTTTATTCGTTTTTAATTATTATTTCGGGAACTAAGCATCGCACATCATTGCGGTTTGCATATTTGGATTCAGCATTCACTTCTCTATCATACTGCCCACACAGTGAGCCCACTCAGTTTAAATAGAAAATTACCAACTATATTTTGTAATTTTCGGATTTCGTACCAGGAACACAGAAGTTGCTAGAGATTGTTTATTCGTTTTTAATTATTATTTCGGGAACTAAGCATCGCACAGCATTGCGGTTTGCATATTTGGATTCAGCATTCACTTCTCTATCATACTGCCCACACAGTGAGCCCACTCAGTTTAAATAGAAAATTACCCACTATATTTTGTAATTTTCGGATTTCGTACCAGGAACACAGAAGTTGCTAGAGATCGTTTATTCGTTTTTAATTATTATTTCGGGAACTAAGCATCGCACAGCATTGCGGTTTGCATATTTGGATTCAGCATTCGTTTCTCTATTATACTGCCCACACAGTGAGCCCACTTAGTTTAAATAGAAAATTACCAACTATATATTGTAATTTTCGGATTTCGTACCAGGAACACAGAAGTTGCTAGAGATCCTTTATTCGATTTTAATTATTATCTCGGTAACTAAGCATCGCACAGCATTGCGGTTTGCATATTTGGATTCAGCATTCACTTCTCTATCATACTGCCCACACAGTGAGCCCACTCAGTTTATATAGAAAATTACCAACTCCATTTTGTAATTTTCGGATTTCGTACCAGGAGCACAGAAGTTGCTAGAGATCCTTTATTCGTTTTTAATTTTTATCTCGGTAACTAAGCATCGCACAGCATTGCGGTTTGCATATTTGGATTCAGCATTCACTTCTCTATCATACTGCCCGCTCAGTAGGCCCACTCAGTTTAAATAGAAAATTACCAACTATATTTTGTAATTTTTGGATTTCGTACCAGGAACACAGAAGTTGCTAGAGATCCTTTATTCGATTTTAATTATTATCTCGGTAACTAAGCATCGCACAGCATTGCGGTTTGCATATTTGGATTCAGCATTTACTTCTCTATCATACCGCCCACACAGTAAGCCCACTCAGTTTAAATAGAAAATTACCAACTATATATTGTAATTTTCGGATTTCGTACCAGGAACACAGAAGTTGCTAGAGATCGTATATTCGTTTTTAATTATGATTTCGGTAACTAAGCATCGCACAGCATTGCGGTTTGCATATTTGGATTCAGCATTCACTTCTCTTTCATACTGCCCACACAGTAAGCCCACTCAGTTTAAATAGAAAATTACCAACTATATTTTGTAATTTTTGGATTTCGTACCAGGAACACAGAAGTTGCTAGAGATCCTTTATTCGATTTTAATTATTATCTCGGTAACTAAGCATCGCACAGCATTGCGGTTTGCATATTTGGATTCAGCATTTACTTCTCTATCATACCGCCCACACAGTAAGCCCACTCAGTTTAAATAGAAAATTACCAACTATATATTGTAATTTTCGGATTTCGTACCAGGAACACAGAAGTTGCTGGAGATCCTTTATTCGATTTTAATTATTATCTCGGTAACTAAGCATCGCACAGCATTGCGGTTTGCATATTTGGATTCAGCATTCACTTCTCTATCATACTGCCCACACAGTGAGCCCACTCAGTTTAAATAGAAAATTACCAACTATATTTTGTAATTTTCGGATTTCGTACCAGGAACACAGAAGTTGCTAGAGATCGTTTATTCGTTTTTAATTATTATTTCGGGAACTAAGCATCGCACAGCATTGCGGTTTGCATATTTGGATTCAGCATTCACTTCTCTATCATACTGCCCACACAGTGAGCCCACTCAGTATAAATAGAAAATTACCAACTATATTTTGTAATTTTCGGATTTCGTACCAGGAACACAGAAGTTGCTAGAGATTGTTTATTCGTTTTTAATTATTATTTCGGGAACTAAGCATCGCACAGCATTGCGGTTTGCATATTTGGATTCAGCATTCACTTCTCTATCATACTGCCCACACAGTGAGCCCACTCAGTTTAAATAGAAAATTACCAACTATATTTTGTAATTTTCGGATTTCGTACCAGGAACACAGAAGTTGCAAGAGATTGTTTATTCGTTTTTAATTATTATTTCGGGAACTAAGCATCGCACAGCATTGCGGTTTGCATATTTGGATTCAGCATTCACTTCTCTATCATACTGCCCACACAGTGAGCCCACTCAGTTTAAATAGAAAATTACCAACTATATTTTGTAATTTTCGGATTTCGTACCAGGAACACAGAAGTTGCTAGAGATTGTTTATTCGTTTTTAATTATTATTTCGGGAACTAAGCATCGCACAGCATTGCGGTTTGCATATTTGGATTCAGCATTCACTTCTCTATCATACTGCCCACACAGTGAGCCCACTCAGTTTAAATAGAAAATTACCAACTATATTTTGTAATTTTCGGATTTCGTACCAGGAACACAGAAGTTGCTAGAGATCGTTTATTCCTTTTTATTTATTATCTCGGTAACTAAGCATCGCACAGCATTGCGGTTTGCATTTTTGGATTCAGCATTTACTTCTCTATCATACCGCCCACACAGTGAGCCCACTCAGTTTAAAAGGAAAATTACCAACTATATATTGTAATTTTCGGACTTCGTACCAGAAACACAGAAGTTGCTAGAGATCGTTTATTCGTTTTTAATTATTATCTCGGTAACTAAGCATCGCACAGCATTTCAGTTTGCATATTTGGATTCAGCATTTACTTCTCTATCATACCGCCCACACAGTGAGCCCACTCAGTTTAAATAGAAAATTACCAACTATATCTTGTAATTTTTGGATTTCGTACCAGGAACACAGAAGTTGCTAGAGATCGTTTATTCGTTTTTAATTATTATCTCGGTAACTTAGCATCGCACAGCAGTGCGGTTTGCATTTAAGGATTCAGCATTCACTTCTCTATCATACTGCCCACACAGTGACCCCACTCAGTTTAAATAGAAAATTACCAACTATGTTTTGTAATTTTCGGATTTCGTACCAGGAACACAGAAGTTGCTAGAGATCGTTTATTCCTTTTTAATTATTATCTCGGTAACTAAGCATCGCACAGCATTGCGGTTTGCATTTTTGGATTCAGCATTTACTTCTCTATCATACCGCCCACACAGTGAGCCCACTCAGTTTAAATAGAAAATTACCAACTATATTTTGTAATTTTCGGATTTCGTACCAGGAGCACAGAAGTGGCTAGAGATTGTTTATTCGTTTTTAATTATTATTTCGGGAACTAAGCATCGCACAGCATTGCGGTTTGCATATTTGGATTCAGCATTCACTTCTCTATCATACCGCCCACACAGTGAGCCCACTCAGTTTAAATAGAAAATTACCAACTATATTTTGTAATTTTCGGATTTCGTACCAGGAACACAGAAGTTGCTAGAGATTGTTTATTCGTTTTTAATTATTATTTCGGGAACTAAGCATCGCACATCATTGCGGTTTGCATATTTGGATTCAGCATTCACTTCTCTATCATACTGCCCACACAGTGAGCCCACTCAGTTTAAATAGAAAATTACCAACTATATTTTGTAATTTTCGGATTTCGTACCAGCAACACAGAAGTTGCTAGAGATTGTTTATTCGTTTTTAATTATTATTTCGGGAACTAAGCATCGCACAGCATTGCGGTTTGCATATTTGGATTCAGCATTCACTTCTCTATCATACTGCCCACACAGTGAGTCCACTCAGTTTAAATAGAAAATTACCAACTATATTTTGTAATTTTCGGATTTCGTACCAGGAACACAGAAGTTGCTAGAGATCGTTTATTCCTTTTTAATTATTATCTCGGTAACTAAGCATCGCACAGCATTGCGGTTTGCATTTTTGGATTCAGCATTTACTTCTCTATCATACCGCCCACACAGTTTAAAAGGAAAATTACCAACTATATATTGTAATTTTCGGACTTCGTACCAGAAACACAGTAGTTGCTAGAGATCGTTTATTCGTTTTTAATTATTATCTCGGTAACTAAGCATCGCACAGCATTTCAGTTTGCATATTTGGATTCAGCATTTACTTCTGTATCATACCGCCCACACAGTGAGCCCACTCAGTTTAAATAGAAAATTACCAACTATATCTTGTAATTTTTGGATTTCGTACCAGGAACACAGAAGTTGCTAGAGATCGTTTATTCGTTTTTAATTATTATCTCGGTAACTAAGCATCGCACAGCAGTGCGGTTTGCATTTAAGGATTCAGCATTCACTTCTCTATCATACTGCCCACACAGTGACCCCACTCAGTTTAAATAGAAAATTACCAACTATGTTTTGTAATTTTCGGATTTCGTACCAGGAACACAGAAGTTGCTAGAGATCCTTTATTCGTTTTTAATTATTATCTCGGTAACTAAGCATCGCACAGCATTGCGGTTTGCATATTTGGATTCAGCATTCACTTCTCTATCATACTGCCCGCTCAGTAGGCCCACTCAGTTTAAATAGAAAATTACCAACTATATTTTGTAATTTTTGGATTTCGTACCAGGAACACAGAAGTTGCTAGAGATCCTTTATTCGATTTTAATTATTATCTCGGTAACTAAGCATCGCACAGCATTGCGGTTTGCATATTTGGATTCAGCATTTACTTCTCTATCATACCGCCCACACAGTAAGCCCACTCAGTTTAAATAGAAAATTACCAACTATATATTGTAATTTTCGGATTTCGTACCAGGAACACAGAAGTTGCTAGAGATCGTATATTCGTTTTTAATTATGATTTCGGTAACTAAGCATCGCACAGCATTGCGGTTTGCATATTTGGATTCAGCATTCACTTCTCTTTCATACTGCCCACACAGTAAGCCCACTCAGTTTAAATAGAAAATTACCAACTATATTTTGTAATTTTTGGATTTCGTACCAGGAACACAGAAGTTGCTAGAGATCCTTTATTCGATTTTAATTATTATCTCGGTAACTAAGCATCGCACAGCATTGCGGTTTGCATATTTGGATTCAGCATTTACTTCTCTATCATACCGCCCACACAGTAAGCCCACTCAGTTTAAATAAAAAATTACCAACTATATATTGTAATTTTCGGATTTCGTACCAGGAACACAGAAGTTGCTAGAGATCGTTTATTCGTTTTTAATTATTATTTCGGGAACTAAGCATCGCACAGCATTGCGGTTTGCATATTTGGATTCAGCATTCGTTTCTCTATCATACTGCCCACACAGTGAGCCCACTTAGTTTAAATAGAAAATTACCAACTATATATTGTAATTTTCGGATTTCGTACCAGGAACACAGAAGTTGCTGGAGATCCTTTATTCGATTTTAATTATTATCTCGGTAACTAAGCATCGCACATCATTGCGGTTTGCATATTTGGATTCAGCATTCACTTCTCTATCATACTGCCCACACAGTGAGCCCACTCAGTTTAAATAGAAAATTACCAACTATATTTTGTAATTTTCGGATTTCGTACCAGGAACACAGAAGTTGCTAGAGATCGTTTATTCGTTTTTAATTATTATTTCGGGAACTAAGCATCGCACAGCATTGCGGTTTGCATATTTGGATTCAGCATTCACTTCTCTATCATACTGCCCACACAGTGAGCCCACTCAGTATAAATAGAAAATTACCAACTATATTTTGTAATTTTCGGATTTCGTACCAGGAACACAGAAGTTGCTAGAGATTGTTTATTCGTTTTTAATTATTATTTCGGGAACTAAGCATCGCACAGCATTGCGGTTTGCATATTTGGATTCAGCATTCACTTCTCTATCATACTGCCCACACAGTGAGCCCACTCAGTTTAAATAGAAAATTACCAACTATATTTTGTAATTTTCGGATTTCGTACCAGGAACACAGAAGTTGCTAGAGATTGTTTATTCGTTTTTAATTATTATTTCGGGAACTAAGCATCGCACAGCATTGCGGTTTGCATATTTGGATTCAGCATTCACTTCTCTATCATACTGCCCACACAGTGAGCCCACTCAGTTTAAATAGAAAATTACCAACTATATTTTGTAATTTTCGGATTTCGTACCAGGAACACAGAAGTTGCTAGAGATCGTTTATTCCTTTTTATTTATTATCTCGGTAACTAAGCATCGCACAGCATTGCGGTTTGCATTTTTGGATTCAGCATTTACTTCTCTATCATACCGCCCACACAGTGAGCCCACTCAGTTTAAAAGGAAAATTACCAACTATATATTGTAATTTTCGGACTTCGTACCAGAAACACAGAAGTTGCTAGAGATCGTTTATTCGTTTTTAATTATTATCTCGGTAACTAAGCATCGCACAGCATTTCAGTTTGCATATTTGGATTCAGCATTTACTTCTCTATCATACCGCCCACACAGTGAGCCCACTCAGTTTAAATAGAAAATTACCAACTATATCTTGTAATTTTTGGATTTCGTACCAGGAACACAGAAGTTGCTAGAGATCGTTTATTCGTTTTTAATTATTATCTCGGTAACTTAGCATCGCACAGCAGTGCGGTTTGCATTTAAGGATTCAGCATTCACTTCTCTATCATACTGCCCACACAGTGAGCCCACTCAGTTTAAATAGAAAATTACCAACTATATTTTGTAATTTTCGGATTTCGTACCAGGAACACAGAAGTTGCTAGAGATCGTTTATTCCTTTTTAATTATTATCTCGGTAACTAAGCATCGCACAGCATTGCGGTTTGCATTTTTGGATTCAGCATTTACTTCTCTATCATACCGCCCACACAGTTTAAAAGGAAAATTACCAACTATATATTGTAATTTTCGGACTTCGTACCAGAAACACAGAAGTTGCTAGAGATCGTTTATTCGTTTTTAATTATTATCTCGGTAACTAAGCATCGCACAGCATTTCAGTTTGCATATTTGGATTCAGCATTTACTTCTCTATCATACCGCCCACACAGTGAGCCCACTCAGTTTAAATAGAAAATTACCAACTATATCTTGTAATTTTTGGATTTCGTACCAGGAACACAGAAGTTGCTAGAGATCGTTTATTCGTTTTTAATTATTATCTCGGTAACTAAGCATCGCGCAGCAGTGCGGTTTGCATTTAAGGATTCAGCATTCACGTCTCTATCATACTGCCCACACAGTGACCCCACTCAGTTTAAATAGAAAATTACCAACTATGTTTTGTAATTTTCGGATTTCGTACCAGGAACACAGAAGTTGCTAGAGATCGTTTATTCCTTTTTAATTATTATCTCGGTAACTAAGCATCGCACAGCATTGCGGTTTGCATTTTTGGATTCAGCATTTACTTCTCTATCATACCGCCCACACAGTGAGCCCACTCAGTTTAAAAGGAAAATTACCAACTATATATTGTAATTTTCGGACTTCGTACCAGAAACACAGAAGTTGCTAGAGATCGTTTATTCGTTTTTGATTATTATCTCGGTAACTAAGCATCGCACAGCATTTCAGTTTGCATATTTGGATTCAGCATTTACTTCTCTATCATACCGCCCACACAGTGAGCCCACTCAGTTTAAATAGAAAATTACCAACTTTATCTTGTAATTTTTGGATTTCGTACCAGGAACACAGAAATTGCTAGAGATCGTTTATTCGTTTTTAATTATTATCTCGGTAACTAAGCATCGCACAGCAGTGCGGTTTGCATTTAAGGATTCAGCATTCACTTCTCTATCATACTGCCCACACAGTGAGCCCACTCAGTTTAAATAGAAAATTATCAACTATATTTTGTAATTTTCGGATTTCGTACCAGGAACACAGAAGTTGCTAGAGATCGTTTATTCCTTTTTAATTATTATCTCGGTAACTAAGCATCGCACAGCATTGCGGTTTGCATATTTGGATTCAACATTTACTTCTCTATCATACTGCCCGCTCAGTAAGCCCACTCAGTTTAAATAGAAAATTACCAACTATATTTTGTAATTTTTGGATTTCGTACCAGGAACACAGAAGTTGCTAGAGATCGTATATTCGTTTTTAATTATGATTTCGGGAACTAAGCATGGCACAGCATTGCGGTTTGCATATTTGGATTCAGCATTCACTTCTCTATCATACTGCCCACACAGTGAGCCCACTCAGTTTAAATAGAAAATTACCCACTATATTTTGTAATTTTCGGATTTCGTACCAGGAACACAGAAGTTGCTAGAGATCGTTTATTCGTTTTTAATTATTATTTCGGGAACTAAGCATCGCACAGCATTGCGGTTTGCATATTTGGATTCAGCATTTACTTCTCTATCATACTGCCCACACAGTGAGCCCACTCAGTTTAAATAGAAAATTACCCACTATATTTTGTAATTTTCGGATTTCGTACCAGGAACACAGAAGTTGCTAGAGATCGTTTATTCGTTTTTAATTATTATTTCGGGAACTAAGCATCGCACAGCATTGCGGTTTGCATATTTGGATTCAGCATTCGTTTCTCTATCATACTGCCCACACAGTGAGCCCACTTAGTTTAAATAGAAAATTACCAACTATATATTGTAATTTTCGGATTTCGTACCAGGAACACAGAAGTTGCTAGAGATCCTTTATTCGTTTTTAATTATTATTTCGGGAACTAAGCATCGCACAGCATTGCGGTTTGCATATTTGGATTCAGCATTCGTTTCTCTATCATACTGCCCACACAGTGAGCCCACTTAGTTTAAATAGAAAATTACCAACTACATTTTGTAATTTTCGGATTTCGTACCAGGAACACAGAAGTTGCTAGAGATCCTTTATTCGTTTTTAATTATTATCTCGGTAACTAAGCATCGCACAGCATTGCGGTTTGCATATTTGGATTCAGCATTCACTTCTCTATCATACTGCCCACACAGTGAGCCCACTCAGTTTAAATAGAAAATTACCAACTATATTTTGTAATTTTTGGATTTCGTACCAGGAACACAGAAGTTGCTAGAGATCCTTTATTCGATTTTAATTATTATCTCGGTAACTAAGCATCGCACAGCATTGCGGTTTGCATATTTGGATTCAGCATTTACTTCTCTATCATACCGCCCACACAGTAAGCCCACTCAGTTTAAATAGAAAATTACCAACTATATATTGTAATTTTCGGATTTCGTACCAGGAACACAGAAGTTGCTAGAGATCGTTTATTCGTTTTTAATTATTATTTCGGGAACTAAGCATGGCACAGCATTGCGGTTTGCATATTTGGATTCAGCATTCACTTCTCTATCATACTGCCCACACAGTGAGCCCACTCAGTTTAAATAGAAAATTACCCACTATATTTTGTAATTTTCGGATTTCGTACCAGGAACACAGAAGTTGCTAGAGATCGTTTATTCGTTTTTAATTATTATTTCGGGAACTAAGCATCGCACAGCATTGCGGTTTGCATATTTGGATTCAGCATTCGTTTCTCTATCATACTGCCCACACAGTGAGCCTACTTAATTTAAATAGAAAATTACCAACTATATATTGTAATTTTCGGATTTCGTACCAGGAACACAGAAGTTGCTAGAGATTGTTTATTCGTTTTTAATTATTATTTCGGGAACTAAGCATCGCACAGCATTGCTGTTTGCATATTTGGATTCAGCATTCACTTCTCTATCATACTGCCCACACAGTGAGCCCACTCAGTTTAAATAGAAAATTACCAACTACATTTTGTAATTTTCGGATTTCGTACCAGGAACACAGAAGTTGCTAGAGATCGTTTATTCGTTTTTAATTATTATTTCGGGAACTAAGCATCGCACAGCATTGCGGTTTGCATATTTGGATTCAGCATTCACTTCTCTTTCATACTGCCCGCTCAGTAAGCCCACTCAGTTTAAATAGAAAATTATCAACTATATTTTGTAATTTTTGGATTTCGTACCAGGAACACAGAAGTTGCTAGAGATCGTATATTCGTTTTTTATTATGATTTCGGTATCTAAGCATCGCACAGCATTGCGGTTTGCATATTTGGATTCAGCATTCACTTCTCTTTCATACTGCCCACACAGTAAGCCCACTCAGTTTAAATAGAAAATTACCAACTATATTTTGTAATTTTTGGATTTCGTACCAGGAACACAGAAGTTGCTAGAGATCCTTTATTCGATTTTAATTATTATCTCGGTAACTAAGCATCGCACAGCATTGCGGTTTGCATATTTGGATTCAGCATTTACTTCTCTATCATACCGCCCACACAGTAAGCCCACTCAGTTTAAATAAAAAATTACCAACTATATATTGTAATTTTCGGATTTCGTACCAGGAACACAGAAGTTGCTAGAGATCGTTTATTCGTTTTTAATTATTATTTCGGGAAATAAGCATCGCACAGCATTGCGGTTTGCATATTTGGATTCAGCATTCGTTTCTCTATCATACTGCCCACACAGTGAGCCCACTTAGTTTAAATAGAAAATTACCAACTATATATTGTAATTTTCGGATTTCGTACCAGGAACACAGAAGTTGCTAGAGATCCTTTATTCGATTTTAATTATTATCTCGGTAACTAAGCATCGCACAGCATTGCGGTTTGCATATTTGGATTCAGCATTCACTTCTCTATCATACTGCCCACACAGTGAGCCCACTCAGTTTAAATAGAAAATTACCAACTATATTTTGTAATTTTCGGATTTCGTACCAGGAACACAGAAGTTGCTAGAGATCGTTTATTCGTTTTTAATTATTATCTCGGTAACTTAGCATCGCACAGCAGTGCGGTTTGCATTTAAGGATTCAGCATTCACTTCTCTATCATACTGCCCACACAGTGAGCCCACTCAGTTTAAATAGAAAATTACCAACTATATTTTGTAATTTTCGGATTTCGTACCAGGAACACAGAAGTTGCTAGAGATCGTTTATTCCTTTTTAATTATTATCTCGGTAACTAAGCATCGCACAGCATTGCGGTTTGCATTTTTGGATTCAGCATTTACTTCTCTATCATACCGCCCACACAGTTTAAAAGGAAAATTACCAACTATATATTGTAATTTTCGGACTTCGTACCAGAAACACAGAAGTTGCTAGAGATCGTTTATTCGTTTTTAATTATTATCTCGGTAACTAAGCATCGCACAGCATTTCAGTTTGCATATTTGGATTCAGCATTTACTTCTCTATCATACCGCCCACACAGTGAGCCCACTCAGTTTAAATAGAAAATTACCAACTATATCTTGTAATTTTTGGATTTCGTACCAGGAACACAGAAGTTGCTAGAGATCGTTTATTCGTTTTTAATTATTATCTCGGTAACTAAGCATCGCACAGCAGTGCGGTTTGCATTTAAGGATTCAGCATTCACGTCTCTATCATACTGCCCACACAGTGACCCCACTCAGTTTAAATAGAAAATTACCAACTATGTTTTGTAATTTTCGGATTTCGTACCAGGAACACAGAAGTTGCTAGAGATCGTTTATTCCTTTTTAATTATTATCTCGGTAACTAAGCATCGCACAGCATTGCGGTTTGCATTTTTGGATTCAGCATTTACTTCTCTATCATACCGCCCACACAGTGAGCCCACTCAGTTTAAAAGGAAAATTACCAACTATATATTGTAATTTTCGGACTTCGTACCAGAAACACAGAAGTTGCTAGAGATCGTTTATTCGTTTTTGATTATTATCTCGGTAACTAAGCATCGCACAGCATTTCAGTTTGCATATTTGGATTCAGCATTTACTTCTCTATCATACCGCCCACACAGTGAGCCCACTCAGTTTAAATAGAAAATTACCAACTTTATCTTGTAATTTTTGGATTTCGTACCAGGAACACAGAAATTGCTAGAGATCGTTTATTCGTTTTTAATTATTATCTCGGTAACTAAGCATCGCACAGCAGTGCGGTTTGCATTTAAGGATTCAGCATTCACTTCTCTATCATACTGCCCACACAGTGAGCCCACTCAGTTTAAATAGAAAATTATCAACTATATTTTGTAATTTTCGGATTTCGTACCAGGAACACAGAAGTTGCTAGAGATCGTTTATTCCTTTTTAATTATTATCTCGGTAACTAAGCATCGCACAGCATTGCGGTTTGCATATTTGGATTCAACATTTACTTCTCTATCATACTGCCCGCTCAGTAAGCCCACTCAGTTTAAATAGAAAATTACCAACTATATTTTGTAATTTTTGGATTTCGTACCAGGAACACAGAAGTTGCTAGAGATCGTATATTCGTTTTTAATTATGATTTCGGGAACTAAGCATGGCACAGCATTGCGGTTTGCATATTTGGATTCAGCATTCACTTCTCTATCATACTGCCCACACAGTGAGCCCACTCAGTTTAAATAGAAAATTACCCACTATATTTTGTAATTTTCGGATTTCGTACCAGGAACACAGAAGTTGCTAGAGATCGTTTATTCGTTTTTAATTATTATTTCGGGAACTAAGCATCGCACAGCATTGCGGTTTGCATATTTGGATTCAGCATTTACTTCTCTATCATACTGCCCACACAGTGAGCCCACTCAGTTTAAATAGAAAATTACCCACTATATTTTGTAATTTTCGGATTTCGTACCAGGAACACAGAAGTTGCTAGAGATCGTTTATTCGTTTTTAATTATTATTTCGGGAACTAAGCATCGCACAGCATTGCGGTTTGCATATTTGGATTCAGCATTCGTTTCTCTATCATACTGCCCACACAGTGAGCCCACTTAGTTTAAATAGAAAATTACCAACTATATATTGTAATTTTCGGATTTCGTACCAGGAACACAGAAGTTGCTAGAGATCCTTTATTCGATTTTAATTATTATCTCGGTAACTAAGCATCGCACAGCATTGCGGTTTGCATATTTGGATTCAGCATTCACTTCTCTATCATACTGCCCACACAGTGAGCCCACTCAGTTTATATAGAAAATTACCAACTACATTTTGTAATTTTCGGATTTCGTACCAGGAACACAGAAGTTGCTAGAGATCCTTTATTCGTTTTTAATTATTATCTCGGTAACTAAGCATCGCACAGCATTGCGGTTTGCATATTTGGATTCAGCATTCACTTCTCTATCATACTGACCGCTCAGTAGGCCCACTCAGTTTAAATAGAAAATTACCAACTATATTTTGTAATTTTTGGATTTCGTACCAGGAACACAGAAGTTGCTAGAGATCCTTTATTCGATTTTAATTATTATCTCGGTAACTAAGCATCGCACAGCATTGCGGTTTGCATATTTGGATTCAGCATTTACTTCTCTATCATACCGCCCACACAGTAAGCCCACTCAGTTTAAATAGAAAATTACCAACTATATATTGTAATTTTCGGATTTCGTACCAGGAACACAGAAGTTGCTAGAGATCGTTTATTCGTTTTTAATTATTATTTCGGGAACTAAGCATGGCACAGCATTGCGGTTTGCATATTTGGATTCAGCATTCACTTCTCTATCATACTGCCCACACAGTGAGCCCACTCAGTTTAAATAGAAAATTACCCACTATATTTTGTAATTTTCGGATTTCGTACCAGGAACACAGAAGTTGCTAGAGATCGTTTATTCGTTTTTAATTATTATTTCGGGAACTAAGCATCGCACAGCATTGCGGTTTGCATATTTGGATTCAGCATTCGTTTCTCTATCATACTGCCCACACAGTGAGCCTACTTAATTTAAATAGAAAATTACCAACTATATATTGTAATTTTCGGATTTCGTACCAGGAACACAGAAGTTGCTAAAGATTGTTTATTCGTTTTTAATTATTATTTCGGGAACTAAGCATCGCACAGCATTGCTGTTTGCATATTTGGATTCAGCATTCACTTCTCTATCATACTGCCCACACAGTGAGCCCACTCAGTTTAAATAGAAAATTACCAACTACATTTTGTAATTTTCGGATTTCGTACCAGGAACACAGAAGTTGCTAGAGATCGTTTATTCGTTTTTAATTATTATTTCGGGAACTAAGCATCGCACAGCATTGCGGTTTGCATATTTGGATTCAGCATTCACTTCTCTTTCATACTGCCCGCTCAGTAAGCCCACTCAGTTTAAATAGAAAATTATCAACTATATTTTGTAATTTTTGGATTTCGTACCAGGAACACAGAAGTTGCTAGAGATCGTATATTCGTTTTTTATTATGATTTCGGTATCTAAGCATCGCACAGCATTGCGGTTTGCATATTTGGATTCAGCATTCACTTCTCTTTCATACTGCCCACACAGTAAGCCCACTCAGTTTAAATAGAAAATTACCAACTATATTTTGTAATTTTTGGATTTCGTACCAGGAACACAGAAGTTGCTAGAGATCCTTTATTCGATTTTAATTATTATCTCGGTAACTAAGCATCGCACAGCATTGCGGTTTGCATATTTGGATTCAGCATTTACTTCTCTATCATACCGCCCACACAGTAAGCCCACTCAGTTTAAATAAAAAATTACCAACTATATATTGTAATTTTCGGATTTCGTACCAGGAACACAGAAGTTGCTAGAGATCGTTTATTCGTTTTTAATTATTATTTCGGGAAATAAGCATCGCACAGCATTGCGGTTTTCATATTTGGATTCAGCATTCGTTTCTCTATCATACTGCCCACACAGTGAGCCCACTTAGTTTAAATAGAAAATTACCAACTATATATTGTAATTTTCGGATTTCGTACAAGGAACACAGAAGTTGCCAGAGATCCTTTATTCGATTTTAATTATTATCTCGGTAACTAAGCATCGCACAGCATTGCGGTTTGCATATTTGGATTCAGCATTCACTTCTCTATCATACTGCCCACACAGTGAGCCCACTCAGTTTAAATAGAAAATTACCAACTATATTTTGTAATTTTCGGATTTCGTACCAGGAACACAGAAGTTGCTAGAGATCGTTTATTCGTTTTTAATTATTATTTCGGGAACTAAGCATCGCACAGCATTGCGGTTTGCATATTTGGATTCAGCATTCACTTCTCTATCATACTGCCCACACAGTGAGCCCACTCAGTATAAATAGAAAATTACCAACTATATTTTGTAATTTTCGGATTTCGTACCAGGAACACAGAAGTTGCTAGAGATTGTTTATTTGTTTTTAATTATTATTTCGGGAACTAAGCATCGCACAGCATTGCGGTTTGCATATTTGGATTCAGCATTCACTTCTCTATCATACTGCCCACACAGTGAGCCCACTCAGTTTAAATAGAAAATTACCAACTATATTTTGTAATTTTCGGATTTCGTACCAGGAACACAGAAGTTGCTAGAGATTGTTTATTCGTTTTTAATTATTATTTCGGGAACTAAGCATCGCACAGCATTGCGGTTTGCATATTTGGATTCAGCATTCACTTCTCTATCATACTGCCCACACAGTGAGCCCACTCAGTTTAAATAGAAAATTACCAACTATATTTTGTAATTTTCGGATTTCGTACCAGGAACACAGAAGTTGCTAGAGATTGTTTATTCGTTTTTAATTATTATTTCGGGAACTAAGCATCGCACAGCATTGCGGTTTGCATATTTGGATTCAGCATTCACTTCTCTATCATACTGCCCACACAGTGAGCCCACTCAGTTTAAATAGAAAATTACCAACTATATTTTGTAATTTTCGGATTTCGTACCAGGAACACAGAAGTTGCTAGAGATCCTTTATTCGTTTTTAATTATTATCTCGGTAACTAAGCATCGCACAGCATTGCGGTTTGCATATTTGGATTCAGCATTCACTTCTCTATCATACTGACCGCTCAGTAGGCCCACTCAGTTTAAATAGAAAATTACCAACTATATTTTGTAATTTTTGGATTTCGTACCAGGAACACAGAAGTTGCTAGAGATCGTTTATTCGTTTTTAATTATTATTTCGGGAACTAAGCATCGCACAGCATTGCGGTTTGCATATTTGGATTCAACATTTACTTCTCTATCATACTGCCCGCTCAGTAAGCCCACTCAGTTTAAATAGAAAATTACCAACTATATTTTGTAATTTTTGGATTTCGTACCAGGAACACAGAAGTTGCTAGAGATCGTATATTCGTTTTTAATTATGATTTCGGGAACTAAGCATGGCACAGCATTGCGGTTTGCATATTTGGATTCAGCATTCACTTCTCTATCATACTGCCCACACAGTGAGCCCACTCAGTTTAAATAGAAAATTACCCACTATATTTTGTAATTTTCGGATTTCGTACCAGGAACACAGAAGTTGCTAGAGATCGTTTATTCGTTTTTAATTATTATTTCGGGAACTAAGCATCGCACAGCATTGCGGTTTGCATATTTGGATTCAGCATTTACTTCTCTATCATACTGCCCACACAGTGAGCCCACTCAGTTTAAATAGAAAATTACCCACTATATTTTGTAATTTTCGGATTTCGTACCAGGAACACAGAAGTTGCTAGAGATCGTTTATTCGTTTTTAATTATTATTTCGGGAACTAAGCATCGCACAGCATTGCGGTTTGCATATTTGGATTCAGCATTCGTTTCTCTATCATACTGCCCACACAGTGAGCCCACTTAGTTTAAATAGAAAATTACCAACTATATATTGTAATTTTCGGATTTCGTACCAGGAACACAGAAGTTGCTAGAGATCCTTTATTCGATTTTAATTATTATCTCGGTAACTAAGCATCGCACAGCATTGCGGTTTGCATATTTGGATTCAGCATTCACTTCTCTATCATACTGCCCACACAGTGAGCCCACTCAGTTTATATAGAAAATTACCAACTACATTTTGTAATTTTCGGATTTCGTACCAGGAACACAGAAGTTGCTAGAGATCCTTTATTCGTTTTTAATTATTATCTCGGTAACTAAGCATCGCACAGCATTGCGGTTTGCATATTTGGATTCAGCATTCACTTCTCTATCATACTGACCGCTCAGTAGGCCCACTCAGTTTAAATAGAAAATTACCAACTATATTTTGTAATTTTTGGATTTCGTACCAGGAACACAGAAGTTGCTAGAGATCCTTTATTCGATTTTAATTATTATCTCGGTAACTAAGCATCGCACAGCATTGCGGTTTGCATATTTGGATTCAGCATTTACTTCTCTATCATACCGCCCACACAGTAAGCCCACTCAGTTTAAATAGAAAATTACCAACTATATATTGTAATTTTCGGATTTCGTACCAGGAACACAGAAGTTGCTAGAGATCGTTTATTCGTTTTTAATTATTATTTCGGGAACTAAGCATGGCACAGCATTGCGGTTTGCATATTTGGATTCAGCATTCACTTCTCTATCATACTGCCCACACAGTGAGCCCACTCAGTTTAAATAGAAAATTACCCACTATATTTTGTAATTTTCGGATTTCGTACCAGGAACACAGAAGTTGCTAGAGATCGTTTATTCGTTTTTAATTATTATTTCGGGAACTAAGCATCGCACAGCATTGCGGTTTGCATATTTGGATTCAGCATTCGTTTCTCTATCATACTGCCCACACAGTGAGCCTACTTAATTTAAATAGAAAATTACCAACTATATATTGTAATTTTCGGATTTCGTACCAGGAACACAGAAGTTGCTAGAGATTGTTTATTCGTTTTTAATTATTATTTCGGGAACTAAGCATCGCACAGCATTGCTGTTTGCATATTTGGATTCAGCATTCACTTCTCTTTCATACTGCCCGCTCAGTAAGCCCACTCAGTTTAAATAGAAAATTATCAACTATATTTTGTAATTTTTGGATTTCGTACCAGGAACACAGAAGTTGCTAGAGATCGTATATTCGTTTTTTATTATGATTTCGGTATCTAAGCATCGCACAGCATTGCGGTTTGCATATTTGGATTCAGCATTCACTTCTCTTTCATACTGCCCACACAGTAAGCCCACTCAGTTTAAATAGAAAATTACCAACTATATTTTGTAATTTTTGGATTTCGTACCAGGAACACAGAAGTTGCTAGAGATCCTTTATTCGATTTTAATTATTATCTCGGTAACTAAGCATCGCACAGCATTGCGGTTTGCATATTTGGATTCAGCATTTACTTCTCTATCATACCGCCCACACAGTAAGCCCACTCAGTTTAAATAAAAAATTACCAACTATATATTGTAATTTTCGGATTTCGTACCAGGAACACAGAAGTTGCTAGAGATCGTTTATTCGTTTTTAATTATTATTTCGGGAAATAAGCATCGCACAGCATTGCGGTTTGCATATTTGGATTCAGCATTCGTTTCTCTATCATACTGCCCACACAGTGAGCCCACTTAGTTTAAATAGAAAATTACCAACTATATATTGTAATTTTCGGATTTCGTACCAGGAACTCAGAAGTTGCTAGAGATCCTTTATTCGATTTTAATTATTATCTCGGTAACTAAGCATCGCACAGCATTGCGGTTTGCATATTTGGATTCAGCATTCACTTCTCTATCATACTGCCCACACAGTGAGCCCACTCAGTTTAAATAGAAAATTACCAACTATATTTTGTAAATTTCGGATTTCGTACCAGGAACACAGAAGTTGCTAGAGATCGTTTATTCGTTTTTAATTATTATTTCGGGAACTAAGCATCGCACAGCATTGCGGTTTGCATATTTGGATTCAGCATTCACTTCTCTATCATACTGCCCACACAGTGAGCCCACTCAGTATAAATAGAAAATTACCAACTATATTTTGTAATTTTCGGATTTCGTACCAGGAACACAGAAGTTGCTAGAGATTGTTTATTTGTTTTTAATTATTATTTCGGGAACTAAGCATCGCACAGCATTGCGGTTTGCATATTTGGATTCAGCATTCACTTCTCTATCATACTGCCCACACAGTGAGCCCACTCAGTTTAAATAGAAAATTACCAACTATATTTTGTAATTTTCGGATTTCGTACCAGGAACACAGAAGTTGCTAGAGATTGTTTATTCGTTTTTAATTATTATTTCGGGAACTAAGCATCGCACAGCATTGCGGTTTGCATATTTGGATTCAGCATTCACTTCTCTATCATACTGCCCACACAGTGAGCCCACTCAGTTTAAATAGAAAATTACCAACTATATTTTGTAATTTTCGGATTTCGTACCAGGAACACAGAAGTTGCTAGAGATTGTTTATTCGTTTTTAATTATTATTTCGGGAACTAAGCATCGCACAGCATTGCGGTTTGCATATTTGGATTCAGCATTCACTTCTCTATCATACTGCCCACACAGTGAGCCCACTCAGTTTAAATAGAAAATTACCAACTATATTTTGTAATTTTCGGATTTCGTACCAGGAACACAGAAGTTGCTAGAGATCCTTTATTCGTTTTTAATTATTATCTCGGTAACTAAGCATCGCACAGCATTGCGGTTTGCATATTTGGATTCAGCATTCACTTCTCTATCATACTGACCGCTCAGTAGGCCCACTCAGTTTAAATAGAAAATTACCAACTATATTTTGTAATTTTTGGATTTCGTACCAGGAACACAGAAGTTGCTAGAGATCGTTTATTCGTTTTTAATTATTATTTCGGGAACTAAGCATCGCACAGCATTGCGGTTTGCATATTTGGATTCAACATTTACTTCTCTATCATACTGCCCGCTCAGTAAGCCCACTCAGTTTAAATAGAAAATTACCAACTATATTTTGTAATTTTCGGATTTCGTACCAGGAACACAGAAGTTGCTAGAGATCGTATATTCGTTTTTAATTATGATTTCGGGAACTAAGCATGGCACAGCATTGCGGTTTGCATATTTGGATTCAGCATTCACTTCTCTATCATACTGCCCACACAGTGAGCCCACTCAGTTTAAATAGAAAATTACCCACTATATTTTGTAATTTTCGGATTTCGTACCAGGAACACAGAAGTTGCTAGAGATCGTTTATTCGTTTTTAATTATTATTTCGGGAACTAAGCATCGCACAGCATTGCGGTTTGCATATTTGGATTCAGCATTTACTTCTCTATCATACTGCCCACACAGTGAGCCCACTCAGTTTAAATAGAAAATTACCCACTATATTTTGTAATTTTCGGATTTCGTACCAGGAACACAGAAGTTGCTAGAGATCGTTTATTCGTTTTTAATTATTATTTCGGGAACTAAGCATCGCACAGCATTGCGGTTTGCATATTTGGATTCAGCATTCGTTTCTCTATCATACTGCCCACACAGTGAGCCCACTTAGTTTAAATAGAAAATTACCAACTATATATTGTAATTTTCGGATTTCGTACCAGGAACACAGAAGTTGCTAGAGATCCTTTATTCGATTTTAATTATTATCTCGGTAACTAAGCATCGCACAGCATTGCGGTTTGCATATTTGGATTCAGCATTCACTTCTCTATCATACTGCCCACACAGTGAGCCCACTCAGTTTATATAGAAAATTACCAACTACATTTTGTAATTTTCGGATTTCGTACCAGGAACACAGAAGTTGCTAGAGATCCTTTATTCGTTTTTAATTATTATCTCGGTAACTAAGCATCGCACAGCATTGCGGTTTGCATATTTGGATTCAGCATTCACTTCTCTATCATACTGACCGCTCAGTAGGCCCACTCAGTTTAAATAGAAAATTACCAACTATATTTTGTAATTTTTGGATTTCGTACCAGGAACACAGAAGTTGCTAGAGATCCTTTATTCGATTTTAATTATTATCTCGGTAACTAAGCATCGCACAGCATTGCGGTTTGCATATTTGGATTCAGCATTTACTTCTCTATCATACCGCCCACACAGTAAGCCCACTCAGTTTAAATAGAAAATTACCAACTATATATTGTAATTTTCGGATTTCGTACCAGGAACACAGAAGTTGCTAGAGATCGTATATTCGTTTTTTATTATGATTTCGGTATCTAAGCATCGCACAGCATTGCGGTTTGCATATTTGGATTCAGCATTCACTTCTCTTTCATACTGCCCACACAGTAAGCCCACTCAGTTTAAATAGAAAATTACCAACTATATTTTGTAATTTTTGGATTTCGTACCAGGAACACAGAAGTTGCTAGAGATCCTTTATTCGATTTTAATTATTATCTCGGTAACTAAGCATCGCACAGCATTGCGGTTTGCATATTTGGATTCAGCATTTACTTCTCTATCATACCGCCCACACAGTAAGCCCACTCAGTTTAAATAAAAAATTACCAACTATATATTGTAATTTTCGGATTTCGTACCAGGAACACAGAAGTTGCTAGAGATCGTTTATTCGTTTTTAATTATTATTTCGGGAAATAAGCATCGCACAGCATTGCGGTTTGCATATTTGGATTCAGCATTCGTTTCTCTATCATACTGCCCACACAGTGAGCCCACTTAGTTTAAATAGAAAATTACCAACTATATATTGTAATTTTCGGATTTCGTACCAGGAACACAGAAGTTGCTAGAGATCCTTTATTCGATTTTAATTATTATCTCGGTAACTAAGCATCGCACAGCATTGCGGTTTGCATATTTGGATTCAGCATTCACTTCTCTATCATACTGCCCACACAGTGAGCCCACTCAGTTTAAATAGAAAATTACCAACTATATTTTGTAATTTTCGGATTTCGTACCAGGAACACAGAAGTTGCTAGAGATCGTTTATTCGTTTTTAATTATTATTTCGGGAACTAAGCATCGCACAGCATTGCGGTTTGCATATTTGGATTCAGCATTCACTTCTCTATCATACTGCCCACACAGTGAGCCCACTCAGTATAAATAGAAAATTACCAACTATATTTTGTAATTTTCGGATTTCGTACCAGGAACACAGAAGTTGCTAGAGATTGTTTATTTGTTTTTAATTATTATTTCGGGAACTAAGCATCGCACAGCATTGCGGTTTGCATATTTGGATTCAGCATTCACTTCTCTATCATACTGCCCACACAGTGAGCCCACTTAGTTTAAATAGAAAATTACCAACTATATATTGTAATTTTCGGATTTCGTACCAGGAACACAGAAGTTGCTAGAGATCCTTTATTCGATTTTAATTATTATCTCGGTAACTAAGCATCGCACAGCATTGCGGTTTGCATATTTGGATTCAGCATTCACTTCTCTATCATACTGCCCACACAGTGAGCCCACTCAGTTTATATAGAAAATTACCAACTACATTTTGTAATTTTCGGATTTCGTACCAGGAACACAGAAGTTGCTAGAGATTGTTTATTCGTTTTTAATTATTATTTCGGGAACTAAGCATCGCACAGCATTGCGGTTTGCATATTTGGATTCAGCATTCACTTCTCTATCATACTGCCCACACAGTGAGCCCACTCAGTTTAAATAGAAAATTACCAACTATATTTTGTAATTTTCGGATTTCGTACCAGGAACACAGAAGTTGCTAGAGATTGTTTATTCGTTTTTAATTATTATTTCGGGAACTAAGCATCGCACAGCATTGCGGTTTGCATATTTGGATTCAGCATTCACTTCTCTATCATACTGCCCACACAGTGAGCCCACTCAGTTTAAATAGAAAATTACCAACTATATTTTGTAATTTTCGGATTTCGTACCAGGAACACAGAAGTTGCTAGAGATCGTTTATTCCTTTTTATTTATTATCTCGGTAACTAAGCATCGCACAGCATTGCGGTTTGCATTTTTGGATTCAGCATTTACTTCTCTATCATACCGCCCACACAGTGAGCCCACTCAGTTTAAAAGGAAAATTACCAACTATATATTGTAATTTTCGGACTTCGTACCAGAAACACAGAAGTTGCTAGAGATCGTTTATTCGTTTTTAATTATTATCTCGGTAACTAAGCATCGCACAGCATTTCAGTTTGCATATTTGGATTCAGCATTCACTTCTCTATCATACTGCCCACACAGTGACCCCACTCAGTTTAAATAGAAAATTACCAACTATGTTTTGTAATTTTCGGATTTCGTACCAGGAACACAGAAGTTGCTAGAGATCGTTTATTCCTTTTTAATTATTATCTCGGTAACTAAGCATCGCACAGCATTGCGGTTTGCATTTTTGGATTCAGCATTTACTTCTCTATCATACCGCCCACACAGTGAGCCCACTCAGTTTAAAAGGAAAATTACCAACTATATATTGTAATTTTCGGACTTCGTACCAGAAACACAGAAGTTGCTAGAGATCGTTTATTCGTTTTTAATTATTATCTCGGTAACTAAGCATCGCACAGCATTTCAGTTTGCATATTTGGATTCAGCATTTACTTCTCTATCATACCGCCCACACAGTGAGCCCACTCAGTTTAAATAGAAAATTACCAACTTTATCTTGTAATTTTTGGATTTCGTACCAGGAACACAGAAATTGCTAGAGATCGTTTATTCGTTTTTAATTATTATCTCGGTAACTAAGCATCGCACAGCAGTGCGGTTTGCATTTAAGGATTCGGCATTCACTTCTCTATCATACTGCCCACACAGTGACCCCACTCAGTTTAAATAGAAAATTACCAACTATATTTTGTAATTTTCGGATTTCGTACCAGGAACACAGAAGTTGCTAGAGATCGTTTATTCGTTTTTAATTATTATCTCGGTAACTAAGCATCGCACAGCATTGCGGTTTGCATATTTGGATTCAGCATTCACTTCTCTATCATACTGCCCGCTCAGTAAGCCCACTCAGTTTAAATAGAAAATTATTAACTATATTTTGTAATTTTTGGATTTCGTACCAGGAACACAGAAGTTGCTAGAGATCGTTTATTCGTTTTTAATTATTATTTCTGGAACTAAGCATCGCACAGCATTGCGGTTTGCATATTTGGATTCAGCATTCACTTCTCTATTATACTGCCCACACAGTGAGCCCACTCAGTTTAAATAGAAAATTACCAACTATATTTTGTAATTTTTGGATTTCGTACCAGGAACACAGAAGTTGCGAGAGATCGTTTATTCGTTTTTAATTATTATCTCGGTAACTAAGCATCGCACAGCATTGCGGTTTGCATATTTGGATTCAGCATTCACTTCTCTATCATACTGCCCGCTCAGTAAGCCCACTCAGTTTAAATAGAAAATTACCAACTATATTTTGTAATTTTCGGATTTCGTACCAGGAACACAGAAGTTGCTAGAGATCGTTTATTCGTTTTTAATTATTATCTCGGTAACTAAGCATCGCACAGCATTGCGGTTTGCATATTTGGATTCAGCATTCACTTCTCTATCATACTGCCCACTCAGAGTTTATATAGAAAATTATTAACTAGAGTTTCTAATTTTCGGATTTCGTACCAGGAACACAGAAGTTGCTAGAGATCGTTAATTCGTTTTTAATTATTATCTCGGTAACTAAGAATCGCACAGCATTGCGGTTTGTATATTTGGATTCAGCAATCACTTCTCTATCATACTGCCCACGCAGTGAGCCCCACTCAGTTTAAATAGAAAATTACCAACTATATTTTGTAGTTTTCGGATTTCGTACCAGGAACACAGAAGTTGCTAGAGAACGTTTATTCGTTTTTAATTATTATCTCGGTAACTAAGCATCGCACAGCATTTCAGTTTGCATATTTGGATTCAGTATTTACTTCTCTATCATACCGCCCACACAGTGAGCCCACTCAGTTTAAATAGAAAATTACCAACTATATCTTGTAATTTTTGGATTTCGTACCAGGAACACAGAAGTTGCTAGAGATCGTTTATTCGTTTTTAATTATTATCTCGGTAACTAAGCATCGCACAGCAGTGCGGTTTGCATTTAAGGATTCAGCATTCACTTCTCTATCATACTGCCCACACAGTGACCCCACTCAGTTTAAATAGAAAATTACCAACTATATTTTGTAATTTTTGGATTTTGTACCAGGAACACAGAAGTTGCGAGAGATCGTTTATTCGTTTTTAATTATTATCTCGGTAACTAAGCATCGCACAGCATTGCGGTTTGCATATTTGGATTCAGCATTCACTTCTCTATCATACTGCCCGCTCAGTAAGCCCACTCAGTTTAAATAGAAAACTACCAACTATATTTTGTAATTTTCGGATTTCGTACCAGGAACACAGAAGTTGCTAGAGATCGTTTATTCGTTTTTAATTATTATCTTGGTAACTAAGCATCGCACAGCATTGCGGTTTGCATATTTGGATTCAGCATTCACTTCTCTATCATACTGCCCACTCAGAGTTTATATAGAAAATTATTAACTAGATTTTCTAATTTTCGGATTTCGTACCAGGAACACAGAAGTTGCTAGAGATCGTGAATTCGTTTTTAATTATTATCTCGGTAACTAAGAATCGCACAGCATTGCGGTTTGTATATTTGGATTCAGCAATCACTTCTCTATCATACTGCCCACGCAGTGAGCCCCACTCAGTTTAAATAGAAAATTACCAACTATATTTTGTAGTTTTCGGATTTCGTACCAGGAACACAGAAGTTGCTAGAGAACGTTTATTCGTTTTTAATTTTTATCTCGGTAACTAAGCATAGCACAGCATTGCGGTTTGCATTTTTGGATTCAGCATTCACTTCTCTATCATACTGCATATGATCATCATCAATACAAAATATGTAGTTGGAAAATTTCGATTTAAACTGGGTACTTAGATACGTACCAGGAACACAGGAGTTGCAAGAGATTGTTTATTCGTTTTAAATTTTTATCTCAGTAAATATCTGCCCTCTCAGTTTGAATCGAAAATTTTCATACTACTAGTGCTTACCTGAATTGCAGTTGAAGCTCTTTAACTTGGTAACATAGAATCTGGAACGACGTAAGCTGTTTCGTCCTTATAGGACTCGTCAGCGCAGCTTTATCATAATATATTCATATCGAATGTAAAATGATCATCTACGGACAGCTCTTACACTTACCTCTACTAAAAGGAAAATTTGTGGAAATGAAGAAGTTTTCATCCCACAGTATAACCCAATCAACGTATAAACCGTCCTGAAATATCTGCGGAAATGAAAAATTATTCATCCCGCAATATAACCTAATCGATGGATAAACTATCCTAAAATATCTACGGAAATGAAGAATTATCCATCTCGCAGTACAACAAATCGACGTATGAGCAGTCCTAAAACATCTGGGGAAATGAAGAATTATCTATTCCACAGTATAACATATTCGACGTGTAAACCATCCTAAAATATCTAGGGAAATGATGAATTATTCATCCCGCAGTATAAATCAATCGATGTATAAACCATCCTAAAATATCTGCAGAAAAGGAGAATTATTCATCCCACACTATAGATTAAATGACATCTGCGGATACGAAGATTTATTCATACCACAGTATAACCTAATCAAAGTATAAACCGTTCTAAAATATCTAGGGAAATGAAGAATTATTCATCCCACAGTATAATCTAATCAATGTATAAGCCGTCCTAAAATATCTGTGAAAATGAAGAATTATTCATACCACAGAATAAAATAATCAACGTATTAACCGTCCTAAAATATCTGCAGAAATTAAGAATTATTCATCTTGCAGTATAATCCAATCAACATATAAACCGTCATAAAATATCTGCGAAAATGAAGAATTATCCATCCCGCTTTATAACCTAATCGACGTATAGTCACCTAAAATATATTCAGAAATGAAGAATTATTCATCCCACAATAAAACCTAGTTGTACAAATCGTAATAAATTATCAGGGAAATATTCACGTCCTTGTACAACGTAATCGACTTACAACCCCACCCCTGAAATATCAAGAAAATGAAGAATTGCTCTATGTCTGCGATCATCCTTAACTGTAGTTCCGTTCCCTACACACAGCATGGATAGGTTTTGAAGGAAGTTGATCCTTAACAACGCACTGAAAACGATAACAGTATTAGTTACTTAAAAAAAATAACGTAAGCTACATACTGAACTTGATATTGCGATGTAAGCGACATCTCCAGACAGAAGATATGAACTACAAAACACCCCCCAGACATCTGTTGATGCAAGAGTGAACAAAGAAATAAATAACCTCTACAGATTTCTATTTCTGGGAGGTAAAATAGATTTCTCGAATTCCAGTCATCTGTTTTACCGACAATTCAGCGAGCAGTTAGGGAAATATGTGTTAGATGTCGCCAAGAAATTAAAAACTGTCGCTATTTTCACTTGAAAATGCCCGCAGTGACAATTAATAAAACTCCAATTTTAGCGTTGTAACTACAAAAAACCAAATAATGATAAGAAAGTACCCTAGCAAAGCTCATAATTGAATACTAACACAAAGGATCAAACAAGAAAATACTCCCAAATAGGGACTCCCCACGATTATTTGGATAAGTTCCAACCTGTTTAAAGCCTTCGGTTCCAAGCCAACGACATGAATAATAAGGTACCAACAGGTTTTTAAATAAAAACTCCAACGTTTATGAGAATAGGGGAAACAGAAGTAATTGTTGTGCGAGCACCAAATCAGTAAATTACCAAAATAGTCAAGTCAGTTCAGAAGGTTTTCGATGACATCGTCAAAGCCAACACCGTTGGGATTTTCAAGAGCAAACAAGACGGTCAATAACATCAATTATATCGACGGTTTCAGTTGAAATATAACATATTGACCAATCACAAGTGATCTATCTCTTTGTACACGATGAAAATGATTGACAATATTATTAAACATCTCCAGATCACTTTGAAAGGAGATACAACAAACTCAGACTCGATAAGAGCACATTGTGCTGGAGCACAATGATAGCACTGCTTAAAGCATCATTGAGTTGCAATTATGAATGGTCATGACTAAATTTGCATGTATAATGTGAAATAAATAAATCTATTAAATATCAAGACAATGCATAAATAAACTCAGTGAAAAGTGTCATGTTTTCAAGAAACTAGGTAATATTAAAATCTACCTTTGAGGCGGTGAAGACTGCGCTGGATCGTACTGTTTTACTATGACTGGAATCATCCTTACCGTAGTGCGCCACACACAGCAATAGAAATATTTTGAAGGAAGCAGATCCAGAGCACAGAGCACTAAAAACTACAACAAGATTAGTTCCTTCAAAAAAACAACTTAAGCGCTGTTTACTGCAGCCTTTTCCTTGCAAATTCGACTAATGCACTTGAATGCAGCATGTGCGAACACTTCAGGTAGTTAGAATGGCACATGCAATAAAAGGCAAGACTCCAGTGCAAAATTACTGAATTCAGTCTGAATTCTCAACTCGCGTAATTAGGGCAGCCGCTTTATTGGGCCAAAACGCTTAGCCCTGATGTGTCCCAATTAAGCGGAATTAACTGTAATGGCATTGCACTTCATCACGATTACAGCTTACCGCAAGCTGTATGAGCCGTGACTTTACCGAGCACTCAAAAGAAGCTTTAGTGCAGCTTCCTGACTTTGTGGTAATAAATAAATGTATTAATTGTAATTTATTGTAATTGTAATTAAACACAGTGAAAATATGTCACGATGCTATGAAACTAGGTGATATTAAAATCCTACCTTTGTACCGGTCGAGACTGCGGTGAATGGTACTGTTCCTCAATACCTACAATCATCGTTAACTGTAGTCCGGCACACACAGCAATGAACACGTTTTGAAGCAAGCAGATCAATAACAGTGCACAGAAATCAATAACAGGAATTTGCTTTTCAATTCAAAATTGCATTCAAATTTAACAGAAAGGGCTTCATTTGCATCCTTATAAGGTCCAGTTAACTCATGAAATTAATTAAGCAAGCAGATCACACAAATTGATTGATAATATTGATCAGTAATTGTGCAAATGTAGTCTAGGAAATTTCATGCAAACAGAAAAAGTGTGCCAGCAAAGTTGTTACACCCATTTGATGGATGTTATATTCTATACTTAATACACTATAAATTGAAATACACCTTTGACCGTTTTTCAAAAACATGTGTATTTTGTTCAGGTATTAAATGTTGCACACTTGTTGGACTACGCATTATAAGATAAGCTTTATATTCCGGGAATGTAATGAAAAACTAACTGAATTAAAGAGCTAATAACGATTACTAAAAGACAAAGGTAGCCTTTCGTAGGACAAAAAATTACTTACGTTACGATTATGTGATAATTAATGGAGCCTTTTGGGACCACAACTTATCAATGCTTGAACATTTTCTGCTGTAAATCACTCGAAATTTGACTGCAATTTAACTGTTGATATACGAAGTGCGTGCACTGTCAATCAGGTGCAAAGGTCAGGGTGCAGGTGAGAAGTCTTTGATGAGAAGTGAGAAGTCACTGAGAAGTAGACCACAAACACAGGACCACCCATATATGTACGAATATTGTTTTTACCAAGTAAAAATCAATAAGTACTTTTATAATCAAATTTAATTATGATATTATCTATCAATAATTTATGTATATAGTCCTTGTTGGATTTTTCTTTCTCTTGCCAAGTATGGACGTTTGTGCAGATTTAATTGTGAGGTTAGGTTGTTGTGTAAAATAGCAACGTGATACCACACAGGAAGGAATATAACTTGATACTTGATAAGTCACCTGATAAAATGGTCGAAGATAAGCCGAAAGACATGGAGCAAAACGCGAGCAAGAAAGCGGCAAAGAAGGACGCCAAGAAAGCGGAAAGAGCCGCCAAGAAGGCCGAACACAAGACACCCAATACTCAGCCCCAAGTGGAGGAAGGTACGTAGCGGCGATTTCCAATACGACCCAGGTCTATTCGTTTATTTCGCAGATGACGTATCCGTGGGAAAGTATGGTGTGTTTCCCTTGATCAGATCCGATGTGAAGGGCATCCAGAGGGAGTTCACCTACATCAAAGAGCTGGACAAAGCTTCGGCCGGGAAAAAAGTGTGGGTTCGGGCCAGACTGCAGACTGTGCGCGGAAGAGGGAAGCAATGTTTCATCGTTTTGAGGCAGAAGGAGTTCACCGTGCAGGTTTTGATAAACGTGTCCGATAATGTTTCGAAGACCATGGTGAAATTTGCAAGCAAGTATGTTTATTGAAATAGTTAAGCAACGTTGCAATGATGAATAGTCAAAATCCGGAATCAATTCAATAGTGCAACATTCAGATTATTACTTATTTAGTAGTGCAAGCAATTTGCAATAAATTTGATCAACTTCTAGCATTTCTAAAGAAAGCATTGTAGACATCGAAGCTACTGTTTCGGAAGTGACTGGTGGGGTCGCTGGTTGCAGTCAGCAGGATGTTGAACTGGTTGCTACTGAAATATGGGTTGTATCCGCAGCAGCTCCACAACTACCACTTCAGATCGAAGATGCTAGCAGACCAGATAAAGGAGAGGTAAGAACGACTTTCATTCACCACATTTCATTAATCATTAGGTGATCAGACTGAGCAATCTGCAATAATTGGTCTTCATTGAAACGCTGGCACTGCAATACTACATAAACTAAAGTAATAGCACTAGTAGACAAGTCGGAAATGCGACAAATCCCTGATTATTTTTAATCGCAATGTATTACTGAACTTGAAGACGTTAAAAATTTAGGATGAGATCTTCGCCCAGCACAAAATTATAAACTGAATTTGTATTGAAGCTTGTTAAAATTTTTAGGAGGATGATGGTTTGAATATACGAGTCAATCAAGACACCAGACTTGACAACCGAGTTTTAGACTTGCGCACTCCAGCTAATCAAGGAATATTTAGGCTAGAAGCCGGGGTGTGTAAGTTGTTCAGAGACACCTTGGCAGATCGAGGTTTCGTAGAAATTCACACCCCCAAAATAATATCTGCCGCCTCCGAAGGTGGAGCAAATGTTTTCACCGTAAGCTATTTTAAAGGTACGTGCAGTTGCATAAATATTTTATAAACATTAAAAACACTTTGCCATACTTAATATCGTTGGTATTATGATAAAACCCGATAGTCAAATAAAATCGATTGTATCGATTGTTCAAAATTTTCACCAATATGTAGAGACCTTAGCGAAGATTTCAATGGACAAAACCCTATATGGTCTCATGCTCCTAGGATATGTAGAATAAAAATAAAGCATGTGATATGTACATTAATTTATAGGTTCTGCTTATTTGGCGCAAAGTCCACAGCTGTACAAGCAAATGGCGATCGCCGGAGATTTCGAGAAGGTATTCACAGTCGGTGCCGTTTTCCGTGCGGAAGATTCAAACACTCACAGGCACTTGACCGAATTTACCGGTCTAGATCTTGAGATGGCGTTCAATTATCACTATCATGAAGTGATGCTGACGATCGGTGATATGTTCACTGCCATTTTCAAGGGGCTGCGTGACCAATACACCAACGAAATTACGATTGTCAGGCAGCAATATTCTGTGGAGCCATTTACGTTCTTGGAACCGCCACTTGTCTTGCATTTTGACGAGGGCAGGAAGTTGTTGGCAGAAGCCGGTGTTGAAGTTGGGCCTGAAGACGATTTGAGCACGCCAGCGGAGAAGTTATTGGGCCGCCTGATTAAAGCCAAATATGATACCGACTTTTATATCCTCGACAAGTATCCACTGGCTGTGCGCCCGTTCTACACAATGCCCGACCCTAATAATCCAATGTCTTCCAACTCGTACGACATGTTCATGCGTGGTGAGGAGATTCTGAGTGGCGCTCAGAGAATACATGATCCGACTCTTCTCACGGAAAGAGCCAAACATCATCAGATCGGTAATTGATTGACCTGGGGAATGAAATTGGTGCTACTTATGTATGTCATTTTCAGATTTAACGAAGATTGCTGCCTATATAGATGCATTTAAATATGGTTGTGCCCCGCATGCTGGAGGAGGTATTGGTTTGGAGCGTGTCGTCATGTTGTATTTAGGGCTTGAAAATATCCGGAAAACGTCCATGTTCCCTCGGGACCCTAAACGTATCACACCTTAATTACTATATCATCATTGTTGTTGATATAATAAATACAGATTTATAACTATTTAGTGTTTAATTATTTGTAGCATTTGTATTTCTTACAGATATTATCATAAAACTGGCCAGTAATTAGCATTGTTCATAACATTCAAGTATAAAATTCTCTATGTTCCTAAACCTGCTTTACATATTTTATATTTTTATCATGATTAGTACTTTCTAAAATAATATCATTTATTTGAATCACAACCTGCCTGATTATGAAGTGACAAAACTCCATTTATGTGATTTGTTTTCACATAATGAAGCAGGTCGGGATTTGTCGAGATACTGATTACTCGCGACCAACCTGATGTTGCCAATTCTCTGGAGTTAAAGCACTGCCAGTATTTTACAACGAAAAACACTTCACCCATTTTGAAGATTCCAGATTCTACTTGAATATTAACCCCTGAATAAAAAGTTGGGAAATTGATGACGGAATTTAAAAGTTGTCTCTGGATTACATGCTTGTTCATCACTTTCTACAGCATAATTGCTTCTTTTCTCTCGAATTATGATCAAATTTAACTTTAAAAGTAATTCGTTGTAGCGCCATCTCTTCGTAGCTTAGGAACTATTTCTTGCATAGAATTTTTTATAAAACTAATTATCACTTTCTATCTATTGAAAATTCGGATTCATTTACTCGCTTCTTTAGTGGGAATGTTTAGTTTGTGTGTATACGTTTATAAGACATAATAGCATCAGACCTGTGTTTGAGTATATTCAATTATCTGCATTTTTGTTCATTAGCAAATGCTGATTTGATTGTCATAATTTTCGATACTTCGAAACATGCCATTAGTTGTATAAAAATTCGGACCATTTTTTAAAATTATGCGTACCTTTGGTTGCATTTAATCATTGCGTCATAAACTTTGCAATTTGTACCGCCAAATAGATAAAAAAATAAGGCTGTTGTTATGCTCGGGGTTGCTCTAAAATATAAATTTGATTAACTCTGGTAATGTTTTTATGTAATCGCAATCGATTTATCGAATGTATTTTGAAATAATATCCTTAGATAAAAACCTTGTATTACAATTCCTAACTTTTAAAACAAGATTTTAACTGCCTTCAAACAATTAATAATAATACAATAATTTATTCACTAATATGTCTTACACAAGTCAATTTGCATTTAATTCAGTCTTTCAAGATCTACAACATAAATGTACAAAATTCAACAGAAGGTCCAGAGGTTAAATATGTATTTAAAGCATTAAGCCACCTTCACAAACAATTAACTAGTAATTAATGTGGTATGTACTTAAAATTAGTATTCTGTATTTAGAGTAGAGTAGTAGAGTAGTTTGTATTGAGATCAGTATTTTGTGTATATTTGGTTGCGGAGTTCAGGTGAAAATGTAGTGACCTTTACGAGAACTTGAGCCGCAAATAATCGCAGTTTTTGCAGGTTATGGTGAGATATAACATGTGTTCGGCAGTGTAAATAAGTATATACAATCGGAATGGCAGAGAACGGCAGTGAATATGATCGCGTCCGTTTGTGGATGGCCGATTTCGACAACACAACGGATATAAACAGCGATGCCGAAGTGTATTTAAATATTAAAATCGAAGACCACTGGAAAACTCTGAACACCAACTTATACTGCAACGTGAACCTTAAACCGTACTTCGAATCTCTGACGCTGGATCAGAGGGAGAGCTTCTTCAAATTCGGAATCGCCTGCCTGTGCAAATTTGCACAGGCGAACTTCACAGGACCTGAATTGGACGACGACACCAAGAAATACCTAGAATCCGACGTGCTGGGCGACTTCGACCACAACAAGACATTGGCAGTAAACAATGAAGACATCAATGTAAATACCAGATACCCCTGCCTACTCGTTGCGGCACAATTAATTTTTAAAAATTGCCAAGTCGAATCCCTGATCAACCTTTGGTGGCAATGGCGTTCTATACTTACGCACCAGAAAATCCTCGACGAGCTAAGCCCCACACTGCTCTCTAACGCAGAAGGTTTACAGAAAGAAATCAAGGATATTAATCTTGAAGGTTTGTAGTGCTACTAGAATGTAGTTCTTAAGCTTGACCTTAAATCATACAGCAATGCTATTTAAAATCACAAAGTTCTATGCAAATTCTTATTAATGCTAATTGATGCTTAAAATGTTTTCAGGTAATTTAAGGGCGTCATTTGAAATAGAGCAAGCGCAATTGTATTGGGAGTTCCGAAGCACCGCAAAGGCTGATGTACATATAAAAACGGCTTGTGAAATAATGGGGCTTAAATTTCAATTGCTCGGCAAGTTGGGGAGGCGCACGAAGGACCAGGAGAACGACATAGCTCAGATGACGCTGGAAGTGAGCCTGGCGGAGAGGTCGAACATAGAGAGGCCTCCAGTGAAACAGTTTTATGTACCTCAAAATGTGGCACTCAATGATGACGTCCGTTTAGATTACATTAAGTTTGCTGAAGGATGTGCAGAAGTTTCGTTCCCAGACATTGAACAGAAGATACTGCTGATTCTGGCGCAGCACATGATCATTTTAAAACCGCAGGATGAGCTATTCTACGAAGAACTGAAGCCTTTCATTGATCACATCCTCAGTCAGGATAATACATGGTGTGTGCGAACTTACACACTCTTATTGAGGTGTAAATTGGAGGCAAAGCATAATCGGACGATAGAACGGTCTTTGATGCAGTGTGAGGAAGTAATCAACGCCATTAGAAAGGAGGAACCTCATGTCCTAAATAGAGTGGGGGGCGTTTTCTGCACGGGGCTTGGACCTGTTTGGATGGCCGAGGAGCAGTACGCAGATCTAATGTTAAATTTGGGCCTAATTAAAGCCAGTTTGGACGTGTACTTAAAATTGCAGCTGTGGGAAGAGGTTATTGTTTGCTACACAATATTGAAGATGAAGCACAAAGCGGCAGAGATTATTAAGCAACAGCTGGAAATTAAACCCACTGTTAAATTGTATTGTTTACTTGGTACGTATTTAATCATCTACTCTCTCTCTATATGAATTCCAATAAAAATAATTCATTTCAGGTGATGCTACTGATGATTTATCTTGTTACGAAAAGGCGTGGGAGTTTTCGAAACGGCGAAGCCACCGAGCGCAGCGGCTTTGGGGTCAGTACTACTTCATGAGGAAAAAGTACCTCGAGTGCATCCCACATTTTGAAAAGTCTGTGAGCATCAATCCCCTTCAAGGAATGGTGTGGCTCCGGCTGGGATTCGCTGCATTGGAAACTCAAAACTGGCAGGTTGCGGCGACGGCTTACCGACGGTACACAACGCTCGAACCGGACAGGTTTGAGGCCTGGAATAACCTGGCGCAGGCTTACATAAACCTGGGCAACAAACGCAATGCACATCGTGCCCTGCAAGATGCACTGCGGTGCAATTTTGATAACTGGAAGGTGTGGGAGAATTTCCTCGTCGTCAGCGCAGACATTTCGAATTATGCTGACATCATCCGATCTTATCACAAGTTACTAGACCTCAAAGAGAAGTACCTAAATGTAGGAATACTGAAGGAGCTGATTCAAGGTGTTTGCAATGAACCGGCCGATCTGGAAACGAAAGGCTCCAGCACCTTGATGAAACGAACCAGAGAGTTACTGGGCCGCATAACGGCAATTTACCCAGCTGAAGGTATATTATGGGAGCTGTACGCAAGCGTTGCTCCCATACCTCTCCTGAAGATTCAGAGGTTGCAAAGGGCCTACCGCGGATTTGTCCAAGGTACTTGGGTAAACGATGTGAATACCTGCAAGCATGTTTTGGAAATATGCCTGCAGCTTGGTAAAGCCGTTCTTGAAGACAACATCAACCCAAAAGATACGGTTATCAATTCTGTTAGGCTGAATATTAGCTCGGCGATATCTGTCATAAAGAAATTGGAATACACGGAGACTAAAGTATTGTTGCAAGAAGTAACTGCGGTGCTGGCCAAAATTATAGAGAAATCAAAAAACGCTTCTTCGTAAATATCCTTTATGAGTATCCCTCATATTCAAACATAGATCAAAGAAATTTAACTTTCATAAATAAATTGTTGAGCGGTATTTTCATTGACTAGTAAAATACATATTTTGTTGACACATGTTTGAGATGAACAGAATTTGTCTGTTTAAAGTGTTTATGTTCATTTCATAATTTTTTGCTATAATCTTTTGTAATTATTGTGTTTACACATACACTCAAATAAATAAATAATTTTATTGTATGTTATTTCACTTTTCAATTGACACCTTATTTCATTGCAGCTTAATATAATTTACTGTACAGGGTGTCCCAGGAGAAAAGTAACACTCTAAATATCTAAGAAAATAATGTTTTCCGTGAAATCGCTGAAACTCAAGTTTTAATTCAAGGGGGACAACTTTTGACGGGCACATTATGTTCAATTGTTTAACCCCTGGCCGCCGGGGAGGTAAACCCTTTTTTTTAATCGGAATTGGGGTCGAGTGATAGCTTATTAGAAAGCTTACCTAATTTGCAATATAATATAATATACCAATACTTAATTATTATATTATATTAATTATTTTTAACGTATATTAATTTTTAGTTTAGTTGTCGTTTAGTTTTCAAGAAATAAATTTTAATTAAAGTTGAGCAACTATTATAAGCAACCATGATTGCTGCAAGGACAATGACCAAAATCACCTCTAAAACCTGTGAACTTGACATCTATCACAACTTGTTGTAATTAATCAACTAATTAATAAATTTCATTTCATTTTTCATTTCTTTATTTGCCTATTTAGCCATAAAGTTAACATCGATTGGGTATATAAATAATCAAATGATCGTCAAATGGATGGAATGCAATGGACAACTTATAAAAGAGACTTATTACTAGGCAATCAAATGCACACAATTTGAAATGCATGTTCTTTGGATCTGTAGCTAAATACGGTGCAATTTACTGCGCACGTCCCTATAGAATGTTTAATATTTATTACTATTAAGAAGCACTTTATGCAACAAAAAACACGAATTGTGTAATACAAATGGTTTTAAAAATATAATTGAGAATGGTGGTTCCAATTTAGAATAAAAGATTGCAAACAGGAGCTGCAATCTAAATCCCGTATTTTTTGAAGATCCACCAAGTAGCAATTTCTGTCGAAATTATAATACTTTAAATATTGTGTGTTATGGTACATTGTTTGGGTACTTGCATCCGCAGATTCTTTCATCGAACTCTTATAAGGTTTTGTTGAACTTTTTTCCACGTCCATGATTTTTAGTTAAATTTGATTAAAATGTGAATAAGTTGGCAACGTTCAATCTGATCTCAAAAAAATAAAAATGATTTATGAAGCCCACATAAAGCAGATTCTAAAAACGAAATAATATACAGGGTGATCCATTTAAAAAAGAGACCTAATTTTGTGTCCCGGATTTATGGTACACTCTGTACACTCGAAAATAATTTAAAAAAGTAGAACATCAAGTGTCCAATAACGCCCAATCAGATTTTTTCCTCAATTTTCATTAGTCTAGCAGCAATGGTCCGAGCGAGGATAGGTGGGCTTAAGAAGATTGTTGAAATATTTTTGTAGTGATTCAAAATGCAGCTTCAAAAACGAAATTTAGAATATTAATGGCGAGGTTTATCGCTAGTTTGGCTGACAGGTTAGGACGCTTGCTTAGCCTGCACGAAGGCTTGGGTTCGAGCCCAAGTAAAGGTAGTACATTTGAACTGAGAAACTATACCTTTTCAAGTTCAAATTGAGACCAATTATGTTCAAATTGAGACCAAACAATTTCAAATTGAGGCCATCAAGTTCAAATTGATACCAATCAATTTCAAATTGAGACGAAACAAAATCAAGTTGACACTAAACAATATCAAGTTGTCATAAATTAATAGGTTTGATTTGTTTACTCTCAACTTCATATTGTTTGGTTTCAACTTGATTTTGTTTAGTCTGAATTTAACATTGATTGGTCTCAATTTGACATTAATTGGTCTCAATTTGAACTTGATTGGTCTCAATTTGAACTTGAAAAGGTATAGTGGCATTCGCCGTTTAAATAGTTATTAACGTCATTAGGCCGATATGCAGCCAATAAATGACGCAGGTTGAAGTTTATAAACTTCAACCAAGTCTGTAATTTGGATATCGGCCGTGTGTCGTTCAAAATTTTTCGTAATACGAATATTTTACAATATTTAGTCCACATAGATGTAGGAGAATACATTTCTGATTTTCCCTTTACGTAGGCTAGTAGTACATCTTCACTCACCAATTTAATCTGTTTTTTTTGCGCCACTGTAAAAAATCTTCATACTCGTTTCTTCGTTTTTGCATTGGAATTAAAAGCCAATGCTGCTTCCAATATCTCGGCAGGAATTTCAAAGTTTTCTTTATCAATTTTGACAGACCGGCAACTAACTATGCAACTATTTACTATGGCCGACAGGCATCTGTCAGTCATGGTCTGAGGAATTTTAAATTTGAATTGTTTAACCATGGTGGGCCGGCCGGCGTCCGTTAAGAATTCTTAACGGCCGGTGACCGTTTAGCATGACATTACAGCGCATTTTTAGTTCTAACGAAACGGTGTAACAATATAGTATTACGAAAACTCATTAACGGTGCTCTACAGATCGGGAGCGAATTTCTAGAGTAACATCCTGAACTCAATACACTCACTTAAACAAATTACACGGCAGAAGGACCCATTGGTCCATAACCAGTTAGGGATAATATCCCTAACAAATACGGGCGAGATGAAAGGAATTTAATTTTAGTTTTAATGAAACATTCGCAATACTTAATCAAAATAGGTGTCAAAAAAGCTATTGCATAAAATATTTTCACCACTTTAAATGTTTCAACGTTCCACTTGAAACTTGACATATTTTGATAGTATAAATTGTATATTTAACAAATTTAGAGAGTGGCTCATAGAATTGAAATATGTCATTTTGACTGGTCCGGTTTGTATTCGTGCTGTACTCTCTGTACTCTCTGTTGCACTTATAAATATGATACATTTTGACGGTATCAATAGAAAATTTAAGAGATATAAACATTTACAATTTGAAAATAATTAAATGTTTCTATTAAAACTTTTACTTTTACTAGTTTGAGAGATGTGAATTTGTTTTTTTTTTCCCATAATCATAATGGTAAAAATTTGAGAGATTTTGAGAGTTGCAGTTAAAATGAGTGTTAACATGAATTAGACAATTCCACTTAGAAATATTTTGACAGTTGCAGTTGACTATTTTGAAAGGTTCTGAAAATTTGACAGATTTTGATAATACAGTTAAGTAGTATATGACAGATATGTTGAAATAAATTAAGAGAAATTGAATAAAAATGAGTAGGTTTTTGCGCAATTTACACCATGACGAATGTCTTCTTGAATTCAATTCCTCTTCAGATTCATATCAGACTTCAGCTTACTGTGGGGCACCGTGAATAATATTTCCTAGACCATGTGTCCTTGCCCATTATTGCAATAATAATTATTACCTATAACGTGCTAAGTTATCTTATCGTTGAAAATAAATACATACGCATTAGCACAAATCAACTAAACGAGAAAATAAATATTTTTGAAATAGTTTGATTTATAATGGCATGCTGCAGATTATTTCTTAATCCAGAGATTAATGAGTAAAGTCCGGATTCATAAGCATAAAAAAATACAAAATAAGCGCTTAAAAATGCATAAAAATCTTAGAAAATAAGCATATAAAATAGCATAAAGATTAGAATAAGCACAAAAACGCAGAAAAAGCATGAAATGGCATATTTTATTTTTTATGAAAATACAGAAAAATAAAACAAAACATAATTTTATTAACAAGAACGCACTATAGGTAGATAAAAGTAATATTTTAATAACATAGGTTTTGGTGATTAATATTAATAACAATAATAATTAATAACAAATAATGATTACTGCTCATTTTAAAATTAACTAACAATTAAATGCTTTTCTAAATTTTCAACGGAAAATCCCATTCTCCCATCACTGAGCACATTTTTTAAGTGTGAAAAGCTCCTCTCCACATCCACACTTATAATTGATGCATATTTAAATTTGGGAACAATTGTAATATTTATCAGCAAATCTTCCACGAAATCTCATTTTAAAACTGTTGATATTTTTTGTAACTCGCCAAACCCTTCATTTTTTGACAAAACTGCATCACTTTTTTTTTTATTAATCTCTCCTACAGATCCCCGTACGTTTGAGACGTCGTTCCTAAAATCTTCAACTATTTGAACCGCATCTATCAAAGTTGTGTCCTTTGCTTTGAGTTAATCAATCGCTTTGCTTACGAAACTGTAGTTGGTTTTTAGGAATGCTAAATTTTGTACAACCCTCCTATCTTTAAGAACTTTGTGGCATTCTTTAATTGCCTCTGACACATTTTCGGGAAACTCTAACACAAGCTCCTTAAATGAATCGAAATGCTCGGCATAATAGTAGGCAGCATCTAGCCACATACCCCATCTAGTTATATAACCGGTGCCGGAGGAAGACGTACATTTGGCATTATTTCCCTAAACATTTCAACCCTCAGTGGAGCTTTTGGGAAAATTTTCTTCCCGGTTTTTATCAAATCATTGACCAGGGGAAATTGCAGTCTAATCGTTTCAGCAACTCGATTAAAACAATGTGCCAAACAGGTACAATGCATTAATTGCTCATAAAATACTTTTAAATTAGAATATGCCGTCAACATATATGCACCGGCATCAGAAAGCATCAATAATAATTTATCATTTGGTACGGGGTTTGGCAAAAAAAAAGTGTTTTTCCATCGTGAACGAATTTGGCAACGGTATTGCCATTTGATTTTTCTAACTGCTTGGAACTAATTAAAAATGCATTTGGTGGAGTCTTCGTTTAATATTCCAATCATTAAATGGGCGATGTACCGGCCACATGAATCAGTAGTTTCATCTACACAGAACCATATGTAATTGTTGCCAATTTTTTTTTTATTTCCTCAATAGTGTGTTTATATACTTGCTCGACATAGTTTTTGCGAATGGTTGATTCGGCAGGAATATGTCTACCGGTGTATTTTTGTAAAAAAGATTTAAACATACTATTATCTAGTTTTTTTTTTTAACGGAATGTTAGAAGATACCATCGTATTGCATAAATCAAAGAAAAAATCCTTTTCATTATGTGTAGAAGAACTCGCAAAAGACTCGGAAATAGTTTGCTGGGTACTGCTTGCAGATTTGTGTTTTTTTTAATTTTCCAGGTGAACTGTTGTTTTGATATGTTGTGTTATGTTAATTTTTTTCTCGCAGTTAATCTACAACATAATACATGCTTGTACGTAGGCCAATAGCAACACAAAATAAGACTTACCGGTTTGATATAAGCCCTGCAAATTAATTTGTAGTTCTCATATTTTAATTCAGAATGTCCACGTATCCATTCATCGACGGAAGGTTTTACTTTCGGCATTTTATACAAGAAAACTTATAAACACGTAATACACACAAGGAACAAGCACAATGCACTGAAGATTGAGATAAATTGGACTGAATTGATAGCACACTCGCCCCAGATGCGTTCTGTGCACGTAAAAATAGGGTAATCCCCGAAATAATCAAGCTTTGTTTACCAAATATCACGTACGAAGACTCGCTTTGTGGATGATTTTGTGATAACCAAGCACTCTAGACGTAACGGAGTAATATTAATACTGAATTATCATTACAATAATGTGCAACAAAATATATTCCTAGCTAATATAAATAATATGCTATAAAATTGAGAAACATGCATAAAAGCACAAAAAAAAAATTGTCACGTTACTTCATTTGCTGAAATTCGTATAGATACGAGGTCATTTTGGTCTGCTATTAAAACTGATGTATAGCATAATAAATAGAAATCCGCGCCTTGTTAATGAGTAAGTCCGAATTCTGCAAGAAATTCGCCCTGCCTGTCTATACAAACATATTATACGAAACAATTAGTTACTATGATTGTCCCAATTAATGCCATTGTACTGGTGTCTAAGCAAATTGACATTGTGAGCTGTTATAAATAATTTAAGTCATGACGATGAGCGACGCGTACTATCACGGTCCCCACCAATACATCGATTTACATAAAAACTGCGCGAAGAAATTCATTTGGAATGAATAATTCGTGATAGTAGTACTGATAAGCGCACTTACTAAAGCGTACCTTCTATTTAAAGCAGACGCTGTGCGACCGGCGACTTGAAGACCGTCTCCGAAACGGGTGACGTGATACGCCGGGAAAACACCACGCGACTAACTTAATTAAGTCGAAAATATATCATAATCTCATTAAACGAGCGACTTTCGCGGGGGGCAGTCGTTGCTGATTTTTTTGGCGGAACGCGCGTGTTTGAAGTGCGCCGATGGTGCATGAGCAAGAAAGCGATCGTCTCGATTCCAACTGGACCACAGCATCCGTTGCCATTAAGAGCCCACGGCGACCACACAATTAGTTAAGAATAAGACATTGTTAACTGGGCCCAGTGCGTATTTAAAACCGAGATTTATGTCTCCGCGACATGGAACTGTTCATCCGCAACATCATCTCGTTCCTGCTGCAGACAGCATGGGCCATGCACCTATTCTTCTACAAATTTCATCCGATACAAAGGTACATGTATATTCATTCACAGGTAATTATCTAAGACAATAATACTGTTAGTCATATGCAACTGGCATATTTTTAATTATTTTGTTCTCACACTACCAAAATTATCTGTTCTTTTAATATTACTTAAAAAAATTGTAAAAGTTCGGAAGTGTAAGAAACGTTATAAAAATAATAATCATAATAATATGATGACTGGTAGCTACTACCAAAGTAAACTTCCATCCCAGCTCATAAAAAATAAGATGACTTAAATCATAATGCAACGGTGAAAATGTCTGGGGAGAGATGATGATGATCATGATTTCATGATCTTTTGTAATTGCAAATTACAAATAAAGGGTTTAAAATTATTTTTTCTAAGAATCCGCCAGACTTTTGTTTGTGGAAAATTCAAAGTAGCTTCATGGGTCGACGTCGATGGATCTTTTCTTATCTACAATAAATACCTGATTTTTAGATAACGATACGTATTTACAATATTCTAGCTACCTCTTGCAGAACCATCGCCGTTTCATCTTCCAAAACACGGTTTCCATAAGGCACTCTGGGTTTCTTGAAAGATCCACACTGCCCTAAATTATAATCCAATTTTTTAAACAAAATTTGGGTTGGCTGGGGTCTTTCGGGATACACTTGTAAATAGTTTTCACTTGCTCAAGCAGAGTTTCTCTTACAATGATAGTAAATTCTTAACATATATCTTTTGTTAGAAAACATTTTTAAGAAGTAACTAAGCACCTTTGACAGTAAACAATGTCCAGTTTTATTGTTTAGTAACAATGTCTCCAATTTTAAACTGTTTTCATGGCACTCTAGTATTATATTTTTATTTTTAAATCCAGTTCAGCGCTAATTGTAGATTTTGATTTATTTTCATATTAAAACGTTATTAAAACCTCAAGTGTTGCACATCATTGTACCAATATAGACGAGTATAACTCAAAATAAAAATAAAAATAGCAGGTCCGTATTTAAAAATTTAAACTTCATAACGGTTGCACTCACACGAAACGCCTGATCCAAAATCTAAAATTCCCAAGTAGTAGATGAGGAAAAGTGGCAATGAAGATGTATTTATATTTTTTTAATATCTCTTCAAATAACGACAGGAAAAAATTAATAAGATTTTGCAAAAATTCAATTAAAAAAAAAAAATCTCAGCAATTATTGAATTTTTTTAAACTTATCTTTATTGAATATTGTTCCCCATATGATTGGGCAACTTGGCCCCAATTTAACCGACTTCGTATGTCTTACCGTTTCCGATATCCCCATAATGGTAATCGAATTTGAATAACCCTGTATAAATTATGTTATGCCTTGATGCATTTTTTCCATAATGAAATATTCTGGAATATGCGGCCATAAATTTAGTCATCAAACCAATCGTGAACTATTTTTAACATAGGTAATAGTAATTTTATTAAAATATTGTATTTTCAACACGAATTTATATGAGAGGGAAATCCACAATTGTTTCCTTATTTTCGGGGATTAATTAGTCTTTATAATTTTATTATACAATTTTAAATTTGTGTACCTTTGGATATGATCTCCGTGGATAATTGGAGACCGGTTTCGATATGCATTTTTCAATTATTATACATATTTTACAATTTTTTTTCTAATTTGTTTGCACTTTTTATATCTCATTTATTCCGGTCTCTAATGTTCACTAATATCTTGAAATGGACTACGTTTTTACAAAATAATTTGCATTGCCACATTCGTGCAGTTGAAGAAGATTGCAATTTCTTAACTATTCACAAATTACAGAATCTTTCCACAAGTAGTTATCAACTTTTGTATATAATTTGTTTTATGCCATGATGCTTTTTTTAACATTTATGTTTATTTTCAATTATTTATACACATTTTTCAAAAACTTCTTATAATTTGTTTGCACTTTTTTAAATCTTATTTTCCGGTCTCTAAGAATGAGTAATATCTTGAAATGGCCCACGTTTTTACAAAGTAATTTAAAGGCGCATTGCCACATTTTTGCGTTAGTGAAATAATTCCCAAAATTGCAGAATCTTTCCAAAAAGAGTTATCGACATTTAGCAATTGAATCATTTATTTCAGAAACTGGTCAAGTGCACCTTTTCAAATTATTAGGAAACAAAGAAAAACATTATATTCTTGATATTTAAACAGATTTCCGACTGTTTTTTTTTTTTAATTTGTGTACATTTGGATATGATCTCCATGGATAATTGGAGACCGGTTTCGATATGCATTTTTCAATTATTATACATATTTTACAATTTTTTTTCTAATTTGTTTGCACTTTTTATATCTCATTTGTTCCGGTCTCTAGTGTTCACTAATATCTTGAAATAGCCTACGTTTTTACAAAATAATTTACATTGCCACATTCGTGCAGTTGAAGAAGATTGCAATTTCTTAACTATTCACAAATTACAGAATCTTTAAATAGTTATCAACTTTTGTATGTAATGTTTTATGCCATGATGCTTTTTATTAACATTTATGTTTATTTTCAATTATTTATACACATTTTTCAAAAACTTTTTATAATTTGTTTGCACTTTTTAAAATCTTATTTTCCGGTCTCTAAGAATGAGTAATATCTTGAAATGGCCCACGTTTTTACAAAGTAATTTAAAGGGGTATTGCCACATTTCTGCGTTAGTGCAATAATTCCCAAAATTGCAGAATCTTTCCAAAAAGAGTTATCGATATTAAACAATTGAATCGTTTATTTCAGAAACTAGTCAACCACATTTCTGCATTAGTGCAATAATTCCCAAGATTGCAGAATCTTTCTAAAAAGAGTTATCGACATTTAGCAATTGAATCGTTTATTTCAGAAACTGGGCAAGTGCAACTTTTCAAATTGTTGGGAAACAAAGAAAAACATTATATACTTGATATTTTAATAGATTTTTGCCTGAAAAAATTTCTATTATTAGGTAACATCTTCCCGAAATTGATGCTGCCTGTAATTAAATTATAATAATTCTCCCTTAATTGTAAAAAAAATATTGAAAATATTGCAGTTGACTCGTTTCTGCAATAAAATACTATTTTAATGTAGAAACATATATTTTGAATGGTTATTTCCTATTTTATGTGTGGTATCATGATTTTTAACAAACAAGACACTATTACATACTATATATTTTTTGGCACAGAATAAAACACAAAATTTTCCGTGTTTTCATTAAAATACAATAATGAAATGTAAACTAATTATCTGATTTGTTACATATACCAAACAACTAAGCAATGGTAAGTAATGGTAAACCATTACCATTACCATTGTATTAGTATTATACAAAATACCACAGGACTTTTACTGCAGAAATGTAAATTTACTACAGAATCACGCTATGTGATGTCGCTTGACAGGTTTCTGCACTAAACGCCATATTCATTGTAAATTATATCCCATAAAACGGAATAGAAGTTGAAGTTACATTGTAGAAAAATATGCCCTGACAATAGGATATTGATTCCGCAAAAAAAGAAAAATCCATAAAAAAGTCTGAAATAGTTCAGTTCAGTTTCTGAAATAAACGATTCAATTTTGCCTTGCCATATTTGATATGAGTTTTTTAATAGTTTTTTTAATATTTGCATATAAATTTATGAAATAAGTGTTTGTAGGTTTTATTTTATGGATTAAGTACTTACTTTTTGCAGAACTGCTTCCACTTGCAAATAATTCCATAATTATCCTGAACCATTTGACACATTATGCTTCGTGTTATTACTTTTTTTAGTTTTCCAAAATCATATTTTATTAATGTTTTTGACATTTAATCTTATAAACTCCTTATTTTGGTATTTTGAAATTTCTGGTATAGTATCCCGCTGAGAGCTGACAATGACTCATCGCTCTATATAGCCGGAATTCGACATACGATTCATATTCATTTCACTCTATTACATTTACCTTAAGCATGCGAACGAGGACAGCGAATGCGATTCTTTGTTCGAAATATCATTAGTCATTGTCAGCTCTTGTAGGGTGGACTATAGTAGTAGTAAAATCTTTATTAGGCTATCGACCTCAACGATCTTTCCTGCATTGATATTTCTATATTTTACTTATGTCTAATTTTTTTGGTTTTTTGAGTTCATTCCAATTTCCACAATACTATTTACTGTTCCAAATATATTTAAAATTATTATATTTATAACACTCTCTTATCAAAACAATCACTCATAAATCGGAAACACATGTAATGTAATGAAATATAATGTAATATGTAATGTAATGTGTAATGTAATATATAAATGTAATGTTAGACTAGGCGGAAAGACCCCATAGGGTCGATAGCCCGAAAAAGTTTGTTTATATACAGGGTGGCCCACCTATCCTCGCTCGGACAAATGCTGATCGACTAATGAAAATTGAGGAAAACATTTGATTGGACGTTATTGCACACTTTATGTGCTACTTTTTAAAATTATTTTCAAGTGTACAGAGTGTATCATAAATCCGGGACACCAAATATGGCCTCTTTTTTAAATGGACCACCCTGTACATACTTTCAGTGTAATTTAACGATTTCAGTGTGAATCACTTGGCAACGTTGTAAAAATACCAATTACTTGTAAAGCCCACATGAGGCAGATAAAAAAAAAGAAGAATTACCAGATTTATGGCACACTCTGTAGACTCGAAAATAATTTCAAAAAGTAGCACATCAAGTGTCCAATAACTTCCAATCAGATTTTTTCCTCAATTTTCATTAGTCTAGCAGTGATGGTCCGAGCGAGGATAGGTAGGCCACCGTGTATATATTGTACATAACACATTATAATTCGTTCAATTTTCTTGATTTTCCCTTAAGTATATTGGAATAATATTTTTATAGGCCACATGCTGCAATCTCTGAGCCAAAAATCATACAGAAAAAAAAACATGTTTTGTCAGAAACCGCACCAATATTAATTTGGGATATAAATGTCGCTTGACTACCAAATATATCTCTTATTTGTTTTTTTATGGACATTCATGACTGGATAACTTTCCTTATTAAAGCAAAAACACATACTGTGGCCAACACATTAATTTGCCATACTTATAATCAACCTAATTGCAATCATAATTAAATAATTACAGAAATAAATGAAGAAATGCGAAATAAACGTATAATAAAAAATATTTTAAATTCTTCGGAAATAAAACAATCTATGAAAATTGTTGTTCTACAAAATATAAGAATATACTATTGTCCACGGATGATTGTTTTCAAAAAAATTCAAATGTTACAAAAATTCGATTTTCAAAATTTTATTAAATCAAATAAAATAAAATTTTAATTTTATTAAAATTCTATTCTGTTGAAATGAAATTCATAAACGCAAAATTTCCAAGTGTGGTGGGTCGCTCATTGACGATGGTAATTAGCCCTAGAAGCAAAAATAGGCCTTTGATAAATAAACAAAAAATAACCCCTTTTTTAAAATTTGATTCTAATATTAAATGTATCCAAATATTTTTTTCCTGTTATTTGGATAACTGCTTATTTAAATCATTTAGAATAAATTATTTAATATGTGTACGTGTATAAGTAGGTATACCTATACACATTTATATAATATAGTGCGATTACATTATTTTATTTTATTATTAGATTATTTATAATAAAAAAGTTTAAATAAAAAAATTCCGTACTTCCTTAATTTTGTTAATGTTTTTATTTACGACCGGTTTCGGTGTTTAAACCATCATCAGGCAAAAATGTCAAGGCTCAAATTTTTGCCTAATAATGGTTTAAACACCGAAACGGGTCGCAAATAAAAAATTTAACAAAATTAAGGAAGTACAGAATTTTTTTATTTATATTGACAACCTTAATGTGAGAAATGTAAGAAAAATAAGTTTGCATGACCGATTTTTCGGTTATAGAGGTGACCTTAAATTTTGCATGTTTGGAAAATGCAATAAATGTAATCGAAATAAATGTATGTCAAAATTGAAACAAATAAATATTCCGAAGTAATAAAGATAGCAAAAAAAAAACTAGAACCGGCATATCAGTAAACTGCAAATTACTACTAAGACGTGTTAAAAATATATCGACCGTGAAGCCAGCTTTGAAAATTAAATATGTTAGAATATGCGGGCATAAATTTAGGCATTAAACTAATCGTGAACTATTTTTAACACAGGTAATAGTAATTTTATTAAACTATTGTATTTTCAACACGATTTTTTTATGAGAGAGAATTCCGCAATTGTTTGCTTATTTTCGGCGATAATTAGTCTGAATAATTTAATTATTCAATTTTAAATTTGTGTACATTTGGATATGATCTCCGTGGATAATTGGAGACCGGTTTCGATCTAGTAGGTCCAATCAGTCCAGTGCGTCCGTAGTTATTTGCAAATGTATATTTTGTAGGTTTTATAAACCGATCATAATATTGTGAAGCGTGAGAGAAGCGTATGCCTTCTCTTTAGAAATTGATTAAAAAAAAGGTGGCGCTCATACGCTTCTCTCACGCTTCACAAATTAGCCTTCAGATTTAGATTACATATTTCCTAAGCAAATTATAAGAGATAAAATGGGGTTCAGGGTTCAATTAAATTGCATTAGAATTTAAATCTCTTTGTTCTAATTACCAATCCACAGTGGTTTCCTTATTTTCGGCAATTAATTAGCCTAATTACACAATTTTATTCGATCAATTTATATTGATAATATCAAATACTGAGCTGCAAATGTTGCTGATTAATAAGTACTTTCATAATTTATGGTTGCAAATTCATGTTCTTCTTCTTTGAATTGTGGTTTCTATGGAAGCTAACCGACAGTTAATGTTAATCCTCAATTTAAAGCTAAACTAGTTATTAGCTTTTAGTTATGACCTAACTACTTTATATTTAAATCAGGCACTTGAACTATTTTGTTACATTAGCTTGGTTCTTAATCAAACTACTACAATATAAGCAGAACTATAAATCGGATAATAATTATTTAACGCACCCATCAGAATTTTAAGTACCTAAATCAATCAATTATTCATGCATACGATATTTAGATCTTAGCTTTTTTGCATATTTAGAGCAAAAAATGTTTTCCTACAAGTTGTGCTATATCACGACTCTACTTTTAATTTGCTGTGAAGGTCGTAACCAATTAGTATTTATTTGTGCAAATGTATTACGGAAAATATTGCTAATATAAGACGAAAATGTTGGTTCCATGTCGCCAATAATGTATGAGATTAAAAAAAAAATGGCTCGATTTGGGTTTTAAACTTTGCTAAGTGATATTAAAATAATTGATTTAGTTTTGATATTAAAATTTCGAAATTATTTTGTAAGCAGTTTATTATTATTATTTGTTATTTTTGCAGTTCCGTTTAGTCTCAGGTGCAAATTCAGGTAAAAATTCAATTTATTGGCTATCGACTTGCGGTTGTTCCGCCTTAAAAAATAATATTGTTAAAGTTTTATATTTAGTACTTACTGGTAAGTAATATTTATTATTATTTTAGACATCTATCAAATTTAAAATTACATTTCAAATAAATTCAAGATATACAGAGAGCGCATAAAGTATTAAGACCTGGCTTTATTTTTTCCCCTGTATACATTTTTGAAAAATGCTTCAACAGTCAAAATGATTTTTTTTCAAGCAAATATTTTGAGACCATTTTTATTTTTCATCTCTCTCGGGTTTGATGTTATGACGTCAGAGCCATTTTTTTAAATTACAACCTATAATCTTTATTATTGATTTTATTAGTACTTAGTACTTTTTATTATATTTTCAACAACATGACATTTTCAATATGTAACATTTGAAAAAAAAATGAGAAAAAGTGCGTTGAAAACATAATAAAATGTACTATCAAAATCAATAATAAAAAATATAGGTTGTCATTTAAAAAAAATGGCTCTGCAAAACGGAGAGAGATGGAAAATTGAAAATGGTCTCAAAATATTGGTTTGAAAAAATTTATTTTGACCTGTTAAAGCGTTTTTCGAAAACTTATACAGGGGAAAAAATAAAGCCAGGTCTTAATACTTTATGCGCTCTCTGTATAAACATTAAATACTTATACCTCTGATGATGGTTTTTCAAAAGAAAGAAATCATAAATAAAATAAAAATAAATTTTACTTACCAGTAAGTACTAAATATACCAACCTTAAATATATATATATATATATATATATATATATATATATATATATATATATATAATAATAATAATAATAATAATAAAGAATATTTATTTATTAGCAAATAACGCTACATATATATATATATATATATATATATATATATATAACTGGTAATTTATGGATAAAACCTTAAACTTGATAATATTTTTAGTAATTTGCATTAGATTTTTGTGATGGTCCTACCTAATTTTATTTGGTTTCGACAATATTTACATACAACTTCACAATTCGCGACGTGATGAATTGAAAAAATATTTTTCAATAATTATTTGAGATATTGGTTGGATATCAATGCAAGACTGACCATCAGAATTATATCCTTTTTGTAATGGTCCTACCTATTTTTATCTGGTCCCGACTACATTTGTACTTTGTACGTACTTACTTAAGTACATAATAATATGAAATATTAAAATATTTTTCAATAAATTCTTGAGATATTGAATGGATTATCAATGCAAGACTAAGGCCATCCCGATTATGTAATTTGTTTAGAGCCGTTATGCTATTATTTAATTGCATTATAACCTTGGCCAAGTAATTAAATATTAATATTATGGTAAACAATATGTATCTATTAGTACCTACCATATGTGCCATTTTTTTAAATATGTTTTTAACTGCTACGATCATTGACCCCATCACGGGCAATCCTTTAGAACATAGGTTACCTCCAAATTTAGTATTTTAGATATAGTGACGCTGGAAAAAAATATTTTTAATTAAACATAAATTCTATCAACAAATTTAACTTTTTATTTTAGGGCATTAGACCTTGAAAATTCTAGATTAATTGGTTGCGCCCAAAATATTTTTTTTTGGTTGATTAAAGGTGCCAATTTTCACGATCGTGTGAATTATCGTGGCCAATTTTTTATAATTATTTATCCGAATTCAGTAGTATTTTACATAAAATACTAAATGTACGTTAGAAAAAATATATATGTAGTTTCGATAAAAGTAAATTCTGTCAAGATATTTAACTTTTTATATTGATTTTATTAATTTTTGATGAATAATTTTTGATGAAAATTTTAATTTCAATCATTGCATAAGCTTGAAAATCATAAATTAATCGCTGACAAAAAAAAATATTTTTTTGTTTGATTATAGGTGCCAATTTTCACGATCATGTGAGTTATTGAGGCCAATTTCTTATAATGATTTATGAGTCGGAGTCTTAACTCGTTACATTAAAACTATTATTACTACCTTTAGTTATTGTTTTGAGTATCAAATACCAAATCAGAATAAATTTGCTAAAATTTTATTGCGTTGCAGAACACTTTTTATGTTATTAAACAAGAGCCAAGTGTCATCTACTCACTACATTAAAACTATTATTACTACCTTTAGTTATTGTTTTGAGTGTCAAATACCAAATCAGAATAAATTTGCTAAAATTTTATTGCAATGCAGAACACCTTTTATGTTATTAAACAAGAGCCAAGTGTCATCTACCTTGCACTTTAACATAACATGCTGATTCAGCTCAACACGGTCATTTACCTTTAACTTAACGCACAGCACTTAGACACGAAAATTGATTTTCAGCATGAAGAATTTAGTTATCAAACGATTTTTTTGGCAACCACTTAGCCCGTAATGAGGGATAATGGAGAATATCCTGCTTACTCGTATTGCACTCTGTTGTATTCGGGGAAGTTATTTACGATTTCAGTTCCATGAAGCCTCAAATAAACCATTAAAAATCGATTGCCGCCTTTGTTTTTACGGATTTTCAAGAATTTATTCAAATAAATGCGTACAAAGAAGCCAATCAATTTACAAAAAAAAAATTTGCTAAACAAAATTTTCCGCATACTTTTACAAAAGTTTGCTGCAAATATTATTTTTATTACTCCAGCATATAATTTTCATGTAGTTATCGAAAATTAAGGTGCGACCAAATGTCGAAAATATGATGTTTTATTTACACGCGTGCAAAGTATTTTTGCACGGTTGCACACTATACTTTTTCTACACTAATTTTTTTCCCACCTAAATTGAAACACCCAGTATAGAATAAATAGTGTTTCAATTCAACACTATACTTTTTCTACACTATTTTTTTCCCACCTAAATTGAAACACCCAGTATAGAATAAATAGTATTTCAATTCAACACATAAAATTTGCCATTTAAGGAGAAAGATGTTACCCACTTAATTGACTTTGTAGCTATATTAATATTAAAGTTTTGCTTAATTTTTTAACACCCCATCTTTTGAACATGTTACCCACTTAACTGACTTTGTAGCTATATTAATACTAAAGTTTTGCTTGTTTTTGAACACCCTGTATACAATAAATAGTCTTTCAAATAAAACAAATAAAATTTGCCGCTTAAGGAGAAAGTTGTCGCATCTGTGGTATGTAGTTTATCAATAGCGAGTTTATGACACGTACCACGGGTATTATAAAATCGTTTTCTTATGGTAATGGCACTTAAAATTCAAAGATTAATACAGTGAGTTAAGATTTGCTCAGTTTTATCGTTGCAGAGTACCGCGCCTGTAGGTGAATTGAGAAAACACTTTCTTTCTTCTTGCACTTTCACGGCAAATTTAAATTTGTCACAGTTATTACCTTATAATCATGTTTTAACACGTTCAGTATCAGCTGCATTTTGGTTGGATCGGCCAAGGAAATTATTTTGTTTTCAATATTTTAACATATCTTAATCAAAAATACATATGCGTACATTTCTACATAAAATATGTACTAAGTAACCTACATACAATTTAAGTCTTAAAAAATTCATCAAGTGTCTTTTGTTATAATATTTTTGCAAATCTACGAAATCAGCACATTTATTAAGAAAAATTTACATAAAATCATGTTAATACATGCAAAAAAAAGTTTTATCTATATGTAAGTAAAATGCATGGAATCATATAAAATCTATAAATAATGTACTATGAACTTCGTTGGTATCACACTTTATTACTATAACAACAAAGTCAAAGTGCATTATTTATTTATATATTTTAAAATTTATCATGAATTAAAAGTCCCCAGTTTTAATTAGGCAAAAATATATATATAAAGTTTGAACATATTGTGGGCTTAGAAGAAAAAGTGACCAACTCAAAAATATAGTTTCGTGATAAATGCATTTGAAAATTCAATACTTTCTAATGAATCTAGTTTTCTATAATTATTGTTTTTGTAACGTTTTCAGTAACCAGTAAACCATGATACAACATAGAAACCTTTGTCTGATAAATACAACGCACTTTTATGATAACTGGTCATTTGAACTCATTTTTACCAATTTTGAGTTCACTTTTTCTTGTACGCCCACGATATATTAATTACTATAATATGGCCACCTCAATTCCAATGGTAAGATTATATGGCAGGACACTAGGGAAGAGAGAAAATGTAATACCAGAATGGAATTTCAGGATTATATCAATCTAAAGCTATAAACTTTCATCACAATTTAAATTAAAAAAAAATGTTTGTGCAAAGTTTTCAGTAACATTCCAGTAAACCATGATACAACATAGAAACCTTTGCCTGATAAATACAACGAACTTTTATGATAACTGGTCATCTGAACTCATTTTTGACAAATTTTGATTTCATTTTTTCTTGTACGCCCACGATATATTAATTACTATAATATGGTCACCTCAATTCCAATGGTAAGATTATATGGCAGGACACTAGGGAAGAGAGGAAATGTAATAACCGAATGGAATTTCAGGATTATATCAATTTAAAGCTATAAACTTTCCCCACAATTTAATTTTTTTTATTTTCGAAGCTGTCAATTATTCATTGACTATAATCCTCTATACTTTGCTAATTAATATTTAGTATTGGCTTTGTAATAGTAGTAGTAGATCAAACTTTATTAGGCTATTGACCTAACTGGTCTTTCCGCCGTAAGCATTTACATTTTTTATTTTTTTTATTTTGGGGTTTTTATTTTATTTTTTTGGGTTTTGTAATATTTTTTCGCAATGGCGATATAGATATTAACGCTATTTGAGAATTATTTTAATCTAGTATTAAAAGTACCACCACACTGACCTAAATAACAAATCATTACAATTTGCACATGATAACTTATATATACTTGACTTACTAAATTTATCGGAGGTTTCGCATTGCACATGTTATTTTCTAGGTTATTGAATGCTTAAAACGTAAATACGATAATCGATAAGCCATTGGCAAGAAAATATATGATCATAAATTGATTTGCTTAAATATTTAACATAAGTTCGATTATTTACTTTACACAAAAAAATAATTATTAGACTAATTTTAGTTTCATTAACGTAGTAACATATAATAGCTATTAAGGTATATATGAATAAAATTGCTTTATTCACTTGTATCATACTAGATTTTTTCCAATTCGTTATCCGAATTGAAGAATTTTAATGAACAGTTTAATAACTCATAAAACACTCGTGTTTTATTAAGGTTATTATGGATTCATAGTTTCGTAACAAGCAAATGTATTATTAAACAGATGTAGATAAACCCATTTTAAATTAATGGTATATTGTATATGTGATTTATGGCATTTTTAATAGTAATGCCGAGTGAATTTTGCATATTTAAAAAAAAGGGGAAGTTTCATTACTTGAGAAATGAACTATTTTTTTAAGCGTTTGAAAACTTGTATTATTAAGCTTTCCAAAATAATGTATTTTTAAATGCTTGGCTTAATGTTTCTAGTTTATTTATGAACGTTTAAAAACGTGTGTTAATGCAATATTCAAATTAAGTATTTCTCTGTGCATAGCCTAGTTTAATTTGATATTGTAATAATAATTATTATTGTGATAAAAATAGATATTTATGGTATACGTGAATAAAGTAGAATTTTATCCACGAAAAAACAGTTTTGCGCAAAAGGCGAAGGCGAGTGCGATAATGTTTTCGAGTGGATACAATTACTTTATTCGCATGTATCACACAAGATTTTTTCCAATTCGTCAATCAGAATTGAAGAATTTGCGTGAAGTGTCACATCGTCAGGTGACAACAAAAATTTCAAGGATAGTGCGTATTTACGTATTTTTTACTTTATTGACGTTGTCAATAGTTATAGTGAATAAAGTGAAAATGTAAACATTTTATTCACCCATTCGATTAAAGTGTAGTTTTAATAATGCGAATTTTAATAATGCATTTTAATAATAGAAAAAATAGTATACTCTTTTCCATTTTTAAATAAAAAAGCTTTGGTTTCATCTTATAAAGTTTTACACATGAACACCAACAAAAATGATCTGACATTGAAAAAATTATTTAATATCAGATTTCTAACAACGTTGCCTAAATCATATAATAAAATAATTAAATTATTGCTTCAATCATTCCAATGTTAATTAATTACATTTATGCTTTAAGTAAACCAATAATCAACTATGTTTTATATTATAATTTGACTAATTTGCTTTTGTAAAATACAAATAGCAAATAAATTCTGTACTCAATAGATACTCAATTTGATGGCAACAGTCATAATCATAAAATATAACCACTTTTTTCAATATAACTTATTTTTTCAAGTCTAGTGACTTTTTACATTTGCCAACAATACTGTCAACATAACAGAGTCAACTTAGTTAAAAATAAAAATGGAACAGAGTTTAGTTATGAAAATTTTCGAAATCGATATTCAGATGATTTTTTTTCATAAATACCCGTTACTAAAGCGCATACAAGATTTTTTTAAAATTTATATCCTATTTTTTCAAGTCTAGCGACTTTTTACATTGGCTAACAATACTGTCACCATAACAGAGCCAACTTAGTTAAAAATAAAAATGGAACAGAGTTTAGTTATGAAAATTTTCGAAATTGATATTCAGAGGTTTTTTTTTTCATAAATACCCGTTACTAAAGCGCATAAAAGAATTTTTTTATAGTTTAATTTAATTTTATTTGCAAAAACATAAAATTTTCACTGAAAATTGTGAGATCCAGGTGTTGTTTGCCTAATCTCAACTAACGGGAAGCAGTAGTTTATTATATAGGTTTTTCGTTTTTTTTAAATAGAGATTTTGGCAGAATTATACAAAAAAAGTGGTTTTGGTAGTCGTGTCTAGACAGACAGACAGCACTACAAAAACCATATTTTTTCGACCTGTATATCTGTAGCTTTGTCTGCTGCCAAAAACCACGTTTTTTCTTTCTGTATATCTGTATATCTGTCTGTATGCCTGAATTCTTCAGAAAAAATACGCGATCCCAGTGATTTTTGGCTGATATCTGCCAACCGGAAGTATTGGTTTATTGGGCAGGCAAATATATCAAAAACTATCATCAGGTTTATGGTTAAAGATATAAGTTTTGAATTAAAATTTTAACAAATTTCGTATATTTTTTGCAAATTTAACAAATTTAGACAGACAGACAGGACTTCAAAAGCCACGTTTTTTCTATCTGTATATCTGTAGCTTTGTCTGTCTGCCAAAAACCACGTTTTTTCTTTCTGTATATCTGTATATCTCTCTGTCTGCCTGAATTATTAAGAAAAATTACGCGATCCCAATGATTTTTGGCTGAAATCTGCCGACCTGAAGTATTGGTTTATTGGGCAGGCAAATATATCAAAAACTATCATCAGATTTTCGGTTAAAGATATAAGTTTTGAATTAAAATTTTAACAAATTTTGTTATATTTTTTTGCAAATTTACCAAATGTTGTTATAATATTTGCAAAATTTTACCAAATTGTATTAAAATTTTGTCAAATTTTACCAAATCGTATTAAATTTTTTGCAACATTTAGACTTTTTTAGGACTTATTATTATTCCTTGCTAAGCAATATCGCTAGTGATATGATTCTATGGTATATCATTAGATGGAAGTTGCAGAGACTACTTGGAATTCTGATCGGCTGATGATTGAGGAAATGTGGTTATGTCATTATGATAAATAATTACACAATTTAATGATTTTTTCCAATTCGCAATATTAAAATGCGCATTATGTATATTGAATGCTCATTATGTATATTGAATCTCACCATTAAAACTGCACTTTAATCGAATGGGTGAATAAAATGTTTACATTTTCACTTTATTCACTATAACCATTGACAATATACGTACGTATGTATGACAACATAAAGTAAAAAATATGTAAATAGGCACTATCATTGAAATTTTTGTTGTCACCTTAGGATGTGACACTTTACGCAAATTCAATTTGCGTAAAATTTCAATTTTTTCAATTCAATTCTGATAACGAATTGGAAAAAATCTTGTATGAACGAGCAAATAAAGCAATTTTATCCACTCTAAAATATATCGCACAGGGCTTCGAATCTTCCACTAAACTATTTTTTCGTGGATAAAATTCAACTTTATTCACTTATACCATAATAGCTATTAAATGACAGAATTGAAGAAAGTTATGTGATAACCACACCTTCATTTTTTATTGTTACTGCAATGCACTTTTTATAATAAGAACGGAAAAAATAGCTTATCATAGCTCGACCATTGATATTTGGTTTGTATGCCATTGATAGTTGTTTAAATTTCTTAAATTTTGATTAATTTACTATTTTTGCTGAATGGTGTGTGCATTCGCCAGGCGCAGAAAATTTCGTATTATATTTAGTTACTTATTTTAGTTGTAGCCCATAAAATGTTAAAAGTCTCAAAGTTGTTGAAACGTCGAAGCATACTAAACTGTTTTTGTATATTATTATACTTAGCCGAAGCAAATAAAACAATTGTTAGTGAATGACAAAACAAACCTACAATAAAAACGTAAATAAATGTTATTGCTGCATATATTATGAATAAATAGGTGACGAATTTTAGAAATAGTTCCATATTTTTTTGTAGGTAAGTATAAGTATTATAAATAGAACAGAAAAGAAAAACAAACTAATTTACAACTACTGCACTATTTTTGTACATACATAATCTACACATTTAAACATTTATCACATCGAATAACTAATTTTTAAACGTCTGGGTATTAGAAATTTGCATCTAAATTGTTTAAATATGCTTTGGTTATTTGTTACAGTCACACTTTTGAAACTGCTATCCTTCTAAATACGTGTATTAGCCCTGGCAAAATGTGGTAGTTCGGGGAATTACGAGGATGTTCAAAAACTTCCACTTAAGTTGCCTGAATAAATATTATGTAATTCGTGTATTGTCGTGAATAAAGAATATTAAACACTGATCCGACATCTTTCTAAGTAGTTGTATGTGCAATTTTATGGGAATAAAGTTAATAACAGATGCTCAACAATTATATTCGCAGCAAACCGAACTGCCAAAGTTCTGAGTTTTTCATATATTCAGATATTATTACTTTAAAGCAAAAATTGCATTTTTTTCTTCAAATGTTCAATGTCAATTTATTCCTGTCAATATTGCTACAAAGAGGTCTCCAAAAAACTCGTCTTCCTAAAATGAGCATTTGAGAAACCTTTACTCTACCATTACTATTTCTTTGGAAACGAAGTCAATGGAAAGAAAATGTTTAACTACCTCTGCTCTACCGATAGGATTTTGCTTTGTACTTTCGTAAAGATTACTTATCGTTAGTAATGTATACGAGTATGAATATTTATTTTAAAATAGTGCATTTTGCATAGTGCAAAAAAATGTTTAAATTTGTACCTCAGAATAGAATGAATCTTCTTCAGAATCTTCTTATATAATTTTAGTCTCAAATGGTACTTAAAATATGATCGACTTCTTCTTTAGCTGCCATATCCGTTTTGACAGTCGACAATCATCAAGGCTACTAGTACTCTTAAAAGAACCGCTCTGAATAATTGGTTCGTTGGTACAGTTGAACCATATTCTAAGATTTCTCATCCAATGGTGACTTCTTCTCCATATGCTTATTTTTCCTTGGATTTGTCTCTGCATTATTTCTTGCAGCTATTACTAATTACTATTACTAATGATCGACTAGTCAGCGTCAATATTTGATTTTAAAAACAAATTTATTCTATTGATGTATTCGTTATAGAAAAAAAAGCCAAAGCAATGAAATTAGTGTACCTATACGAATCGATTCGACGATTTGTAATCACGTTATTAACACTTAGCACAACTTTCTTTTTAATAGTTATGCAATAGCTACTGCAGACTAGGTGATTCAAATTCATTAACATGGAACAATGCCATTACCACATTATTATTCAATACCGGATATTATCAATTGGTTATTGTTGTAGTATAAGCTTCGTCGCGATATATACGAAAAATATAATTACTTAAAAATACTCTAATTATTAAATTAAATTAATTATATTAAACAATGTAAAATTAATATTAGCTGGTATGTATCTTAAAAAACAAATTTTGATTGTCTTATGCTCAGATATTGTTGTTTTAAACCAAAAATTGCATTTTCTTTTTCAAATTTTCAATGTCAATTTATTCTTGTCAATATTGCTAAGCTAAAAGAGGTCACCAAAAATCTCCGAAAATGAGCTGTTGAGAAACCTCTACTCTACCATTACTATTTCTTTGGAAATAAAGTCGATGGTAAAAAATGTTTAACTACCTCTGCTCTACCGATAGGATTTTGCTTTGTACTTTCGTAAAGATTACTTATCGTTAGTAGTAGCAGTATGAATATTTATTTTAAAATAGTGCATTGATATTGGAATGCAAAATGCCAACAATTGTTTCTATATTTACCTACATTTCTAGCGGTAATTAAACAATGTTCACGAACCTTTGCTCCAAATATCGGATTTTTGTTTGTCCCTAGACATGTAAAGATTCCTTATCGTTTGCAAATATGTATGAATATGAATATTTATTTTATTTCAAAGTATTTGTTTTGTAATATAGGAATGGAATGGAAGGAAAGGAATATATCGATATATTTTTATATATCTAGTTCCTACACAAATACTCAGGTATATTAACTGATAAGAAATTATCTTATGTTTTTACATTCAGTTTTACTGATAAAAGTGTTTAAATAAAATTTCGATATTGCGCACAGATTAATACGCTTGAATATGAGAGTATACGTATATATTTGTATTTATGAAAAAGCTAGCTCAGTAATGGCTCCCTTGAGTTGCAGACAAATGTCTGCTTTAAAGCCCTAAAGGGTGGTTCATAGAAATCTTACGCGACGCTACACTATGACAATGCTATCGTTATGGGCATTTTCAACGCTCATTAAACGCTTTTGAAAATGCCCATAGCGATAGCATTGTCACAGCGTAGCGTTGCGTGGCGTAAGAAATCTATGAATCAGCCTTAACTCTATATAGGTATACACTTACACAAAAGACAGCGCTAATAATAATAATAATAAATAGTGAAACAAAAGTTACAAAACAAAACATATACACGTAAAAAAACTAGTTAGAAAGTTGCGCAATTTTCGCTAAAAAAATCTTGGGGGAGAAAATTATTTTGATTTTTTTTACATAAATATAATATAATTTTTTTTTAATACATATAAACATCGTTAAGGTGTATCCATTTATCTGGTAGGTGGTTTTATGTTTTCAGTTCTCATTAGCATCATTATCATACCAAATTCAGTAGCACTATTTTTGACGTGTCACAGATAAAATTACATTTACAAACAATTGTGACAAATGATTCACATTGCCATTCAAATTCAGTCACTGATTTAATTTCGACGCAACAAATGGAAAACGTACGAATATAATTTTGCAGCAATTGCATGGACAATGGGTTTTGAGCAATCTTTATTTTTCTTACAAGTGCAATTTTGTTATCGCTAATTTATTGATCCGGTGATACTTTTGTTATTATTATTGCCTTGGAATAAATAAATAATAAGTTCCACTATATATAGACTTGATAACGATTTGTGTACCATTCTTTTTAGCTCGTGGAAAAATATCAACAGAAAATGAATTACGGTTCTGCTTCCTTGTGGCGCAGTTGGCAAAAACTCTGATTTGTAAACTTAGCAATGCATGTCCAAAGTAAAATTCAGAGAATAGTTTCATATTTACAACCGCCACTACGAAGTGGAGGATTTATTACAACCACAAAAATCAATCTACTTACAAATATCATCATTTTTGTTGTTCTTTGGGACATGAACTGCATTGTATTTAGTTTTAATAGGAATAAATGATGATTATTGCTATTATTATTATTATTATTATTATTATTATTATTGTTACGTTGTGTTATGGGGAAAAATATTAGCAAAAATTCTGATATGTAAACTTATGTTCAACAAATGTTCAAAGTAAAATTGAGACAGTAGTTTCATATTTACTGGACAAAAGCCACTATGAACTAGAAGATTTATTTATGACCACATAAACCAACCTACTTACAAATATCATCATTTTTGTTGTTCTTTGGGACATGAACTGCATTGTATTTGGTTTGAATATGAATAAATGATAATTATTACTATTATTATTATTATTATTATAGCATCCAGTATATTATACTCTGTGTCATGGGCAAAAATATTAGCAAAAACTCTGATTTGTAAACTTATGTTCAACAAATGTTCAAAGTAAAATTGATACAGTAGTTTCATATTTACTGGACAAAAGTCACTATGAACTAGAAGATTTATTTATGACCACATAAACCAATCTACTTGCAAATATCTTCATTTTTGTTGTTTTTTGGGACATGAACTGCATTGTATTTGGTTTTAATACGAATAAGTGATGATTATTACTATTATTATTATTATTATTATTATTATTATTATTATTATTATTATTATTATTATTATTATTATTATTATTATTATTATTATTATTATTATTATTATTATTATTATTATTATTATTATTATTATTACTACTATTATAGCATCCAGTATATTATACTTGGTGTCATGGGGAAAAATATTAGCAAAAACTCTGATTTGTAAACTGATGTTCAACAAATGTCCAAAGTAAAATTGAGACAGTAGTTTCATATTTACTGGACAAAAGCCACTATGAACTAGAAGATTTATTTATGACCACATAAACCAATCTACTTACAAATATCATCATTTTTCTTATTCTTTGGCATACCTTGTTCTTGGCACATCAACTACATTGCATTTGGTTTTCTTTCCTTCTTGATCGATATCCTCTTTGAGGATATACAGGATAACACTGTTGAGTGTTTTATTAGGAATAATTGATTATTATTATTATTATTATTATTATTATTATTATTATTATTATTATTATTATTATTATTATATATGTAGTATCATTATATCATCTAGTATATTCATATTTGTTTCAAGTGGAAAATATTGTTTGATTTTTTTGCTTTTCCCCTTTTGTCAATTGTTTTACAATTTGTCAAATAACATTCTAGTTTATTAAATGTCAAGTAATTTGCTTTTCCCCTTTTGTCAATTGTTTTACAATTTGTCAAACAACCTTCTAGTTTATTAAATCTCTTTTAATTTTACTAAATTAAACTGGTGTAAAGGTAAATTATAAATCCGCTTTACAACATAAAATCAGATAGGATACTAATCTAAAGTCACTAAGCGCAAACAGCTTAAAATTCCTGCAGTTTGATATTTGTAATGGTCTGAGCAATTTCAGGAATTTATTCATAAAATTAGTGATATAATTATTTAGTGCCATATCTAATGGCGCTATTATCATAATGATGTTGTTATGGCTATTGCTACAAATTGTCTGGTTTTGGATTATATTACATTAGTGTTATAATGAATAAAGTGGTCACTGACATTAAATTCTTTAGAAAACATTTGATTAAAAATTTCATTTTGAAATAAACGTTTGACGTAGATTCAAACTTTTCAGGTTTTTTTGCTGGACTCTACGACGTCGTCAATTTTTTTGTATAATAAAATCAGCTTGTACACAATGTTACATTTTCTTGATATAAAAAGAAAACGAAATGAAAAAGGCTACAATAATTAATCAGTAAAACGTGCGAGGTAATACAAATATGTGGCGTTTTTGTTTCTATTGCACGTAGATTCAAATATTCCAGGTTTTTTTTTCTGGAATCTACGACGTCGTCGATTTTTTTGTATAATAAAATCAGCATGTACAAAATGTTACATTTTCTAGATATAAAAAGAAAACGAAATGAAAAAAGCTACAATAGATAATCAATAAAACGCGTGAGATAATAAAACTATGTGGCGTTTTTGTTTCTAATGCACTGTTCAAAACAATAATTTTTTTTAGCTATCCACGAAATCGATTTTTTTTTCGTATAATGGAGTAAAATATCTTTGAGAAAAACTAACTTATGAATGTTACAATTCAAAAATCAATGAAAAGTGTTAATCAAACAAATGTAGCTTTTTTTGGTTTGTAATAGAATTTTCTAAAAATTCTAAAATACCTTAAGATTTCAATAAATTATTTATTAAAACATTGAGTGATACAATTTTGTAAGCAGAAAAAGAATCAAAATTTGAGCACAAAAAAAAACGGAAAGAAAGACAAATAAGAGAAAAACTAATTCAGCTTCAAAAATCAATGAAAATGTTAATCAAACAAATGTAGCGTTTTTGTTTTTAATAGAATTTTCGCAAAAATCGAAAAATACCTTAATATTTCAATAAATTATTTATTAAAGATTGACTGATACAATTTTGTAAGCAGAAAAAGAATCAGAATTTGAGCAACAACAAAAATGGAAAGAAAGACACGTAAACTGGAAAAGAAGACATGCAAAATTCGAAAAGACTGCTATATTTCATTGTTTTTCATCCTGTTTTGATATTTTTTGAAAATATATAATGATATGTCTTGGAAAACATTTGATTAAAAATTTCATTTTGTATAATATTTTTTTGTATAATAAAATCAGCATGTACAATATGTTACATTTTCTTGATATAAAAAGAAAACGAAATGAAAAACGGTACAATAATTAATCAATAAAACGTGCGAGATAATACAAATATGTGGCGTTTTTGTTTCTAATGCACTTTTCAAAACAATTTTTTTTTTAGCTATCCACGAAATCGATTTTTTTTTCGTATAACGAAGCAAAATATCTTTGAGAAAAACTAACTTATGAATGTTACAATTCAATAATCAATGAAAAGTGTTAATTAAATAAATGTGTTTTTTTTAAATTTTATTAAAATATATTTGAGAACAACTAACTTATGAATGTTACAATTCAATAATCCATGAAAAGTGTTAATCAAATAAATGTGCCTGTTTTACATGTTATTTTTCAGTAAATAAACGAAAAAACTAAATGGGCTTCAAAAATCAACGAAAATGTTAATCAAACAAATGTAGCTTTTTTTGGTTCTAATAGAATTTTCGAAATATTCTAAAATACCTTAACATTTCAATAAATTATTTATTAAAATATTGAGTGATACAATTTTGTAAGCAGAAAAAGAATCAAAATTTCAGCAAAAAAAAATGGAAAGAAAGACACGTAAAACTGGAAAAGAAGACATGCAAAATTCGAAAAGACTGCTATATTTCATTGTTTTTCATCCAGTTTTGATATTTTTTGAAAATATATAATGATATGTTTTAGAACACATTTGATTAAAAATTTCATTTTGAAATAAACGTTTGACGTAGATTCAAACTTTCCAGGTTATTTTTCTGGAATCTACGACGTCGTCGATTTTTTTGTATAATAAGATCAGCATGTAGAAAATGTTACATTTTCTTGATATAAAAAGAAAACGAAATGAAAAACGCTACAATAATTAAACAATAAAACGTGCGAAATAATACAAATATGTGGCGTTTTTGTTTCTAATGCACTTTTCAAAACAATTATTTTTTTAGCTATCTACGAAATCGATTTTTTTTTTCGTCTAATGGAGTAAAATAGCTTTGAGAAAAACTAACTTATGAAGTTACAATTCAATAATCAATGAAACATGTTAATTAAATAAATGTGGCTTTTTTAAATTTTATTAATATATATTTGAGAACAACCAACTAGTGAATGTTACAATTCAATAATCCATGAAAAGTGTTAATCAAATAAATGTGCCTTTTTTACATTTTATTTTACAGTAAATAAAAGAAAAAACTAAATCGGCTACAAAAATCAATGAAAATGTTAATCAAACAAATGTAGCTTTTTTGTTTCTAATAGAATTTTCGAAAAATTCTAAAATACCTAAACATTTCAATAAATTATTTATTAAAACATTGAGTGATATAATTTTGTAAGCTGAAAAAGAATCAAAATTTGAGCACAAAAAAAACGGAAAGAAAGACAAATAAGAGAAAAACTAAATCATCTTCAAAAATCAATGAAAATGTTAATCAAACAAATGTAGCTTTTTTGTTACTAATACAATTATCGAAAAATTCAAAAAATACCTTAATATTTCAATAAATTATTTATTAAACATTGACTGATACTATTTTGTAAGCAGAAAAATAATCAGAATTTGAGCAAAAAAAAAATGGATAGAAAGACACGTAAAACTGGAAAAGAAGACATGCAAAATTCGAAAAGACTGCTATATTTCATTGTTTTTCATCCAGTTTTGATATTTTTTGAAAATATATAATGATATGTTTTGGAAAACATTTGATTAAAAATTTCATTTTGAAATAAACGTTTGACGTAGATTCAAACTTTCCAGGTTATTTTTCTGGAATCTACGACGTCGTCAATTTTTTTGTATAATAAAATCAGCATGTAGAAAATGTTACATTTTCTTGATATAAAAAGAAAACGAAATGAAACACGCTACAATAATTAATCAATAAAACTTGCGAGATAATACAAATATGTGGCGTTCTTGTTTCTAATGCACTTTTCAAAACAATTTTTTTTTAGCTATCCGCGATATCGATTTTTTTTCCGTATAATGATGTAAAATATCTTTGAGAAAAACTAACTTATAAATGTTACAATTCAATAATCAATGAAATGTGCTAATCAAATAAATGTGGCTTTTTTAAATTTTATTTTTCAGAAATTTAAAAGAAAAAACCAAATCAGCTTCAAAAAGCAATGAAAATGTTAAATGTTTATTAAATGTTATATATTTATATTTCTCTAATTTCTAGTTAGGTTCTTCATATTATAAGGTACTATTTTATTATACATGACTCACCCAATATCTGTTTATTGATAAGCATTGTGTATGTGTTTGACATCATAATTTATGTGGTTTACGATATAATTATATACCAAATTTTAATATGTTCGCTATATTTATATTTATATTTCTCTAATTTCTGGTTAAGTTCTTTATATTATGAGGTACTATTTTGTTGTACAATGACCCATCCATGAATGTGAAAATTTGTTTTGGAAATAAATCTAATCTAATCTAAAAAAAAAACAATGTAGGTTTCTTTGTGACTAATAGAATTTTCGAAACATTCTAAAATACCTTAACATTTCAATAAATTATTTATTAAAACTTGAGCAATACAATTTTGTAAGTAGAAAAAGAATCAAAATTAGAGCACAAAAAAAAATGGAAACCAAGATACGTAAAACAGGAAAAGAAGACATGAAAAACTAGAAAAGAAGACACTGCGTATATTTCATTGTTTTTCATCCAGTTTTGATTTTTTTTAACAAATCATAAAGTTTAATTTTCAAAGATTTTTGATAATGTCTGTACTACACTATCATTTGTGTTCAATTTTTGAATCAAGAACTTTGCAATATTTTTGAATCGTTCATACACCACTTTTATTCGTGACCATATAAATTACCAATTCAGTGCCATTTCAATCAATTCGAAAATTTCTAGACACCACCACTCCTACGTGTGTTTTAGAGTTTCGCCCAGAATGAGGGCTTCCTATATGCCATAGAATCTTAGTTACATGTAATAAATTTAAATACATTATATAAAGCTCGAATTATATTTACAATTTAATACTTTTTAATAATGCAATCCCAAGAATGTAATTGCCAAATTATTTGCAACAGATAATCATTAAAATCTACTACTAAATATACTAAAGATACTAAATATCATAATCAATAATATAATAATAATGAAGAAATTTGAATCCTTAAAATACATTTGTTACAAATGTAATACTAGGAAGTTGAGTAGCGAGTACTTACATTTTACTACTAAATAGAACGTACTTAGATGTCAATGTGGGTATATTTAAGGTACATTTAGGTACATTTTATCATGAGTGCTTCTTGATAATTAAAACGCTGACAAAGATAAGAATTTATTAAAAGTGAAAAGTATATACTCCATAGGATCGAGGATTATAAATTAATTAACTTCTGAGAAGTGTTTGATAATTTTAATCTTCTCCATATAAGCTCATAGAGATTTCGTCGAAATATTGGTTTCGTCGAAATTTTCGAATTGAAGATTTCAGCGAAAATATCCGTTTCGAGGTTTCCCGAGTCCATTAAGACCATTTTGTGTGAACAGAAAGGCCAAAAAACTATTCAAGATAATTGAATACATTTTTAAAAAATTAACATTTCTACAATAAATTGTAGATTTTAAACGGTTTGGAAAATGAATATCGAAAAGGGTTGTTTACTTTAATAATATTTTTGTTATCTTATTAATTTCTAAAATTTCTAAAGATCTAAGTTTCTATCAGAGTTATTCATAAAAAATTAAACCGGTGTTTTTACAAACGGTTACAAAGCGCTAAAGATTAAACCACCGTTAAACCGCGACTTAAATTTTTATGAATAACACGATAAGTTTTTAAAATATTACATATACAGGGTGTCCCAAATTGAGTAGGCTGCCATGGGTATATTTCTTATTATTAAAGCTAGAGATTCGGTGAAATGGGCAATGTTTTGCAGTTATAATCGTTAGAACATATGGCGTTTAGACAGTTTCAAAAATTGTAACAGTTTGGATATTATTCTGAAAAAACTGAAAATCACAACTTTATTTCAAGTAAAATATTTCAGAAATTATAAAAATTGGGCAGAAATCTTTCAGACAAAAGTTACTTGAGTTGATTAAACACATTAAGAAATGAAAGTTGAAACATTCGAACAATATGGATAGTAGTAGTAAGAACATTTATTCAATATGGCTTTGTACATTGTTTGTTACATCACAGGTATGGTGATAATGAAGTATATGATATGCTATATGGAATGGGCTATCGACTTTCGTCTTTCAGCCCTATTATGGATTTTATTCTAAAAAAAAAAAAAAAAACTTAAGCACACTTGAAAATGAAATAAAATTCAGTAAGGTGATTTCCAAGGTAGCAAAAAGAAAATTGTCAAAAAGTAAATACATACCTAACTTAGGGCATTCTGTTATACCTACTATCAGAATTTCGTACCCACTATTTCATTTCTAAATAGTGCAAAATCGCATATTTAAGTTAGATTAATGTAAATAATTTAGACAAAATTGGTAAAATTGAAGCCAATTTTGGCGAAATTTGAAAAAAATAACCCCTCCCCCTCCTAAATTTAAGAAAGAAAAATGTTTGAATACATTACGATACTTCATATTTCCCCGCATATGAAACAAACAAATTAGTAAATTCGTGTAATGTTCAGTTATCGTATTATATGAACTTGGATTCAATGAAATAAATTATCTTATCTTTACGATGAAGTTCATTGAATTAATAATAGTAATTTCCAAATTATTTGCATGTGCACGCGTTATTGGTAAAACATATAATTCTGCCTTAATATAATTCGGCAAAACAGATAGAAATATCGTACTATTATCTTATCTTTTTCATGAAGTGTGTGACGAGTCCTTCTCATCTTCAAAATGTTTTTGACGTTATTGGTATTATTGCGACAAAGTTTAATGCCAGATACTTACTTCTGTGCGCATAATGAGAAATAATCGTTATTATATTATATTGGTGGATAATAAAAAAATATATTTATAACATTACTTATTCCTGTATAGTATTGTGTGTCACTTACTGATAAATATATAGATATGTGAATAACTATGAATGCATCAGCACTAAATAGTTATCATTTGAAGCACATAGCGTAGTTTGTTCTAAAATCTCAATTTGATTTTTTTTTAAATCATCTTCAACTGTTTTTGACTAGATTTTATACTAATTTTTCACCAAAAACAATACTATCTCAATATACGGAGAAGATAAAAATTATCAAACAATGCTCAGAAGTTATTAAGTGCATAATCCTAATACTTATATAGGTATTTAGGTATCGGTGCATTTAGTTGTTAGATTAGGTTCCACAAAAAAAAAACATTTTTTAGAAAAGGTTGCAAATTTTTTTCCATGGTTGAAGATCACTGATCTATACTTTTGTAGTCATTAGACTGCGATAGAGCTGACGTTGTAGATTATCTACACTCCTTGCTTAATTAGCTTAATTCAATAATTAATAACAATTAATACATCAGAATTTCCAACAAACGTCAATCAAATAAAAAGAAACGTCTCTAAGTAATCACCATACGAACTAGCCTCAAGTTTACATCTAATTAATAATTAATCGTTTATGAACACAAATCGGAATTTTCAGCACAATGCCAATCAAATCTGGAATTTAAGCAAGCGAATTTGACTAATCACTCCACTGAAGGTCAAACGAATTGGCACTGGCATTGGTCTTGAAAACCTGGACACGAACTTTGCATTTCTGCATTTTTAATCGCAGACTCATTGTTGCCCAGCTGTGACTAAATTTCGAACCTTGAAAGCTTTTTATCATGTACAGGCTGATTAAAAATAAACGACGATGCTGCGCTAAAAATATTACCTACTAGAAAAATAAACGCGCACACTAAATCTTGTTACGCGGATTTGCGAAACAGCTCTGCCACAAGGGATTACAAATTTTGTCAGAGTAATTATTAATAGTACTTGGCCGGATCGTAATTTGCTCTTGGCATTGAGAATGCGTGTGTAAAATTTGTAATCTCGGTAGCAATAAATTTGCACCACTTGCATAAGAATGCCTCAAGTGTTTAACGTAGTTTAATTACACCATGCATGCAGGAGTTATATGTTTTCTTTGTCTAATAGAAGCTATACAGCTTCTTATATTTTATATATATATATATATATATATATATATTTATAGCTTATATTTTTTCATATTTTACTTAAGGCGTCGGATACTGAGACATCAGGACATCACATATCTGATTTTATTGGTCTCCAACCTAACTTGAACTGACCTAATATACTCGTACAACGTAAGCCTATGTTAAATGTGGCGTATTTAGAACACGCAATAAGGAGAAATATGTTTTCTTTGTATAATAGAAACCATTCGGATTATCATTTTTAACATTTCACTTAAGGCGTCGATTACTGAGCCATCACACATGTTATTTCGTGTGTCTTTAACCTAACCTACAGTGACCTAATATAGAACGTAAGACTAGTGTAGATATTTTTCAAAAAATGAGATAGGTTCTTCATTTGGATTCTTCCCTAACTATTGAAGGTTGATCAGTGATTACCACTAAGTAATTCTAAATCCCCTACATCTTTAAAACTAATATTTTCGATATCTTCTTGTCTTCATAACTCTTACAAATGATATACTAACAACTAATATTACTAATAATAATAATAACTTACTAACATAAAAAGTAATCGAATTTTTACAAACATTTTCGATTTCCTCTTATCTTCATAACTTTTACAAATGATACACTAACAACTAATATTACTAATAATAATAATAACTTACTAACATAAAAAATAATCAAATTTAGAACAGAGTATACTATTTTTTCCAATTCGCATTATTACAATGCTCATTATGTATATTGAATTTCATCATTAAAACTTTAACACTTTAATCCAAAGGGTGCATAAAATGTTTACATTTTCTCTTTATTCACTATAAGGATTAATAACGTGAATAAAGTAAAAAAATCGTAAATACGCACTATCCTTGAAATTTTGGTTATCACCTGACGATGTGGCACTTTTTTGCTGCTTTTTTTTGCACTTTTTGCAAATTTCACAAATTTTGTTATAATTTTTGCAAAATTTTACCAAAGTGTATTAATTTTTTTGTAAAATTTTACCAAATTGTATTACATTTTTTGCAAAATTTAGATTTCTTTAGGACTCGTTATTATTGTTCCATGCTAAGCAATATTGCTAGTGATATGATTCTATAGTATATCATTTGAGGGAACTTGCAGACATACTTGGCAATCTGATCGGCTGATGATTGAGGAAATGTGGCTATGTCATTATGATAAATAATAACACAATTAAATGATTTTTTCCAATTCGCAATATTAAAATGCTCATTACGTATATTGAATCTCACCATTAAAACTACACTTTAATCGAATGGGCGAATAAAATGTTTTTTTTAAATGTGAATAAAAAATTTTCACTTCATTCACTATAACCATTGATAACGTGAATAAAGTAAAACATATGTAAATATGCACTATCCTTGAAATTTTCGTTGTCACCTGAGGATGTAACATTTCACGCAAATTCTTCAATTCTGATAACGAATTGGAAAAAATCTTGTATGATACACGTGAATAAAGCAATTTTATCCACTCGAAAACATTATCGCACTCGCCTGCGCCTCTTGCGCTAAACTGTTTTTTCGTGGGTAAAATTCGACTTTATTCACTTATACCATAAATATCTATTTTTATCACAACAATATATATTATTTCAATATCAAATTAAACTAGGCTGTGCACAGAGAAATACTTAATTTGAATATTGCATTAACACACGTTTTTAAGCTTTCATCAATAAATTAGAAACATTAACCCAAGCACTTAAAAATACATTATTTTGGAAAGCTTATTAATACAAGTTTTCAAACGTTTAAATTTTTTTGTTAATTTCTCAAGTAATGAAACTTCCCTATTTTTTTTAAATATGCAATAGTCACTAGGCAGTACTATGAAAAATGCCATAAATCACAAATACAATATGCCATTAATTTAAAATGGATTTATCTACATCTGTTGAATAATACATTTGCTATTTACGAAACTATGAATCCATAATAACCTTAATAAAACACGAGTGTTTTATGAGTTATTAAACTGTCATATGTTCTAAGAGATTTTTGTTGCTTAGCTACACTATTAACTTAACGACTGTTTGAGTTTTGACCTTGGTCGTGATTAATACCCTATTCAATCCTACTTTAGAATATACATGTATTGTTATTGTTAAAATTCAATAAAAGTGTTGATCACACGTCGTATTTTACTTGCACATTAAAGCCATTATTCACTGGGATGAGTGGGTCACTTGGCTGTGGCTCCTGTTTTAAACTTTATCCTCGTGAATAATAGCTTACATTATGTGTACGTTAAATAATATACTATTATCTATTCCATGCACTGTCAAGTTATTTTCACGTGAACATATTTGTACAACTTATTTCAGCATTGCACGAGACATAAATCACCAACTTGTTTAATATGTGAACGTATTTGCTATGATCTCAGTTGTGTCCTCAATAAAAGTGTAGATAGCCAACAATAAAAGTGTAGCTATGATCATTTCATCAATAAAAGTGTAGATCATTCGTCGAATTTTACTTGCACATTATGGCCATTATACACTGGGATGACTTGCCTGTGGCTCTTGTTGTAAACTTTATCCTCGTGAATAATAGCTTACATTATGTGTATGTTAAATAATATACTATTATCTATTCCATGCACTGTCAAGTTATTTCCACGTGAACATATTTGTACAACTTATTTCAGCATTACACGAGAGATAAATCACAAACTTGCTTAATATGTGAACGTATTTGCTATGATCTCAGCTGTGTCATCAATAAAAGTGTAGATAGCCATCAATAAAAGTGTAGTTATGATCATTTCATCAATAAAAGTGTAGATCATACGTCGTATTTTACTTGCACATTATGGCCATTATACACTGGGATGACTTGCCTGTGGCTCCTGTTGTAAACTTTATCCTCGTGAATAATAGCTTACATTATGTGTACGTTAAATAATATACTATTATCTATTCCATGCACTGTCAAGTTATTTCCACGTGAACATATTTGTACAACTTATTTCAGCATTGCACGAGACATAAATCACAAACTTGTTTAATATGTGAACGTATTTGCTATGATCTCAGTTGTGTCCTCAATAAAAGTGTAGATAGCCATCAATAAAAGTGTAGCTATGATCATTTCATCAATAAAAGTGTAGATAATACGTCGTATTTTACTTGCACATTATGGCCATTATACACAGGGATGCCTTGCCTGTGGCTCCTGTTGTAAACTTTATCCTCGTGAATAATAGCTTACATTATGTGTACGTTAAATAATATACTATTATCTATTCCATGCACTGTCAAGTTATTTCCACGTGAACATATTTGTACAACTTATTTCAGCATTGCAGGAGACATAAAACACAAACTTGTTTAATATGTGAACGTATTTGCTACGATCTCAGTTGTGTCCTCAATAAAAGTGTAGATAGCCATCAATAAAAGTATAGCAATGATCACTTCATCAATAAAAGTGTAGATCGTACGTCGTATTTTACTTGCACATTATGGCAATTATACACTGGGATGACTTGCCTGTGGCTCCTGTTGTAAACTTTATCCTCGTGAATAATAGCTTACATTATGTGTACGTTAAATAATATACTATTATCTATTCCATGCACTGTCAAGTTATTTCCACGTGAACATATTTGTACAACTTAATTCAGCATTGCACGAGACATGAATCACAAACTTGTTTAATATGTGAACGTATTTGCTATGATCTCAGAGGTGTCCTTAATAAAAGTGTAGATAGCCATCAATAAAAGTGTAGATAGCCATCAATAAAAGTGTAGCTATGATCATTTCATCAATGAAAGTGTAGATCATACGTCGTATTTTACTTGCACATTATGGCCATTATACACTGGGTTGACTTGCCTGTGGCTCCTGATGTAAACTTTATCCTCGTGAATAATAGCTTTCATTATGTGTACGTTAAATAATATACTATTATCTATTCCATGCACTGTCAAGTTATTTCCAGGTGAACATATTTGTACAACTTTTTTCAGTGTTGCACGAGACATAAATCACAAACTTGTTTAATATGTGAACGTATATGCTATGATCTCAGTTGTGTCATCAATAAATGTGTAGATAGCCATCAATAAAAGTGTAGCTATGATCATTTCATCGATACAAGTGTAGATCGTACGTCGTATTTTACTTGCACATTATGGCCATTATACACTGGAATGACTTGCCTGTGGCTTCTGTTGAAAACTTTATCCTCGTGAATAATAGCTTACGTTATGTGTACGTTAAATAATATACTATTATCTATTCCATGCACTGTCAAGTTATTTCCTCGTGAACATATTTGTACAACTTATTTCAGCATTGCGCGAGACATAAATCACAAACTTGTTTAATATGTGAACGTATTTGCTATGATCTCAGTTGTGTCATCAATAAAAGTGTAGATAGCCATCAATAAAAGTGTAGCTATGATCATTTCATCAATAAAGTGTAGATCATTCGTCTTATTTTACTTGCACATTATGGCCATTATACACTGGGTTGACTTGCCTGTGGCTCCTGATGTAAACTTTATCCTCGTGAATAATAGCTTTCATTATGTGTACGTTAAATAATATACTATTATCTATTCCATGCACTGTCAAGTTATTTCCAGGTGAACATATTTGTACAACTTTTTTCAGCGTTGCACGAGACATAAATCACAAACTTGTTTAATATGTGAACGTATATGCTATGATCTCAGTTGTGTCATCAATAAATGTGTAGATAGCCATCAATAAAAGTGTAGCTATGATCATTTCATCGATACAAGTGTAGATCGTACGTCGTATTTTACTTGCATATTATGGCCATTATACACTGGAATGACTTGCCTGTGGCTTCTGTTGAAAACTTTATCCTCGTGAATAATAGCTTACGTTATGTGTACGTTAAATAATATACTATTATCTATTCCATGCACTGTCAAGTTATTTTCACGTGAACATATTTGTACAACTTATTTCAGCATTGCACGACAGATAAAGCACAAACGTGTTTAATAAGTGAACGTATTTGTTTCGTTCTCAGTTGTGTTCGGAAAAAAAACTTGCTCGAAATCTAAACTGTACAACGACAACGATAATTCTATATGTACATATTGTTATGCCCGTTATTGTAATGAAACTTTAACTACTTGAAGACTCGAGGCATGTCTCTTAATATATTTTGAATCTGTGGACAGTGATTAGCTAATGCAACACAAAAGCAGACCACAGTTAAATAAACAAATTACATTATACACGGGACTAAAGTTATTACAAGACGTTTCGACCGAAAAATAAAGAAATATTCATGTTTAAAGTTACCAAATTATTGGAACTATTCATACGAAAAAATATATAAAGAAATATTCATGTTTAATGTTGCGAAATTATTGGAGCATTCTTACGAAAATGTAACCAAATAATTGGTGCTATTCGTACAAAGATATATGAAATAAATATTCATGATTATTGTTACCAATTATTGTAGCTATTCGTATGAAATTATGTTAAATATAATATTCATGATTAATGTTGCCAAATTATTGGAGCTACTCGTACGAAAATGTATTATAAACCAAATAATGGTGCTAGTCATTCGAAAATATATAAAAACAAAATTTTATGATTAAAGTTGCCAAATTATTGGAGCTATTCATACAAAATGTATTATAAACCAAATAATTGGTGCTATTCGTACAAAGATATATGAAATAAATATTCATGGTTATTGTTACCAATTATTGTAGCTATTCGTATGAAATTATTGTAAATATAATATTCATGATTATTGTTGCTAAATTATTGGAGCTACTCGTACGAAAATGTATTATAAACAAAATAATGGTGCTATTTGTACGAAAATATATAAAAAACAATTTTTTTATGATTAATGTTGCCAAATTATTGGAGCTATTCATATGAAATTATGTTAAAAATAATATTCATGATTAATGTTACACAATTTATCAGAGCTATTCGTACGAAAATATATTAAACACCAAATTATTGTTGCTATTCGTACTATTCTATTCTTACTATTCGTCGGAAATATCAAAAAAATCATGATTAATGCTAGCAAATTATTGGAGCGATTCGTACGAAAATATATGAAAACCAATATGCCTGATTAATGTTACCAACTTATTAGAGGTAATCATACGAAAATATTAAAAAACATTATTTATAATTAATGTTACCGAATTATTATCTGAACTAAATATGCTTTTAACGCAAGATTTGTTGTCAGGGGTATTGTAACAAGTAACAGTTCATTACCAACGATATTTTCCTAAAAAGGCTAATAAAACAAGTATGCACCGTTCACGATCTAATTTGGCCAACGTTGGCTGTATTAGGATGACATTTTTATTTGCACGCATGATAAATAGTTAGATAAGAAGAAAAAAAAACAGTAATTATTAACACTGTTGCCACTAAATATGTGATTGTAATGTATGTATAATTTTAATTCGTTGTAAAATTCATGTGGCAAGACTGTCAGGACAAGACTGTCATACAATTGTCATAATTTGCCGCCTATTAAAATTAATGCATACAACTTGAAAAAAAAAATCACAGGCCAGTATAGATCGTAAACTTAGTTAAAATAATTATTTATAAGCAGACCACACATTATATTTACGAATTGAATTCATATGAATGAAAAAGATGTAAAATTATATAATACTTAAAAAGACTTATTTATTATAAGTTATTATACAAAATTAAGGGTAGCCTATATAATTACGCTTAAATCAGATTAGATTGTCAATTTGAAAATTTTTTCCATTTGAAATTTTTTCTTAATTAAACTCGAACATCCTTTTGACAGTTTCTGAAATTTGTACAGTTAATGTTTATAATTTGCTTATTGCTCATTTCGCAACTCGAACTAATTTTTTAAAATCGACATATTTTTGAAATATAAACGTTAATGAAAACATATGATTTGGCCATCATATATTAAATCTTTACAAAAAAAAAACAATATGAAATGAAAAATTTCAAAATTATATACAGGGTTTAAAAACTGAATTGGATACCATGGGTAAATGTCGATGTGGAAATGTGAAATGTGGAATATCGACAAAGAGATTGTTTAATTCTACTTTTTGAATTGTTAAAGTTTAATTGGTCGATTTTAGTCATATATTTTCATATATTTTTTTAAAATCGACATATTTTTGAAATATAAACGTTAATGAAAAAATATGATTTGGCCATCATATATTAAATCGTTAAAAAAAAAGCAATACAATAAGAAATGAAATATTTCAAAAGTATATACAGGGTGTAAAAATTGAATTGGATACCATGGGTAAATGTGGATGTGGAAATGTGGAATGTGGAATATCGACAAAGAATTTCTTTAATTCTACTTTTTGAATTGTTAAAGTTTAATTGATCGATTTTAGTCGATCAACAAAAGTTGAATGAAAATTATAGTTTAAAGCTGATCAACTCTACTAAAACAAAAGGTTCTCACTATAGTTTTCATTAAACTTGTGTTGATCAACTACAATCGATCAATTAAACTTAATTTGTGAGAATGTGCCATTATGGTGTTATTTAAACATCCTTTTGACAGGTTCTGAGATTTGTACAGTTAATGTTTATAATTTGATTATTGATCATTTCGCAACTCGAACAAATTTTTTTAAATCGACATATTCTTGAAATATAAACGTTAATGAAAAAATATGATTTGGCCATCATATATTAAATCATTAAAAAAAAAATCAAAACAATTTGAATGGAAACATTTCAAAATTATATACAGGGTGTAAAAATTGAATTGGATACCATAAGTAAATGTGGATGTGGAAATATGGAGTGTGGAATATCGACAAAGAGTTTTTTATTCTACTTTTTGAATTGTTAAAGTTTAATTGATCGATTTTAGTCGATAAACAAAAGTTGAATGAAAATTATAGTTTAAAGTTGATCAACTCTACTGAAACAAAAGGTTCTCACTATAGTTTTCATTTAACTTGTGTTGATCAACTACAATCGATCAATTAAACTTAATTTGTGAGAATGCGCCATTATGGTGTTATTTAAACGTCCTTTTGACAGGTTCTGAAATTTGTACAGTTAATGTTTATAATTTGATTATTGATCATTTCGCAACTCGAACTATTTTTTTTAAATCGACATATTTTTGAAATATAAACGTTAATGAAAAAATATGATTTGGCCATCATATATTAAATCAATACAAAAAAAAATCAAAACAATATGAAATGAAAAATTTCTATATTATATACAGGGTGTAAAAATTGAATTAGATACCATGGGTAAATGTGGAAATGTAGAATGTGGAATATCCACAAAGAGTTTTTTTTAATTCTACTTTTTGAATTGTTAAAGTTTAATTGATCGATAGCATATTTCAATTGATTCATGAAGATGGAACTATTTAGAAATCAGAATCAGCAAGCAGCAGAATCTAAGAGATATGGAACACGCTGTGAATAAATAAGCAGATTTTTATGAATTCTTTATTTATCTGCAAAAATAACATAATATATGAAAATATCGACAATAAATCCGAATAAATAATTCGGAAATTTTCGGCAATTGGCAAATACCGCAAATTTTGCGGAAATTGGCAAATACCGCAAATTTTGCGGAAATTGGCAAATACCGCAAATTTTGCGGAAATTTTCCGGTCAAACTCCTGTTATATGGGGCAAGAAAGTGGTGTCAACTTTTACGCTGCATACTAATAGATGGCACTGTTCAAGATGCAAAACATATTTGATATGTGAACATTTGTGAAATGTTTTCTAGTATACAAGAAAATAATTTAATTAGATTTTTTCAAATGTTATTATTTCGTTGGAGCTAGTAGGAAACGTTGACACCACTTTCTTGAACGCTCTGTATTTTTATTTAGAATCTGGATTTCTGGAAAATTTGTTTTTTACGTATGGCACATCGATGCCATTTTGAATATGCATAAATTGCGAAAAACTGTTTGTTTGACACCTAACTTATTTCGTTTTTGTGTATTTCCATATTTTTTGGAATATTTGTGAAACTCTGTTGTTTAGGTGTAATGTTATGCTCTGTTATCCTTGGTAAATACAGGTATATGACCGCATGGAGATAGAAATGTGCATTTAGAGTGAAAAATAAATGTCGTGAAAAAGGATTTTCAACTCTCTTTTAATTTAACACATACTTCACAAGCTCCAAACCGTTAACCAGTAATTGTGAAATTCTGAGTACAGTGCGCTTTAAATAACGGTTTCATTGCAAACTATATCGTCGTTGCTGATATTAGGCCCACTATGATTGCTTGCATACGAAGCAGATGACACATCTCGGTGTTGCGATAAGGAAGCATTTAAATTTTACATACACGACCGTTCTACAATTTCAAGCCAAGATTACTAGGCGCAATAATAAACACCTCGCTTTCTTCATGCGTCCCACTAACGTCCATGAATGTTAATTTACTGATAGCCAGATGCATAGTACTACGCCAGCATTCCGCCAATTATCATTATTCTGATTCACATCCTACATAAGAACATAATTTGTATTGCGTTCATCTTTCAACACTTGCAATGAGATACTAAAGAAATGTGTATGTTTTAATGGTGATGTTAAAGAAACAATCAAATAATTCGGCGATCAGCGCAATAATATTTAAAATATGTAATGATAATTAATTATCGGGAATAGAAATACACATTTTACTACGTTTTATCACTATCATTATTAGTTTTATCATTATCACTTTAATTTACAATTTTTATTATATAACTGCAAAAATGATATACAACGTAGTAATATGTGTGTTTCTGTTGCCGATAACTAAGTATCATATCACTTTTATTCACTATTTCTATTATAATACAGTAAAAGTGTATCCACCAAGTTCATAATGATACTTATACTGAAATATAAAAAAAATAGTTTTGTTTGAATATTTAATTGTTTTCTTGCAGGAATTAGGGATATATTTGGGGCTATAAGTTCTTGGAATAGACATAATTCGAAAGTTATTTCTTCTAAATTAAATTCTTAGAAGATTAAATTCCTTAAAAAAATATTTTTCAAAAGTAAATTTTGCTGATTGAGGGTTTTCAGTTTCAATGAGGTTTCACGTTACATAATATTTAAACCTGCAGGAATATTAATTAAACTTAATAATAATTATAAACACGTCCGTGAGCAGTCAGTTAAGGCTTCGACTAATCAATAGTTGTGAGTCCCTCAAAATTATTATATTAGAAACGAAAAATCTCAAGAATCGTTGTTGGATGTTACTTAAATTTAAGTGATTTGTCAATTTGGTATTTAGAATTTGATATGATTTATTAATAGTAAATCAATCAATATCAATAATAAATGCTAGTAGAATTGACACGCTGGCTTTTGAGATATTATTAGAATATTCTTAAAAGATCGTCAAATATCATTTAAACACACTAACGCGCGAATATCACATCGAGTATTAAATAAAATATTTAAAATAAAAACCAACATATCACTTAATATCAGTGATGTTACTTAAATTTAAGTGATTTATTAATTTGGTATTTAGAATTTGATATGATTTATTAATAGTAAATCAATCAATATCAATAATAAATACTAGAGGAATACGCTGGTTTTTGAGATACTATTAGAAAATTCTTAAAAGATCATCAAATATAATTTAAACAGGTTAAATCAAACACTTGGTTAAAGTTTCACTGTATTGGAAGAATAAACCTCTACAATTGTTTCGGCCTCCCGACCATTATCAAGAGTACAGAGATACTCTTGATAATGGTCGGGAGGCCGAAACAATTGTAGAGGTTTATTCTTCCAATACAGTGAAACTTTAACCAAGTGTTTGATTTAACCTAATCATAATGTTTCACCAAGTAGTATCCACACATAGTTTCAATTTAAATAATTTAAACACACTAACGCGCGAATATCACATTGAGTATTAAATAAAATATTTAAAATAAAAACCAACATATCACTTAATATCTGTGATGTTACTTAAATTAAACTGATTTATTAATTTGGTATTTAGAATTTTATATGATTTATTAATAGTATATCAATTAATATCAATAATAAATAATAATGGAATTGACTCGCTGGTTTTTGAGGTATTATTAGAAAATTCTTAAAAGATCATCAAATATCATTTAAACACACTAACGCGGGAATGTCACATCGAGTAATATATAAAATATTTAAAATAAAAACCAACATATCACTTAATATCAGTAGTAAGTTTTTCAAATATCAATATTAAATTTGGAATAACATTTAAACTACCATCTAAAACAGCAGGGTTTCAGTAAATATCGAATATCTTAATAATTACTCATTGGATATTAATTAAATATTACATATTTAATATTAATGTATCACTTTATAGTAACAATAAATAGGAATAAAATTGATTCTACACTTTTTGAGATATCATTTGATATCATTTGGTTTCAGTAAATATCGAATATCTTAATAATTACTCATTGGATATTAATTAAATATTACATATTTAATATTAATGTATCACTTCATAGTAACAGTAAATAGAAATATAATAGATTCGGCAGGTTTTGAGATATCATTTGAAAATACTGAAAATATCACAAAAAAATGCATAATCACACCAAAACGCGAATATCGCATGAATCATGCATTGACTATTGTTTATAATATACAAAATCTTAAGAATTATTCATTGAACATTAATGAAATTTCACACATTCAATACTAATGTATCAATTCATATTATCAATAAATGGCAGCAAAATTGATACGACAGTTTGTCAGGTATTACATGAAACTTTTAAAAATATCAGCACATATCGGATACTTACAATAAAATGCGAATATCGCTTAAAGCGTGCATTGAATATTATTTAAAAAATAGAAGTAAACAAAAATATATCATTCAATATCAGTAATAAGTTGTATTACATGTGGTGCGCTAGTTTTTCAGGGGTCGATATTTGATTGTACTTCATTCGGAAAACACTTCAACTACCACCTAAAATAGCATCATTAAAAATGGAATATCTTAAGAAAAAATATAATACATATAAGAAATAAATATGAGCAATATTGATTCGACAGTTTTTAAGATATTATTTTAAAATACCAAACATATCAATAATAAGATAAGTAAGAAATTTATTTTATTTTCATTAAAGATGAAATATCGTAAGAAAACATATAATACATACAGGGTGTCTCCTAAAAAACGCCGCTGGCTATAACTCCTTTATTTATTGGTCGATTTCAAAAAAACAAAAACAAGATTAAAAGGCTCCACATGTTCTACAAAGGGACCCTAATTTTGTTTTTTTGCAAAATCAACTTTAATTTCCGCGATAGTCAACTTTTGTTTTCAAATGGTTACATATACTTTCTTTTTTTTTCTGGTTGAGATTATTTTTCTGAATACAAAGATGTATAATAAGTTGGCTTCGATGGAATAATCGTTACAGAAAAAAAAATGTTTATATAGTTTTTCTAGTGTGGCGTGAAAAACAAAGCGAACACAATGTGGAAAACAATATGTAATATTTTATTAGAATAATTCAAAATTTGTTTCAGAAAATACAAATGTATCTATAAAAGTTGTTCAAACTGACGGCCACTTTGACTACATTAAATACATACACAACTGACATTTTCTCTTTATTGCATAAGTTGCATTTAATATACAATTAGGAGTTATTTCTCGTGTTTTCCACATTATGTTTGCTTTGTTTTTCACGCCACACTTGAAAAATTTTTTTTTATATATAACGAATATTCCATCTAAGCCAACTTGTTATACATCTTTGGATTCAGAAAAATTCTCTACCAGAAAAACAATAAGAAAATATATGTAAACATTTGAAAAATAAAAATTGACTAATGCTGAAATGAAAGTTCATTTTGCAAAAAAAAAACTAAATTAGAGCCCCTTTGTAGAACATGTGGAGGCATTTAATATTGTTCTTGTTTTTTTTTTAATCGGCCAATAAATAAAGAAGTTATGGCCAGCGGCGTCTTTTAAGAGACACCCTGCATAAGAAATAAATATGAGCAATATTGATTCGACAGTTTTAGAGATATTATTTTATAATACCAAACGTACCATTAATAAGATAAGTGTCAAATTTATTTTTTATTAAAAGATATATTATTTTTGTAAATATGTTATTTGTAAAATTTATATGGTATTATTACTCTGCACAAAAATAACATGTCTCTCGATAAAGAGTAATTTTTTTACCTTACCTAACTAATTTGTTTTTTTTTATTATGCAAAACACTTAATCGTATTTTACTATAATTATTACAATCTGATCAAAGATGGATCAATGAGTAATGTTATGCCAACTTAAATTACTAAATGAAAGTTTGAACGTGTCTAACTAATGATATTTTTAATATTTTCAAATGATACATCAAAATGACTGATACAGTATCTCTGTACTCTTGAGAATGGTCGTGAGCCCGAAACAATTGTAGAGGTTTATTCTATCAATACAGTGAAACTAACCAAGTGTTTGATTTAACCTGATACATCAAAAACTAAGCCATTCTCAACAACCCGAATTGTGATGTCTAGATAAATTTAAACTTAAATTTCTACTCAAAAATTATAGAAACAGTAAAAAGAAAATAATTTCCATGGGATGCAAATTAAATACAAATCAATCGTGAAATATGAAAATATATGTTTAAATTTTGTTTTTCAGATTTTTCGTTCTATTTATTATCACATTTGGTTAATTTTTGCCTAAAAATTGAATTTTCATGAAAATATCTTGTATTTTCAATGAATTTTAAATAATAATAGTTTGTTTTAAATTTATACCAGTACAATAAATAGCTCATATAAATAACATTCTGTATAATATCATTAATAATACTGTTTAAAATATTGCATGTTTTCTTCCTTCTGTCTTCACCGCGGGAGTTGTGGGATTTCTATCCCCTCCTGGGTTAATGGTATTGAAGGATGTTGTCGGTCTTCTTCATTCCTCTTGTTTAGATCTTGTTATTTAATTTTTTTTTATTTTTAGTTTAAAAGGTGTGTATTTCAGTTTTCTTATGTGTTCTTTCAGGTTGTTATATTTATTTATTGTTTTCGTTGTTAAGTTTTGTGTATGTTTTGCTGTTGTAAATTTTTCTGTTCTCAGATCTGACTATCTTCTTGTATTGTGTTGATGGAATTGTTTATTATTTGTTAGTGTCATGTTCGTTTTTGTTAGGTTGTTTTTAATTTTATATATTAATAATAGATTACTTAGTTCTATCATGTTTCTCACATTGAGCTCCTTAGTTTTCTTATATAATTCTGATGTATTTGTTCTTCGGTCCAGTTTGTTCAGTTTTTTTAATATTTTGTTTTGTTGTGTCTGTAGTTTATTCAGGTTTTGTTCAGTTGTATTTCCCCATATGTTGAGATAGTTGATTTTTGATGTAAACAGTGCTTGCTATATTTGTTTCTTTTTCTCTTCCGGTACGTAGTTTCTGATTTTCATTATGGCGGCGATAGTTTTAGAGTTCCCTTTTTTAAGCGTTCCTATGTGTTGGTCCCATTTCAGGTTGCTTTGTATTTTAAGTCCTAGATAATTCATTTATTTTATTTCTTTATTTTTGTATTCTTGATCGTGATGTTTATGGCTTTTGGTGTTTTATCGTTTGAGAATATCATATATTCTGTTTTTGCTTCGTTTATTGTTAGCAAGTTATTGAAAAACCTGTTTTCCAGCAGGTTTATATCTTCGTTCATATTCTCTTCTATTTCTCTATATTTTTTCCCGTGTAAACTATACAGGAAAATTTGAAACCTTGACGTGAATACAAAATGTTCTTTAGGTATCATTTGATTTATGTTAAGGAGATACCGTTTGAAGTTCAGGAGACTAAATCAATCTATTTAGGTGCTCATTCGATTTTTGGAGATTAAGGATAGAACGAATATTCTTTCTCTGAAGTTTTAAAAGATTAATCTTAAATTTAGTTGAACTGCAATTCCTATTTATATTGTACAACTTTTCATGACTTTTGATTAATTGCCGCAGTCATGAAACGCTGTAGAAAAACGATGAATAGCTTTTCACGATTTTTGGATTGATATTGTGTCAATGTTCCTCCTCAATCTTTCAGTTTGCATTGCTTCGAGTTCGAGAGAAGATATTGTAGGATATAATATTAAATATGAACCGTTGAAAATTAGAGTCATGTAAGTTAGTTTTTACCAGGGATGTTGTGCCTCGTATATTTTTGAATTTGAATTTAAAAACAAAAAACGACTTACATCACTCTGGTTTTCAATGGCTCATATATTATATGATAATGACTCAATTCTGCAGTTTCTCATGATTTTGGATTAGGTACTTGTGTCAACGTTCCTGTCCGAATATATCTCGCTCTTCCCGTTTCTGGTGCTTCATGTGAGAGAAGAAGGATGCAGAAAACCAGCAATTGGCTCAGCGAACTTGATTTTCACATTTGTGCTATATGTTGCGTTTTGAATATTTCACTTCTGACATTGACGCAGAATTGGGTAATTTTAAATTAATCGATAGTGTGACTAAAAATACGGCAGTTCTATTATTTACTCATGTACGCAATTGTGCATTAATTTTTCAGTAATAATTTCAGTCAATAATTGATTCCGTAATATGATATTAATACTCGTAGCATTTAAACAATAATGTCGATATTTCTTGGCCATTGATAATGCTACAAACGTGCATAACTTAAAAGTATGTTTTGCGCACCATAAAACTATTCGTTTTAAATGCATTCCGCGCTATCGCGGTGACTTGCATTGTTAAACGTTTCCAATCACGGCTTGCATGCAAGGAAACTATCTCGTAAGTCACTATCGTAATCTTTTGCGGTTTTTAGCGTATCATCGTATCATTAGCCTTTATCGTGGGCGTCTGGAAATGCAAATCTTCATGTGTCCAACTTTTATCTGGCGTTTGTTTAAAACTAATTCTTCTGACTATCAAATCGGTCACGTAACTATAATCAAAGTGCGACTAATCCATGCCATTGTTTGTACGTGCGACATACGCTCGAAATCGCTAAATGGCACATAGGAATTATATTTACTGCGTTTTCCTAGAGTCGCCTACAGTGAACTTGAACAGCAGTCGCTCTTGGCAGTGGAAAATTAGCTAGAAATAGACCAGTCCTAACAAATTTCAATCGTATTAATCAACTGTAATAACTTCTGAGGCAAATTATTAAGTAACAATTGGGAGTAACCTCCACACAATTACGCAGAATATTGATGAGCTAATAACAGAGATAGCTGTCCACATACGAGTTGGCATTCAAGTGCTCGTGTACTCGCGCCTTATCGCGTTGTGAAATGGGTTTTAATGTCTATTTATAATTATATAATCTATTAAGGAATAATTGTTGCAATTTGCGCGTATAAATTTAAACCGCTTGTAAGCGCTTTTTCGCAAACATATTTACGTTTATTGTAAATAAACCAAATTTTGTCTAACAATAAAACTTTTTGTATTTTTCAGACGCGATGATGATCATCTGGCCGATGTGAAGAATCAAGCGACAACGAATAAGGAAACGAATATTTCTCGAATCTCATCGAACCTGCTGTTAAATTTAAACAAAGACAGTTTTCTGGACCTCTCCGACATAATAACGCCCGTGGAAGAGGAGATGCTGCGATGTCTGTGCGCCAAAGGGTCCACGAGGACGCACAAGCGCAAGAAGCTGGACACCATCAGGGAAGTGTGCATCTCCAGGGACACTTTCACGAATATCTGGATTGACTCCTACTGCACCGCCTAGTTTTATATGACAACGATTGAAGTATTATGGGAGGTGTGATCTTGTGCCATATTAATTTATAACCGCAATAAATTTTGTTGCAGCGGACTACTGTTATAATTTATTGCTATATTTTTAAGATGTATTTTTATACTTGTATCGATCGATATTGACAACAACAATATGATTAAATGTTTTTTAAAACTTTATTTCTTCATTTCTCGGTTTTCTTTATTTTATAAATAAATATCACTTCTGGAGTTCTGCTGTAAATTTTCGCTCCTAAATTATTTATTTACACATAACGTATGGGCTGCCATAATTCACGTGGGCGCGCAAATCTAAACCTGAACCTGCCTGTGAATTTATTTCGGTGTTTTCATTTCTTCTCTGGTTTATTTGCGGAAAACGGAAAATAAGTACGTACTATTTTTGCGGACAAGGCTGCCTTTCTTCTAAATTTATAGAGCGATTATTCGCGCGCAACTACAAAACCGTTGCGGATTCATTTATTACGTAGAGCTCTCCAGGATAACGTGCTTACGTAAACTGACGAAAATACTTCTCGCTCAATTATTTAGTTATTTTCGGTCGATACATTTTGGATTAAATTGATTCATGAAGGTTAAACGTAAATCATTTATAACACATGTACCTGGGGGCTAAAATCTCCTAAATTACCTATTTTAAAATATCTATAATTCATTAAAAATACTGATAATAATACCATTATTAAATTAGGTGACACTTAAATTAGGTGACACTACAATGGATATTTGATCGAGCATATAATCTTCATTGTTACTTTATTATATGACTTATATAATTTATTTATGAATGACAGAAGTAATTATATTCATTACCTGAGTTTTAAAATCGTTGTGTAATCATCCTTCAGGTTTTTGGGCCGAATTTGATATATTGCATATTTGTTATGATTGTTGTTATGATTGGAATGTGATGTGATCACAAAATAAGTTTTCGTAGCATTACAGATTTCAAAAACGAGTGTTTTTGGTTTTTGGTAAGAGACTTGCGAATCTACTAGTAGACGAGTTTTGTTGTGGGCATTCCTCATTATCATCGAAATTCACTTTCACTAAATCGAATTTACTTATGTTTTAAATACTCATTTTCTTTCAAAACTTATTATTTCACTATATCACAATTTGAATAAAGTTATACACAATAATATCAAAAATGTATTATTTCTGATATAGCAAATTTAGAGAGATTTCACTATACACATATGATCAAGATTATTGCATATCGATTTTTAATCCCAGCGAAACAAATTTCTATGGGCTTTGTTTATTATCATCGAAATTCACTTTCACTAAATCAAATTTATTTATGTTTCAAATAGAGAAATAGAAGACAATATGAACGAAGATAAAAAACTGACTTACACCACTCTAGTTTTCAACGGTTCATATTTAATATTATATCTTACAATATCTTCTCTCGAACACGAAGCAATGCAAACTGAAAGGGTGAGGAGCAACATTGACACAATATCAATCCAAAAATCGTGAAATGCTGTTTATCGTTTTTCTACAGCGTTTCATGACTGCGGCAATTAATCAAAAGTCATGAAAAGTTGTACAATATAAATCGGAATTGCAGTTCAACTAAATTTAAGATTAATCTTTTAAAACTTCAGAGAAGGCAAATTCTTTCTATCCTTAATCTTCAAAAATTGAATGAGGACCTAAATAGATTGATTTAGTCTCCTAAACTTCAAACGGTATCTCCCTAACATAAATCAAATGATACCTAAAGAACATTTTGTATTCACGTCAAGGTTTCAAATTTTCCTGTATAGTTTACACGGGAAAAAACCATAGAGAATTAGAAGACAATATGAACGAAGATATAAAACTGCTGGAAAACTGGTTTTTCAATAACTTGCTAACAATAAACGAAGGAAAAAAACAGAATATATGATATCTCAAGCGATAAAACAACAAAAGACATAAATATCACGATCAAGAATACAAAAATAAAACAAACAACATAAATCAATTATCTAGGACTTAAAATACAAAGCAAGCTGAAATGGGATCAACACATAGAAACGCTTAAAAAAAGGAATCTGAAAGAAACCTGAATAAACTACAGACACAACAAAACAAAATATTAAAAATACTCTACAAACTGGACCGAAGAACAAATACAGCAGAATTATATAAGAAAACTAAGGAGCTTAATGTAAGAAACATGATAGAACTAAGTAATCTACTATTTTATTAAAAACAACCTAACAAAAACGAGCATGATACTAACAAATAATAAACAATTCCATCAACAAAATACAAGAAGAAAGTCAGATCTGAGAACAGAAAAATTTACAACAACAAAACATACACAAAACATAACAACGAAAACAATAAATAAATATAGCAACCAGAACGAACACATAAGAAAACTAAAATACATACCTTTTAAACTAAAAATAAAAAACCTAATTTTAAATAACAAGATCTAAACAAGAGGAATGAAGAAGACCGACAACATCCTTCAATACCATTAACCCAGGAGGGGAGAGAAATCCCACAACTCCCGAGGTGAAGACAGAAGGAAGAAAACATGCAATATTTTAAACAGTATTATTAATGATATTATAGCATGTTATTTATATGAGCTATTTATTGTACTGGTATAAATTTAAAATAAACTATTATTATTTAAAATACATTGAAAATACAAGATAGTTTCATGAAAATTCAATTTTTGTGCAAAAATTAACCAAATGTGATAATAAATAGGACGAAAAATCTGAAAAAAAATGTATACGTTTATTTTCATATTTCACGATGATTTGCATTTAATTTGCAACTCATGGAAATCTTTTTCTTTTTACTTTTCTATAATTTTTGAGTTGAAATTTAAGTTGAAATTTATCTCGACATCATAATTCGGGTTATTGAGAATGGCTTAGTTTTTGATGTATCATTCGAAAATCAAAATTATTAATTATATTATAAAGAATGTTACACTAAACTATTACACCTACACTAATTGGTAGAAGGTGTAATGATAAATAATTATATAATAAAGAATGTAATTTCATATGAGCTATTTATTATACTGGCATAAATTTAAAATAAACTATTATTATTAAATACTCATTTTCTTGCAGAAGTGAATCACAATTTGCCTAAAGTCTTACTACACAACAATATAAAAAATGTATTATTTCTGACATAGCAAATTATGAGAGATTTCGTTATATACATATGATCAAAATTATTGCATATCGATTTTTAATCCCAGCGAAACAGATTTTTATGGGCTGTGTTCGTGAATCAATCAATAATTTGGATCATATGTGTAATAACAACCCATACTTCTCAGTGCAGAATGATAGCAATTCGATTTTATCACTCTGAAAAACAAAATCCTCTTCAAATTTTCAAAGAACATGGCAAGTATTATATACATAGCTATTAGTTTTCATGTAAGCTTTCTTCAAACCTGGCACTAAATTTGCAATAATCTAATGTTGTTATGGATATTCGGAAACAACACTTGTTAAAAAGAGGGTGAGTCACGGGTTTTACGCACAATTTGACGCCGAATATGGAACAAAATTGTTATCTTCTACTGTGAATCATATATGAGTAGCTGTTTCTATGTAATCTAATTGATTTTTAAAAAGCAAATATTTTTTCGAGTAAACCAAAAAAAAGATTTTTTAGTCCTGCATTTAATGAAATATTTTTCATAACCCTGATAAGACTTTTTTTTTTAAATACATATACTGCTTTTCATAAGATAAGGATATTGTCGGAAACCGTATATTACTTTTGCTTATGATATGTTTTTGTTGACAAAATTAAGGCTGATGCATTTTTTGACAATATCCTTACGAAAAACAGTATTTTTGCGAAAAACGATAGTGAAATACCGATAAAATAAACTACCACTTATAGTTTTAATATTGCAGCCATAATTTACTGGGACTTGTTATTTATGTTTCACATCACGTATCAGATTTTTTAGTCGTGCATTTAATGATTTTTTTTTCATAAGCCTGATAAGACTTTTTGCAATACATATACTGCTTTTCATAAGATAATGATATTGTCGGAAAACGTATCATATTACTTTTGCTTATGATATTTTGTTGTTGATAAAATTAAGACTGATGCATTTTTTGACAATAATCTTATGAAAAACGGTATTTTTGCGAAAAACGAAAGCAGAAAGCCGATGAAATAAACTACCACTTATAATTTTAGCATTGCAGTCATAATTTACTGGGACTTTTATTTATGTTAGATATGTTGCATTTATGTGGGTTATTTTTCAGCTACAGCGGAGGGTGCACAGACAGACTGAACATACATACATAATAATCAGTCAGATAGTCAGTCAAATGGACAGACAAGCAGGTAGGCAGATATATAGACAGACAGACAGTCAGTGAAGTTTCTCCACAATTTTGTCATAAAAGTTTCTGGAAGGATGCCAATCTTGCTTTAAATACATAGTTCAAGAATCTGAGTTTTGTCTGTCAAGAGGGTTCATACTTTGGGGTTTCAAGACACTTGAAAACAATCAGTCAGTCAGTCTGTCAGACGGACAGACAAGCAGGCAGGCAGGCAGATATATAGACAAACAGAGTCGTGAAGTTTCTCCACAATTTTGTCATAGAAGTTTCTGCAAGGATGTCAATCTTGATTTAAATACATAGTTCAAGAATCTGAATTTTGTCTTTCAAGAGGGTTCATACTTTGGGGTTAACAAGACATATAAGATGTGTTTTTAGAAATTTAGAAATAATATTTTCTCTGGAGATGAAAATGTTATCATTTCCACATCTCACATTTCACATTTCACATATCACATCTCACATTTCACATATCACATCTCACATCTCACATCTCGTAGCACTAGAATCTGCTAATTTTAAAGTCATTTTTTTAGTGAATAGTTTGGAGATTGTGAAATATTAAAACAAGAGATTCTAAAATAATTTAGTCCTAATTTAGTAAAATAATTGACTAAAGACTAAATGCATGTATCTACCGCCAAGCGGTCATCTTCAGTAGATACACTGCTTGCTAGGTGCTTCTCCAGTATCGATAATTTTATAATTTCGATATTTTCTAATGATACGAGATTTTAAGAATTCCAGAAATATTGTCTAAATTTAATTTTTGCATGTCGTTAATTTTATAATTTCAAAATATTCCGGTGTTGCGAGATATCAATTTTAAAATTAAGTGTTCATCACAGACGATAATTTTATAAATTGGAACCTTTGGTAAGGGACGGGAATCTGGAAGTTTCAAAGTAAAATTGCTATTAGAATTAAAATTTATTTATGGTGGCAAATTTGAAATTTTACTATTATATCGAGGGATAATGATATTCGAATTTCAAAATAAAATACGTTCCCATATGAAATTTAAGCTAAACATTGGAGAATATTGTCGATAATTTTATAATTTGAAAATATTCACGTGGCCCGACATAATATTATAATTTCAAAATATTCACATGGCACGAGAAATTTTATAATTTCAAAATATGCACGTGGTACGAGATAATCAATTTTAAAATTGAGTCTTCATCACGGACGCTAATTTTAAAAATTGGAACTTTTGGGATCAGAAGGGAATCTGTAAATTCAAAAATTATAGTGCTATTAGAATTAAATTTTCTGTAGGATGTCAATTTTGAAATTTCGAAATTTTCTCGAGGGACAAACGTATTGGGATTTTAAAACAAAATTTTAAAATATGTTACCAAATGAAATTAATTAAAAAAATTGCAGAATAAAGAAACCATTCAATAATTACACACAAAAATATATTGGAACAATCAAACAAAATAAAAATATTACTGGAAATAGCATAGAAAAGGCAACTGTGGAAAGCTTAGATAAAAAGAAATTCAAAACTTGAATCAAAATAATTGATGTAAAAACTGTTAATTGTATTTAATATAATGGATAAAAACGTAAACAGAGAAAAACAACTAAATTGAACAAGCTGTGCAAGTAGCATTAAAAATTGAAAGCAATGAAATCTTGAAATTATCCATAAAAAAATATGGAGAAAATCAATGAAAGTTATTAAAATTCAATGGAATTGAAACACTCGGCTCAAAGGATAGCCTATTCCATATATTACAGTATATATCAATATCATAAACTTGATCACCATAATTATGTATTAGATAAATTGTAATTTATCTTAAATTGTAAGTAATTGTGCTATTATATGGAATAAATGTTCATTCTACTACTCTCAATGGAAAAACTTGCGGAGAAAATTGAATCAGTGGAAAATGGCACAGGAAGTGCGATATACTCGTAATAATATTACTGAAAATTAGCACAGGAAAAACTGAAGAAACTGTGCAAAATGGAACTACAAAATTGAACGAACAGAATTCTTGACTTTCCTTTCACACAGAATATCAGCTCATTTTGAGATTTAACCCCTCCCTATTTTATCCCCTTTTTTATCCCCTTCCCTTATTTTTTATGTCCATTATATTGCGATAATGGTTTCAAGCGATATACCCGAAAAGTTATATGGGACATTTGCAACCATTATTAAGTAGTTTGATATCTAGGTTTTTAATGTTCACAAAAGAAGCAATGCCAATTTGAATCTACAGTTATCACTCACTTCATAGTCAGTTAACTTATAAAAGGAAAGCACCTATAATCTTAATTGTATTTTTCTTAGGTCGGCAAGAGAGGTATAAAATGTTGCTTTTACATTACTTTACGTAGAAACTTTACGTTTTATCATGATAATTTTTGCTGAAGTATTAATTTTTGAGTCTTTTGATTTGGGATGAAAATGTTTGCTGAAATATTCATTTTCCAGGCTTCTGATTTAAAAAAGAAAAATTTTACGGAAGTATTCAGTATCGAGCCTTCTTCTGATATAGAAAAGCTTAGCTTTCGAAATGTCTTGTGCTCACAGAACCATAATGTTTTGAATCTAGCCTCGCTTTTAGTATGCCAACATAGGCAACTTCATCTTCCAATCAATTCAGAATTAGCATATGTTATCTGAGAGAATTATTTATTTTGCGTATGGCGATAGTCATTGTGATCGAGATTATGCAAGAATTGTCTGGTCGTTTGTTGTTAGTTCATTTAGTTTACGTTTTACAAAGAAAAACGCTATCCAGGGTGCACCACGTGGAGGCGAACTAACCCTACACCCCAATGAAGTATGAAATGCTAAACACGACAAATCACTAAAATAGTGTCGATTATTTGGAAAATTCTGAAACTTCGAAAAGTTTCGGAAAAAACTTGTTCACAACAATATGTCTAAATATACATCTATATTAGAACTGATGATTGTTTTTATATGAATACAGTTTTTTCGGGTTTTATTTATAACATTGAGAAAAAGCTACAGTGTCTTAACACCTTGCTAAAGTTAACTAATGTTAATGGTTTTCTAAAATGTTTAAATGTTAATGTTTTTCAAAAATGTTCAATACCATTACAACAAACGCTACTAATCTGGATACATTAACAGAATAAAACACTTACTATGTTGTGACTAAATGTACTGTTACATTAGTTTAAGTTTCGACTTTTAAGGTCATAAGGTAAGCGAAAACCAGGATGAGATGGAAAGGTGTAGATGAGGGAGATCCTAAAGAAATTCTAATGACAACGAATTTAAAAGGGAATCAAATGCCAGATATTGTGCGAGGCAGAGAGGCAAGAGAGGGAGATAGAGAGAGAGAGAGAGAGAGAGGGAGAGAGAGAGAGAGAGCGAGAGGAGAGAGATAGGAAAGAAAATTACAAATTAAGAATGATCAAAATTATGTTTTTTGCTTTACAGTTCAACAAACTTAAAATTCAAAATTTTCTGTTAATCAAAACGTACCAACACATTCTAAAAGAATTTTGAAATTAAATATTTTAAAACAACATCTAGACATCAAACAAAAATCAGTCAAATATTCAAGGTTCATTAGTGAAAATCGATTAAATTTTCTACTGCATGTATTAAAGCTAGACAAATTTTCAACTGCAACTGCTGGAACCATTCAATGTATGTATTTTTTTTAGTTTTTTAGTTTCAAGATTGAAAGTGTGAAGATTTATTAAATTTAAAGATGAACTGTCGGAATTTTTAATTAAAACTAATTAAAAGAACAATAGTCGTTAATGTCAAATCTATCAAATTTGTGACTAATACAGCCAATATCTGCAGAAAAGAACCTGCAAATTTTAAACGTTAGCAGTGAAAATTGCAAGAATTTTCAGTTGGAACTCCAAACTCGTCGTATTTACAACTGAGGAAATCTCTCGAATAAAATTTGTTTTTTTTGCAACTGTCAAATTTGTCATATTTTCAAAGTTACAGTGAAAATTGGAAGAATTTTCAGTTGGAACTTCAAACTCGTCGTATTTTCAACTGAGGAAATCTCTTGAATAAAATTTGTAATTTTTGTTGTTGCAAGTGTCCAATTTGTCAAATTTTCAAAAGTAACTAATCAAATCTGCAATTTTTTAACTCTTTGTGTGAAATTATATCATTTAATTTCATAAACTTTTTTGTGCTGTCAAATGTTCAATTGTAATTTTCCAATCTGGTTGACTTTTAACTGCATCTGTATAAATCTGTCAAATTGTCAATTCCAACTATGGAAAACTGCCAAATTGTGACTGAAACTGTCAAAGTTTGCCAGGTATTGAAATATGTAATACATTTATCAAAGATATCCAATTCTCAGCTGCAGCTGCCTGAATCTATCAATATATGTAAACAAATTGACTTCAAAATTGAATATCTATCCAAGATTCTATAACATCCACATACATTGTTTATCAATTTTTAAACTACTACATCTATCAAAGTCTGTCAAATTTTCAGCTGGGAGCTGCTTGAATACATTAATATGTGTGAAATATTTGGCTTTAGAGTTCAATATCTATGCAATTTTCTACAGGATCTATCAAATCAAAAAAAGGTCGTACTTAAAACTGTGGAAATCTCAGAATTAAATTTATAATTTTGGTTGAAATTGTCTAATTTGTCAAATTTTCAACTGTAACTCCCAAATCTTATTTTTTTTTACATTTTAAATGTGAAAATCCATCAGATGAGATTGAAATAGTCAAAATCTACCAAAATTTTACATATTGAAATGCAATTTTCTACAGCATCTATCAAAGCAAAAAATCGTCGTACTTTAAAACTGTGGAAATCTCAGAATAAAATTTGTAATTTTGGTTGGAATTGTCTAATTTTTTTAAATTTTCCACTGCAACTCCCAAATCTTGTATTTTTTTACATTTTAAATGTGAAAATCCATCAAATGAGACTGAAATAGTCAAAATCTATCAAAATTTTAAATGAAACTAGTCAAATCTGTAAAATACTTAAAGCGTGAGCAGTGAAATCGGACAAGTTTTTAGCTGAAACCATCAATTGTCGTATTTACATCTGTGGAATTATCTGAATTAAATTTGTAATTTTTTTTTACAGAGTAAAATTTGTCAAATTTTCAATAATTAAGTAATTAAATCTGAGAATATCTCACTCGTGATGGGAAGTTATAACATTACCTTACATTTTTTTTATGTTGTCAACTGTTAAATTGTTATTTATTAATCTAGTTAACTTTTAACTGCACATGTTTAAATTTATCAAATTTTCAATTCTAACTATTAAAACTGCCATTTGCGACTGAGACTGTTAATTGTTGAACTGCTGCATTTTTGAAAGTATGAAACTGAATCAAATCTTCAGCTCCAGCTTCTTGAATCCGTCAATATCTATCATATATTTGACTTCAGAATATCTACCGAATTTTCGACATCATCAATCAAAGTGTGTTAAATTTTCAACTGAAACTACCAATCTCAATTTTTATAAATATTAAGCGTCAGCAGTGAAAATTGCAAGAATATTCAGTTGGAACTTCAAACTCGTCGTATTTTCAAATGACGAAATCTCTCGAATTAAATTTGTATTTTTTTTTTGTAACTGTCACTGAAAGTGTGAAACTGAGTCAAATCTTCAGCTCCAGCTTCTCGAATCCGTCAATATCTATCAAATATTTTACTTCAGAATATCTACCCAATTTTCTACATCATCAATCAGTCTGTTAAATTTTCAACTGGAACTTTCAAATCTTAATTTTTATAAACATTAAGCGTTAGCAGTGAAAATTGCAAGAATTTCCAGTTAGAACTTCAAACTCGTCGTATTTACAACTGAGGAAATCTCTCGAATTAAATTTGTATTTTTTTTGCAACTGCCCAATTTGTCAAATTTTCAAAAGTAACTAATCAAATCTGCAAATTTTTAACTCCTTAAGTGAAATTATATCATTAAATCTCATAAACTTTTTTGTGCTGTCAAATGTTCAATTGTAATTTTCCAATCTGGTTAACTTTTAAATGCATCTGTATAAATCTATCAAATTCTGAATTCTAACTATTCAAAACTGCCATTTGCGACTGAGACTGTGAATTGTTAAAGTGCTACATTTATGAAAGTGTGAAACTATGTCAAATTTTCAGCTCCAGCTTCTTGAATCCGTCAATATCTATCAAATATTTGACTTTACAATATCTACCCAATTTTCTACATCATCAATCAAAGTCTGTTAAATTTTCAACTGAAACTACTAATCTTAATTTTTATAAATATTAAGCGTTAGCAGTGAATATTGCAAGAATTTTCAGTTGGAACTTCAAACTCGTCGTATTTACAACTAAGGAAATCTTTCGAATTAATATTGTAATTTTTTTTACTGTGTAAAATTTGTAAACTTTTCAAAAGTAAGTAATAAAATCTCAGAATTTTTTTACTCGTTCTGGGAAGTTATAACATTACCTTTCATATTTTTTTATGTTGTCAACGGTTCAATTGTAATGTTTTAATCTAGTTCACTTTTAAAGCATCTATTTAAATCTATCAAATTTTCAATTCTAACTATTTAATTGTTGAACTGTTACATTTATGAAAGTGTGAAACTGTGTCAAATCTTCAGCTCCAGCTTCTTGAATCCGTCAATATATATCAAATATTTGATTTCAGAATATCTACCCAATTTTCTACATCATCAATCAAAGTCTGTTAAATTTTCAACTGAAACTACTAATCTTAATTTTTATAAATATTACGCGTTAGCAGTGAAAATTGCAAGAATTTTCAGTTGGAACTTCAAACTCGTCGTATTTACAACCGAGAAACTCTCTCGAATGAAATTTGTATTTTTTTTGCTACTGTCCAATTTGTCAAATTTTCAAAGTAACTAATAAAATCTGCAAATTTTTAGCCCTTTAAGTGAAATTATACCATTAAATTTCATAAACTTTTTTGTGCTGTCAAATGTTCAATTGTAATTTTCCAATCTGGTTAACTTTTAACTGCATCTGTATAAATCTGTCAAATTGTCAATCCAACTATGGAAAATGCCAAATTGCGACTGAAACTGTCAAAGTTTGTCAGGTATTGAAATATGTTATACAGTTATCAAAGATATCCAATTCACCGCTGCAGCTGCCTGAATCTGTCAATATATGTAAAATATTTGATATCAATCCAGGATTCTGTAACCTCCGCTGTTATTGTTTATCAATTTTTGAACTACTACATCTATCAAAGTCTGTCAAATTTTTAACTGCAGCTGCTTGAATCCGTTAATATGTGTGAAATATTTGGCTTTACAATTTAATATCTATCCAATTTTCTACAGCATCTATCAAAGCAAAAAAAACGTCGCGCTTAAAACTGTGGAAATCTCAGAAGAATTAAATTTGTATTTTGGGTGGAACTGTCCAATTTGTAAAATTTTCAACTGCAACTCCCAAATCTTAATTTTTTTACATTTTAAATGTGAAAATCAATCAAATGAGACTGAAATGGTCAACATTTATCAAAATTTCAAATGAAACTAGTCAAATCTGTGAAATACTGCAAGCGTGAGCAGTGAAATCGGACCAGTTTTGAGCTGGAACAACCAATCGTCGTATTTACAACTGTGGAATTATCTGAAATAAATTTGTTATTTTTTTTACTGTGTAAAATTTGTCAAATTTTCGAAAGTAAGTAATTAAATCTGAGAATTTTTTACTCGTGCTGGGAAGTTATAACCTTACCCATCATAATTTTTTTATGATGTCAACTGTTACTGCCTTCCTTACTTTCGAGGATTTTTTTATGGAGTGATATTTGGAAGTCTTCAACTCTTCCCCCAATTACTACATCTATAGCTACATAATTGTTTCTCTCTTTATAACATTTTTGTCTATACTTGTGCTCATGTTATAAATAACCATATGTAATCTGACTTGTGTAAACATATTGGCAAATACGGAATAAATATTATTATTATTATTGTAAAATTGTATCATATGATAGTGAAAAGGTATAAATCTACAAAAAATATCAATCGGAGCCATGACCTTGTTAGAAGGCACTGTATAAATGTATTGTCGATTAGTAGCATATTTGATAGTACATGCAAACGCACCTATCTTGAACTTATGATAATAGATAAACATCATAGTATTATGCATACATGACATATTGATTATTTATCGACAAAATACATTTCACTTTACTAATCGCGTTCCCACACTCCTAGAATTATTGGACAGAATCGCTACGTTCTCTTGCTATATCTCTCTACACAAATGCGTTATACCAACAATCATTCGATAATTTATTTCGCGTTCAAGTACACCGCATAAATGTTTTGCTAATGGTTAACCTACACCCAGATTAACATATCAATACAGTTTCTAATAACGCTGTTGCGATGCGCTTGGTATTAATTCACGCTCCAATCATCAAAAACGAATACCATCATTAAATTAATAAATCTACCGCGGCATGTGATAACGCCCAGTGTTCGATATCTGATCGATATTCGCAAGTATGTATTTCGACTCCCACGCGAGTGCCTTCGAGTGTGCAAATGATACGCTTAAAAATAGCGCACGTTGAGTCTTTATCTCCGCAGCAGGGGTCAAGTAATTGTCCGTTTATGAGTAAAGCGCGACCAAAACCCATTACATTACACATTAGTGACGGATCAGTCTTCTGCGACGCCACAGAATGAGTGCTCCAAGTTTCCTCGTGTTGCTCCTGGCCTTAGCGTTCACTTATGGCAACGAGATTCAGGAAGCAAACTACAAACCAATCGTTATGTGGCATGGAATGGGTGAGGATTTATAAATTTGAATATTTTGAGTATTTTGGTGTACTTGCTGCTCAAAGATCAATGACCCATTCATTGAGCATAGGACTTTTAATCACATAAATTTCATTGCCATTGGGAAATCCATTTATTATACCAGTAAAATATTTTATGGACATAAGTTTTGAATCGTTAATACACTGAGAAAATAAAGTTTATTGGATAGCGTTGAAATATTACTCACTACTATTTTTTTAGTGAATAATGGGACATGTATGTATTTATATTCAAGACAATTAAAATATAGTAATACCATAAAATGTGGTAAAATTTTATGGTATCGAATAAAATATTGTACAATAATATACGACACACCTATTATGAATGCTCATGATAGGCTGGTTTAAGTTTTGAAAATTATTCGCGCTTTTTAAATAGTTTGCAAAAGTTCGAATACATTTTAGAAATTTTATTATAGATCCTTTATAGAATTTTTGAATTTAAAAATTTTCAATTTTGCTCATCAATAAATTTAAACTAGGAGTATAATTTATCAATAGGGAAAGGTCCATACATAAATATATTTTTTTATTTGTGTATTTGTTTATTTATCTATTAAATTTTATATAATATATATACTATATAATAATTTATGTATTATATGTGTTTTATTGTTTACGTTATACGGAAGGATTTTGATGAAGTAATATAATGTCTACAAAATGATTCAACTTAATGCTTCATTATGTCATGGGTACATATTTGTAGAAATTGCAAAATATGTCGTCTTTTCTTGTATTCATTTAAATGGTAAAATATTACTTAATAAAATGAATATTTGTTTTGCGCAAAGTAAAGAAAAACCATGATATGAAAAGCAAATCAAGGATCTAACAAATTATATATTCTCATTAGTATAGCTTATACTTATACTACTATAACAAGAGAAGTATAGACAATACCTACATTTTATTTCATAATTCCGAAAATATGAAAATTAATTAAACAATGTTGATATTTTACAGAATCGATTGTAACAGAAATTTAAATGTCAAAAACTTTTGATTTTTTATTTCGTACTAGTAAAATGATAGAAACTTTAGCGTTTTGTTGCAGTGCTGTTTTACTCTATCAAGTATAAACTCATTATATTAAATAATCGATTATATATTATAATTATGTCAAATATTAAATGTATATAAACTTGTATTGGCTAACTTGTTAATTAATAAATAAATAAATTACCGAAAATTTCTATTTTTGTGTGTGAAGAAGTAGCTCAAAAGTTTGATCATTTATTAAAGCATGCCTCATAGAAATAAGATATTCCAGTGACACACACCAATCAGGTTTCAGTGGATATTAGAGACAAAAAACCGCAACTTAAATTATTATGAATAAAAGTGTATAATTTTACACAACTGTCAAGTTTTTCAATTAATTATCAAATATGAGTTAATTTTAATTTCCAAAATAAATAAAATAAAAAAATTTATTGCCCAAAATTTCTGTTTTTTTGTGTGAAGAAGTAGAGCAAAAGTAAGATAATTTATTAAAGCATGCCTCATAGTAATAAGATATTCCCGTGACACACACCAATCAGGTTTCAGTGAATATTAGAGACAAAAGACTTACAGCCTTTTATTCATACAAATTTCAACTCTGATTTAGCGGTGTATTACAAAGGGTTGCCATGGTTACTAAGATTAAACCACCGTTAAACCGCAGCTTAAATTATTATGAATAAAAGTGTATAATTTTACACAACTGTCAAGTTTTTGTCAATATTATGAGATAATTTCTAAATTATTAATTAGTTAGATTCAATTAATTATCAAATATGAGTTAATTTTAATTTCCAAAATAAATCAAATAAAGAAATGTATTGCCCAAAATTTCTATTTTTTTGTGTGAAGAAGTAGAGCAAAAGTAAGATAATTTATTAAAGCATGCCTCATAGTAATAAGATATTCCCGTGACACACACCAATCAGGTTTCAGTGGATATTAGAGACAAAAGACTTACAGCCTTTTATTCATAAAAATTAAAACTCTGATTTAGCAGTGTATTACATGGTTACTAAGATTAAATCACCGTCAAACCGCCGCTTAAATTATTATGAATAAAAGTGTATAATTTTACACAATTGTCAAGTTTTTGTCAATAATCTGAGATAATTTCTAAATTATTAACTAGTTGAGTTAATTTTATTGAGGAAGAAAAATATGTACAGATATCGAGAAATCAACTGAATATCAAAAGTAAACTGTGTATTGAATTAAGGAAGTGTTGTGTTACTTGTGGTAAACATTTTTGACAATCACGTGTGCTTTTTATATCTGTTAACAGTGGAAGTCAAATTGAGTTATTTAGTTTTTAATTTCTTGTTATTATTTTAATACCTCTAAAAAAGGATAACGTTGGGTTATATTATTATCAATTGGAGGTTATAATTTTTGTCTGTAACGTGTGCTTATGAAATGCATGGAAGTAAAAAGTGACTTATGTTTTTATCAATACACTTACTTCTTTGAAAATCTTGACAAAAAGAGCCAAAATTATCCTTTATTGTTTTCAATTTGTGGTTATAATTTTTTTTTTACATGTTATTTATGAAATTTGTGGATATAAAAATTGCGTTACGTTTTTTCAATTCACTATCTTTGAAAAAAAACAACAAAAAAGAGCCAAAATTGGGTTATATTGTGTTTTATAATTTTTTTCTGTTGCGTGTGATTTATGAAATGTATGTAAGTAAAAATTTAATTGTTTTTTTTCAAATTCACTTTCTCTTTTGAAAATTATTTTCAAAAAAGAGCCCAAATTGGGTACTATTATTTTATATTTGTGGTTATAATTTACGACTGTCACAAGTGATTTATCAAATGTGTGTAAGTCTAAATTGGGTTCGAATGTTATTCAACTTGTGGTTATAATATTTGGCTGTCACTATCACGTGTACGTTTTTATATCTGAGAACAGTGGAACTCAAAAGTCAAAAAAGGCCTAAATTGGGTTATATTGTTGTCAATTGGAGATTATAAAATTTTTTCTGTAACGTGTGATTTATGAAATGCATAGAAGTAAATAGTGACTAATGTTTTCTTCAATACATTTACTTCTTTGAAAATTATTTACAAAAAAAGAATTGAGTTATTTAGTGTTTAATTTCTTGTTATTATTTTAATACCTCTAAGGGGTTTTTTGTCAAAATTGACCAAATTGAGTTATATTGTTTTCAATTGGAGGTTAAAAATTTTGTCTGTAACGTGTGATTATGAAATACATGGAAGTAGAAAGTGACTTATGTTTTCATCAATACACTTACTTCTTTGAAAATCTTTACAAAAAAAAAGCCAAACCTATCCTTTATTGTTTTCAATTTGTGGTTATAATTTTTTTTTTGTAACATGTTATTTATGAAATTTGTGGATATAAACATTGAGTTACGTTTTTCAATTCACTATCTATGAAAAAAATAAATAAAAAAGAGCCATTGTGTTTTATAAATTTTTTCTGTTGCGTGTGATTTATGAAATGTATGGAAGTAAAAATTTAATTGTTTTTTTTCAATTCCTTTCCTTTTTTGAAAATTCTTTACAAAAAAAAACCTAAAATTGGGTTCTATTATTTTATATTTGTGGTTATAATTTACGACTGTCACAAATGATTTGTCAAATATGTGTAAGTCTAAATTGTGTTATAATCTTGTTCAACTTGTGGTTATAATTTTTGGCTGTCATTTGTCATTTGTTAAATATGTAAAAGTCAAAATTTCCTTAAATGCTATTTATATTGCCCAAAATGCAATACGTTATTTATCATTTTATGGTATTTGGTGAATGCAGTTCTGGAACTAAAAGTAATGGAGAGACTCAACAACCAAACGAGTTGTTAGGGATGAACTCCATAAGTACCGAGTGATCAATTTTTCAGCTCTAGTTATCCATGGAAATTTAAGTCATAACTCGCAGCGAGATCAATATGAAAGGCGTTATCATCGGTCTCGTCTTATTGGTTGCGAGTCATGACTTAAATTTTGTGGATAACTAGGGCTCAAATTTACAAAAAAAGAGCCAAAATTATCTAATATGGTTTCCAATTTGTGGTTATAATTTTTTACTGTAACATGTGATTTATGAAATTTATTGATATAAAAATTGAGTTAAGTTTTTTCAATTCACTATCTTTGAAAATTATTTTCAAAAACGAGCCAAAATTGGGTTATATTGTGTTTTATATATTTTTTCTGTTACGTGTGATTTATGAAATGTATGGAAGTAAAAATTGAATTGTTTCTTTTTCAATTCACTTTCTTTTTTGTAAGTTCTTTTCAAAACAGAGCCCTAATTGGGTTCTATTATTTTATATTTGTGGTTCAAATGACTGTCACAAGTGATTTGTCAAATGTGTGTAAGTCTAAACTGGATTAGAATATTTTTAAACTTGTGGTTATAATTTTTGGCTGTCATGTGTCATTTGTTAAATATGTGAAAGTCAGAATCTCCCAAAATGCTATTAAAATTGCCCAAAATGCTATTAAAATTGCCCAAAATGCTATTTTCCCAAAATGTAATATGCTATTTATCATTTTTTAGTATTTAGTGAATGCAGTCCTGGTACTCAAAATAATGGAGATTCTCAATAACCAGATGAGTTGGTAGGGATGAACTCCATAAGTACCGAGTGATCAATTTTTCAGCTCAAGTTATCAATGGAAATTTAAGTCATGACCTAAATTTTGTGTAAGTCTAAAGTGGGATAGAATATTTTTCAACTTGTGGTTATAATTTTTGGCTGTCATGTGTCATTTGTTAAATATGTGTTATATAAATTGCCCAAAACGCAGTTTCCCATAGTGCAATATGCTATTTATCATTTTCTGGTATTTAATGTATGCAGTCCTGGAACTCAAAATAATGGAGAGACTCAATAACCAGATGAGTTGACCTGCATAAGTTGAACTCCATATGTACCGAGTGATCCATTTCTCAGCGCTAGTTATCCATGGAAATTTAAGTCATGACTAAAATTTTGTAGATAACTAGAACTGAAATTTAAATGACCACTCAGTATAAGTTGTTAAGCATAAATAAACTTAATATTTCTTAATATTAATTAGTTCTTACATGATTATTTGATGCTGAGGACAGCTACCAAACCGTAACTGGTCCAAGAATACATAGCTTAATTTAATCTGGAAGTGAACATATCCCAACTTTACTTCAGATCACTTTACTTCACAATAACTTCACTTCACAATAACTTCACATTAGTTATTACAATTTGTACATTTTGGGATATTCTTCTATCCTTCAGACACATTCGACAGTAATAATTTTGGCGGTATATGAATTAGCATTTATCTTATCGCTTTAATCACATAATTAAAATTAATTTATACGGAATACAAATTATTATTAATAATTGAATACAATTTCTTCACCTTTAATACACATTTATACAAATGGGCCAACCAAAGGAAATTGGTACATTTCCTGGATGCTTAATAATAATTAAGTTAGCGAATTTTAATATTGATAACACATATTTTCCACTTATATCAATTATTCAATGAAGACTGAAGGATAAATTATCTGACTTTTATTTTGGTAAATTCATTGATAAGATCAAAATTAATATGTTAAATGATATTATATTCAGTCGAAGATATGGAAACGCGTTGCTATTTGTCAAATTTATATGTTATTATATTTCTGTATAAAACAATAAAACAATATCAGCGTTATTCATAAAAAAATAAACCGTGGTTTAGCGGTGGTTTGGCGGTGTTTCACAAATGGTTATCAAGGTTACTAAGATTAAACCACCGTTAAACCGTGGTTTAAATTTTTATGAATAACACTGCATATCTTTTTACTACTTTCAAATGATTGTTGATATGAAGTGATACATTAGTTCAATACTCATATATTCAATATATGTGAAAGTTAATTAGACTGGATGAGTCATTCTTAAGATATTATAAATTTAATGTAATCGTGCTGCTTTAAATGGCATGTTGGTGTGATGGTAGATAGCAAGTGTTTTCTTATGTGATCTTATTCAAATATTAATAAGTCAAAAACTATCGCACCAATTTCAATTAAACTTATTACTGATATTATGTGATATATTGGTGTTTAATTGTAATATTGTAAATCATTATCAATAGTTGGTTTATGCGATATTCGCATGTTAGTGTAATTATGTAATTTTTGGTGAAATTTTCATTATTTTTGCAAATACTCCAAGAACTGTCGTATCAATTATACTCCACTTTATCGTTGATATGAAGTGATATATTTGTATTCAGTTTGTGAAATTTAATTAATATCTAATGAGTGATTCTTGAGATATTCTATATTTAATAAAATCAAGTTATTCGAGATGGCAGTTCAAGTGTTTTGATTCTGAAGCGATTCTCTATCAAATATTGACACCTAAAAAACTAGCGTGCCAATTTTAATGAAACTTATTAGTGATATTGACTGATATATTGGTATTCACCTCGTATATTTAAAATAATATGCAATTTATGATTCATGCGAAATTCACATTTTAGTGAGCTATAGTGATTTTTGTAATATTTTCATTATTTTCAATTAATACCTCATAAACTGCCGTATTAATTTTACTCCTATTTATCATTGATATGACGCTATATATTTGAATTCAGTTTTTGAGATTTAATTCATATCCAATGAGTGATTTTTAAGATATTCCAGATTTAATGAAATTGTGCATTTTTAAATTAGAGGTGAAGTTACTCATTCAAATATAGGAACCTAAAAAAACTAACGTACCATTTTCAATTATACTCATTAGTGATATTCATTCATATGTTGGTGTTTATATCGAATATTTTAAATAATATTCAATGCATGATTCATGCAATATTTGTGTTTTGATGTGCTTATGTAATTTTTGGTGATATTTTCAGTATTTTTAAATAATATATATCTCAAAAACAAACGTATCAATTTTACTCAGATTTATCATTAATATGAAGTGAGACATTTGTATCAAATATCTGAAATTTTTATAATATCCAATAACTGATTCTTAAGATATTTCATATTTAATGAACCCAAGCTATTTTGGATGGTAGTTCAAATGTTATTATTGTTAATTAATCAGTTATCAAAAATTATATTTCAGAATAACCACCAATGCACCAACTTCAATTTAACTTACTACTGATATTATGAGATATATTGGTATATATTTTGTATATTTATTTTAATATTTAATGCATAAATACAGATATACTTCACATTCATGCAATTCCCATTGTAGTGTGATTAAGTGATACATATTTGAAAATATTTCAAGATTTTCCTAATGAAACCTCAAAAACCAACGTGTCTATTCTATTACTATTTATTATTAATATTGATTGATATATTATTAACAGATCAGTATAATTAATGTAATATCTAATAATGGATTCTTGAGATATTCCGTTTTTAAGATGATGTAATTTTAGGAGAGAACTGAACCCACAACCATTGATTGGTCGAAGCCTTAACTAATTACACCACGCGAGAGCAATTATAATTATAACTATAACTAATATTGTAACAGAATTTAAGTATATGCATTCATTAAAATCCAAATCAAGCATTTGCCAAATGCAGAATTTCTTCAAAACAAATACTAATAAAAATATTTCAAAAAATCTCAAGTACAAAAAGGTATGAAATTGCAGAATCTGCAGTTGATATTTAGTTGTTATATTTATTATTATTATTGTCTGCTAATTTTTGATAAGCTCTATTTAGCAATTAGGTACAGGTATTTAGGTTTCTTTGCAATAGTAAAGTTTGAAACAAAATTCAGAAATTTATGAAAATTTTTCATATAATCGAAAATTCTTCCTTAAATTTCTAAAATGGTGACACAATTCAAAATATGAGACTGATCTCTTCAACATGATCTCTTCAATAGTATTTATAATAATTTTCATATCTTTATCAATTATATCTTTTTGAAAATTATTTTGTAAAACATCACATGAGTATTTGGAAAAGTTCTGAAATTCTCAAAAATGTAGGTAACTTTTCCGCTTAGATCTATGTAATATCGCTTGAATATTCCATTGTCTTCACAAATTATAAGTCTCTGAAAAAAATTTTGTTTAAAATTTTATAGAATATTACAACAAATATGAGAATTTTTAAATGTTGATTCCCGAAACTCTAAAACTGTACGATGAATTAGCATTAATCACATTAGCATTAATATTTAAAACGTGTTTCATTTTTTCTATTGAAATTCAAATGTATTTTCTATAACTTTTTATGACAAATTACCATCAATCAAAATCATAGCAATAATCTTTAGTCCGTGTAGTTTCCTCCCATTTTTTACATTACCCAATTACCCAATTACATTTTCTCCATACAAGTTTAAAATGTATCTATTTTGAATATTTTTTTTATAAATTCTTACCATCAATATAATTGTTTAGAAAATAGAAAAGTCAAGAAATGGCAGAATCTGTAGTTGTTTATATTTAATTGTTATATTTGTTATTATTATCTGCTGATATTTGATAAGTTGTATTTCGAAATTATGTGCTTCTATGATGAAATGCTGATTCATTTACTGTCTGCATATCTTTTCAGAGTCCAGCTAACTGTCTTGTGTTCCATTTTAATTTTCAACTAAGAAAGCTGTGGTTTCATTGTATAAAGATTTACACATGTTTTACACCAACAAAAATGATCAGACATTGAAAAAATTATTAAATGTCAGATTTCTAACGTTGCCTAATTCATGTATTAAAATTAAAATAGCAAATAAATTCTGTACTCAATAGATACTCAATTTGATTGCCAACTGTCATAAAATATAACCTCTTTTTTTTAAATATAACCTATTTTTTCAAGTCTAGTGACTTTTATATTGCTCAACAACACTGTCAGAACTGTCAGAACAGAGTTCAACTAACTAACTCTTGATTATTATAATTACTATTATCGCTATTAACGCTATTCTTAAGCTTAGGTATTCATTGAATGCTACTAATATTTGAATAGCTACTAAATTTATTAACTAATTTTTCTTTTCATGATTTTGGAGTTATTTGAAACGTATGAATTGCTGTAATATACAGGGTGGTCACTTTTACGACGCCCACCATTAGGATCTATTAAACGGAAATATATACAGATTTAGTCAAATGGGAGAAAAGTTTCTTATTTTCATGCCTTTTAATTTTCTGAAAATAAATCCGCGATATCTTGCACAGTTTCTGAAATATCGGTGAAAACCCGAAAAAGTGCACATTCCTTTCCTTTTATAACTTTTCTACCATTGAAGGAAATTTTACGAAACTTGGCGCTCTTACATTTTTCGACGCGAGCTTTCTGATGACAGTGCCAAACATTTTCTGCGCCAACTAGATGCCCAAATTTTCATAGTCAACTTTCGATTTTCTTATGGCCGCAATATTAAATTTTAATAGCATTCAGAAGAGCGAAAAATTCCGATTTCAACCATGTATAACAAATAGGTAATCTGACATTATTTACTACCAAAAATCGAGAATTCAAAAATTTGTTGCAAAAATCCAACTGATGTGGACTGCTCTAAAAATCAAGTTGCCATGGAAAATAACAAATTACCATTTTGACATTTCTTCATACAAAGAAAATAACTTCAGAGTAATTTTATTGTGAATAAAGTGAAAAAAGGAGATAGTATCTTTGATTATTAAAAATGTCAAGATATCCTCAACATGAAAAAATTGACATGTACAATCTCTATGTAAGGAATTACAGAAATGCGATAGTCACATCTATAATCGTATAAAATCGTATAAAATGTCAGATTGCCCATGTGTTATTCATGGTTGAAATCGTAATATTTCGCTTTTTTTTAATGTTTAAAAAATTCAATATGGCGGCCATAAGAAAATCAAAAGTTGACTATGAAAAGTTGGGCATCTAGTTGGCGCAGAAAATGTTTGGCACTGTCATCAGGAAGCTCACGAAGGAAAATGTAAGAGTGCTGAGTTTCGAAAAATTTACTGGGGGCTCCACTCCATAATTATGCCGGGGGGCTCAAAATCCAAAGGACGGGCCTGTTATTAATCCGTTGTTGAAAATTAATGCTTTGATTAGTATCGATTACTATTCTTAACAATTTTTTTTTTAGAATATGCCGCATATAGTTGTTCTAGGGAAATTGATCATAATCATACAATATTTAAGAATTATTAAACGTTCTGATTATTATACTTGTGTACTGTTGTTTTTGTTATATCATTAAAGTGTCATGAATTGTACAAACCAAATCTTTTAAAATTAAATGCCATGATATATAATTTGACACATTTTTTTGTGGGTGGATAAATGTACACAATGCGTTTAGGCTAGAAACCATAAAATTAATATGAACTAAAAACTGTGACCACTTCACGCCGTTTTCTCTCCGCAAAACATACATATAAGCAACACGGATTAAGGGCACCTTGATTAATGCACCATGAACTGTTAGTTTCGCAACTCATAACTGTTACTTTATGCATTGTTAGGACTGCTTTAATGTGGTTGATGTGTCTTTTGTAGTGCACAAAACTAATTACTGATGAAGTCGCAAGACCGTGATTTCAACCTATGAATGACAAAATTATGCAAGTTAAATGAGATTATCTTTATTAATACTACTGCTGGAGACATTGAATTAACAATAAACAAACAAACAATAGCATTCTCATTTACATAACAAGTTAGTTAGTTCATGCGATATTTTTTTAATTATTCTAATAAATAATAGAGGTAGTTAAGCATTAGTGGTGCTATCAATTTTTTACTGTTGTTGTATTTAAGATTATATTTGCACGACAAAATACTTTTACTACAATTGCAGGTAGCTGTTTGTTGTTAAAATTATCTTATTATAATTGGTCTGGGGAATACCATGAAATCAACTGTAGTGAAGATGCGTTGTTTATAAAACACATAATTGCAACAAGCATAATTTGGATCGTTACGGTGTATAGATATGATTGATTTAAATTTCGGCACATTTAAAATTATTGTCAATAATTGAGATGTGCTGACTTCCCCGATTGGCAAAAGCAATTAATTTAACGTTTTCAATGAAAATAGGGCCGGAGAACTACGAAACGCGGCCACTCGAATTATAAAAGAATCCCAATACAACCGGGACATTAGATTTGCGAGTGAACGAGGGAAGCGCGATTTTAAAAATTGCGAATGCGTTATCCTGAAAGGAAGCAATTTCTTATTCATAAAAATTCGCCCGTTCTTTTTTCTTTAATTTAGGTGACAGCTGTTGTTTTCCATTCAGCCTGGGCTCCATAAAGAAGAAATTAAATGATTCGCTGCCAGGCGTGTACGTTCATTCGCTGATGATTGGAGGCAATCTAATTGAAGACGTCGAGAACGGTTACTTCATGCACCCGGACAAACAGGTCGAGATGGCGTGCAAATTAATCAGGGGCGATCCCAAGCTGGCGGGTGGCTTCAACGCCCTCGGATTCTCACAGGGTGGACAGTTTTTGTAAGTATATTTCTGCCCCCACTGTTCACTGTTAGCTCTATATTTATTTTGCCAAGGGCGCAAAGTTTACGTAAACATGATGCAATTCAAAACATATAAACAAGGCGCGGATTTCTAGGTATTATGCTATACATCAGTTTCAATAGCAGACCAAAATGACCTCGTATCTATACGAATTTCAGCAAATGAAGTAACGCGACAATTTTTTCTTTGTACTTTTATGCATATTTTCAGTTTTTAAGCTTATAATTGCTTTAATGCATTTTTTGTGCATATTTCCTTATTTTTTGTGCTCATTTGCTTATTTCTCAATTTTATAGCATATTATTTATATTAGCTAGGAATATATTTTGTTGCACATTATTGTAATGAGAATTCAGTATTAATATTACTCCGTTACGCCTAGAGTGCTTGGTTATCACAAAATCGTCAACAAAGCGAGCGTGCGTACATGATATTTGGTAAACAAAGCTCGATTATTTCGGGAATTACCCTATTTTTACGTGCGCAGAACGCATCTGGGGCAAGTGTGCTATCAATTCAGTCCAATTTATCTCAATCTTCAGTGCGTTGTGCTTGTGCCTTGTGTGTATTACGTGTTTATAAGTTTCTTGTATAAAATGCAGAAAGTAAAACCTTCCGTCGATGAATGGATACGTGGACATTCTGAATTAGAATATGAGAACGGCAAACTAATTTGCAGGGCTTGTATCAAACCGGTAAGTTTTATTTTGTGTTACTATTGGCCTAGGTACAAGCATGTATTATGTTGTAGATTAACTGAGAGAAAAAAATTAACATAACACAACATATCAAAACAACAGTTCGCCTGGAAATTTTAAATAAACACAAATCTGCAAGCAGTACGCTGAGTACCCAGCAAACTATTTCCGAGTCTTTTGCGAGTTCTTCTACACAGAATGAAAAGGAATTTTACTTTGATTTATGCAATATGATAGTATCTTCTAACATTCCGTTAAAAAAACTAGATAATAGTATGTTTAAATATTTTTTACAAAAAAACACCGGTAGACATATTCCTGCCGAATCAACCATTCGCAAAAACTATGTCGAGCAAGTATATAAACACACTATTGAGGAAATAAAAAAGATAATTGGCAACAATTACATATGTTTCTGTGTAGATGAACCAATGATTCATGTGGTCGGTACATCGCCCATTTAATGATTGGAATATTAAACAAAGACTCCACCAATGCATTTTTAATTAGTTCCAAGCAGTTAGAAAAAACAAATGGCAATACCTTTGCCAAATTAGTTGACGATGGATTGACACATTTTTTTTGCCAAACCCCGTACCAAATGATAAATTATTATTGATGCTTCTGATGCCGCTGCATATATGTTGAAGGCATATACTAATTTAAAAGTATTTTATGAGCAATTAATGCATTGCACCTGTTTGGCACATGGTTTTAATCGAGTTGCTGAAACGACTAGACTGCAATTTCCCCTGGTCAATGATTTGATAAAAACCGGGAAGAAAATTTTCCTAAAAGCTCCACTGAGGGTTGAAATGTTTAGGGAAATAATGCCAAATGTACCTCTTCCTCCGGCACCGGTTATAACTAGATGGGGTACGTGGCTAGATGCTGCCTGCTATTATGCCGACCATTTCGATTCATGTAAGGAGCTTGTGTTAGAGTTTCCCGAAAATGTGTCGGAGGCAATTAAAGAATGCCACAAAGTTCTTAAAGATAGGAGGGTTGTACAAAATTTAGCATTCCTAAAACCCAACTACAGTTTCGTGAGCAAAGCGATTGATAAACTCCAAGCAAAGGACACAACTTTGGTAGATGCGGTTCAAATAGTTGAAGATTTTAGGAACAACGTCTCAAACGTACGGAGATCTATGGGAGAGATTATCAAAGAAAAATGTGATGCACTTTTGTCAAAAACTGAAGGGTTTGGCGAGTTACAAAAAATATCAACAGTTTTAAAAGGAGATTTCGTGGAAGATTTTCTGATAAATATTACAATTGTTCCCAAATTTAAATATGCACCGATTACAAGTGTGGATGTGGAGAGAAGCTTTTCACACTTAAAAAATGTGCTCAGTGATAGGAGAATGGGATTTTCCGTTGAAAATTTAGAAAAACATTTAATTATTAGTTCATTTAAAAATGAGCAGTAATCATTATTTGTTATTAATTATTTTTGTTATTAATATTAATCACCAAAACCTATGTTATTAAAATATTACTTTAATCTACCCATAATGCGTTCTTGTTAATAAAATTATGTTTTGTTTTGTTTTTCTGTATTTTCAGAAAAAAATAAAATATGCCCTTTAATGCTTTTTCTAGGTTTTTGTGCTTATTCTAATCTTTATGCTATTTTATATGCTTATTTTCTAAGATTTTTGTGCATTTTTAAGCGCTTATTTTGTAATTTTTTATGCTTATAAATCCGCGCTTTGCAAATAAAACTTACAAAATGTAAGTCATTCATTCCGTACCTCAACATTGAAAGAACAATGACGACACAACTGCTAAACATGTAATTTTATGGCAGAACAAAATAAAAACAAACAAAAATAACTTAATTTTACTTTCGTTTAAACGAATAATAAGTATACAACTAGATTTGCACTAAGGCAATTGTTAATATTTATATATCAGTTAACTTGTAAGTAGTAATTGTTTTGATGAGAAAATGTAAAAAAAATACCATGAATTATCCCTCCCCTTTTTAGTTAAGTCATTCTCTTGAAATGGATATTGAAATTCAGCATTTCGTTCAATAATTATAATACTTTAGGGGCATAAAATAATGATGTGCTGCATTGGTAAAACAATTGGTCTTATCTGCAACAGCCCTGAAAATTCCATTGTCTTCTCTGCAAAAGCACTTGAAAATTCCATTGTCTTCTCTGTAACAGCACTTGAAAATTCCATAGTTTTCTCAGCAACAGCACTTGAAAATTCCATTGTCTTTTTTCTATGGTGAAAATTCCATTGTCTTTTCTGTAACAGCACTTGAAAATTCCATTGTCTTCTCTGCAACAGCACTTGAAAATTCCATTGTCTTGTCTCTATGGTGAGCCTGAAAGCCAGATGTTTACAGATAAAACCAATTTTCATTCAACAGCGTGTGTCTTGATGTCCCATTCCAAAAACGTTGATCGATTTCTTGCGCCGTACTTTGAAGCGCTGTAACTCGAGGACTATTTGCAGCAAATACAAGATTCAAACGGGCTTTTGTAGATTTTTTTCAATTTCTACAATTTTTACATTTTCCATTATAAAAAAAAACACACACAGACGAACTAAAAAGCAATCTAGAAAACGTCAACCAGAAATGACGCAAATGAGTCATTCGATATATTCCACAGCAAATTGCTTCACTACTGCAAAGTAGCTTGCTCTCTTAAGTCAATAAGACTCAATAACAATAAAGGGAGTACATGGATAACTCCGCAAGTAAGACAATCAAGAACCAACCTTCGAAACACCCAATGAAATACGAGGAGAAAATGGGGAAAAACTGATTTTTGTTAACTTTGACGACCTCTACCGTTCGAAATATCAACTATACAGTATCGCCCTGATGACAAGAAATGTGTAAAATTTTATGTGCTATATTTCTTTTAAAAAAAATGTTTGTCTACAACCAATAGAAAACGAGATAAATCGACTTTTGCAATTTTTCAAAATGGCGGCACCTTCCGACTGTAGTGGGGATACGCCCTTTTGGTTTTAGAGATGTCCTGTGTCCCTGAACACTTCTAAAAAAAATCTGAAGTACTATTTTTTCCGAGGTAAAACTACAATTTTACTGTACAAGTGCTTGAAAATTATTTCCTATAAAATTTTATAGAACGAGATTATTTTTGTTAAGCCATTAGCCTTTTTCCCTACTATACATTTTTGGAAATTTCAATTTTCAAATTTGCTTATATTTGGTTATTAAACCAAAAAAATATATACAAATTAATTAATAATAATATCTTCATCACTAGAACATATGTATATTCCTGAACTTGATCCTTCAATTTCGAAAATTGTATTTACATTAAATATGGTAGGTATAATTGTTTGTATGTGGTTATAAGTTTCATTTTCTCTCGACACTATTGTAGGGTATACAGGGTGGCCCACCACTCATCGCTCGGACCATTGCTGCTAGACTAATTAAACTTGAGGAAAAAATCTGATTGGATCTGATATTATTATTAGATGGTTTGTGTAACATTTTATGCAAAATAACCAAAAATAAGCAAATTTTGAATTTGAAATTTCCAAAAATGTATCAATATGAATTTCAATAATTTAAGGACCCATTTTTGAAACCAATTACATTGAAGGTAATTTGTCAAACAAAATATACAAAATAAACTAATACAGGGTAACCTACTTATCCTCGTTCGGACTATTGCTGCTAGACTAATGAAAATTGAGGAAAATGTCTGATTGGAAGTTATTGGACACTTGATGTGCTACTTTTTAATATTATTTTGGAGTGTACAGAGTGTAGCATAAATCCGGGACACAACATTTGATCTCATTTTTAAACAAAACACCTTGTATATTCTTTTACTTTTGGAATCTGCTTCATGTAAGCTTCATAATTTTATTTCTTTATTTTTGGGATCAGATGCAAGGTCGCCAAGCTTTTCACATTTTAATCATATTTAACGAAAAAACATGGACATGGTTTGTGTAACATGAAATGTTACACAAACTATCTAGTAATAATATCTACATCACTATAACATAAATTTCTAAAATTCATCCTTGAATTTCCAAAATTGTATTAACATTAAATAGGAATCATTTTTATGTGGCTAAAATAAAATTATGTTTGCTGTGAATACATATCAAATGTAAATTATGTTCTCTGTAATAAAAAAGTTTAAAAAAAAATTGATTTCATTCAGAAATATACGAAAAATTATAAATTGTTCAAAAATTATTCAATTTTCTAAAATAGAAAGAAAAGAAAATTGAGTTAAGTTCGTAATTACAACTTTTTGAAAACTACTTTGTAGCTATGTCGGCTATGTTCTCTGCAATAACTAAGTTTGTGCACAGATTTATGAAAAATTAGCACATAATAAAAAATAATTCTTCCTTAAATTTCTAAAATAGTGACAAAATTCAATATATCAGGCACAAACTCTTCAAAAATATATAAAATTTTCTTTTCTTTGTACATATTTTGTTTGGAAATAATTTTTTTATAAAATTTTGCAGTACCTAATATGAGTATTTGGTTCTGAAATACCAAAATATGTAGGTAACTTGAATTTGTAAGCTTTGATCTCTGAAACAGCATTTGAAAATTTCGTTGTCTTTACACATTATTAATGCTAGAAAATAATTTTGCTTAACATTTTATGTCATATTGCTCCAAATATGCAAATATTTCAAAGAATCATGCCCCAATTTCTAAAATTGTACGAATATTAAATACTTCAGCATTAATCAGTAACAAAGGCACCGTAAAATTCTCTATTGAAATTTCAAAATAAGTTTATAAATAAGCAAAAAACATTTATTAGCAGAAAAGCTACATAATATACAAAATTTCAATAAAACAACAAAAAGAACAATGCAAAAGCAAAGACAAATAGTAAATACAGTTTTCATATTAACATATATTTTTATTCTATTTACTACATCTTTTACTTTCTATTTACAGTCAATCAATTTGAACAACGTATTTCCTCACCTGAGATTTATACTTATGAATATTAGTCTAATTTTTTTATGTGACAGGGCATCTTATTATACAGTTTAAGTCCTCTCTAGAAAAACTATTTTTCCGCTTTATCTGTCCTATACTTATCGACATAAAAATGGGACTTCTGGCTTGTCTCATGGCCATGAACATCGTATACATATTTAAGATTTACTACTAAATTCTCAGGCATATTTCTTATTTTCATATTGTGTATGAAAACTTTTACGCTTATATAACTTTCATTGAAAATTTTCCATCAATAAATCAAAATATTAGCAAAAATCTTATTACCTACACAGCTACTGAATTTTCTTTTTTCCTTACGTTACCGAAGTTTAATATTTATTTTGAATATTTATTTTGCAAGTAACAATCAATATAATTATTTTCAAAAATTGCTGCATACATTTCTAACAATGCAGTCTGGAAATTAAGGAGCTAAAAAAATCGGTTGTTGTTTTGTTAATGTTTTTTTAAATGACAGCCTACATTTTTTACTTTTTATTTCGGTAGAGCTTTTTAATCTGTTTTATACCATACAACATTTTGAAAAGGTTACATAAGAAAAAAATCAAGAAAAACGGCCTTAAACTTAAACAAATATTAATGAAATTAGCAGACTAAATCTAGTAATCGGGGTTTAAAACAAACAAAAAAAATATTAAGGCTTCGATAATTACTGTATGTTCAAACTGATGACCCTTCACAAAAAAACATTAATGACGTCATAACTTTTAAAATGTTGTTTTTTTAAATCTGAAAAAACTATTTTCATATCGCAGTAATTTATATCGTTATCTCCCTTTTAGATTTTTTCTCTCTCATACACATTAACAGAGTTACCGAATTTATCCGCTACTTAATTTCCACACTGTATATCAAATGTTGATGTTGAAGACATATGAAATGTTGATCTTGACTAATTTGTTCAGAAATGTCTGAAATATTATATCATTTTCAATATACATCCCCGAATTTCAAAAATTCTACCAACATTAAATTCGAGAAATTCCTGTCAATCAATCAAAATGTTAGCAATAATCATTAGTTCGTAGCTATTTAAATTTTATTTTCTCCTTTTGAAATTGAACTTTAAAATTTATTTTTAATATGTTTGTTACAAACAATGAACATTAATATAATTGTTTTTAAAAATTGTTCATTAAATTTCTAAATATATAGGAACTATAATATGTAAACTTTGTTCTCTGCAATAACAAAGATTGTAATCTAATTTATTCAGAAATCTATGAAATATTATCAAATTTTCAAACATTGTTTACATTTATAAAATAGTGACAAAATAGATACTTCGGTCACGATTTCTATATAAAATATTGTTTCGTTCATAAATTACAACTTGTTGAAAGTTCTTGTATATTAAAATTTATACAATTATGACAAATCGGTTCTAAATTTCCAAAAATGTATTTTGTCAGATTTTATATATAACAGCACTATTAAATACACTAAAATTTTATCAAATTTACCTTTAAATATACAAATTTTCAATAATAGGCCCACAATTTTTCTAAATTGTAATAAACATATCGGCCATAATCTACATCACTAAAACATACGTTACTAAAAAAATTTAAAAAAATCAGAACGTTTCAAACTTTTTCACCATTGTAGGTATGATAATTTTCCATGAATTTTTAAATTTTCAAAAATATGTTGAGTGTATTCACAAAAATCGAAAAGGCATAAAAAATTCCGAATGTGTCAGTTTTTGCCCAATTAGTGCATATACAGGGTGTCCCGTGACACGATGGCATAGCTTAAGAGCGTATTTCTTGGGAAGTTTTTAGTCGAAAATGCCTTATACACTTTTGTGCAAAACTTTATTTTAGTTTTTATATTAGAACACTTTGATTAAATTTAAGTTGGTAATAAAAAAATAAAAAATTGTTAATTAATAAAACATAACTTTATTCTACATGTTTTTTCCTTTTTTAAATTTTGCCCATAACTCTTTAACTATCAAAATTGTATAAGGCATTTTCGACTAAAAATTTCCCAAGAAACACGCTCTTAAGCTATGCGCATCGTGTCACGGGAACCCTGTATACAAACTTTTTTTTGTCTTGTCAAACAATATTTAAAAAAAAGGCAAAATACTTAAAAATAAGTCATGACTTGCACCTTTTTGCAGTGATGCTGTATGTGCCATTGTATAAAATTAATATTCTTGATGATTTATATTTCAGGAGAGGACTGCAGCAAAGATGCGGTGGAATCAACATGAAAAATCTGATTTCCATTGGGGGTCAGCATCAAGGAGTTTATGGTTTACCTAATTGCGGCTCTTTGGCTCATACTATGTGTGATTACATCAGAAAGCTGTTAAATCATGCAGCTTACATAGAGTACGTATTCTTGTACATAGCATATTAACCGTAAGGCATGATGGGTTAAGGCTTTGACTTTTAAACGATAGTCGTGGGTTCGATTCTTTCTCCGGGCAATAATACATTTTTCAATTTTCCAATTTTTCTCCAAAAATTAGCAATTAATTACTTACCAATCACTGATATATGGCCTTTCTGCTTTCTCCAGAATAAACAGTATTGAAATTTAGGCAACCAAGCATACGCATCGTACTGTAATACGGCGCAATGCGTGTTATTGGTTGCTTTAACATACGTTCGGTTTATTCTGTCGCGTACTGTATAATGCTGATATGACTATACTAAAGTATAACTATTTAAAAGAATACCATAATAAGAGCCATGTTCATGAGGATGATTGCATGTCGAAATATACATTCAGAAGAATTTTTACGATAAATGTGCTTTTGTGGAAAACTGAAGTTTCATAACCGTGACCACGTTAAATATTTATATGTCGTTTGCAGGTGGGTTCAAAACTTTCTGGTGCAAGCCACTTACTGGCATGATCCCCTTCACGAAAAGGAATACCGCGAAGGAAGCACATTCCTCGCAGAAATCAACAACGAAATCTACATCAATAAGACATACATCGACAGACTGACGGCTCTTGAGAACTTCGTCATGATCAAATTTGATCTGGACAGTATGGTGCAGCCAGTAGAATCCGAATGGTTTGGGTTTTATAAGCCAGGGCAGTCGAAAGACATCCAGAAGCTTCAGGAATCTAATATTTATATAGATGTAAGTCGAACAAAGTATTATTTTAGCACTACATTGATTCTATTTTTATTTTCAAAATTTGTACATTTTTTTCATACTATCAGAAAAAATTTAAAAAATAACCCTAAAAAAAATTAATACTTTAATAAGGTAAACAACTTTTTCGAGCTAAATTAGTTTAAATTACCTTGTTAAAATAATAGTACACATTACACATTTTCACCGAAAAATATTGATTTAATAGTTATTTTTTTATTTTATTGTAACCTATCTCTTTTAGACTTACAAATAATACCACGTATTATTCATAAAAAAAAAAATGAATTGCTTCATTTAATAGTTATTTTTTAATTATATTGTAACTTTTTTCTTTTAGACTTTCAAATAATACCACGTATTATTCATGAAAAAAATTAAGAATTGCTTTATTTAATAGCAATTTTTTAATTTTAGTGTACCTTTTTTCTTTTTAACTCTTAAATAATAGAACATATTTATCACTGAAAAATTTGAAAATTGCTTATTTAATTGCTTTTTTTTTAAATTTTATTGTAACTGTTTTCTTTTTGACTTTTAAATAATAGCACATATTTATCACGGAAAAATTTAAGAATTGCGTTATTTAATAGTTATTTTTTAATTTTTTTATAACTTTTTTCTTTTAGACTTTCTAATAATAGCACACATATTATTCACTTTATTTAATAGCTATGTTTATTTTATTGTCACTTTTTTCTTTTAATCTTTCAGCACATATTATTCACTGAAAACTTAAGAATTAATTTATTTAAAACTCATTTTTATATTTTGTAGTAGCTATATTCTTAAATATCCTCAAATAAAAACACATATTTACCGAAAAACGTTATAGTCTACTTTAGGCTGCACTCTATAAAGATACAGATATATAATTTACTCTGAATGATATGATTATTTTTTATGCTTCCAGATACCTTAATGTGCTCATTGTTATTTTCTAATGGTCTTATGAACTATGTGCAATGAATGAGTAATGAGCTATCATGTAATTATACATCAGGTTAAGTTCAATGTGCTCATTTCTAAGTAATAAAAAGTGTACATCTAGTACGAATGATTGCCGCTTGTAACTTAATTATTTATTTTTGCACAGCATCTTGGATTATTTTGAGATGTATCTATTGTCACTGGACCAGAGCTGATAATGACCCATGCTCTTTCCAACAAAGAACCGCGTTTTCGCATGCTTTCGGTAAATATAATAGAGTGAAATGAAATATAAAACATATGTCGAATTTCGGCAATAGGGAGTGATGAGTCATTGGCAGCTTTCAACAGGACGACTATACGTCCTGCCTTTTTATGCCAATGAAATGATATAAAATTTTATTGGTAAACTTTCATTTTGAGATATATCTCCTACCGTTTTATGGTCGTGAAATATTATAAAAGCTCTATTGGTCATTTTAATTTTGAGATGTAATTCCTACCATTTTATGCCAATGAAATGATATAAAATTTTAATGGTAACTTTCATTTTGAGATATATCTCCTACAGTATTATGCTCGTAAAATATTATATAAGCTCTATTGGTAATTTGTATTTTGAGATATATTTCCTACCATTTTATGCCTTTGAAATACTATAAAAGTTTGATTGATTATTGGTTTTTTAAGATGTATTTCCTACCATTTTATGCTTGGAAACCACCATAAATGTTTTATTGGTAACATATTTTGAGATGTATTTCCTTTCATTTTATGATTGTGAAACGCTATAAAAGTTTTATTGGTAATTTATATTTTGTGATTTTGTATCTCCAACATTTTTCTGCTTACAAAACGCCATGAAAGTTGCTTGGATAATTTGTTTCCGCGTCTGGATTCTGAATCGAGTTTTTGAGTGCAAAGTTCGCAGTATAAAAGCCTCTTTGGTTCTTTTGTCCTCATATCCATTAGGGCCCATAGTCCACTATTTCTTCATCTATCTAACATCTCGGGTATATTAAAAAATGGTACTTAAAGGGTCTGCCTAATATTGACCATGCTAGGACCCGAGCCAGTACAGTTTGTTACATGTATCTGTATAAAGAGAGGTGATCACATATCACACAAGTTTTGCCCAAAGTATTAGGGCAATTCAATTAACAATCCATATTTGTTTTCATAAGAAATACAATATATTCATAATAAATTTTGATAAAACTACGTAATCATAAAATTTGTAGAAGAAATCATTAAAAATGTACCAATTTCGTCAGTTTTTTTTAATAATTCGTGAATTTTCTGTATACTGCGAACCAATTTCTATAGTTTGTTAAGATTCCTATAGAAATGTCCAATTTGTTTGCCGAATTTCATAACACATTTGTATGGGCCATAAAATTTCTATAAGAACTGCATATTTTTTTGAAAAGTATTTAGATCCATTCTGATTATAGGTGAAAACAAGCGAGGTCAGCACTATCAGGTAGTGTAAGTTTTTTTACATTACTTTGGTTAACATGAAAAGACATGTAAACTAAACAGACACTACCTGATAGTGCTAACCTCACCTGTTGATTTCATATTTTTTGTGAGAATTGCATAAAAAATGAACAAGTCTATAAATAAATTGTCCAAAATTTAAAATTTTGAAAGAAATCTTCACATAATCTCACAAATTCTTAACTTTTGTCAGTAATGAGTAAGTTTTCTGTAAATTCAGAAAGAAATCTTTGAGTGTGCTAATCATTTTACTCGAATAGAATGAACGATGATTTTGAAAACTTTATAAAAAATATTGAGTTTACTCAAGATTCTATACAATATCATAATAATGATAACATTAATTTGTCAGAATTGCATAAAAAATAAACGAGTTTATAAATAATATAATAAATAGTCTAAAATTTAAAATTCTAAGAGAAATCCTTCCTAAATCTGACCAAATTCTTAAGTTTACTTAGTAATGTGTAAGTTTTCTGTAAATTCAGAAAGAAATTCTGTGTTTTTTCTAGTTATTTTGTCGAAATATTGATAAGCGTTATACCCCTATAGTTATTACAATTTATTTTGTATCCTTTTTTATATATTGGCACTATAAGTGCTGTTTTCCATTCGTTCGGTATGCTTTCTTCCTCCCATATTTGTTTGAATAGTTTGTGAAGTCTCTCTAGCGCTACTGGTCCTATGTTCCTTAGCATCTCTGTCTCAACTTTCAATTCCTGGAGCCTTTCCAATTTTTAGTTCCACGATCGCTTCTATTAGTTCTTCAATATTTAAGTTTTCTGTTGTCATATCCATGTTTATTTGGTTTCCATACTATTCGTCCTCCTCCCATTCTACGTTGAGCAGTTCTTTGAAGTATTTTCTTCATCTTTCCGTTATTTCCTCTCTTTCTTTTAAAATTTTGCCCTCTCTATCTAATATGTAGTTCGTGTCGTATTTTGGTTCTCTTATTCTGCTTTTTAGTATGTTATAAAATAGCTGAAAATTGGATACCAGAAGTTAACAATCAACGGTGAGACATACAAATGGGACAACAAGCAGAATAGGCTGAAGGAAGTGACAAAAAACTAAATAAATACATTATAGAGAACAAAAAGATGAGGCAAAGACAACTTAGTACAGATAATAATATAAGGAACAATAAACACACTACAGAAACGGAAAAGAGGCAGGAAAAGTTAATAAACTGGAAAATAACAATAAAGAATCAAGCAATGGAACAATGGAAATGGACTCAGAAAACGAAAAACAATATAAGGGGACAAAAAGGGCACAAACTGACAAGGAAAAAGAAGGAAAAAACAAAAACGGCACAGAGACAATATATATATATATATATATATATATATATATATATATATATATATATATATATATATAGGAAATTGGAACATAAGATGTCTGAAAGGAGAGGAAACAGAACTAATAGAAGAATTTGAAACAGCAGAATACACTAATAATAACAGAAACAAAGAAGAAAGGAAAAGGAATAATGAGAACAGAAAATGGGCACATACTAATATACAGTGGAGTAGAACAATATCAGAGAGCGAAAGCACGAGTGGGATGTATAATAAGAATATATATATATATATATATATATATATATATATATTGGAAGTGTATAAATGAAAGGATACTGACGGTCAAAATAGAAGAGAAAGATAAGTTTGAAGCAAATATTATGGTAATATATGGAGTAAATGAAGATGAAAGCAAAACCGACCAAGATCAGTTCTGGGAAGAGGTACAACAAGAATACGAAAAGCTTGCAGACCCAACATACGTAATAGGAGAGCTAAATGTCCGTGTAGGGAATAGAAACAACGGTCTGGAGAGCATAATGGGAACACACAGAGAAACGAATATCAACAAAAATGGAAGAAGACTTATTGATTTCTGCATATTGAATGATCTAACAATATTGAACACAAAATTTGCACACAAGGAAATACACAAATACACAAGAGAGGAAAGAAACAGAAACGAGAAGTCCATAATAGACTACTTTTTAACAAACAAAGCACAAGTGAAGGAAGTAATGGATATTAACGTCAAAAGAGGTAGCGAAATTGATAGTGACCACTATCTTCTAACAGCTCGAATAAAAACATAAGAAGGGAACCGAAACAAACACAGAAAACAGTCGATAATGAAGTAAGAATAGAGGAATTTGTAATATACAAGCTAAGTAACACACAAGTAAGAGAAAACTACCAGGAATCAATACAAGAACTAATAAGAAGCACTAAAAAAATCGGAAAAACAAAAGTAGAAGATTTATGAGTCAATTTCACACATATAGTAAGAGAGGCAACAAAACACGCCTGTGGAAAAACTAAAAGTACACCAAACAAAAAACAAACAAGCTGGTGGAACAAGGAAGTGAAGAAAGAAGCGAGGAAAAAGAAACAAAAATGGAAAAAATACCTAAGCACAAAAAACGAAGTAGACTACAAAATATACAAGCAGCAAAGAAAGAGAGTAAAAGCAATAATAAGAAAGGAAAAAGACAGAAAAAGGGAGGATTTCGGAACCAAATTAGAGTGACATTTTAAAGGAAATAAAAAACTATTCTACAGAACACTGAAAAGCTGCAGAAAGGAAATAGAAACAAACCTAAAGCTACTCAAAAATAAACGTGGTGTACTAATGAAAGAGGATAAAGAAATCATGAACAGATGGAAAGAGCACTTCCAAGAGCTTCTGTCTGAACAAGAGACAACCAATGAAGGAAATGAAAACGAAGAGGAACAAGAAAATAGTAACGAAACAGAAGAAGAAGAGGGTTCTATAACAGAAGAAGAGTTAGAAAACGCACTAAAGAAGTTAAAGAACGGAAAAGCCCCAGGTCATGACAAAATCAAATCTGAACAGCTGAAATATATAGGAAAGGATGGGAAACAACAACTAATACAGTTAACAAATAGAATATGGGAAACAGGAAAAATACCAGCAGACTGGCAAAAAGTAGTGATCTTCCCAATACATTAAAAAGGAGACAGTAGAAATTGCAACAACTTTGGGCGAATGACCCTGCTGTGCACAGCGGCAAAACTGTATGAATCAATACTAGAGATCAAAGTAAGAAAGGAAATTGAAAAAACAATGGCAAAGTTACAAAGTGGATTCATGAAAGGACATTCAACACAATACCATATCTTCACAATTAAAAAGATGACAGAAAAAATATTAAGACAAGACAACAAACTATACATGATATTCGTGGACTTAGAAAAGGCATTTGATAGTCCCAAGAGCCAAAGTGTGGGAAATATTTGAAGAAAGGAAGATAAAAGTGCATTTAATAAAAGCAATCAAGAGTATGTATGAAACCATAGAAAACTACGTAAGGACAAATAATTAAACATCTGAGAATTGCACAACCACACAAGACCTTCGACAAGGGGGGCACTTTAAGCCCTCTGCTCTTTATTATATTCCTTGACAACATAATAAAACAAAAATTAAGGATAACACCAAGAAGGTAGAAATAGGATACTCTAAAATGAAAAGAATAGTGATAGCAGAATGTGCTTTTGCCGATGACTTAGTCATGCTAGCCAAAAGCGAAGAATACCTGCAACACCATAAGCATATGGGAGGAGGAACTGAAAAAACACAACATGGTAATTAATACAGAAAACACAAAACAAAAGTAATAGTAGTAGCAAGAGAGGAAACAAAAGCAAAAATAGTAATAAATTTGAAAAGGACAGAACAAGATGAAACCTTCAAATATTTAGGTACAATAATACATAATAAGGGACCCATGGAAAACGAAATAAATAACAGAATCATTGTTGCAAATAAAACCTACAATACCATAACAATAGAAGAATCTCCAAAAACACGAAAATGGCACTCTTCAAGACAATTTATAAACCAACACTCTTATATGGAAGCGAAACCTGGACAACAAATGAAAAGACAATGAATAAAATACAAGCAACCGAAATGAGATACTTAAGAAAAGTTGAAAGAGTCCCGAGATTAGACAGAGTAAGAAACGAACATATCAGGGAAAACCTACAAATACAAAGTGTGCAAAAATTAATACAGAAACGACAACTAGGATGGTTCGGGCACCTGATAAGAATGTCAGAAGACAGACAAACAAAAATAGTATGGACATCAAAAGACGAAAAGAAAGAGAAGGAAAAAGGAACACCAAGGAAAAGATGGGAAAACATCATAGAAGAGATCCTAAGAAGAAACGACCTCGATCAACAAGAAGCAAGGAAAAATGCTACAAATAGAAGGGAATGGAAAAACTTCGTAGACAACATAATTTAGTAGTGGCATGAATCTCGACACCCGAAAGGGTATGGGAGATGTAAATTGATTATATATATATATATATAATATATAAAATAGCTTCTGATTTGCTCTTTCCCATTCTTTCCTCTTCGCTTGCGTTACTATATCTTTGGCTGCCTTGTGCTTTTTCTATATTCTTGGTATTCTTCGTTGTTGTTGTTTCTGGTGTACTTTTGCCATGCTTTGTTCTTTTCTTTTATGTGTCCTCTTACCTCTTCTGTCCACCAGCTGGTTTGCTTATTCCTCCTTGTTTCTCTCCACATGTTTCCTTTGATGTCATAGCATTCCTTCCTTAAGTTGTTCCCACTTTCCTTCTACTGTCTCTGGTTCATGTTGCACTATTAGCTTATTGTCTAATATTTCTGTATATATATATATATATACATATATATATATATATATATACATATATATATATATATATATATATATATATATATATATATATATATATATATATAGGCCTCTGATCTTATAGGTTATAAATATATATATATACAGTATGTCCCCGGATTGAGTTGACAAGAGGAAAAACTTTTTTATCTTTTATTTTACTCCAAAACTTCAAAGGAATAAGATTTTTTGCTTGTCCTGAAACCAGCAAATCTCTAATTAAAACTAAATTATTCTGACTCAGTGGAAAGAAAAGTTTTTTTTTTTATTTCGGACTTTCTCTGCTTTTTAAATCCCATTACATTGGCAGTTTTATTGTTTTGACGATGTCACTTTGACAAATGAGTTTACGCAAGTTAAATAACAAAAATGTGTGTGAAAAACATTATTTTAATAAACAGCAACTCAAAGAAACAGCTTTAAGATAAAAAAAAGTCATTTTTAACAAGAACAATAATTAGTCAATTAACCCCCCACCCAATTCTGCGCACAATTATACTCTAAAACGAAGCTCCTTGAAACTTCTTTGAATTTCTTCGATGGACAATGATGCCACGGCATCTCTTATTCGATTTTTTAATTCTTCTGCATTATTAGGTAGGTTATCCATATACACAATTTGCTTTAAACGTCTCCACAAATAAAAATCCAAAATTGTTAAATCGGGACTTCTGTCAGGCCACAATACTGCAGTATTTCTTCCAATTCACAGGTCTCCAAAATTAACATTTAACCAGTTAGTAACAATGCGACAATATTGTGCAAGACAACCATCCTGCTGAAAAAACATTGTACGTCTGGAAGTAATTTCTAAAGCATGAAGCCCATCGCTAAGAAATTTTTCTAACATATCTAAATACGTGTGCTGATTAACGTTGTTATAAAAAAAGTATGGACGTATTATCCTGTGATAACCAACGGCACATCACACGGTTAATTGAATAATGATTGTACCTTGTTAAAAATGACTTTTTTTATCTTAAAGCTGTTTCTTTGAGTTGCTGTTTATTAAAATTATGTTTTTCACAAACAGTTTTGTTCTTTAACTTGCGTAAACTCATTTGTCAAAGTGACATCGACAAAAAAAATAAAACGGCCAATGTGGTGGGATTTAAAAAGCAGAGAAAGTCCAAAATCAAAAGAAAAATTAACTTTTCTTTCCACTGAGTCACAATAATTAAGTTTTAATTAGAGATTTGCTGCTTTCAGGACAAGCAAAAAATCTTATTCCTTTGAAGTTTTGGCGTAAAATAAAAGATAAAAAAGTTTTTCCTCTTGTAAACTCAATCCGGGGACATACTGTATATATATATATATATATATATTTGCAATATTTGTGTCTCTTAGTTTATATGTACACACACATAATATTAAGTTTTAATAATAATAAATCAATGCGCATAGTTTATAGTACTCAAAATAAATAGTATTTAGTTATGTGTATAGATTTAGGCACTCTCAGGTGTAACGCAAATAAAAGCTTCGTATACGCGAACAGCGTGAACTAGTTTCGGGCGTATACGAAGCTTTTATTTGAGTTACACCTGGGAGTGCCTAAATCCATACACATAATCATCCAACGATCTTTGCATATACAATTAAATATTTAGTAGTAAATTGTAAATTAATTGAAATTTGGATTTTATTTTTCTTTAATCTGTGTCTACAATGAGTATTTAAATGGAAGATTAATTAATTATATCGTTTTCAGGACCGGCTGGGATTGAAAGATATGGATAACAATGGGCAATTACACTTCCTCTCAGTGCAGGGGAATCATCTGCAGTTCGACTGGAGCTGGTTCGAAGATAACGTCGTGCACAAGTTTTTAAATAATTAGCGTTGAATTTCCTAGCGGTTAAGTTAATTAGTTTCGAGTCCGTTTTAATTAAATACACACACACATACAACCTGGAAGCGCGTTTTTAAATTACCCCATATTCCCCATTGTCTAGAGTCGTCAAAATATAACAAAAGATTTTTTCGCTCAGCTTTATAAACTAGTCTGATTAAGCCAAGCAAAACGCGCCCTTATTCGAGGAGCGCGCAAATAGCGTTATGTAAAATTCCTTGTTCTCCCATTCAGCCGGAACGCATTAGCCAAACAGGCCGAGCATAATATAACTAATGGACGACAACGCTGATTGAAAAATTTCACAAAACATAAAGCGCACTGAAGAGCGGATATGATTCAATGAGGATAGAGGCCCGCCCGCTTCATGCATTGAATACATTCTGCTACAAACAGACCTCTGGCATTATATCCAATTTGTTTATTAGATACACGGAGAGCCGATGCTGCACTGGATGCTGGATGGCATGAAAAATGATGTTTTCCAGCCGGCGGAGGCGTCCTTTCAGCGCGTTTATTTCGTAATTAATTTTCCTGTTTAAAAACCGCACAAAATACATTTAGTTCTGAGAGCGCTCGCCTCCAAAGAAATGTACATTCCGTTTCGTGGGCGAATCAAAAGGCTTTTAAAGTAATTTTTTAATGAGCGGCGCTTCCCAAATGCTTTAATTACTCTTAGATTAGTCCGCAGCGCGGAACCCGTACAGCGGTTTGTCCTGAACACTGCAACATTTAATGAAAATCTCGTTTGCATTCCCGGATAATGCGATCAAGATAACTTTCCCGGCCGCAAAACCAAACAATCGGCACCGATCCTTTATAAATAACTTTAATTAAGCTACCACGATCCGAGCGACAACGTAACGTAATGCTGGTGTTTGATTAAACACAAACAAAGGGCCTCACATCAGCCCTAATTCAAACCAATTTCCACTCGAGGATCAATCAGCCATTCAAGCAGCAAATTTGGATTAGAAATAATTTATTATAACATAAATTACTACAACCGCACAGCACACGTCTTCCCAATGACCAAGTCACTAAAGTGCAAACGTTTCATTTTTCACTTAAATACACCTTTGCAGGGGCGGACTGGCCATGTGGACAATGTGGCAAATCCCACATGGCCCGTTTTCACAAATCGAACCGTACACCAAATGAAGCGTTTAGATGCAAAAGCAGGCTAGTTTTGAGTAAAAAGCAAAAATCCTACCTACTAAGACATGAAAAACTAACCATTCAACTTGAAGTTTTGATTTTCAAAAAATTTTCTGTATATTATTTTAATAACGTAGGTGCTTTATTCAGAAATATCAGATTTATTACTAAGAATATATTTTGTTTAAAAAAAATACATACCCAGTTTTTCAGCTGAGACTTGCAAAGTACTACATATGCACATGTGTGAACTACATATCGTCGCTGTTAAATCAAACCGGAAAATCTACTAAATGCATATTTTTCACCAGAGCGCTTTAAAGTTTTCGCATGTGATATTTTCCTTTTAACGTCCGTTTTGTTCACCTCAAAGCCTCCTTATGAATGAATAAAATTTTATTCAACTATACGATATGCCTGTTCAATATAAAAATAGACGGGAAAAAAGGATTTCTTCTGCAACAACAACTCAAAAACTCAATTTATGCACATATGCCGGTTTGATTTACAGCGATGATATATCTGGTTTTGCATCTCTATATTAATAGTACAAACACCAATACGTTTAGGTTCCGGAAATTTGGAGTTAAAATTAAAAAAAGATTCCAGAAATAATAATATTAATTAATAATTATAATTAATAAATGCAGGTATAAGAATCACTTCAGAGTCAGCAACAATGAATGACACTAAATTCTTAATGCATCGTCTCCATTATCCGACATAACAACCATGTCATTCTCATCAGGCTGATTTGCGCTGTTTTTCTTCCAAAAGCGTTTCTCAAGATGTAAATACGATTGGCACGCGAATTTCCATAATTCACACATTCACATTTGCTTTCTGAAAATGTATATAATACTGTAGAATTTCTACATTTTTTCTGTTATACCTTAAGGTTTTTTAATTCTCTTGAATTTCCATGATTTCTTTGCAGCTATTCCAATTTCGTTGATATTTCTGTTATACCATCAATATTCTCTTGAATACCGTAGAATTTACATGACTTCTTTATATACTAATTTTACTGAATTGAGCCCTTAAAAATCCATTTAATACCGTAGAATTTCCACATTTTTTTTGTGATGCCTTCTTCATTTTTTTAATACACCAGGATTTCCATAATTTCTTTATCTGCTATTCCAATTTTTATGATTTTTTAATATTCCTTCAGAATATTTTTAAACACTGTAGAATTTACATGCCTTCTTCATACATACGAATATTTCTATTTTTATACATTCGGATTTCCATAACTTTTTAGATTAGATTTCTGAAAATGTAATTAATACTGTAGAATTTCTACATTTTTTCTGTTATACCTTAAGGATTTTTATAATTCTCTTGAATTTCCATGATTTCTTTGAAGCTATTCCAATTACGTTGATATTTCTCTTTTACCATCAATATTCTCTTGTATACCGTAGAATTTACACGACTTCTTTATACGCTAATTTTACTGATTTGCCCCCTTAAAATTTATTTAATACCGTAGAATTTCCACGATTTTTTTGAGACGCCTTCTTCATTTTTTTAATACACCAGGATTTCCATAATTTCTTTATCTGCTATTCCAATTTTTATGATTTTTTAATATTCCTGCAGAATTTTTTTGAACACTGTATAATTTACATGCCTTCTTTATACATACGAATCTTTCTATTTTTATACATTCGGATTTTCATAACTTTTCAGATTAGATTTCTGGAAACGTGTTTAATCCTGTAGAATTTCCATGATTTCTTTATACAGGGTGGTCACTTTTACGGAAATACATACAGAGTTAGTTAAATGGGATAAAAGTTTCTTATTTTTGTGCCTTTCAATATACTGAAACGAAATGCGGGATATCTAGCACAGTTCCTGAAATATCGCTGAAAAACTGAAAAGTGCACTTTCATTTTCCTCTTATATTTTTTTTACTTTTGAAAGAAATTTACGAAACTTAGCACGCTTACATTTCTCGACGTGAGCTTTCTGATTACAGTGCCAAACATTTTTGCGCCAACTATATGCCTAAATTTTCGTAGTCAACTTTTGATTTTCTTATGGCCGAAATATTTTATTTTAATAGCATTAAAAAGAGCGAAAAATTCCAATTTCAACCATGTATTACACATGGGTAATCTGATATTATTTACCACCAAAAATAGATCATTTAAAAATTTGTTGCAAAAATCAAACTCCTGTGGACTGCTCTAAAAGTCAAGTTGCCATGGAATAACAAATTACCTTTTTGACATTTCTTCATGCAAAGAAAATAACTTGTAAGTAATATTATTGTGTATAAAGTGCAAAATGGAGATAATATTTGATTGATTAGTAAAAATGGCAAGATATTATCCTCTACATGAAAAAATTGACATGTACAATCTCTATAATATTATATCTTTCATTATATTTCGCTGGCCGAAATTGCAAATCATAAAGCATATTGTATTCATTAAATAATCTGATCAAATACCATTCTTGAATTAAAATTTAGGATATTTAGTTATTGCCATTTTTACTAATCAAAGATATTATCTCATTTTTTGCACTTTATACACATTAAAATTTCTCAAAAGTTATTTTCTTTGTATGAAGAAATGTGAATTTTGCTATTTCATGGCAACTTGATTCTTAGAGCAGTCCAGAGCAGTTTGATTTTTGCAAGAAATTTTTAATCAGATTAATCAGATTTTTGATCAGATTTTAATCAGATTAGATAATCAGGTTTTAATCAGATTACTTATGTGTTATATATGGTTGAATTCGGATTTTTTCGCTCTTTTGAAAGCCATGAAAATCAAATATTGCGGCCATACGAAAATCAAAAGTTGACCATGAAAATTTGGACCTCTAGTTGGCGCAGAATATGTTTGGCACTGTGTTCAGAAAACTGACGTCGAAAATGTAAAAGTGCTAAGTTTAGTAAAATTTCCTTCAAAAGTAAATTATATTTCAGGAACTGTATATCCCGGATTTCGTTTCAAAATATTGAAAGGCACAAAAATGAAAAACTTATATCCCATTTGACCAACTCTGTATATATTTCCGTTTAATAGATCTTAATGGTGGGCCTAATAAAAGTGATCACCCTGCATAGGTACTATTCGAATTTCCATGATTTTTCTGGATTTTTTATAAAACTTTTATATACTCTCCATTCACGATGTTTTCGTGTCATGGGAGTCTATGAATATCTTGTAATTTTGTTGGTAGTGAAAGTTGTTTTTAATTTGAGGTTATATTTTTTAAATTACATAGTTACCAGATGGAAAGTAGCAGCGTTTAGTTGATATTTTTTGTTGCAGTTGTATAATTTTTGGCATTTTCGTTAATATTTTGACAGAAGTGAACATAATTTCTGGGTTCGGATATGCAGTAAAAATAAATAAATAATGATACCTTTAAAAGCTAGTAGTGAAAAAATTTATAAATTATATAAATAATTATAATTATAAAAATTGTAGACAATGTGGTAGGAAGCAAATTTCTAATAGACATCGACATAAAAAAAATAACTTCCGTTTCATCACTGAATCAGTTTGTCCAACAGGACAAAAAGAAAACCCAGCCAACATAGGTTGCAAAAAGGTCGTGAATGTATATTAGTTTGACAATTTTTGACTGAAAATTGATTTTTGTACATAAGTACAATACATTAAGTACATAAATTGAAAAATGATAACTGTTAACAGAATATTGTAAATATTGGGAAAAGGAAAGCAATATAGAAATTTTAATGCACACTTTTGAATCTTTCATGAGTTGCTTTAAATTATTTCAGAATTTTCATGCAAAGTTTGTATGCTTTTAAAATAATCATAAAACCAAAATAGTTCGCATTGTATGTAATTGAAATTTTCATTAAATTATGTATAAATTTCAAACTACACTGAGATTTATTTACAAAAGATATTTAAAATTTAAGTTTGTAAGGTTTCAGAATTTTCATTATGATAATTTCGTATGCCTATATCAATCTATTGTAAAAAATGACTACTGCTCAACTTTCTGGATTTTTTGTAATACTGTCGAATTTTCAAGAATTTTTTCATAGCTGCAGACTTATCTTTCTTCTTTTTTTCTTCTTTCTACGCTATAGAACTTCCTTTGATATTTTTTTGTGAAATTTTCATGACACTGTTATAAGGTTTGAAAATTATTGGCTAAGGTTCATTTTTCTCAATAAAATGTTAGATGACTTTTTCGTGGAAGTATATAACTTGAAAATTGTATTAAAAAAATTCTAAATATGAGAAGAGAAGCGATATAGAAATTTTAATTCATATTTTCTGAAATTTACATGAAATAATTCAAATTCTTTCAGGATTTATTTGCATTAAAAATTTACAAATACATAATTTGTAAATGATAACTGTAAAAAAAATATTGTAAATAATAGGGAAGGCGACATAGAATTTTTAATGCATACTTATTCTTAAGGACTTGCCCTAAATGATTTCAGAATTTTCCTGAAAAGTTTGTATGCTTTTAAAATGATCATAAAACCAAAATAGTTCGCATTGTATGTAATTGAAATTTTCATTAAATTATGTTAAAATTTAAGTTTGTAAGGTTTCAGAATTTCTATAACGTTAACTTCGTATGCCATCATCAATCATTTGAAAAAAAAATGAATACTGCTCAATTTTCTGGTTTTTTTTTTAATACTGTCGAATTTTCAAGAATTTTTTCAAAGCTGCAGACCTATCTGTCTTCTTTTTTTCTTCTTTCTACGCTATAGAACCTCCTTTGATATTTTTTTGTGAAATTTTCGTGACACTGTTATAAAGTTTGAAAAAGATTGGCTAAAGTTGATTTTTCTAAATAAAATGTCAAATGACTTCCTCGTGAAAGTATAGAATTTTCAAATTATATAAAAAAAATCTGAATATGTGAAGGGAAACGAAATAGAAATTTTAATTCATATTGTCTGAAATTTGCACGAAATAATTCAAATTCTTTCAGAATTTAATTTTTAATCTTTTAAACTTCAAGAATTTTGAAATTTCAAATTCACTACATTTTTTTAAATATTTCTATATTTTTCAATCCTTTTCACTTTAAGATTTTTCAGAGGAAATTCATTTAAGTAATCATATTGATATTACAGAATGTAATTGTAGAAATTTGGCATGATTCATAATGTTTGATTTTCAATTATAAAGATAATCCATTAATGTTCCATGACTTTTTTGGTATTTCTGAAGATAAATTCTAAAACCCTCCACCAAAACCATCAATAATACAATAAAACAATCATATCTAAAACTCAATGAAATTCATTAATCTCCAAATTATATTTTTGGTGTTTTAGAAGCTTTGTGGAGCGTTTTTCTGGAATATTTCTATAACTTTGAAGCTCTTTCAATTGTCGATGTTTTAGACGAGTCATTTATTGAATCACAATAATATTCATAAAATGTTGAAATTGTTGAAATATGGCAAATAATAATAGTATTTGCTTGTGAATTACAAACACAATTTACTGACAATTCATTAATGTCCAATGACTTTTTTGCTATTTCTAAAGTTGTAAATTTCGAAAATTGTCTACCAAAACCACCAAAATTTCAAAATTTAAGTCACTCACAATGAAACAGTCTTCCCTTAAACTCATTGAAATTCATTTATATCCAATGACTTTTGGTATCTATTTCTGAAGTGTTTTTGGAGTGTTTTTTTCTGGAATATTTCTTTATTTTTGAATCGTTTTTACTTGTTGATCTTTCAGACGAGATTCATTCACACAATAAAATAGTCTTCTCTTAAACTCAATGAAAATCATTAATGTCCAATGACAGTGTTGGTATCTATTTGTGAAGTTCTTTTGAAGTGTTTTTTTCTGGAATATTTCTATATTTTTGAATCATTTTCACTTGTTTATCTTTTAGACGAGATTCAGTTATTGAATCACATTAATATTCATAAAATGATGAAATTGTAGAAATATGTCACCATTCATAGTGTTTGCTTTTCAATTACAAACACAATTTAATGACATTTCATTAATGTTTAATGACTTTTTTGGTGTTTCTAAAGTTGTAAATATTCAAAATCCTCCACCAAAATCACAAAAATTTCAAAATTTAAGTCACACAATAAAACAGTCTTCCCTTAAACTCAACGAAATTCATCAAGGTCCAATGACAGTTTAGGTATCTATTTCTGATGTTTTTTTGGAGTCGTTTATTTTTTCAGTGGACCATAAATGGTTTTTCGACAATTTATTCTGCTCCATTCAACTTGTACATGAACTAAGAGAACTGAAGATATATGGAACAGGAACTTTGCGTTCCAATAGAACTCGAGGAGCTTCATCGGCTTTACCTACAGATAAAGACATGAAAAAGAAACCAAGAGGTACATCATTTGTCATTAGTAAAGACAATATAACAATTACAAAATGGTATGAGAATGCGCCGATGTTATTAGCATCTTCGTGCGCTGGCAAAGAACCAGTGGACACAGCAAAAAGATAGAGCAAGTCAGAATATAAAGATGTCGAGATTCAGAGACCATTTTCAATAAAATTTTACAATAAATACATGGGTGGAGTGGATTTACATGGCCAATATCTTGCTATGTATCCAATGTAAAGAAAGAATAAAAGGTCGTACATAAAAATATTTATGCATTTCATTGATGTAGCAGTCATCAACTCCCATATTATTCATAAAAAAGCAGGTAATAACAAGGAAGACTTTTTGCAATTTAAAGGATGCCTTGCAAAAGCTCTAATTCATAAAGGAACAGTTTATGAACCATCCAAAATGAGGTGAAATAATGTGTGAAATAGAAGGAGATTAATGTAAGATTATCTGACTGTATGTGTTAGTTCATTTAGCGTTATCCAGGGTGCACCACGAGGAGGCGAACTAACTTTACACCCCATTCACTTATTTTTATAATGAAGAATGTAAACATAAACATTCCCCAATAATAGTTATTCGTCGTCATTTTAGGTATGGATTTAATTAGTTTTATTTGCATGTATTTAAAACATTTATTGCAATTAAATGTTTATCCTTTACAAGTATATTTTGGATTCATATGCATATGTGTTATGAAATGCGTGTTGTGATAAAAGAAATACGTGAGATATGCAATTAAAACAATGCCCACCAGGTCTTTTCTAAATTATTACCGGTTGTAATCAGCGCGAATGTAAATGAGACTGGAGAAAACGAATAATACCTATCACTATGAAAGCAACTTGAGTTACATAAACACGGCAAAATTACACACAAAAAAACGCGAAGAAAGGGTCCGTAAACTACACGAGGTGTGAAAAAGTCCTAAATATAAATGCCCTTTTTTAAAGGGAGCTCGCAAATCCCGGCTCCGTGCCCGTCTTTGAAGATCCAAAACGCGTTAGTATAAGTTAGAACAAGAACAGGAATAATGGAAATGCATTCATTTTGATGAGCGTGTGTCAGCGCAGCGTGGTTAATGAGTCCGGATACATTCCGGAACGGCGCTCCGGGCTCCGGGAATCATCTGCACAGATGAGGTGACGATCCGAACAGTCCTCGGCATTGTCCTCACACACCGAACCTGCACTCCTCCGCATCCCATTGTGCCCGTTCGCACTCGTCGGGACGTCCGATTTCTGGGTGCCGGGGATCATTTAATCATCCCCGTTCCTCGGATCCTGTGCGCACGTGTAAAGGGACTGCACACACACGAGGGGATAAAAGTCGTAAACGGCATGGACTAAACGTGATTCAATTGACTTCTAAAGCACCCCAGCCCTAATTTGCTTCGACAAACCGGTTAGGGGCTCGCATAATAGCGATGATATGAGATTAATTCAGCCCCGTTTTTATTAGTAATTGGTGTACACATGCACCTCATGTAAAACCAACAAAGGGATTACATTTAATGCTGATTATTATTACTGGAGGGTTTTAGCCATAATCCTACACGTTGGCTAGACGGATTGGAAGGTGGTCAGGATTGGCAACGAAGTGGCAAGGATTGGTCAGGATTAGTAATTTGCTGCAGTGGACTTGCTCAACACCGATGAAGATCTTTCGGACAAATCTTTAAAATTTTCATCTGCGAGTATCTAAATCTACCAAATTCTGAGAGCGCTCCAAATCTGTTTGCAAAGTTTTGAGTGCAACCATTAAAATTTGCCAAATAATTACCTCTAGTTGCAGAAATTTGTCAAATTTACAGGTATGATGCCAATGAATATTGTGATATTTTACCTGCAGCTGTAATTTACAGTTGATCTGTCAAAATCTATTAAATTTTCACAAGCATCATATCAAATCTGTATAATTTTCAATTTAAAATTGTCAAATTCTGTGAATTTATCTGCATAACTATTTGAATACTAAACTCCAGGAGTATAATTCGGCCAAACTTTCATTGCTGTTATCAAAATATTCAACTGCAATTTTCCTAAACTGTTACATTATCTTCTGAAACTGTCGTAACCTTATGACACTTTAGCAACTTGTCAATTCTGTCAAATACTAGGTTTAATATATTAAATCCCACTGTCAAAATCTACCAAATTTTCTTAAGTGTATGTACTCTAAATCTGTAACAATCAAAATTTGTCAAATATAGCTCCAATATTGTAAATTCATAAACGGCAAGTTGAGACCTTTATTCGTTTTATAACATGACATAATATATGTCTCATTGTAAGCAAGATATAAAGTAGTTTTTTCGCGGATATATCATAAATTGACAATTGTACACGAATTTCTTTGTCAGAAACGTCTTTTTATAGGCCTTAGACTTATTTATTGCTTAAAGAAAGAAGTTTAGTATTTTTTTATTTTCGTGCATAACACCGAGTGATCATTTAAATTTCGGCTCTAAATGTCAAACAACGATATCATACCTAATAGAAACAGTTTAAATACTTATTCGTTATACATTTTTCTATACTCTGGGAACTAAGCGGGAACTAAGCTACTGTTTCGTTCGCAATTGTATTGATTCGTTGAGGCCTTTGACGTATTCTTAGCCCTCGGCTGCAGTCTCAGCCTCAAAATTACATCATGCGTATCTCTAAACGACTTTTTATAGCCTATCGAGCTCTTTATTGCCCGTGGGCTATAAAGAAACGTCAAACAACGATATCATACCTAATAAAAACAGTTTAAACACTTATTCATTACACTTTTTTCCATACATCGGGAACTAAACTGCTGTTTCGTTCCCGGCTGTACTAATACGTCGTGGCCTTTGACGTAGTCTTAGCCCTCAGCTGCCGACTCGGCCTCAAAATTACGTCTTACGCCATAAAAGCCTCTTTACACCCTTAATACTTAATAGATATTTATGCATTAAGGGAGATATGGATGTTTTTTTCCTGAGGTTGACAGGATTACAAACCGAGGGCCTTTGGCCCGAGGTTTGTAAGTCAACCGAGGGTAAAAAACATCCATATCTTCCGTGGTGCATACAATATTTTATTTTTTAGAAACATATTGGTAAAATTTTTAGGTATTGTACCGATCCACAATGTTTATTTCCGAGGTTGCTATGAGTTGTTTGACAGTATATAAGAGTCATAATAAAAATGCAAATTGGAGACATCAGTGACAGGGGTTCAGTAATTGTGGTGCAGATTCCGGACACTAAAACATTGGCAAAGAGATCCTTCACTATAGTTGAAGAGGAGAGACTGAATGCGTTGTTGCTTATCAGAGAATGTTAAAAAAAAGTCCTGCAGGAGTCTCAAGGTTTTTTTTATCGTACAGAAACAGAAAATGTACACTGCAACCTGTTGGGAAAAACACATTTGGCAGCATTCCGTCAAAAATTGCTGTCTACTTGTGTTTGCCGAATCCGAAATCTTTCACAGGTCACTGTTTAAGACGAACATCTGCAACTTTGCAGCTGATGGAGGAGTAAGTATGACCAATCTGAAGCGTCTGGGTGGATGGAAAAGCTCTACAGTAGCGGAAGGCTACTTGGCAGACAGCATGGCATCCAAGAATAAAATTTCACGCGTGATTGCTGGACTGGAACAGACTGAAAAAGTAAGATCGTCGGCATCTGCTAGTGGCAGTGGAGGCCATGAGCAGACTCAAAATTGCTCATCTTCAAGTACCGTCTTGAATGAAAAATTTGTCAATTGTACGATCTATTTGTCAAGTGGTCATAAGGTTGAAGGAGAAAAAAATGTGATTGAGAGTGAAAAAAATTGACATCTCCCTAGGGAGATATGAGTTGCTTTTCATAGATTGTATCCATGACGAAAATAAATAATATCATGTTTCTAAAAAATAAATACTATTATCTACGTCTGTCATAGAATAATTTATTATATGCGTAACCATAGACACATAATCGAATTCATATTACACTAGTGGAATATAAATTCATATTCCACGATTCACAGTTACAGAAATTTCTGTATATTATTATTCTTACACAGTAAAAAGTAAATTAAAAATGTCACAATGAGAACAATTTTAATTTATTCAATATAATGACAATTAACAATAAAAAATAGACTAATGTCTACAATTACCTATTCGAATGATATAAAAATACTTACTGATAAGGTTTTACTTATCGTTTATGAACAAAACATTTGACGGTTTCGATCTATTAATTTATTTATGATTAAAATTAATTTGTTTCCTTAACAACAATGGCAGTTTACTTCATCAAAGCGTTTTAGATGAAAATTAATAAATACAATAAAACTTTGTATTTAAATGATACAGTCGTAGATAAAGTATAGTATTTAATTCGTGTATAATGGGCTACATCACACTCAAATAATTACAAAACTTTCGCTCGTGTTGTAAAATATTCTCGTGTAAAATGGCCTGCATTATATACTAATTGAACAAAGCACCATTATTTAACAGTATAAATTTGTCCTATTATAAACTGCGATAATCAAAATCTGTGAAGTTTCTAGTACTAGATGTAAAACTCTAATTGTGGAAATCTGATATATTTTCTAGAGAATTCTGCAAATGTGTATGTTGCATTGATTTTCATTCAGTTGAAATTATTAAAATTTATTAAATGCATGTGTCAAGATCTATCAATTTTTAGCTCCACCTCTTAATTTTTGTAAAATTTACAACTCTATTAATTGAAATCCAGAGAATTCTGCAAATGTGTATTTTACATTGAATTTCATTCGATTGAAATTATTAAAATTTATCAAATGCATGAGTCAATATCTATCAATTTTTAGCTCCACCTCTTAAATTTTGTAAAATTTACAACTTTATCAATTGAAATCTGTGACATTCTCAAACTATTAGTAACAGTTGTGAAAATCTGTACAATTTATAACTTATAACCACAAAAGTCTCCAAATATGTTGCATTTTCAATTAAAATGATTAAAAATTTTCAAAATTTCAAATTTTTAAATCCTTGTGTCAAAATCTATCAATTTTTAGCTCCACCTATTGAATTTTGTAAAATTTAATAGCTCCACCTTAATTTCAAATTTACAACTGTAGCAATTGAAATTTGTCATATTTTCTTGCCTATTTTAAACTGTTAGCATCCGCTGTGAAAATCTGTACAATTTATAACTGGAACTGTCAAACTCTAACGTGCCTATACTTCAAATATGTTTTCAACATTTTGAGTGCAACTATCAAATTTGTCAAATGATTGAGTACCTCCAAATGTGAAATTTAATTTCATTTTAAACCAAATTTAGAGCTATGACCAGCCAAATTAATTTAAATTTTCGCAGCCAATAAGAACGGCGAGACCAGTTTCGCCTTTCTTATTGGCTGCGAAAATTTCCATGGATAACTAGAGTTAAAATTTAAATGATCGCTCGGTATATGACCACATTAAAAGTATAATAAATTATTATTTATTATTATTTAACTGCAATTATCAAAATATTTTTAACTTTAACTATAGTTTCTATTGCTATTATTAGCAATAAAACAATAAAATATAATTGTTGGCTTCCAAAAATTGTAAAATCTGTCAAAATCTATAATTTATTCAAGTGAAGCAATTAAAATCCATCAATTACAACTGTACCTAATGATTTTTTTCAAATTCATTAATTTTCACATGAAACAGTTTATACTTGTAAAATTTTCAAATTGAACTGTACAAATTTTTAACTTCAACTGATATCTGATAATATTTGCGGCATTTTCTTCAAAAATGTGTCAGTTTTTAGCACTAGCTATGAAAATTCACAAATTTTAACTCCAGCTGACGAAATCTGCGAAACTTCCCAAACCAAACTTTTGCAAATTTGTTACATTTTTAATCAAAATCGTCAAAATCTTAACAGGTGGATCTATTAATAACATGTTATGCTTGTTATTTTAACATATGATTTTGAAAATTTAATAAAGTTAAACAATTTCAATTGAAAATTGAGATATGATATAATATGACACAGAACTTTTCAAGGTTGGATTTTTTTTTCGATTTCGATAATTACAGCTGAAAATTTTACTGATTTTCTTTCAAAATCTTTAAAATTTGTACATTTTTAGCTCCAATTGTTTCTGAAATGTTTCTAGTACCAGATGTGAAAATCTGTAAAACTCCTCTTTTTTCGATTTCGACAATTAGAGCTCAAAATTTTACTGCTTTTCTTTCAAAATCTTTAAAAATTTTACATTTTTGGCTCCAATTGTTTCTAAAATGTTTCTAGTACCAGATGTGAAAATCTGCAAAACTCCAATTGTCGAAATCTGGCATATTTTCCAAAAAGTCTGCAAATATGTTGCATTTTCAATTAAAATTTGTTCAATTTGCAAATGCATCTGTAAAAATCTATCAGGAGTAGTATAAATATTAATTGGCTGTCAACCTTCCATCTTTCAGCCTCTATTATATTATTATATCTATTATATTTTTAGTTCCACCTTAATTTCAAATTTACACCTCTAGCAATTGGGCCATCAGCACCAGTAAGTGAACTACAATCTTACGAACTATGCTACTTTGTAAATTTTAGCCTTAATGTATAGGTAACTAATTATTTTTAATACTTATATCGCTGTGTTGTTATGTATTATCAATTAGTATCTAAATCTCGTATTCTGTACATCTGACAATTTTTAACGATTTTTATGATTATTTTTTATATTTCACATCAATTAGTTTAGATCACAATAATTAGATTTTATTTTTTTATACAATTGTGTACTGATTTTAATGAACTCTGAATATTATGAATTGTATTTAATTCGAAATATGTATGACCTGTGCAAACTTATAGTTAATGGCACCAATAAAATATTATTATCATTTAAATAATTGTACATTTGGATATTAACTCTGCGGAGAACTGGAGACCGGTTTTCACCTAGTGGGTCTCACCAGTCCAGTGATTCCGAAAGTTAATTCCCAAATGTACATCATGTCGCTTATGACCTGACCATGGTATTGTTATAATTCGATTTTCAACCAAAAGATAGGGTCATCTTGCTTCTCTTATGTATATTTCGTACTTCTATTATCATATTTCATATATTTGCATATTTTTGTCATACTTTTTGCCACTTTAAAACTATTAGCATCAGCTGTGAAAATCTGTAGAATTTATAATTGCAACTGTCTAAATCTGCCAAATCCCGAAGTTTGCTCCAAATCTGTTTGCAATATTTTGAGTGAAACTATATAAATTTGTCAAATGACCTCTAGTTGTGAAAATTTGTAAAAATTTAGAGGTAAGACAATAATAATCTATCATTTTTTTAACAGTGCACTGCCAATGAATATTGTGATTCAAAAACACATCTTCGCATTTTTTATTTCCGCATTATTTATTATTATTTAATTGCAACCATTAAAATTTCAATACTAACTAAACAATTTTTAGCACCAGCAGTGAAAATCTATAAAAATGTAAACGGGGGTGGGGGGTTAGTTCTAACCCTAGCTTCGGTTCGACTCACTGATTTTAATTGTCTTTTAAATCTTTTAAATGTCTTATTAAGTGTTACTACATTTTCTACATTTTTGTGAAAACAAGGTGAACCATGATAAAACCTAGACACGTTTGTACCTGACAAATACAAAAAAAAAACTTTTGTGGTACCTCGTCATTTCAACTCATTTGTGTCAAATTTTCAAAGTGTCTTATTTCTTTATTATCTAGCGCATAATGACTATTATTCACTTGTTGGTAATTTTAACTTATTTTTGTCAAGTTTTCAAAGTTTCTTATTTCTGTATTATTTAGCGAATAATTATTCACTCGTTGAAGAATGTACTATTTTATTGCAATCATTTAATTAACATATCCAGACGAACTATTTTGCTATCACGTTGTCACATTGACGCAGTGGTCGTGTATTAATGTTTTAATGAAATAGAATAGCTCTCCAACGAGTCAAGAGAAATGCTGCAGGTTTTGATGTCGTCTGCGGTTTGCTGTGTGAATACGCCAATGATCAATGATGTTAATAAACCAAGCAAGCAGCCCGAGAGTTGATTAATTAAACATCGCTGTGTGGCGAGAGGCTTTCTCCAGCCTTGTGCGCGTCACGACGACGTGACAAGCAACTTTCCCACCCCATTGAAGGACAATATTTCAGATTAATACGTTTATAATTAGTAAAATGTAGTAATTACAATTTGATATAAACTTGTCATAAAATTTGCTTACAAATTGTAACACTTATTTGAAAATATAAATAAATTATCGATAGAAACAAAGTATAAAATTAGCACGAAAAGCTTTAAATTAACAGACCAGCGAAAATAGGCAAAGAAATTGAAAATAAGTATCGAAGTTGTAAAAAAACTAAAGAGGCACATCAGTTTTGGAACAATTCGTGCAAAGATACAATTTGCATTCATATAATCGGTAGGTATGTATTACGTATAAAAAAAACGTTAGCAGTGACGTATACGTTACTTGACAACATCACATTCGAATGTCGGATGCTTTTATGACATAAATGCATCTGACATCGAATATGATTCTGTCACTAACGTACACGTTACTGCTAACATTTTTTGGTACGCAATACATCTGAATATTTAAAAAAAGGCACAATGTTTAAAATCTGGTCGGTAATTATTGGCAATCCACGAGTAATCCCATAAACAGCATTTTAAAGCACGCGGCGTAATAATTTCCGGACATGTTGGCTTAACGAAATGCCATGCGGCTGAAGATTCGTTTTGATTAACGAACACTGGCGAGCGCAGTGATTGATTTTCGGTATGAAATGAATGATTTTTAATTTTGTGCTCCGGCTATTGTTGGGTAGAAGCGTGCAGCAGATGAATATATGATTTTATTCATTGCACGTTGTTTCCCGCTCCCCGATATGATCCACCCACGTTCCGGAAAATCGCTGTGCAAATTAAAAAAGTACAATGCCAGGCCCAGGACACGGCTCTGCGGCATTAATGTGCGCGAATGAAATGTACATAAAAAGATTTGCTCCTGGAAAAAAAGCATGCTCGAAGACAATGGGGGAGTATAAATAACATGTAAACTTTTCCTTCTATTTGTAGGAGTGGAAACGTGTTTTTATTTTTGTTTTCTGCCGATTATTATTACAGTTGAAAACCGTTTTAGACGGATAAATAAATGTTATGCATCTATGTTGAATTATAATTGAGCAAAATATTAAGAGTGTGCAATTTTATAATGAATATATCTTTTTTTGTTGGGATAAAATTTGGCGTTTTGAATTAATATCTTGGAAGTGCTAAGCTCAATTGAGCGTAGGCCTATGAATTAAACAGGCCGACATGATTTTTGGTGTTTTAAATTTGATAAGTGTCCTTAGCTAATACGGGTACGTTGATTCTGAATGTGAATTTGGTTTGAGCCCATCACGTCAAGATTTTTCACAAAATTAAAAAAAACCTTGTGAGATATTTTGTACTAGAGCAAATAAGTACCTTTATGATATTCTCTAAATTGCATTAAAATTATTTCTTTAAAATACTTGATACATCGATAGAAAATATTTTAGTATAATATTATGTTTATTTCATTTCAATGACTACACTGTTTCATTTTCGCATCTGTCAAGGTCAACTTGATGGCATCGGCAGTTGTTTACGAAATAGTTAGCGTCAGTTGTTTGTAGCATCGAGTTGTGTTTTGTTTTCTGAGTGTTTAGTGCGTCATAATGTCATCAAGAAAGTGCAAAAACAGTCCTGATATATTTTGTTACGTGTGTGGTGATTTAACATTAGCAAAGCATCAACGAAACATAACAGAATTTATCAAGAAAGCTTATCACGCTTACTTCGGTGTAAAGCTTGTTGATCAGGACAAACATTGGGCTTCACACAAAGTGTGCTTTCAGTGTGTCGAGCTACTGAGAAAATGGACAAAAGGTGCACGTAGCTCTTTACCCTTTGGCATTCCTATGGTATAGAGAGAACAAAAAAACCATGGAGACGACTGTTACTTTTGCTCCTGCGATGACATGGGTTTCAATTCGAAAAATAAACATACTATTCAGTATCCTGATTTATCATGGACCAGGAATTCCCACTCCTCCACCTTTTCTTCACACCATCCAACAGCAATCATCAGATGAAAGTTCAAACGAAAAAACCGATAAAGACGAATGCAATCCTGATATAGACCAACCTCAACAGTTTATCCAAGCTGAACTAAATGACTTATGAGAGACTTGGGCCTATCGAAGGATGCTGCACAAATCTTAGGATCACGACTGAAAGACAAAAATCTGTTGGCTCCAGGAACCACATTTTCGTGGTATAGGCATCCTGAAAAAGAGTTCGCGGAATATTTCTCTCAAGAGGGTTCACTGGTGTATTGTAATAATATTCCTGAAGTAGTCATGAAACTGGGAGCTGACAATTACAATTCCACATCATGGAGGTTATTTATTGATTCGTCTAAGAGAAGTCTGAAGGTTGTCTTGTTGCACAATGGTAATACTTATGCATCGGTGCCTGTTGCTCACTCCGTGCATCTCATAGAAACGTATGAGAATCTTAAGCTATTGCTAAATACAATAAAGTATAGCGAATATTGTTGGCAAATCTGTGGAGACCTCAAAATAATATACATGCTTTTGTATCAGCAGTCTGGTTTCACAAAGTATACATGTTTTTTATGCGAGTGGGATAGCCGAGCACGAAATTTACATTACGTTAAGAAAGAATGGCCACTCAGAGAAAGACTTGCACCGGGACAAAAAAATGTGCTGCGTGATGCATTAGTTGACACAAAATTAGTTCTTTTGCCTCCCCTTCACATAAAGTTAGGATTGATGAAGCAGTTTGTCAAAGCTTTAAATAAACAAGGTGACTGCTTTAAATACCTGTGCGACAAATTTCCTGCACTTTCTGAAGCTAAACTTAAAGAATGAATTTTTGTAGGTCCTCAAATTCGAACCTTAAAGTCGGACAGATTGTTCCAGAATACTATGACCCAAGACTAATCTGAAGCATGGAGTTCTTTGGTAGCAGTCATAGACGGTTTCCTAGGAATCAACAAGTCTCCAAACTACAGAAAAATTGTAGCCAACATGGTCGAAAATTATTAAAAAAACTGGGATGCAATATGAGCGTCAAACTTCATTTTCTGAATTCCCACGTTGACTCTTTTCCCGAAAATGTTGGAGCTGTCAGCGAGGAACAGGTAGAGAGGTTCCATCAAGACATAAAGGAGATGGAGAGACGTTACCAAAGAAGATAGGATATTAGAATGATGGCTGATTACTGCTGGACCTTGAAGAGGTACTCGCTCACAAAAATCCACAAAAAGAAAACTACAAAACGCAGTTTTGAGGGAAAAACAGAACGATTTTATTAAAAAAAAACAACAAAGATTGTCTAACGCAGATTATACTGCATTGTTTTTTAATGAACAACTCAATTTTGCAGTGTAATTTTCTATTAAATATAGTTTCAATAAATATTTTCTCAATATTTTTGGCAGTTTCGATGAAAATTTTCAAACACACTTCTCCTAAAAACCTGACGTGCTGGAAAAAAATCTAAGTACAGATTCGTGATTAGCACACCCCATTTACTACAGGACACCTATTAAACTTGAAACACTTTTTCATGAAAAAACAAATGTAGGCTTGTGTTATGAATTATTGTCCAGCATACGAAATTTAAAAAATATATATAAAGAAGTGACTTCAATACAACCTTAATCTTGCATATGATTTGCTACGTAGGTTTATCAATACGCAAAATTTAAATTTGATGTCAGTATGCACTCCGAATTATGATATGTTGAAATATAGATTTATCAATGTACTTGGTTTCCAAAAACATGATCCAGACAAAAAAATTGATGGAAAATATTTTGGATGATATTTTAAATACTTTGTGGATCTAAACAACATACAAAATACAAAATTTAGTATTTAGGGTATCAAACAGTAATTCAAATTTAGGATAATTACAAATTTCGGTGAACTGAATTTGGATAATACAGGGTCCTGCATTTCACCTCCCGTCTTTTATAGATCAGTTACCTACTAATTAAGTTAGGATTTTGATATTTTGTAGACTTTAGTTGCATCCTAGGACGTATTTCATGAAAATATTTGTATTTGTACAGGGTGTCCCAAAAAAGTGTGACCCCATGATGATATATATTTTTAGATTGCATTCTGTATATTTTGTGTCTTCTATGGTTACTTTCATACCTCTAAAATGTTTTTAAAATCGGTTCAGTGATATTACCAAAAATAAATAAGAACTAAAAAAATCAGTTTTACACAATTGCATTGGTTTAAAAAATTAATAAAAAGTAATAGTGCGTCGTTAATAAAAGTTTACAACATACTTATTACATAAGGTCCAAATGTCCCGTTAATAAAGTTTGATTGATATGAATTATACACAGTGTACAAATTTAGTGTCAAACTTTTCAAACTTTATAGCACTTTATTTCTCTTATGTTACATAGGAGCCCCTTAAAAATTAAACAAATGTCTAAAATTAGAATTATTTGAATGATATAAAAAGACTTACTGATAAGGTTTTAATAAACTTTTACGAACAAAACACGTGACGGTTTCGACTTTTTAATTTATTTATGATTAAAATTAATTTGTTTCCTTAACAACAATAGCATTTTACTTCAACAAAGCGTTATAGATGAAAATTATGAGATAAAACATAATAAAACTCACTAAAAAGTAAATTAAAAATGACACAATTAGGACAATTTTAATTTATTCATTATAATGACAATAAAACAATAAAAATTACACTAATGTCTACAATTACCTATTCGAATGATATGAAAATACTTACTGAAAAGGTTTTAATTAGCTTTTAACAAAACACTTGACGGTTTCGACGTATTAATTTATTTATGATTAAAATTTATTTTGTTTCCTTAACAACAATGGCAGTTTACTTCAACAAATTGTTTTAGATGAAAATTAATAAACACAATAAAACTCTGTATTTAAATGATACAGTCGTAGATAAGTATAGTATTTAAGTCGTTTATAATGGGCTAGCTAGATCACACTCAAATAATTTCAAAACTCTCGCTCGTGTTGAAAACAATTCTCGTGTAAAATGGCATGCATTATACACTCCTTAAATAAAACACCGCTATTTAACAGTATAAATCTGTCCTATTATAAACTGCGACAGTCAAAATCAGTGAAGTTTCTAGTACTACATTGAATTTCATTCAATTGAAATTATTAAAATTTATGAAATGCATCTGTCAAGATGTATCAATTTTTAGATCCACCTGTTAAATTTTGTAAAATTTACAACTCTATCAATTGAAATCTGACATTCTCAAACTATTAGCAACTGCTTAAAAATGTTGCGTCATTAATAAAATTATACAAGATACTTATTAAATAAGGTCCACATGTCCCGTTAACTAAGTTTGATTAATATAAATTATACAGAGTGAGCTATATTTAGTGTCAAACTTTTCAAACTTCGAAGAACTTTATTTCTCTTATTTTAAATATTTTGGGACACCCTGTAGAAATAAAAATATTTTCCTAAAATACGCCCTAAGATGCATGTAAAGTCTGTACAATATCAAAATCCTTACTCAATTAGTAACTGAGCTATTGAAGACGGAAGGTGAAATGCAGGACCCTATATAGTGTACATGGATATGTCTTATTAATACTCAAACGCAAAATTTTCGAAATAATTAAGATAATTTGGTATATTAGGCCTATCAATATATCTTTTTTGAACATTTTGAATGAAATAACTGTTTATTAACGTGGCAGTATGACAATAAATAAAAGCCACGGAAACCTTAAAAGAATGGTAGTCTTAAATTTCCATGAATGATATTTAATGACATTTAATAGCACATGAAGACTTAACGAAGCAGGATAACAATTTTCAGCTATAACTAACTTTATTCTTTTTGTTTGTTTTCCTCTCATCGTCCATGTTTCGCTGCTGTAAGTAGCGTTGGTCTAATTACTTTTTTGACTATTTCTGTTTTTGTGTCTCTTGATATCTCCTTCTTGCACAAAAATGAGTTTTTTAATATGTTATATAGTTTTGCTGTTTTTCCTATTTTATCTTCTATTTCATTATCTAATTTACCATTGCTCGATATGATTGCTCCAAAATATCTGTATTGTTCGATTGTGTTCGATTTATTTCGTGTTTTTTTTTTCTCTTCGGCAATTATCATGTTTTTTGTCCTTTCGTAATTTATTTTCGTGTTTATTTTGTTAGTCTCGTTATCAATTATTTCTATGCTGTGTTGCAGTTCTTCCTCCGTTTCTGCAATTATTGCTATGTCATCCGTGAAAAGTAGTTCTCCTATTTTTGTTATCTCCATTTTCCAATATCCAATTTTAAACATTTTCATATTATGCTTTGCTTTCCTCATCGCCTTATCCAATACAATTGTGAAAAGCAAAGCGCTTAGCATGCATCCTTGTTTTACTCTTTTCTTCGTTTCGAATTATTTTGCTTGCTCATTGTTTGTTCTCACAATATTTCCGTTTTCTCTGTACATGTATTTTATTACATTTATTATTTCCTCCTCTATTCCTCTTTCTGCTAGTTCGTTCAGATGTCCTCTCTCCTTGTCCTGTCGAATGCCTTTTCGAGATCTACGAAGCATACGTGCATTTCTCTGCTCTTCTTAATTCGTTTCTCGCTTAGTTGTCTGAGTATGAAGATTTGGTCTTCCGAACTTCTCCCTCTTCTGAATCCGCACTGGCTATCCTCTATTGTTATTTCTAGTTTGTCTCGCATCCTTTTTTCTTGTACCCTAGTCAATATCTTACTTGGTATACTTGTTTGTGTGATTCCTCTGTAATTTTCGCATATTCTTTTATCCCCTTATGTATTGGTAGAATTATTTCTTTATTCCCTTCTCTTGGTGTTTCCCCGTTGCTTATTATGTCATTTATTAGTTTCGTTATTTGTGTTATTCCCTCTTCTCCCATGTGTTTCGTCATCTTAAGGGTTATATGTTTGTTCATGGTGCTTTCCCGTTTTTTAGTTTTTTTATTGCTTCTTGTACTTCTTCTTATTTAATTTGTCCATTTTTTTCTCTTGCCTTTCTTGCGACTTCCAACTTTCCACTTTTTTTTGTATTTTCTTCCAACTCATGTCCATTTTTAGTAGGTGGCGGTCACTTCCTATTTCAGCTTGCCTTGTAACTGTCTCATCATGGAAATCTTAAATTTCCATGAATGATCGAACATCAAATGTACACAAAGTTTAAACGTAATCATATAAAATTGTCTTGATAGCACATGAAGACTTAACGAAGCAGGATAACAATTTTCAGCTGTAACTAATATTAAATTAGTGATAATTTACAAATTATCATCTGAAGTATACAATAGTTGTCGAAACTACTATAATAGCTACATAATTCTTGCTGTTGCACAGTATTCATTGCGAACGCTGGGAATTAATCAAGTATAGTTTAAACACTTGCTCCTTAATTATTTTTAAGTTTCGGCGCCAGATGTGACGTGTCAGGGCGAAATCTGATGCGATATGACAATCAGATTCCTAACAATGGGGCGCGTCACAACACCAAGTTCTGTAATTAATAAAGTCGGGGAGGAGTCGCGGCCTACAATACTCTGCATGCGCACCGCATATGCGGACTATTCACAACCCCCATAATGTGCGCGCGTACCTCCGTACTTACACCCTCCGATTGCATTCGCCCATTATACCCCCGTAAACAATTAGATTCGATTAGTTCTGTATAAGTCAATACGGCAATACGGACGCCCATTCAACGAAAACCACGCTGGGACAACCGTTGATTAAATCAATTTAATACTGTGATAATTACTCTGCGAACGCACCGATTAGTAGACTTATAAGTAAAGCACGGACAAATATGCATGAAAAAATACGAAAATATGCGCATATATATGCCCGCAAAATTAAAGAAATATGCACCAACATTTCAAATATATGCCAATATATGCAAATATATTTAATACAAATCACGTTTAAAAATTAAAAATACTTTATTTATATTATATATGAAAATAATTTGTTAAATCAACCAATTAACTATTAAATTCAACTATTAAATTAAAAATATTATTTTTTAAATATTTTCCATACTGAAAGAGCGCCTCCTATCGCTTAAGATGTTTTTGTACGAAGAAAAACTTCTTTCCACATCAACGGAAGTTATTGGAGCAAATTTAAAACATGCAACTATTGAAGGATCCATTTCAACAGGTAGATTTTCGTCAACTTCTTCTTTCATAATATTTGACACTATTTTTAGTATATGAAAACCTTCATTTTTTAGTTACACTTGTTTGAGCTTTTCTTTAATACGATTGCGAGGCCCACCAGCCACCTCATTCAATTTGTCACTTAAATCTTTCACAAGATCTATTGATTTATTTAGAGATATGCCTTGTTCTTCTAATTTTTTTAAAGTATCGCTAATTATATTAAAATTCGTTTTTATGAAAGCAAATTCTTGTGGAATCTTGGGACCATTTAAAAATGTTTTGCAATCCTTAATAGATATCGAATCGTTGGAAAAACTGAGAACCAAATCCTTAATGGCCAAAAAATGGTTAGCGTAGAAGACAGCAGCATCAATCCAAGTATTGTGATAATTGGCTGTGGTGGCAATGGCATATTTGGTAATGTCTCTCGATACACTTGTACTCTTAGTGGAGCTTTGAGAAATATCTTGTTTACGTTGTTAACAATATCATTTACCATTGGAAAATGAATTCTAACTTCTTCCACGACTCTATTGACTCCGTGGGCTAAGCAGGTAGTGTGAATAAGCTTTTTATAAAATATTTTCAAACGTAGTCCAGCTTTCACCATGTATGATGCTGCGTCTGAAAGCATTAGCAACACTTTTTCTTCGGGCACTATCTCAGGCAAATAAAAATTAACCAATCCTTCATGTACGAATCTAGATATGGTGGCATTGTTTGTTTTGTCAAGTGCTTGTGTACTAATTAAATACGAGTTGCCTGGTTTATTCTCGTTTAAACTCCCAATTAATAAATTTGCGATGTAACGTCCACAGCTATCCGACGTTTCGTCGACAATGAAGTATATATAGCTATTTTCAATAATTGTTCTTATAGTAAGCATTGTATCTCTGTACAATTCATCAACATATTTTTTCCTTAAATAGCTCTCGTCTGGTGTTTCAATTTTACAATATATTTGCAATAACATCTTCAATTTTGAGTTATTCAGTTTGCTAAACGGAATATTGGCAGATATTAGAACATTACATAATTCAAAATTAAAAGCGCCCTTCTCTTTCATTTTCGAGCTTGAACTTAGGCTTTCATGTAGCGTTTGTTGTTTTTTTGATGTTTGGTTTTTGACATTATTTTCGTGTAAACTTGTTTTAATGTGTTGTATTATTTGAATTTTTTTCACATGGAATCTGATGTAACATGGAAATAAAAAAAGCAAATGTCTACAAACTATATAACGGCACAGTAGAAAAATAAAACTTACTGTTTTACTGAAGGGCCTACAAAACACAACACCATTCTCCAAATTAGATCTTTATAATCTCTAATCTATTGAGACACGATTCCCTTGTCCTTTACTTTCGGCATTATACACACACAATTTTAATATTACCACACACAATCGCAGTCGGTTTATGCTACGTAGGCACTGAACTACGGAGCGATCTACTATTTGCTGACAACACAAAATGAATAGTGAACAAAATAAATAGGGTAATCCCCGAAATAATAATATTGTATTCGATTATTAATAATTAACTTTTCATACTACTTGAATGAATTTGAATTATGTTTTCATTGCACACTAAATTTTAGGTAGTTTATTAAAAGTTATAAATTTTTTAGTAAAAAAAAAAAATCCCAAATATCCAATTATATGACCAAATATGCAATTATTGATAAAATATGCATTGAATACATAAAATATGCATTATATGCAAAACAAAATTGGTGAATTCGCTCTGTTTCTTTATGATTCGTGTACATCTATTGAAATTCCCCTAGTCATATCATTAATTCAGGACATGCATTTTGCATATAGTCCGTGCTTTACTTATAAGACAGACCAGTAGATTTTATTGAATTTCAAAGAAATATTATGTTTCGGATATGGTCGAACTTCCTCTGGACTTTTAATTAGATGAGATATCTTGCTAAGTGTCTCTCGATAATGATATACAGAGCGCATAAAGTATTAAGACCTGGCTTTATTTTTCCCCTGTATACATTTTCGAAAAACGCTTCAACAGGTCAAAATGATTTTTTTTTCAAACAAATATTTTGAGACCATTTTCAATTTTCCATCTCTCTCCGTTTTGAAGTTATGACGTCAGAGCCATTTTTTTAAACGACAACCTATATTTTTTATTATTGATTTTGATAGTACTTTTTATTATGTTATCAACAACATGACATTTTCAATATGTAACATTTGAAAAAAATTGAGAAAAAGTGCGTTAAAGTAATACTATTAAATTATTATTTCAATGTGCAGAATGCATCTAGTTACCGTTCAAAACAACGTCAGTTGAAACAAAATTAGGAAAACAGGCTTAGATTTTCAATATTGGAATAAAATAAAATTGATCAACCTGAAAAATATTCTTATTACAATATCATCAATTACAAAAATAAGAACAGAAAAACCAAAAGAAATTTTTATCGCGAAAAAATACTAATGACTTGTTTTAAGATAAGTTTTAAAATAATATGAAGTCACAAAAATAATTAAAATAACGTAAAAATATTGGTTAGGACAAAAATCAAATTATATGTTCAAATTGTTGACCATTTTGTTCTTGACAGTGTGCCAATCGATGTCGAAAGGCCGCATATACATTGAGGAGAACTTCTGGCTCTATTTGTCTCATTTCGACTTGGATCCGTTTTTTCAATTGTTCAATTGTGGTTGGCCGAATAAAGTATACTTTACTTTTGATGTAACCCCATAAGAAAAAAAAGGGGGTCAGGTCACGGGAACGCGCTGGCCATTCAACAAAATCCCTTCTGACAATCCACCTGCCTTGGAAGACTTCGTTGAGATAGTCGCGTACCATCCGGCTATAATGAGGTGGAGCCTCATCTTGTTGGAACCATAAGTCTTCATTTGGAATGTCGGGATCGTATTGATTTGGGAATAGAACCGCCAAAGCTTTAACCAGGTAATCTCTCAATAGCTGCAAATATGTTTAGCCTGTCAACGAGCCATCAACGAAGAAGGGCCCAATAATAATATCACCTACTATTCCTGCCCAAACGTTTAATTTTTCCGAAAATTGGGTATGGGCTTCCATCATCCACTGAGGGTTGCACTCGGATCAACAGCGACAATTTTGTTTATTCACCGTTCCATTCAAATAAAAACTTGCTTCATCACTAAATAAAAATCTGGTAGCAAAAACTTCATCGACGCTACAGAGATTCATCATTTGTTCGCAAAACTGAACCCTACGATCAAAATCATCTTCGTTCAGTTCGTGGACTAAATTTACTTTGTAAGGATGCCATTTCTGCCGTCTCAATTATTTCAAAACAGATGTTTGTGATAGCTCACTATTTGCCGCAACCGCTCTGTAGGGAATATGAGGGGTTTCTTGCAACTCTAACAGCACGTTTAGCTAAAGTCGCAAAAAATAGCGAAAAATTAGGACGAAAAAATAGGTTTTTGGCCATTTTGTCTAAAACTTTCAAACATGTAACTAATGTGTGTTCAATGAAATATTAAATATATACTTACATTTGCTGGAAATCCGAAAACCAGAAACCAGAAGATTCAAACGTCTTATTATTGGTTATTTGAAAATTAACAGTTTAACCTTCAGAATTTCATTGATGCAACAAATGCCAACCATATCCATGTTAACGATTCAAAACGACATCTAAGCCCTGACTTGCAAAATGAATTAAATGTTTCTAGCTTTAGCTCTAATTTCCGCATTTCTGTGCAGGTATCATAAATAAAAACAACGTATGATACATGTGCATAGCGTGCTTTAAAGGTTCTTGTATGCATTTGTATCATAATCAACTATTTTGTTCAATATAAATTACTAATGTAAAAGAACTAATCATAAATTAAATAATTTATAATAATATGATGACGGTTAGAATATAGGAAAACAATGGTAACTACTTCATTTTTTCTTTGAAGTGGTTACATGTAAAAGAGTTATACTTTCTACTTAATACTTTCTACTGAAGAGCTATGGAATAAAACATAGAAACATAAACATATAGAATAAATATAAAACAATTAAAACAAAATATTATATGGAACTGCTAAAGAAACGTGTGGAGTTATCAGATATCCACCAAGATATCAAAGAAGAAGTCAAAACGAAAAAGACAAATGGAAAATTAGGTAAGAGCTATTCTATAAAATACTTAAAACTTTGAGGAAAGGAAGCCAATACACAGTAAAGTATATGAGGAATTAGAACGGAAAATTAATACATGAGGAAGGGGACGTTATAAAGAGACGGAAAGAGAATTTTGAACGAATTCTAAATGCAGACCAAATAAACCAAATTAAGGGAAAACATGAAAACGACCCAAAGTCTATCCCAAAATGGACAAGAAATAACACTGGAAGAAATCAACGAATCCATTTCAGTTGCCCAAGATCAACCAAGATATCAAAGATGAAGTCAAAACGAAAAATACAAATAGAAAAGTAGGCACCTATAAGAAAGAACAAGTGAAAAGTTCACTTTTAAAACTTTTTTTATAGTGAATATCTATAGTGATAATTACCGATAATTAGTAAAATTATCAGCTTTAATGTCAGCAATGAGTTTTCTATCGACATAAAATATTTATAATTAAACTTTTTCAAATTATCAGTACTAAAGTCACCAACGAGAATATTCTTAAGTTACTGATAAAAGACCTGATTTTTAGCAGTTTATATATTCCAGTACACGGGCTTCAAAGAACAAAATATTTCGATTAGTAGAATTAGTAAATGATCTGCTCTAATGTCATCAGCGTACTGATGACGATTAGCAGTTTATATATTCCAGTATATGGACGTCAAACAAAACAAAATATTTCAATATGTAGAATGAACAAATGATCAGCTCTAATATCAGTAACGTGAAATTGTTATGGATAATACTGACATAATTAGAGCTGATATTCTTATTGTGCATTTTTTAGGATACTAAACATTTATAGTTGGAAGAGATGAATCTAACTAGATGAATGGAAAATGTAAAAAGGCAGAATTAGTTTATAGGGAATAATGTTTAAACATTTATTACCTACATATACAGAGCGTTCAAGAAAGTGGTGTCAATGTTTACGCTGGATATAAATAGATGATATAAATAGTGTATACTGGTATATGTTGTGGAACATTGTAAACAAAGTAAAGTTGTTATACTTAATAGATAATATTATAATACTGTTTAGTACTGTTACTGTTTATTATGAAATAATACTGTTATTAGCTGAAATGTCTACTAGAACATAAGCAAATAATTTTTTCCGCTCCCTACATAATAAGTACACTGTTGTGACATTGATTTGATGGAAGCAAGGCCCACTTACCGATAAAGGTTTGGTTACTATGAATAACGGGATGTAATTAAACACTCATTTAAACACTTATACGCATTTTGATAACGCCCATTCGACTTATCCGGCAGTAGGAAGGAACAGGCAGTATCTACAGCCTCTTCTATTGCCATTTCTTGTTTATTTTCATTGGATTTCATTTTACAACTGAACGAATGCAATTTCTGACACTCACACTTTGTTTGAAAATAGTCTTGGCAACCAAAAGCCTCACGGATATTTTGTTCATGTTGCGAAAATAAATTAATCAAACACAAACAATTAGACCAACTTCAGGAGTGGAAAAACAGTTATAAGCAATTCGAGAGGTAAGTTTTGACCAGTCTCGGACTTTATTGCTAGCCCTCGCTCTCGCTCTGGCGCAAACTCGACCTCGACTGGCAAACAATACTTACCTCCCTCAATGCTTAAATACCTATAACTAGATTGTTTCAAATCTCATTATGTTATTATTTCGTTGAAACTAGTTGTCACCACTTTCTTGAGCGCTCTGTAGATAATACAACATGAACGAAGTTACAATTGATATAATCGACATTTATAAATAACGCTTTGTATATTTTATTGATTTACTGTGCTTCTATTAATTCTTTTGTATTGTATTGCATTTGGCGTGATCGATCTAAAAGAGAACATTTAAACCCTCACCTTCAGTGCTTTTATACTCTGAAGTGGTTGGAGAGCACTCCATAAAGGCAAGTGCTGATGCGATAGGAAGTATAGAGGTAATTAGGAAATGATTTTAAATGGATAAGCAACGCATCTGTCCGCACATTTGTTACTATAAAGCAAGTGCATTAATTAATAACATTAATTAATTATCAACTACAGGGATTTTGGGGGTCCTATGAGCTCGCACGTTAAATATAAAATATTAAACTCTTGTTAATAATAATGATTTTAATATTGCATTGATATTTACACTGATATTGCATGATACTACAGAGTTGGGATTAGTTTTAGCAGGGATTTTTTCAGAGTTTAGTCGTGCAAACGAAAATAAGGTTTCTATATTTTGCATATTTCTATGCAAATTTACCCCAAGCTATGATGTACACTAATATCGTACAAGGCACTGCAATATTGTACGCAATCCTATTCACAAGACTACACTATTATAAAAATCTCCTGTCCACAATTGCGTGAACCTATATAACAAACTACCTTCTCATATAAAACATACAACTAACGTCTACAAATTAAAAAACATACTAAAACATTTTTTATAGACAAGTAGTATTATACTGTGAATGAATTCATTTGTGATGATCTATAATTATTTCTATGTTTTATTTTAAAACTGTTATATCATAACGTGTAATGTATAATGTGTACCATGTATTTGTTTCTGTATGTTATACTATTTTTTGTTTTTTGTCTTTTGTTTCTTATTGTCTGACTTGTCACATCTGTAAAAACAGCTCGGTGAATAAAATACTTATTATTATTATTATTATTAAATCATACTGTTTTGACATCATGATTATTAAATCAGAATCATTTTTATACATTATTATACAATTATTATACACAGTACATAATTACTAAATAATCTTACACATATTCCTCAATAAGTCCAAGCCCAAAAAATGACCAAATAGAAACAAACTAGTTGAAATCGATAAAATAAAAACGAATCGACGTAGTAAATCGTAGTAGATTTAAAAGTGTTGCAACTAAAAACAAGATGTGATGTGAGTTTTCATGAAACACACAAAAAAAAACTGATTTTAAAAGTTACTTGTGTATCAACGACAAAAAGTGAACCTTTTTCAGCTCAGTCTGGTTTGTTAACCGAGGCGAAGCGGGAAGCAGCAAACAGACGAGGCTGAAAAAGGCACTTTATGGAAGAGATGCACATAACGTTTTTTAGGTAATTATAATAGAATATAACGATCCTTTAAAATCATTGATAGTTGGTATTGCTCTATTGCATGTGCGTCTGACATTTAATCATAGTTGATTATCCAAAATTATCCATTTAAAAGATATGCGTGATTTCGGGAATGATTCTCCCGCTCAAATTTCGTTTCCATCGGAAATTCTCGAAGCGGCTACTGCTGCAACATTGAATTTACTCGCGGAAAAGTCCTGATAAATAAGTATATCTTGAAATTTGAAGTTTGAAGTATGAGGCCGTAACGTAAAGGCGGCCGTGAAGTAAATGCGGCCGTGAAAAGTTAACTGATAACTACCTACCAAATGTGGCATTTTACGATTGATGTGAATTAGAGAATTAGATGATGATTGCCCAAAAAATATTTTTTTGAAGCGTTCAAACGATTAGCTCTAATGTAACTGACGAGATTATTCTTAAGCTACTGACAAACTAGCTTATGACGATTCGCAGTTCACAACACATCAATTTCAATTACAGCTTTCAAGCATCTTAAGCTATGCACAGATACAAAATTTAAAAATGAAGGTGCCAAAAATAACTAATTTGAGAACAAAATATGGGCATAAATGGGATAAAATGAGATAATTTGAAATTTATATACCTACAGCCTAGAAATAAACTAACCTAACCTAATCTAACCTAACGTAACCCAACCTACCCTAACCTAACCTAAGCTAGCCTAACCTAACGTTCGATAACTTCGTTCAAATTAATTTTCTGAACAAAATCTCTAAGGGGTATAGCGATTTTAAATAAATCACGTTGTACTATCTAATTCTTCTTTGTTTTCTTCAATGTTTTTGAAACACCATTTTCGTCATGCTACGTCCTTTGTTTTTAAAGTTATCGGTAGTTTTTTTAGCACTTTATATTATCTTTTCAACGTGCAACCCCAATTTCTTCCCTCTCCAATACTCCACCTTTTGTTGCTGTTGTTCTTCGCGCGACCACTGTAAATACCACATTAGCCCTGTCCAGCTGAGTGAAAACAGTCCCTTGACCACCGCGACCACCACCGGGACCACCCGTTTACCTTTTGGCCGTTAGTTATGAATTTGAGATCGTAAATAATCCAGTCTCTTGACTGAGTGATATGGGGCCGAAAACACCAAAGGGTCAGTGACTTCACCAATCACGCTTTAAAGGCGGTCACAATTCCGGTATTTTACCGGCTTCACTTGATTTTATGCCCATCACTTGAATTTAGTAATTAAATATTATGAGTAACCAAAGAATACATTTTGCTTTGCTTGAGATTCTTTCTATTTCAGATTGAATAAATATATAATTTGACTGAACTGTTAAGTTTTCAATAACGTATAAAGAAATAAAACTTTTTCCTTACATAGCGATGGTTTTGAAAATAATTAATTTGTCATATGAGGTATGCGTAAGTTACCAAAAAAGTAACAAGCTAAAATTATTATAAAAAAATATTGGATTACAAGATATCAAAGATTGAATTAAATTCTTAATAATAATAAAAATATCACTTTAAATTCATGAATATTGGTATTCCCCGAAATTTAGTTGAAGCATTTTCGAGTTGAAGTATTTTCTTATTGTAGTAATTCTGCGTTGAAGTATTTTCTTTTTGAAGTAATTGCAGTTGAAGTAATTGTTAGTTGTAGTAATGTAATTGAAGTAATTGTAGTTGGAGTAGTGGTTCTTGAAGTACTTACGTGCTTTGCAAGTGAACCGCGCGAATGTGTGGATATACTAATATTTATTAAACACCTAAACAGATAAAATAGTATACTCTGTTCCCTTTTTATTTTTAACTAAGAAAGCTATGATTTCATTTTTTTACAAGTTTTACACATGAACACCAACAAACATGATCTGACAGTGAAAACATGATTAAATTTCAGATTTTTAACAACTTTGCCTAATTCATATATTAAAATAATTAAATTAATTCTTCAATCATTCAAGTGTACTTGTTTTTTAATTATTATAATCAAGAACTATATTTTATATTATAATTTGACTGATTTGCCTTTGCAAATAAATGCTGTACTCAATAGGTACTCAATTTGATGGCAACATTGCCCACTGTCATAAAATATAACCTCTTTTTAAATATAACCTATTTTCTTAAGTCTACTGACTTTTTACATTAGCAAACAATTCTGTCACCCTAACAGAGCAAATAAATTCTGTACTCAATAGGTACTCAATTTGATGGCAACATTGCCTACTGTCATAAAATATAACCTCTTTTTTTAATATAACCTATTTTTTCAAGTCTACTGACTTTTTACATTAGCCAACAATACTGTCACCCTAACAGAGCCAACTTAGTTAAAAATAAAAATGGAACAGGGTATATATTATAATCAAGACCTTTTTACAACCGAGTTGGCTGATTAATGATTTATTAAAGCATTTAATACAAATTGGCATACCTAAGTATCCACACAATCCTAGTCCAAATTGCAATAAATTGATTTTTTTTCAATGCGTAATTTTTCATTTTCTTTCCTGCCATTCCATTTGTATCACTAATAGTTTAAACTCTAGATCCGGCAACAATGTTATTTAAAAAATATAACCTTAAATTGACAACAACACAATGATCCAAAAAGTTAAATATTATAGTCAATCTTTGTTAATTTCAAACATTTACGAATACAAATATGAGAAAGTTAAATATTATAAAATCTCCAAAATGATATTGTTATTTTCCATGTTTCCATATTCTTGGAAATCTTAGTAATAATTTCTGGAATACTTTTTTGATGTTCCTGAAGTTGTAATTATAATTCTTAAAAGATTCAAAAACTATGATTTAAATTTTGCGAATTTTCTACCATGTCACTAAAAAATATTCAGAAAATTATAAATTTTTACAAAATTGTACTGTTATTTTTATTGTTTTTGAGAATCTTAATGAAAATTTTTGGAGATTGTTAATAATCCAGAAGTTATGATTGAAATATGAAAAAAAAATAGATTAAATGTCTGGTAAGTTATGAACAGTAAAATATAATATGATTAGTATTAATACCTGTTAAAACAAATCAGAAAATTGTAAAAGTCAAGTCAAATGTTGAACATTTAATAATATACTGAAGTTTTGATTTTGATAATGATTATTTCTTGATAATTTTCAATATTCAGAAATTATGATTAGAATACTCAAACAAAAAAATTAAAATTATGTATGGTAAGTTCGTAACATTTAACTATAAAAAAATCAGAAGACTGTAAAAATCAATCAATATCATAGAAAATCAACAAAATTATACAAGTTTTATTAGAAAACGATAATGTGGAACTTGTAAAAGTATCGTAGCAAATAAAATACGGAAAACCTTGGCCACAATATATTTATTTAAACTAAAAGTCTTCATGTCTATTTTGTTGTTTGTATTCTTGCCTTTTCGTATTTTTTTATTTGGCAATTATTATAAGAAATTATTATAATAATTCTCAAAATGTTTAAAAACAATACTAAAATATTGTGCCTAACAAGTTCCATTGGGGAATTCAGTGATTTCCGAAACACTACTAACCAAATTACTAGATATTCATAGTCTCCGATGACGCAAAAACGTCGTAAATATGTAAAGATATCAGTACAAAAAATTCCAACGAATACAATTTTATCCTATTAATAAAATTATTTTTAAAATAATTCGATCCAATTAAATTATTACAAAATAAATAATTTATCCTATTGTTAAGTAACGCTTGACAGCTCTACTTTGTGATACATTGTGAAATAGGTAAAAAAATACACACAGGCTACTTTGTTTGTATCACATAGAATTGATTTAGTAGTGACTATAGTTTAAACTGTGACTGTAATTGAAATATGTATAAATATTGCCACTGTCGTAATTTTAAGTTATTGTAAGTTTAATAATGACCCGTTAAGGTGTCGAAACTATAGTCATTACTAAATAAATTCTAAGTGATACTGACAAAGTATCCAGTGTGTGTTTTGTACCTATTATCCTATTGTATCTAATTATTTTAATTCTTATTATTTTTCTGTTTTTCCAGCGGCTTATTTCCCCGTAGAAATTATATTATTAGAAATATTATTAGAAATAAATATTCAAAACACTTTTGTTTAATAAAACATTAATTGTATTTCAGGTTTCCATTAAAGTTATCAAGAATTGAATCTGTTACATATTAACTAAATGTTTCCATAAAGTATAGGATCTACTTAGGAAAGCATGCAATAATTAAAAATTCTCATGTTCGTTAGATAAAGTTATTAATTAAACCACTAACTTTATCGTCAGCGTATTTATACATACCTTAAAAATTTGGAATCTATACTACGAGCCCTAACAACTTAAAGTTCGGACGATACTCAGTTTTACTATTAGATACAGATTATTTTGCTGAAAGTTGCTACTTACTTATTATATTTATGATCTCATAAAAATGCATTATTAAGCACCACTTGTGCCAAAATAAATATTATTTTTCTATATTGACCGCTTTAAGAAGGGAAAAATTAAAAACTAAACCAATTTTACTGGCAACTTAATGTTCTGACGTCTCCTTTTTTATTTTTTTATTTTTTTGTTTAACACTGTTAAAATGCTAGTTATTAATGTGCTAATCGTGGTTTTACTGCTTTCTTGTATCTGTGTTCATCAAAATGAGTCGTGGTAAAGGAAACTTTGAACGAAATTCGTCCAATTGTTGTGAAACAATTACCACGAAGGACAAAGCATGAAGACAATCGGCGATAATTTGAATTTAGCAAAGTCAACGGTAGAAGATATTATCCAGTGCTATGGAGAGACAGCCAGATACAAAATTTGGGGTAAAAGTTCCGGTCAACCTAGTAAAATGGCGTGCAGAAAGAGGAAGCACTTGTGAAAATATGTAAAATTCAGCGAAGAGCCACTGTAAGGGAGATAACATCCTTATTTAATGGGGAAACGGGGGCAAATATTTCGCGAGAATATTGTAGGCAATGGATCCATGTCAGGGCTCAGTTTTTATAAGATACAAATAAATGAAATATTATAAAAAATAAACTAAAATAAAAAATTAAAAAAACTTTTTTATTTTCGATTTATTTCATTTTATTGAAGTCTAAAGAAAAACCCCTCTTAACAAACAAACATAAGAACAATGGTATAGCTTGGCTAAATGGCTGGTAATGGCTAAGTCTAAATTATCTTGGACAGTAGAAGACTAGTCCAAAGTCATATTTAGCGATGAATTTAAATTAGACATCTCAGTAGGTGATTCAGAAAAAGAATTATTCTAGATAAATCGGAAGCTTTTAAAGCGGATTGTATAAAAAAGACTGTGAAGTTTCCAAAGGGGGTGTTGATTTAAGGGTGTACGTCTGGAAAAGGATTGGGGAAAATGAAATAATAGATGGTAAAATTAATGCTCTTAAATATCAGAAAATTTTGCATAATAGTTTATTTCCCAGCATACATGAGCTCTATTCAGATGGAAAATTCATATTCCAGCAAGATGGTGCATCAAGCCATACAGCAAAGACAACAAAAAATCAGTTTTCAGATCACGAAATTTAAGTTGTGTCTTAGCCCTGTAACAGTCCGGACTTAAATATTATTGATACTTTGTGGCAATATTTGAAAAGTTACTTGAGGAACATTTTTTAAAGAAACGTGCATGCGTTGGAGTCACAACTGACAAAAACAACTGGGAAAAATGTAAATAATAGATGGTAAAATTAATGCTCTAAAATATCAGACAATTTTGAATAATAGTTTAATTCCCAGCATTCCCAATTCCCAACAGTCCGGACTTAAATATTATTGATACTTTGTGGCAACATTTGAAAAGTCACTTGAGGAACAATTTTCAACGAAACATACAGTCATGCTCACATAAATCTAGTACAAGAAATTAGGTTACAATAGCAATTTTATATAGCAATGTCCATTTTTTATACTAGATTTATGTGAGCATGACTGTACATGCTTTTTAGACAAAACTGACAGAAATATGGAGATCTCTCACGCCAAATTACGATTTAGTCAATTAAGTCTTTGCTGGAAACCGTGCTAGCCAGAATACGAGCAATTATAAAGGCGAAAGGTGATGTGACACCGTATTTTTAATTTAAACTATTGTCGGCCGAACATTAAGTTGTCAATTTGTTCATTTTTTTATTTGTTTCATCTTTTCGATTCTTGTTGATATAAAACATTTTTTTTTTAAGAAAAGCGTACTTTAATAAAATTGTATTCCTAATTGTTGAATAAAAAAAATATAAACAATTTACAGAACAACAATCAGTACATATGCGTACAAATTGGTGCCGTCCGAACATAAAGTTGTTAGGGCTCGTATTATCCCAGAATTTTCTTGCAACATTATTTAATACAACATTAATTTATAATTTGTTAATTCATTATTTGTGCAATGAAAAAAAATTGTAGGCCTGCAATAATAAAATATTTCAAAAAGCACTCAATCTAACAATCTTAACAATAGGTACTTGCATTTTTATCTGTTGTAATTAATACCTCCATTTGAAGCTTATTTTGTATTTTTGATAACAATAATTTTGGAAATTATGGTTATAACATAACTGATAAATAATTAATCCTCTAAAACCGCCAAGACACATAACTAATTATATTTGCCCGAGTTTGCTGTGAAGTTTGCTTACGTGGTCGTTTAATTAAATTTATACAAGGCGAGAATTAGATCTAACACATGTAACTTAGTAAACAGACGACATCTATAGATTTTTTTTACAAGCAATTATTATTTAATAAACAGTGTGGACTATCATTTTTTTTTAAATGTAATCTTGTTTTGTACGGTAACTACATGCATTCGATTTTTTTTTTAATATTTGAAGTTTAAGGCACTTTTTCTCAAATTTTTCAAATGTAATATTGATAACTTTATACCGTTGAAACCAGAATAAAAAAGTACTAGATACCGAAATCGTCATAACTTTTGAAACAAATTACGTAACACGAACAAAATAATGTTTATACCACATTTAATTGTTGATAATAAATGACCACGTCATATAATTAAAATCGCTATACCCTCTCGAGATTTTTTGTAGAAAATTAATTTTAATGAAGTTATCGAATTTATGTGTTACTATTTTCCACATTGAATGGATGCATTCTGATTATAATATTATCTAGTAATAATTAAATGCAATTATTTTATAATGTAATCAAGTGCATCCACTAATTAAAAATATGTATCGATCACAAATAGTCCACGCTCGGACGAAAAAAAAAACCGGGAGAGAATAGAATATGGTGGATGCGCCGGGGTATGATTGTGAGCGAATAGGGGGGATAGCGGGTGAAGGCGGGCACTTTGTAATGCTCCCCGCCCAAACCCTTTCAAATATGAAGTAATGCATAATTTTCATTACGCCGCTATATACACGGCTATTCTCCTTTTATTCTCTGCTCCTCGACAATGGAAGCGTCTGCGAAGAAAACGCGATTCTGGCATCTGTTGGGGCCCTTCCTTTGCGCCATCCCCGTATCTATATTCTTTTTGTCCGCTCGAATGTGGGTGTGCATCGTCCACGGCCGATGAGCGTTTCGTCTGCCGCCCTTTGTTTTTGCAAGGGATTATTTAAGTGTATCTGTATGTATTTAGCGCAAAAAAAAAATACAAAATTTGTTGTTATTATTTTATTGCAGCTGTGTGTAATGATATGTTACATTTAGTTACTTGCGGCGAACATTTATTATTAATTTTGTTAATGCAGAAAGCGTTGTTTATTATTTTGTTGTTGAATAAATAAAGGAATATTTTGAAAAATCCCTGCAATGCAAGAGTCAAACTCCATAACAGTATTAGGTGTTTTCTGCGCGAGCGTCCCGGCGCCCTTATTTGCCCGTCTTTATTTCGCCACCAATGGGAAAATCAGGGGTGGAGCATCCCTTATGATAGCCATCAGCGTGCGTTTCAAACTCCAGTTTAAAGCAAACGCTAAACTGATAAATACACAGCGCCCTAAACAGGGTTAAACTAAAAGCAATAAACGTTAAGTAATGGCAGGCCCTTATCTATCGCCACTTCCCGGCGATCTCCTCACGGAGTACATGTTCGGCAGGAGGCGGCAGCGCAGGAACAGGACGACCTTCAGTCCGCAGCAGCTGCAGGAGCTGGAGGCGCTCTTCCAGAAGACGCACTATCCGGACGTCTTCCTGCGGGAGGAGGTCGCCCTCAGAATCAGCCTCTCCGAGGCGCGCGTACAAGTAAGGAATCGTGCGTTTTTGCACGGCGGAGGTTTTAATGCGGGGTCCTCTTTTCGAAGGTTTGGTTTCAAAACAGACGGGCAAAGTGGCGCAAGCAGGCCAGGCTTCAGCTCCTCCAGGACGCTTGGAGGATGAGGTGCTTGGGACTCGCAACACCACCGCTCATTTTAACAGGTAATTTAAATACAGCCTAAAAATTATATGTAAGTACACCTGTATATCTCACAACTGTACTCTACCCAATCTAAAAGAATAATAAAATTGATGTTGTGATACATATACGAAATAATTACGTAAGTCGGAGGTTCCCAAACATTTTCTACAGATTTCGATCTGTCTGTTTCGATCTGTGGGGTTTCGAAAACCCCACAGATGAGGGTTTTCGAGAAATTTTTGAAATTTTGAATGAATGTAATGCAAATTTCATAGTTTCTATAGATTTTTATTAAATTTGTAATCAACATTTTACACCTTCCATTATATTTTTTTCAATTTTTGCAAAAAAAAACACTTGTCAACCGCTGATGTATACAAAATTATTCAAATTCGATTACTACTATGGGGATATCGGAAACGATAAGAGACACGAAGTCGGTTAAATTGGGGCAATGTTGCGTAATCATATGGGGAACAATATTCAATAAAGATAATTTAAAAAAATCAATGATTGCTGAGTTTTTTTAAATTGAAATTTTGCATAATCTTCTTTATTTTTTCCTGTCCTTAATTGAAGAGATATTAAAAAAATATAAAAACATCTTCATTGTCACTTTTTCTCATCTACAACATGGGAATTTTATATTTTTGATCAGACGTTTCGTGTGAGTGCAACCGTCATCAAGTTTAAACTTTTAAATTCGGACCTGCAATTTTTATTTTTATTTTAATTAATAATACCGAGCCAATTAAAAATTAATTGGCTCGGTATACTTTTTTTGGTGAATCTTGTAAAGCATTTTACGTACTTTTCACCGGCCTAAATTTTTACTAGGGTTACAAATAATTTTTTTGAAAATGTGAAAAACTGATTTGATCTAGTAGTAATAACCCCTTACCGCATGATCTGTTTTGACAATTTTTATGTGACATTCTAATAATTATTTGGATACATATATGACTGCTTTTGGGGGTTGGTTATTGATAGTACTGATAAAGTTTCGGATAATTATCGTACAGTATGAAAAACCCCTAACCAGGACAAGAAAGGTACTGATAAAGTTGCGGATAATTATTTTATAGATTGAATGGCTCATAACGAGGACAAGAAAGGTACAATTCAGGTAGTTTACAACAATGTAGGTATACATAACCATCAGAAAACTAATTGGCACTCCATGTAAAGTGTTCAAAAAACCTTCAAATCCCCACAAAATGCTTAAAATTTCAACAATAATCGTTGACATCTGTCAAATTCAAAGCTACAACTAAGAAAACATGTTAAATTTTCAGCAGTTACTACCCGAATCCCTCATTTGTTTTATATCAAATGTGAAAATGGGAAAATCTGTCAAATTTCTGTTTGAAACAAATAGAATCTGTCGAATTTTTAAATTCAACTGTCCAAATCTGTCAAACTTTCAACTAAAATAATCCAAATCTGTCAAATTTTTTAATGGCAGCGATCTGTTTTTGTTAAATTTTCTAGTATATTTGTTTAGATCTATCAAATTTTCATTTGCAAATATCCAAATCTATCATTTTTTGAATGGAAGCTGTCATATTTTATGAAATATTCAATTGCAACTGTCAAAATCTGTCAAATATTTAATTACAACCGCCCAAATCTATCAAACTTTCAATTGTTTAAATTGTTTAAATCTTTCAAATTTTCATTTGCAAATATCCAAATCTATCATTTTTTGAATTGCAGCTGTCATATTTTATGAAATGTTCAATTGCAACTGTCAACATCTGTCGAATATTTAATTACAACCGCCCAAATCTATCAAACTTTGAATTGAAACTAAAAATCTGTCATAAGTTTCAATTTTAAATATTCTAATCTGTGAAATTTTTAATTGCAACTACACAAATATCTCAAATTTTCAAGTTTCACCGTCAAAATCTGACTAGTTTTCAATTGCTTATGTTAAAATAGTCTTATTTTTGAGTGTAACTGCCTAAATATGTGAACTTTTCTAACTGTTCCTGCCAAAATCTGCCAAATTCTTTACATTTACAGTAGCGACTAATCTGTCGAATTTCTGTTTGAAACAAATAGAATCTGTCGAATTTTTAACTTCAACTGTCCAAATCTGTCTAACTTTCAACGAAAATAGTCCAAATCTGTAAAATTTTGTAATGGCAACGATCTGTTTTTGTTAAATTTTCTAGTAAATTGTTTAAATCTATCAAATTCTCATTTGCAAATATCCAAATCTATCATTTTTTGAATTGCAGCTGTCATATTTTATGAAATGTTCAATTGCAACTGTCAAAATCTGTCAAATATTTAATTACATCGCCCAATCTATCAAACTTTCAATTGAAACTAAAAATCTGTCACAAGTTTCAATTTTAAATATTCAAATCTGTCAAATTTTTAATTGCAACTACACAAATATCTCAAATTTTCATATGGCACCATCAAAATCTGACTAGTTTTCAATTGCTTATGTTAAAATTGTCATATTTTTGACTGTAACTGCCTAAATCTTTGAATTTTTTTTCAACAGCTATGAATGTAAAATTTCTAACTGTTACTGCCATATTTTTACATTTACAATAGCGACTAATCGGTCGAATTTCTGTTTGAAACAAATGGAATCTGTCGAATTTTTAACTACAACTGTCCAAATCTGTCAAACTTTCAACTAAAATAGTCCAAATCTGTCAAATCCTAAATTGCAACGATCTGTTTTTGTTAAATTTTCTAGTAAATCAATCTAAATCTATTAAATTTTCATTTACAAACATCCAAATCTATAATTTTTTGAATTGCAGTTGTTCCCAAACTTTTTCGGCACATCTGTGGGGTTTTTGAAGAAATGTTATAATTTGTAATGAAAATGATGAAAATTTCATAGTTTCAACAGATTTGTATTAACTGTACTCGACCCAATCTAAAAGAATAATAAAATAGAAGTTGTGGTGCCTGTACGAAATAATTATGCAAGTCGGTGGTTCCCAAACTTTTCAACTGTGGGGTTTTCGAGGACATTTTGTAATTTATAATGAATATAACGAAAATGTCATAGTTTCTATAGATTTTTATTAAATTTGTAATCAACATTTTACACTTCCATTATATTTTTTGCAATTTTTTGCAAAAAACCCCTTTGGGAACCACTGATGTATATAAGTTACTTATAAGGACGACAATCAAAAATAATAATAGACAGTGAGAGAACAATCTTTGAAGCTACATAATATCTGCTCCTCAAAAATGTAATCCTCAAAACTTTTTTGGCTTTTCTCCTAGTTTTTTTTTTGACCGCCATAAATAGAAATATACAACAGCAAAATTGTCAGGATACGTCACCATTCTCACATCATTTTAACAGCTCATTAAAAAAATATATACAGTCGCACAGTCTAATAATTATACATAATTACTTTAATTTTATGTATGTGTGATTACCACTTGGCGAAACATGTTCATTAAATGGAAATTAAATTGTTAACGTTGCACAATCTTATGCATACATTTGCCTGACTAAGCTTTCCCATTTATTTTCCATTTAGAGAATCATTAAAGCCCAGTTGTACGATCGTGGATTATCTTTAATCGTGGTTCAGTTTCTAAGGATGCAATTGTGTTAACAAATGTCCCTAGGTAACTGAACAATGATCAAGGATGAACCACGATCGTACAACTGGGACTAAGAATTGCGGAATTTGAATCATCTTTGGCGAGATATGTACTTACACTAAAGGAAAATTAAAGGGTTAACGTTTCACAAGTTTATACATTTGTTTCCCATTATATAATATTTTCATTAACAAATACAGTATTAAAATTTTCTATTAAATTTAATTGGCTTAATAGATTAATGTAGATTAATGGACTTCATCTTATTAATAATTAAAACATTAATTTTCTCTGGAATTCAATACCATTTTTTAAGCTATTAAATTTAAATGGCTTAATAGATTAATGTACATTAATGGACTTCATCTTATTAATAATTAAAACATTAAATTTCTCTGGAATTCAATACCATTTTTTTTAATAGTCTGCCGGAAATCGGAGAAAATCTATTGTTATTATTTTGTTTTTGTGCATATTTTTTAAAACATAGCATTATGGAATATTTTAATAATTGTTACAGATAATTGAAAACTGCGTACCTTTCGTCTGAAAAATATTCATATCTTCTAAGAGTCAGATTGCAGAGATTTTTTTTTTAATATTAGTATGATAGAATCATTTGGCGGCCCAATTTTTTTAAGTAATACTTGCCAAATTTCACATTTCTTAAAATGTGTGTGCATTAAAATTTCCTCATTTTTTTTAAATTGGTGATAAATTTTCCGCTTCCTTGTAAATTGGTTATACTTATTATCATTTGTTTATAGATTTTTATATACTCTAGTAGAGATCTCTAGTAGATCTCTAGTAGCGATCTCTCGCTACTAGAGTAGATCTCTAGTAGCGATCTCTAATAGATCTCTAGTAGAGATATCTAGTAGATCTCTAGTAGAGATTTCTAGATACTAGGCTAGAATACTGTGTATACAGGGTGGTTCATTTTTAAATGTGCAGCTTATAACTGTGAAACTGGTAGAGATACAAAGAAGTTAGATATCTTTTCGGAATATAGTTTGGCTGTAGAAAACAAATTATTACGCCATTTTGTAGACCAAGTAGTGCATGACACGTTAATTATAAAACCTTTTCTTTGTATCTTTGACTGTTTCGCGAGATATAAGCTGGACACTGAAAAATCGACCACCCTGTAAATAAATTAAAAACAGCTACATTAACTTAACTAAACTTTTTACTAAAAGATGTTCGCAACTTTCAGTTTTATACTAGTGTCCTTTAATATATTTTTATTAAATATTTTCGGCAGCGGACTCCGCTGCAACGAAATCCCTCACGCTTGCGTGGTTGTGAGTAAATAAATATGAGCTCCACTCACAGTAAACTCACGTCGGAGTTGTAGTAATTTTATTTCACCACGGGATGGCATTTACTTCTCATACATTTTCTCAATAAACTCAATAATTTCTCAATAAAGATTCTCAATAATTTTCATTTAATTTAATCAATTTTGTAAACTTGTTTTCTCCGAACTTGTTATGGAATCACATCAGAGAAATTGTGGGGTTTTGTGGAAATTCTTTAACACTAGGTATTCAATTTTCCATGAACTTTTCACAAATTCCAGTTTTTTTACGAACTTGTTATGGAATCATCTGGGATAATGTAGTTTTGAAAATACTCTTCAACAACATTAAATTTTCCATGAACTTTTCGCAAATTCCAGTTTTATACTACTTTCATTTAATTTGATCAATTTTATTAACTTTTTCACTCTAAGTTTGTTATGGAATCATCTGTGAAATTATAGAGGTTTGTGGAAACTCTTTAACAATATTAAATTTTCCATGAACTTTGCTCAAATTAAAATACTGTGAAAACTTCTAAGGCACAATAAGATTATTGAGGCTGCAGTGCCTAGGGACATAATATGAATTTACATACAGGGTGTCCCTGTAAACTAAAGTAAACAATAAATTCATTATATTCAAAATGGAAAATGTGGAAAAAAATTCAAGAACTACGATTTCTAATTTTTTAAATATACATTTTAGCATTATTCTAAAATTTTTGCTCCCACTTATTTAGTTTCTGTGACGTCAACGTATTTTTTTTTTAAGAACTTTACTATTTTAAATAATTATATAGTGTATTCGAGTTGTTGACATAAGAATTTTTCGGAAACGAATAATAGTGACTTAAAATAAAATGTGATTCGCGTTCAATAGATTTATAATTAATTTTTTTTCCCAATTTTTCATTTTTAATCAATTGAATGTATTCCTTATTTTTGGGACACCCTGTAAAAAAAAATAGTAAGTTGCATGGACAACCTGATGCCAATTGCTACACTAATGCATACAGTGGAGTGTTCAATGGACAAATATGCTTGACTATATATGTATTCACTATTCGGACGGAGCGTGTGACTTCTTCAGACTTGTGACTTCGAGTTGATCTAGAGCAGTGGTTCTTAAATTATAAGTCACGGTCCCTCAGTGGGACGTTCAAACATTCTGGGGATGCCAAAAGAAATTAAATTCATCATGATATAAAAAGATGCTAACTGTTTGAGGGATTGCCAATAATTTTGTCTTATTACTAGAAAAAAATTAGCACCCTCTGATTAACAGGACAACAATTTTAGAAAAAATATTATTCATGATAAATGGTTCTTTGGTCATATCGAGTAATTCAAAAAAACCTACATGAAACTTGCCATGAAAAAAAAGGACAGATATAAAATGTATGTCTTAGCCTACAGTTGTCAAATCTGACAGATATGTCAGTGAACAGCCAATTATTTCAGTAGTTTATATTGAGAAATAGGTTTTTTTTCATGGCACATGTTGATGAAAGATTTTTTGAATCGCATGTTATATAGTCTATTCATTGTTGCATTTACGTAGAACATTTTTTTTAGACAAATTATAAAATTCATTAAAATTTCAATTATAATATATTTATATATTTTAATTATTTAATTATTTATTTATTTACTTATTCATAAAATATCTGTAGTCTCAACCACTTGTACTTTAAAAATTATCATTATAACTACTGACATTGGCTGTATATACGAGACAAAGAATAATTAATATTTATTAATTTACATTTCGTCCTTGCATTAATAATGCAAATTCTCATATATGCAACTAAAGCAATTCCGTAACATCAAAATGACGTTAAATTGCAACGGAAACGAATCTGATGAAACCCATGTAGTATGTTAAGAATGTGTTATTATCGATAGTAATTAGACGTAATAATAATAATAATAATAATAATAATAATAATAATCATGATAATCCCTACTACTCTTCCACCCATGGCGTTAGTACGATAATTACGCCCGGAGAACGATGAATTCCAGCTCGAGGGCTTTCGCCCGAGAGATGGATATCGTTCGATGGGCGCAATCATTCGGTGATGCCGTGGTGCATACAAGATTGTATTTTTAACTTTTTCTTTAAAAAAAACAACAAATTGCATCTCCAGGGCATAATTAATTCATTACGCCCTCTTATTACGCCCCTGTTATTATGGACTTGTTTAAATGATAATACATAAATACACATGAAAATACACAAATACACTTATGTTGTTTAAATGAAAATACACAAATACACATGAAAATACCCAAATACACTTATCACGCCCTATTTTTTATGGACATGTTTACATATCTCGTATCTTAGGAGTTATAATTCAATTATAGAAAAGGAAAAATAAACAAACATACAACATAATATCGAAATTTTATCATTTTCTTTTTTTTATTCTTCAGCTGTTTCTACTTGCCTAATTGAGATTTTGAGCGCAGAAGAAGCCAAAGCCGTATTGAAACCAGAAAATTGCAAGTGAAAAATACGAAAGTTTTATAATCGTAAATTATTTGCAGTTAATTTGGGAATTTGTCAAATTTGTAAATCGGCAAGATCAATTAGCAATTTTGGCGCACATGCTAAACAGGATGGATAATTTGTATAAACATTTGATTTATATGGGACAGATTTGTCTGTAAGACTTGTTACAGTTGAATGCACCTAAATTACTCATGATAGAACGAGAAAATCAAGGCATTGTATTTCTAAATATGAATTTTTCGTGACACTCAAGGAAGATGATTTTGAATTTTCATACTGATATACAACATAGTAGTCTCATAACATACTAATCAGAAATATAATATGTATATTAAAATATATGAAGTTATTAACTTCTAGAAAATGAATGCTACATCATTATTCACATGAACATAACCCTTCCAATGTAACCATACATATACATATACATATACATATACATGAACATAAAAGTTATATCCTATAGTCACCTGACGAGAGTTGATAATGATTCATTCTTTTTCGAACAAATATGCTAATATATTCTATGCTCGTTTGCATGCTTAAGGTAAATGTAATAGAATGAAATGAAATATTATAGTCTGTCGAATTACGGCAATATGGAGCGATGAGTCATTGTCAGCTCTCGACGTGGCTACTATACATAATATTTATGAAGTATTATCTCTTTCAAAAATAATGCTAACATAATATTATTTCTTATCTAACAATAATATTGCATGAGTAAACATGTACTTTTATGCAAAAATTTTTCAAATCTGGATTTTGCTTAAAAACACAAAGCATGATTTCTTACTTTATTTCATTAGTGTGATTAGTTTTGACCAGCATTTAACCAATACAAAATATTATGCATTGTGTCATTTATTTTCAGTAACTAAGAGTTTCAACTAAGAGTACTATGAAAATGTATGATAACGTTAGAACTTTTTTTTCGCATTTTTTTAATAATAATATGCTATTTTACTTTATTCTAATTCGTTTAATAAAATGGTACATTGCTACATAGAAAAGTCACCTTACTGCATAGTAATGTCACTGTTACGGTATTATGTAAAGTTATAACCAAAATTTTCCCTGTGTCTTCTATATCTTTTACTGTTAAGCTACATGATTCTGCACGCTGACATGTGCCATTTAAACAAAATAGTAGTACCACTGTCATTAGTCAGAATTTATTGCTTGGAGCCATTATTTGAAATTTTGTGTGTTTTCAATAGAAAAAAACTTTTGCTCTTCTTGCTTTGTATGTCATTTTAACGTTTTGCTTTTTAAAACGTTAAAATGACACATACAAAGCAAGAAGATCAAAAGTTTTTACTATTGAAAACTCACAAAATTTCAAATAATGGCTTCAAGTAGTTTTTTGTAATTTCGAAAAAATGTGAAAAAAAGTATGCACAAATCTAATAGTAAAAGCAATTTTACCAAACTCATATGGCTTTTTATACTCGCTCGTACTAAATCAAGCTATATTCGTTTGGTACTTCTTTACTTTTCTTAACTGGTTCTGTTTGAACGTTTAAAAAATGCAAGTAGTTATTTTGTAATTTCGAAAAATTGCGAAAAAAAAGTTTGCACAAATGTAGTAATAGTTATTTACGTAACCAGTTACGAAAAGTGCAATATTGTTTGACGAGTGTAATATTTGCCTAAATGAGCGAAGCGAGTTTTGCAAATTACACGAGTTACGTACAAAACTTTATTTAATTCCGTCAGAATTATTTAATCTACTATTTGAATAAGAAAGTACCCTACTGTATCACAGAATCAGATCACCGTATACCTATTGTTTATACGCAAACATGATTGCACTGACATGAACAGACTTGTCAGGAAACTAAAATAATTCACAGAAATTCATCAGAAATTTAATAATAATACCAAAAAATATCCTCAAATAGCGATTCAAAACAATCTTCTGATGTTGAAGACTCTGCTAATGTTGCCATGGGTAGTTTACTACCAGAAAATTCAAACAAAAAGTTTGAACCTTGGTGGGAACTGCAGTTAAGTAATGTATTTACATAACTACATTACATAACTCGTGCGTGACAGTAATGAAAAATTTGACATTTCATAACGTCAGAAATTAATGTAAGGTTTGTGTTTTCATAATAGAATTAAATAAAAGCAATTTTAACAAACTCATATAGCTTTTAATACTCGCTCGTACTCAATTAAGCTATATTTGTTTTCTACATCTTTACTTTTCTTAACTTGTTCCGTTTGAACGTTTGAATATGGCAAGTAGATTACTTGTAATTTCTAAAAATTGTGAAAAAAAATTTTGCACAAATCTAGTAGTAATAGTTATTTACGTAACCAGTTATGAAAAGTGCGATATTGTTTGAGGAGTGTAATATTTGTCAAATCGAGCGAAGCGAGTTTTGCAAATTACACGAATAAAAGCAATTTTAACAAACTCGTATAGCTTTTTATACTCGCTCGTACTCAATCAAGCTATATTCGTTTAGTAAATATTTACTTTTCTTAACTTGTTCTGTAATATACTGATTATAGACCCCTCGATTTCCGCAGTAATTTAAAATATCATTATCTTAACTTCATTTAATGGTAAACAGTATAGACTTGTGAATTATTTTGAAAAATAATCGTAAACCAATTGATTTGTAAAACAATTGCTGCGGATATTCATTTCAAGGCCAATAATTTGTCATATAATCACATACAGGGTGATTCAAAAGATATGGTCCAAACTTAAGGGTGTGATATGGGATGCAATATAAACAAAAAATGTTAACAAACTCATGTCTTCTTTCCTACCGTTGGACATAGGATATCTTTGATTTTTTTGATTTTTGATATAGAATGCAATATAAACAAAAAATGTTAACAAACTCATGTCTTATTTCCTACCGTTGTACAGAGGATTTCTTTGTTTTTTTTTTTTTCTTATCATGGTTCTGTTAAATCAAGTCATAGTAGAAATGAGTCAAATAAATGCTATTTTTTTATGACTGAAGAGGTTTCAAGCTTGAATGATTGTTTTTTTTTCCAAGTGTGGTAATGATGGAGCCTTTTTCTGTATGTAAATATGCAGATATTTATTTTTTATATGGCTATTGCAGTGGGAAATCCATTGCGAAATGAACGTGAGTTATTGGCATTTTTTGCTTATTTTAACACCACCAATTCACCTTAACGCCTGGACCACTCCTTTTGTATCACTGTGTATATGCATAATTGCACTTGTACATTTGATAGAGTTTTACATTTTAACACCAAGATATAAAAAAAATCCATTTTTTTCCAGTATCTATTGAAAAATTAAAGGTTTTGACAGCTGAGGCGTAGAATTTGACAAATTTTGATGGTTGCAATTGCAATTATGACAGATTACGACGGTTTTAATTGAAAATTTGACGTACGTGGATAGTAGCACTTAAAAATCTTATAGATTGTACATTTTAACACTGGGATATGAAAAATTGGAAAATTTTAATAGAAGGGCCAATATCTATTAAAAAATTGACAGATTTTCACTGTATCTATTGAAAAATTGACAAGTTTTCACAGCTGAACTTTTATAGAATTTAAAAGTCTCAGTTGAAAATTAGAAAATTGTTAAAAGTTTAACAGATTTTAACAGTCGCAATTGAAAATTTCGCAGACTTTGACAGTTTTTTATTAAATTTTATAAATAGGGTGATTCAAAATGTATAGTACAAACTTGAGGTGTAATTGGTGATACTAAGTATAATAAGTAAAAAATACCAATTCTGTCATATTATTATGATTATGATTATGATCATTATTATAAGATATTATCATTTGAAATTATTAACATGTTTCACTAACCATAAATACATTTAATTTAATTATCATGTGTTTGACTTATTTCAAATTATGACTTGATTTAATGGATCAATGATAAAAACAAAGAAATCCTCTATAACTAGATAAATGTTGCAATTTAGACATAGGTTTGTTAACATTTATGCTTCCTATGACATCCTTCATCACCCCCTTAAGTTTGGACCATATCTTTTGAATCACCCTCTATATGGTTAAAGTCATGTGCAAGCCACAACATTTTTTTTTAATTATTATTATTATTGACACGTTCGCTGACAGTAACAAAAATTGTGGACTTTAATGAAAACTGCACAAAATTTTAATCACCTGATGTTAGTTTAATGTGGTGATTTTAAATAATTACTTTTAAATTAATGATTACTAACAAAAATAAGATAAAATAAATAATAAGATAATAATTTATATGGTGATACTAAGTATAATAAGTAAAAAATACTAATTCTGTCATAAGATATTATCATTTGTTTGACTTATTTTATATTATGACTTGATTTAATGGATCAATGATAAAAACAAAGAAATCCTCTGTAGCTAGATAACGGTTGCAATTAAGACATAGGTTTGTTAACATTTTTGCTTCGTATGGCATCCTTCATCGCCCCCTTAAGTTTAGACCATATCTTTTGAATCACCTAGTATATGGTTAAAGTCATGTGCTAGCCACAACATTTTTTTTAAATTATTGTTATTATTGACACGTTCGCCGACAGTAACAAAAATTGTGGACTTTAACGAAAACTGCACGATATTTTAATCACCTGATGTTAGTTTAATGTGCTGATTTTAAATGATTACTTTTAAAATAATGATTACTAACAAAAATAGGATATTATAAATAATGAGATAATAATGTATATGGTGATACTAAGTATAATAAGTAAAAAAATACCAATTATGTCATAAGATATTATCATTTGTTTGACTTATTTCCTATTACGACTTGATGTAATGGATCCATGATAAAAACAAATAAATCCTCAGTAACTAGAAACTGCTGCAATTAAGACATAAGTTTGTTAACATTTTTTGCTTCGTAAGGCATCCTTCATCACACCCTTAAGTTTGAACCATACCTTTTGTATCACCCTGTATGTGGTTAAAGTCATGTACTAGCCACAACATTTTTGTTTAATTATTGTTATTATTGACACGTTCGCGGACAGTAACAAAAATTGTGGACCTTAATGGCACGAAATATCAATCACCTTATGTTAGTTTAATGTGAATAAAATAATTTAAAGTTCATAATTTAAAATCAAAATTATTTCTTTTAAATTAATGATTACTAACATAAATAAGATATAATATATAAATAACATTGTTTCAAAGTTCTCAACATACAGGGTGTCTTACGCAAGTCGTTGCTTAAAAGTTTTTGGGGTTCCTGACAAAATATAAATTTTAAAAAATTCACACAAATATGGTTCGGTGTGATGTCGTAAAATAAAATACGCGCATGTTTCTATCACTTCCGCTTCTACCGGAAGTGGCCATCAACTTTTTTATTTTAAATGCAACACCCTGTATATTTTTACATATTTGGATTGCTCGTTTAATTCTAAACACATTTGATTAAGCCTATAGAGCACTTCACTTTAGTAGGTTTTGAGAAAAAAATAATTTACGATATTTTTGCTTCAAGTACACGATTTTAAAAAGTTATGTAAATGATATATGCAACTGTCTCAGGTAAACAATTTAGATTTACTAACATGAAACCATAAACTTCAAAGTCATTTGAAATGTAGATATGGGAACTATTTCCTCTGCCAATCGGAGACCGGTTTCGTTCTTATTAGAACTCATCAGTCCGTATAGTCAGATTTTTAAAATATTCATAATTTCTCTTATGAATGAGATAGAGACCTAAATATTTTACATATTGTAGCAAAAGCTTGGCTCTATCATTACAATAATTCGTATGTGTTTATATTTTATGATTACTATTTCATAAGTTCAATTATTTTCAGGTAGACTTCAAAATCTCATTTTTTTTTTTTTTAAGGGAATGACATATTTTAATAAACAGAACAAGTTTCTATTAAAAACTGTAAAACAAACCTATCCCTACAATGAGTTTGTATGTTATTTTGAGAATCCCTTAAATGTAAAATTATTTGAGGCATTTAATTCTATCTATGCACGTAGATCATAGCAGGCAAGGTTAATGAATTTTATGTTTTTTCACCATTATTAATCGCATTGAATTTTAAATTTATTTTTGGGTAGAACTTTTAGTGATGAATTAATACACAAATCTAATTACTATTAAAGTAATCATAGATTAATTATTAAAAAGGAAGTAACACATTATTACAAATTTAGGTGTATCATAATTATTTTTATTATTTGTGTACCTAACGATGGCCGGCGTTGAAGAATTTACAAATTACCAAAGAAGTATACGACACGATTTAATGGTTTGTTTATAAATATCAATACTGATAATACTAATACACATTTACTTTACCACTCCTGTAGCGATAATTACCCAGTTTATAGATAAAAACCGAACTATTTGATTAAACTTGGAATTTAATCTATATGGGGTCGATAGTCAATAAAGATTGTTTATAGAAACGAAGAAAAATGTTCCATTACAATATATCTTAATACAATTTTGTGGATTAGAATCTGTTCAAATAACATCCAATTGACTGTGCCTTGTTTAGCTGACGCGACAATGACATAATTTTTATTTGTAAAAATAGCAGTTCCAACTAATTTAATTACCTGTAACCAAACAGCATATCATGAGTCTCCCCTCATGCAGAAAGATCGTGCGCGGATAATAACCTATTATCTAACACCTAATTAACAAAAATGGAAATTACGAAATCATCTCCGAATACATTATTTGTCATTGTTATTAGATCTTTCATTATTGGATTAATTAGTTTCAGACGAAAAAAACGAATATCGTGGCAGTAATTTATTTATAAATTCCTTTGAAATATTGAGAACCACTGTAACAAACTAACATAATAATTATCTTTATAAATGTATTACCTATTCTTATACTGAGTGATCATTTAAATTTCAGCTCTTGTTAACCATGAAAATTTTCGCAGCTAATAAGTAAGGCGAGATCATCAATGTCGCCTTTCTTAGGCTGCAAAATTTCCATGGATAACTAAAGTGTATGGCAGTCATACTGGCTCAACCAAACGCATTTGTACATAGATAAGTTTTGTTAAATCGTCTTTTTTTGATCCCAGTAATGTAGTTAAGCCATGTCCACATAATTTAGTGACACCCTGTATATGAAACAAAACAGAGTTCAACATAGATATATAATTCATTTATAATGATAAACAATGTTTCATCAAGTAATTAGGAAACAAAGTAGAAATTTTATAATAATTAACCGTTTAAGTTGTCTTGCACATTTACATAATCAATATCATTTAGTTACGTTATATCTTCAGATTCTCTTGTTACATATTTAGGTAGACCTGGCATGCCTTCCGACCCGTTGCCATCTGACAAGGTTCCCGAGGGATACGCCATGATGCATCCGGGAATGCAGCAGCCCCCATGTCCCTGTTCGCCGGGCAGCAGGAGTCCGAGCATAAGGAGCTCGCCGAGCCCCCGGCCGCTGTCTCCGGGAGGGCCGGACGACCTCTCCATGGCCAAGAACCTTCACCCGGAGGGCTACAATAATAACAAGTCCTCCACGTTGAACGTAAATAACTAAATGTTCGTTTATTGAGTATCCCCATGCACTGTACTATTACTGTAATATTTCATTGTAAATGTAGATCGTCAGCCAAAGTTGTAATTTAGTAAGTTAAATAAATATTATTGATTATTCACAAGTGAGTTGTACTTTCGCCTCTCGTGGTAAATAATATGTATAAAAACGCATTTAGTAAGTTAAATAAATATTATTGATTATTCACAAGTGAGTTGTACTTCGCCTCTCGTGGCAAATAATCTGTATAAAAACGAATTTGCCGAAAAACAACATGGCGTCAATTGCTTTTTTCAGTCTTCTTCAAGACTTTTTTGTTAATTTCCAAAAATTTCAGAAAAGAAAAAGAAAGTTGAGATATTTATCAGAAATAATTATGTAAGCTATAACTTTCTGAAACAATGATCATATTCGAAAATAATTATAGAGAGAGAGAACAATCTTCATTAGGCTATAGGTAATTATATTTTATATGAAACTTATATAGAAAAAACATAAAATTAAATTGACAGAAGAATAACAATACTATAGAAAATAAGAGGCTAGACCGATCTGGTTATCTGGTTATTGTGCTGTGTGCGAATCTGACAATATTGCATCTTCGTTGTTGGACTGAAGAAGATACACCAAAAGAGGCAAATCGAGAAAATAAACCAAAACTATTCATAATTCATTCTGAGTTATCAATACAGGAAACATTGGTATTCGTACGTTTAATAGTGACCTAAAATAAAATGCGATACGTTTATGTTAATCGTTGTAGGTACCAATTTTAACAATTAGTGTATAACTGTATAGCCCAAATTTAGTTTGGTTACTTAATTTGATTTTTGTTAATAATACTCTACAATTTTAGATCAAAAATTATAGCAATAGATCAGAAATTGCATCAAATTATGGCCTGATAAGTTACATTACAATTATATACTAAACTTAGGTATTGATGGTTCTTGTATTGTAAAACTGTGGCCATAATAATGAACCTGAATGTTGTGTAACTGTACTAGAAACCCGGGCTACCCACAAATTCAAACCACAGCACAGTTTTTTGTGTTTGTTTGTTTTATTGTATCATACAATCAGCCAATGTGTACTCCTTTGCACGTTAATGGCTTTCTTTATGAACGTAAACCACAAAACATAATTAAGATTGTATTGCAAGGATCTAATATTTATTCAAATAAGTAAATATCTATAATATTCAATTTACATTTTTATGAAACGCATACGTAATTACGGAAAGTATACCTTTAAAACAACGTAAACAAATAAATAATATAGCGAACAGCATATTTACGTATATGAAACAATGAATTATAGCATTTCTCTATAAATGAAGTTATCTTTCGTATACCCCATTTGGGTATTCAAGGGGATATTTTCGAAAATATTTAGAAAAACTAAAATACATTTTCAAAAATAGATGAAACAACTAAAACATTGTAAGATATGTAAAACACCCACATTCGAGTGTGATTTAGAAAATTTGCAGAACTTTAGTAAAAAGTTCTTGTGAATTTGAGTAATACTCCAAAAAGTAGTTGGTAAAATAACAACTAAAATGTTGGCATCAAGAAAATAAAACTTTAACAATAATGCACAACAAGTTCTTGTAAATGTCTGTAAAATTCAAAAACATTAAAAAAAATTGAAATATTTTCTGAATTTCTGAAACAAATTCTGACAAAAACCCACAATTATGTTCCTGCAAATTATACCACTCCACCCAAAATTCCAGAAAATAAATAGGAAAATTCACGAAATGCATAGAAAGTATTAAAAAGTCAAATGTTCGAGAGTTAATAAAACAATTGAAATATTAGAAAATTTCTGAAATAAATATAATTTCTGACAAAAAGATAATACAGTTTTTGAAGCTGAGTAGGTAAATTCCAATTGTAAATTCCAATTACTCGCTAAAAAATACTAAAAGGCCAATAAAATACTAGAAAATTTTAAATATAAATCAAAACAAGAACAATAATCCTTTTCTTAATGCAAATAAAGTTTTTGTGAATTGATGTATTAATCCTGAAAATCCTTAAAGGCATTTCAAATATTTTCAGATATAAATAATAATTTCAATATCAATCCACTATAAGTTTTGGATGTGCAGTCTAGAAAAATATTAAAAAAAAAAATTAAGATCTCAATTAAAACTTTGGACTTTTTTAAAATACATGAAAATATATAACATAACTCAACAGCAAAATTTGGAAATTCCAGTAAAATTCCATGAAATAAAAAGGAAAAGCCAGGAAATACATTGAAGGTATTACTCTAAATACCTCTAGCACTAACTCTACACGATAAAAACCAATAAAGAGACCAATAAAATTCCGACAAAATCCCACAATTATGGTCCTGTAAACACCACTCCACTCAAAATTCCAGAAAATAAATAGGAAAATCCAGGAAATGCATAGGAAATATTAAAAAGTCAAAATTTCTAATATAAATAAAAATTCTGACTAAAATTCACAATTAAGATTCGAGAGTTAATGAAACAATTGAAATATTAGAAAATTTCTGAAATAAATATAATTTCTGACAAAAACACAAAACCTGAGTTTTTGAACCTGAGTAGGTAAATTCCAATTATACTCAAACTCTACGAAAAATCTAGAAAATAGTAACATGATTATTATAAACCACAACAAGTTCCTAAAGGTCACAATTCAAATATTAGAAACTTTTGAGAAATAAATTATAACTCTAAACAATAATCCACAACAAGTTCTTGTAAATTCCCATAAAATGCAAGGAAATTATAAAAAAAAAACAATTGAAATATTTTCGGAGTTTCTGGAACAAATAAAAATTCTGACAAAAATCCACAATTATGTTCGTGCAAATTTCACCGCTCCACTCCAAATTCCAGAAAATACATAGGAAAATCCAGGAAATGCATAAAAAATATTAAAAAGTCAAATTATCGATGTTTAATAGAAATTCTGACAAAAATTCATTATTTAGTTTTTGTAAATTCCACCAACATTCCAGAAAATCGTTAAATGATTATTATACAGAGCGTTCAGAAAAGTGGTGTCTATTTTTACAATGGATACTAATAGATGGTACTCTTCAAGATGTATAGATTGAAGATAAATACGTCTTGTAACTTTGCTAAAATGTTTCCAAGGAAAACAAGAAAATCATATAAACAAATTTAACCTCTTTTACAATTTACATTGACACTGTTTTGTGATGCCGCCATATGTCACAAATATTTGATGTCAAGAGTTCCATCTGTTGGCACTAAATAAAAAGATGGACACCACTTTCTTGAACGCTCAAATATATTTAAAAAAAAAATTGGAAATACAGAAATTACCAAAAATGATAACAAAATACCAATTAAATACAAAATTAAATACCTTATTAAGATCCTTTAAATAACCGTACAAAAATGTAATTAAATCACTATTAACAAATCCATTAACTATAATTTTCACAACTTTGAGCTACTACTTGTACGCTTGTACGCTCTGTAATATTTAAAAAAATTGGAAATACAGGAATTAACTAAAATGAGAAAAAAATCCACTACTTGTACCTACTAGTTGTAGCTCTTGTAAATTCTAGTAACCGTCTACAAATTTCTGAAGAGACAATTACAACATGAGAACATTTCAGAAATAAACAAAAATTTCAACATTTCAAAAATTCTAAAGGGACAAATAATTATTACAAAATTCAGAAATACATAAAAATTCCGATTCGAAACAGCAAAAAATAGTTACAAATTCCAGTAAATTTCACAGGATCTAAACAGGCAATTAAAATGATAGAAAGTGCCAATAATTATAAAGGTCATTAGATATTAATTAAAGTACGAAATCTACAAAATAGTAACGCAACAGACAAAAATTCAAGTAACAATTCAATTAAAACATTCCTAAAATTGAATTGAATTGAATTCAATTGTTTATTAATTATCATCTTCACACACATTAAATTTACATATTACATTTACATATTAATTAATTGATTAATTAATGTATTCAATGTCGCTCAAGAAGTGCTTGTGCGCGACAATAAGTAGTGGTAATGGGATTGGCAACTTCCACAATATTTAATATATTAAAAATATTGGAAGAATCAGTTTAGGCCTAATCAAGATTGTACTACTACATCTATGAAAATATTTAATTGAAATTCACATAAAGTTCCAGAATATACCAGAAACACTCTAGAAAACCCTCTTAGAAAAGTATTAGAAAGTTTCAGAAGTAAATAAAAATTATTTAAAAAAATCACTAATAGGCCCTGTGAAACTACAGAATGTGCTAAGCCCACTATTGAAATATTTAAAAAAATAGAAAAAAATAGAAAATGTCTCAATTAAGTTCCTGCAAATTCCACCATAACTCGAGAAAATCGTTATCATAATTAATAATTATCATTAATATCACCATTATTATGATTAGATATATATTTTTTGCATTTGCATATTTCTTTCAGTTGTTATTATCTATGTGTCCATTTAATCTTATATTGTTATTATTATTAGATATACACGGTGGTGATTTTTCAGTATCCAGCTTATTTCTGGTAAACGAGCAAAGATACAAAAAAAATGTTCATAAGAAACTTGTCATACGCAACTTGATCAACAAAATGGTTTAATCATTTATCTTCCATAGCCTACCTATTTTACGGATGATTCTGTAAAAATATATATTTAAAAATACCAAACTTGTGTAGACAAAGTTAAATATGACAAGTTTCTTATGTAACTATTTTTGTATATTTAACAATTTCCTGAATACCCTGTATACAGGATGGCGGTTTTCCATATTTCCTAAAATTATCAAAGATACAACAAAATTTTAACAATTAAATTCGTATATTCATTATTCATTTTTCTTAATTATGAAGAGATAATTGCACAATTAACAACATCTTGTTCAGCGCGTAGTAAGTTTTCATTGTCTTTTCTATTCTGCTGTTTATCTCCGTTTCTTGCTTGTCATCCTTATTTATATCTACTCCCAGATATCTCATGGTTTCCACTTGATCTATGTTTGTGTTGTCTATTCAAATGTTAATTTTTGTAGGTTCCCTGATTACCATTACTTTTGTTTTGTTTATATTCATCTTCATACCATATTCTTTTAGTACATTATTCCATATGTTTAGGCTGTATTGTAGATCGTCTTCCCCTTTCGCTTTTATTATTACATCATCAACGAATGCACTTTCCCAGATTTTTGTATCCAATCAGTAATTTTTTGGTTTTCTGAGTACATTTTTTTAACATCTCGTCCATGTAAACGATGAACAATGTTGGGCTCAAGCCTCCCCCTTGCTTAATCCTTCTTTCGTTTTGAACGGTTCTGATTTCTGATTACCATGTATTATCACGTTTGTGTTTGTATTGTAGATTTGTTTAGTTATTCTGATTAGTTTCTGGTTGACTCCTCGTTCTTTAAGTATATCCCATAGCTTTTCTCTATTCACCAAGTCTAAGGCTTTTCCATATCTATAAAACCCAAGTAGAACACTTTTTTGAATTTTTGATTTCTCTATTATTTGCTGAATCGTGAAAATGTGATCTTGCGGGCTTGGTTCCTTTCTGAAGCCACTTTGTGATTCATCTAATGTTGGTTCTATCTTTATTCTTAGTTTTTTGTCTAGGATACGTTCATACATTTTCATAGTTGTGTTTAGTAATGTTATTCCCCTGTAGTTTTGGCACTCTTTTCTGTCCCCTTTTTTAAATACTGGGACTATTTGTGCTGAGTTGTACAGTTCCAAAAGTAGTTCAGATCCTTTCTTTCCTATATTCTTTATAATTTCAGCCATGATTTTGTCCGATCCGGGTGCTTATCCATTTTTCATATTCTTTATTACCTCTTTTAGTTCTTCCGTAGTTATGTCTTCATTTGATTTTTCCTCGTGTCTGGTTGTTTCTTCGTTCTCTGATGTTTCTCCAACCGTGTCCGTGCCCAAAAGCTCTTCAAAATACTCTTTCCACCTTTCCATAATTTCTTTTCCATCTGTTATTTGCTTTCCTTCTCTGTTCTTTATTTATCTGGTGTTGAATCTCTTCTCATTTCGGCAATTTTTGAGTACTCTATAGAATAGTTTCTGTTTCCCTTTACTATCCTGCTCCATTTTTTCGCGAAATACTTTCCATGTTTCCTTCTTTGATTCTATTATTAATTCCTTGACTTTTCTTATTTTTTCTTTATATTTATTATAGCTGCCTTCTGTCTTTTGTGATAGGTAGTCTGTACACGCTTTTTTATTTTCTCTAACTTCTTTTTTGATGCAGTTTTTTATGCTAACCATGCAGTTTGCTTTTTGTTATTGCTACTTTTGTTTGTGCCGCAAATTGTTTTCGCTGTGTCTAGTATAAGATTTTTTAAATACTTCCACTTCTCTTCTAGACCTCCATATCTGTGTATTTCTTTGCAATTCTCAACTTTGCTTGTAATTGCTTCTGTGAACTTCTTACTTGTTTCTTCTTCTCTCAATTTGTATGCTTTTATATGTTCGTACTGTTGTTTTTCTATTGGGGGATTTTCTGTTTCTTTTCCTATACCTTTTAGTTTTAACTTTGTCACTACTAGGTAATGGTCCCTTCCAATCTCTGGTCCTCTTTTCACTTTTGTATCTGTTACTGTTTCTCTGTTTTGTTGCTCAACCAGTAAATAATCAATTATTGATTTTTCCTTCCTGCTCTTAATTTCTCTGGTGTATATGTGAAAGCCTTTGTGTGCGAAGAAAGTGTTTGTAATGATCATGTTTTGTAGTGTACAGAAGTCTAGAAGTCTTCTCCCATTTCCATTTCTCTTTTCTTCTCCGTGTGGTCCTATCGTTTTCTGGTACATCTTCTCCCTTTTCCCTACTTCCCTAATATATATATATATATAAATTTCCTTTTGCCTCTTCCGCTGCTAGGGTGAGTTAATTCCAGAATTTGTCCTAATTTGCTACCGTATCATCTTCATTTGGTCCGTAAACGATTATAATATTGTTTATGCTGTTGTTGGATTCCTTGAGTCGCACCGTAAGTATTCTCTCAGACCACGCCTTCCAATCATCTAATTGCTTTTCCATGTTTTTATTCACTATGCATCCAACTTCTCTTACAGCTCTCATGTTCTCTTCCACTCCACTGTATATTAGTATGTAGTCGTTATTTATTCTTTCTATTCCTTTCCCCTTTTTTGTGTATGTTATTGCCATTATGTCTATCTTTGCTTTTAGTAATTTTTGTGTTAATTCTAATTAGTTACCTCTCCTGCTTCTTATGTTCCATGTTCCTAATTGCATTATCCGTTTTCTTAGCATTTTCGTTTCCGTTGCTTCGTTTACCTGACGCTTGTCGTTTAATGGTTTTTTGGAGTTCTTTGCCCAAGCGTTGCCACAAGTCCGTTTTCCTTGTTGTCCCATCTGTATGCTTCGTTATTTATTATTATTTTTTTGTACCCAATTTTCACATTTTTCCCTATTTCCTTTTCTTCTTTAGCAATGTTTCTGATTTCTCTCTGTATCTTCATTTCTAGATATGTTAGGTCGTGATCAATATATATTTCTGTATTCTTTAATTTATTCTTTGCTGCCATGATTGCTTATTTTTGTTCCCATGAGTTTCATTCCGCTATTGTTGTTTCGTTTGTCTTTCTTTCGTTTAGTGTTCTAACTTTCTTAATTTCCACTTTAAGTTTTAGGGTTTCTTCACACAATTTCTCTATTTCTATCTGCCTGTCTTGGGTTTGATTTATTCCGTTTGTTACCATGTTATTTCTCTTACTTTTTTTCCTCTCTTTCTGCTCTGTTTTCCAGGTTTTCAATTCTGTCCATAGGTGTTTTTTTCACGTCCCCATTCTTCTTCTCTTCTATTCATTTCCGATTTGATTTCACCTATTTCTTTTTTTATTTCCTTCATGTTTCTATCAATTTTCCCCATCATTTCCTGCATCATTTGTTTTACTTCTTCCATTTCTTCGTTGTTTTCTATTACCTCTTCTAGTTCGTATTCAGTTTCTAATTCGGTCCTTCTTCTTTGTTCTGGGGAGCGTATTACAATAGGTAATAAATAATTGCAAATAGGCAAATATATGTTTCAAACATGAATATATATTATATTATATTTATCATTACACCTTCTACCAATTAGTGTAGGTGGTTTCTTTACATTTCTCATTTTCTTCTTTCTATTAGTTTTCTATAAATTTGTTCCATTTCTTTCGGTCGTTTGTCATGTTCTTTGCCTGTATCGTTGTTAGTCCTCGTTTTGTTAATATCTCTTTAATCGTGTCGTCCCAGGTTTTCTTTGGTCTGCCTCGTCCGGTCTTCTTGCATTTTGCTTCCCACACAAGTTTTGGTTGTCTGTCTTCTTTCATCCTGTGCCTTTGACCCCACCATCCTAACTGTCTCTTTTCAATATATTCCAGGGTCGATTCTATTTCTAGTTCATTTCTTATTACAGAGCTTCTGATCTTGTCGAATTTTGTTACCCCTTTCGTTCTTCTCAGGTATTTCATTTCCACAGCTTGTATTATTTCCTTCTCCCTCTCTTTCAGATTCCACGTCTCACATCCAAATGTTAATACTGGTCTTAGTAGTGTCTTGTACAACTTAGTTTTTGTTTTGGTCGATATTTCTTTTCTGCGTAGGATGGTTTTGTTCAGTTCATGGTAAGTGCTTGTAGCCTTCTTAATCCTCATGTCAATCTCACTCACTTGTTCCCCGTTACTGTTGAATACTACCCCCAAGTATTTAATTTCCTCCACTTGTTCAATTTTGGTGTATTTTAATTTGATGTTCATCGCTTCCATACCTCCCATTACCATTACTTTAGTTTTATCCGTATTTATTTCCATTTGGTACTTTTTAAGTGTCTCTTCCCATATCTCCATGTTCTTTTGTAATTTTGTTTCTTCATTCGCCAGTAATACAACGTCGTCTGCGAACGCTCCTTGTTTCACACTGATGTTCCTCATTCTTCTGTATCCTATTTCCATTTCTCTTGTTCCTGCTTGGCATTTTCTTATTATCTCGTCCATGTAGATGATAAATAGAATCCGACTTAGGCTTCCTCCTTGTCTCAGCCCGTCTTTGGTCTTGAAGCACTTTGATTCGTTGTTGTTGTACACTATTATATTGTTGTTGTTTTCGTATATCATTTTGATAATGTTTATGATTTTCGCGCTCAAACCTCTTTGTTCCAATATTTTCCAGAGTTTCTTTCTGTTGACCGTATCAAATGCTTTTTTTATGTCTATGAAGCCCATGTATACTTTTTTATTTTGTTTTTGTTTCTTCTCTATGATCTGTTTGATTGTGAAAATGTGGTCTTGTATACTCCTCCCTTTCCGAAAACCACTTTGTGCCTCGTGTAATGTCGTTTCTACTGTTGTCCTTATTTTGTTTTCTATAATCTTCTCTAATATTTTCATTCCAGCACTTATTAGTTTGATGCCTCTATAGTTACCACATTCTTTTATGTCGCCTTTTTTGTATATTGGTACCACAAGTGCGGTCCTCCAGTCGTCCGGTATCCGCTCCTCTTCCCATACTCCATTATATACTTTTAATAGTAGTTTCTTCGCTTCTTCGCCGATGGTTTTCATCATTTCTGCTGTTATTTGGTACTTTCCTGCCGCTTTTCCGTTTTTCAGGCTCTTAATTACTATGTCTAATTCTTTTTCTGTTATCTCTTTACTCTCGGTTTTGTTTTCTCGGTTTTGTGTAATTTCTTCTATCTCTCTATCATTGTTTTCCTCAGCATTTAATAATTCCATGAAATATTCCCTCCATCTGTTCATAATTTGTTCATCTTCTCTTAATATATTTCCTTGTTTGCTCTTGATTTCACAGTCTGTTTGTTTTTTTTTTTTCTTTCTGGAGCTCTTGATAACATTATAGAACAACTTCTGGTTTTCTCTGCTGTTTCTTTCCATTCTTTCTCCAAATTCTTCTCATGACTTTTGTTTCGCTTTTAGTATTACTTCTTTGACTTTCTTTCGGCTTTCTTTATACTGGTCATATTTTGCGTCTGATTTATCATTTAGGTATTGCTTCCAGGCCAGCTTTTTATTTTTTATTTCCTCTTTAATTTCTTCTGTAAACCATCGCGTTTGTTTCTTCTTGTTTGTTTTCCTCATTGTTCCACATGTTATTTTTGCCGCCTCTTTCATAATGTTTCTTATTGTTTCCCATAACTATATAATGTCCATCTCTTGTATTCTCTTTTTTGCGATATTATCTCTGTCACCATTTTTGTGTACTCTTTGGCTACTTCTTCCTCTCTCAATTTGTATAGTTTTGTGGTCCCTCTTTCTTTCTTTATTTCTTTATCATGTCTGTCGTTTACTTCTACTGTGTTTTCTTCAAACATGAATAATCTTCTATATTTCCGAAACCGTTACTTTGAGGACCCATGTTTATCAAGACTTTTTTTTTAATGTGGTTTATACTATACCTCCTTAAATATTTTACACTGTTTTTTTAACACCCTGTATATTATTAATGTATCTTACATATCTCAGAAATATTAAATTGTTAGTTCATATACGACAATATATTCTTCGCATTAAAAACCCCAAGTAATAAATTATAATTTCTTAATTTAGCAAATAATTTTTCTGTGTGAAGTATAAAAAATACAGGTCAGCGAAGTGGAATATAATGACAAACCTCATTGTACACCGTAATATATACACCGCGTAAATAAGTATTCGACAAGTGTCGTGTACTAGAAACTAATATGCTAGAACTTAGTATGTGTCATACTAAAGGTTGGAATGGTAATTGTCGCGAGAAAAGATTGCTGTTGTAAATATTACGGAATTTTAAATACATTTCCTAGCATTCGTAATATTAATTTACAACAATGACTGTTTGCACGGTATAATTGTACAGCATCAGCATCGAGATCCACAATTATTACCGTAGAATTCAGGACCTTGATCGGCCATGAAACGACTTAAGTTGCGTAATGATGCGAGGCATCTCTTAACGAGCGAGGCAGAATTACGAGAGACAATCGTGCACTTTAACATCGCACTGTAATGTTCTCACAGTGCATTAAAGAGCCTCACATAGTAAAGGCGCTATAAATATAATGAGGCAAAGCTATCGAGCGCGCTGTTTTGATGAGAGAGTTATGAATAGAACGTATAAATCGGCACGGACCGTTACAGCTGCATACCCGGACGTGTTCGTGCTGAATGATTAACAAGATAAGAGGAATTAAATTTTTAATCACAGCTGAGCGCGCCACCCTCGCACATGCGCGCGCAGCTCTGCCTGATGTATTATTTCCCGCGTGCTTCGTATAAAGCAACATTATCAATCATACTCCTCGTAGAGAGTGTTTATTTGATGGAATAGTTGCTATTAATTTTGTGCCGCGCATAAAACGCGATGTATTTTGCTGTAATTTTACTGTTCGCAATCAACTTCATATCGTGCTCGGTGCAGACGCATAACAGGTAAGTGGAAATTTCGCGAGTGGCGATTAAAAAAGTGCGCACATAAACACGTAGCGGTAAAACAACATTGTTTCAGATGGAAATGGAACTGCAATGAGGACGATCTGTGCATCCGCGTGGGCACCGATGCTAAGAACGCAACTATCTACGGCTCGATTGAGGAGTGCCGATTAGTTTGCGGCTTCTACGGATCCATTTGGCCGGTGCCTACGATAAAATTCATGAAATCGATAGAACTAATTCCGATCGACACTAGGTACGTGCACGCACAGGCAAAATCTCGCTACTTATTTATAAACGAATCTTGGCCCACATATTCACTTCATATCTACGGTCAATCTACGACTTCTTTTTCAGCAACATACGCTTCAAAATAACCGCCACCGATACGGTGACCGACTTCCTGCAGCAAAACATTGATATCTTCTACCGCAACCTGCTGGCAGAATGCGGCGGACAGTGCACTTCAGGCTCGACCAGTCAAATTACTGTTACGATCAAAGTTAACTCGGACGATCTTGCGCTCGACTGGAGTACCAGCGAAGGCTACAAAATTAAATCAGAAGGTTTGTTGATAAAAACAGTGCTTCACAATGCCAAACAAGAGAGTTTTTTGTACACGTTATAATTACAGTTTGCAGTTTTTATTAGACCAACAGTACCAACAGTTCAAACAGTACTTATATGCAATAATTGGATCGCTTATAATTAAAAGGCACCAAGGATCATTTTGAGAAAAACCAAAAGCTGTATTGTGTGACTTATTTTTAATTATAGTAACTTAAAATGATGTTTAAGTTCTTGATTTGGTGTCAAAAAATGTTGACAAAATGTCACATGGGTCGTGATAATAATACATAATGAAATAGAAATAGATATGGGAAAAGCATTTGATACAAAATGAAAGTAATTTGACAAAAAGTAATTTTTCATTAAACATTAATTTGATAAACTTTTAAATCAGTTGGAAATTATGAAACAAAATTAACAAAATAGGAAAAGCAAAAGAAGCATATATAATATCGTGGGTTCAGAATAATAATTAGGTAACTCAAAAAGTAGAGTTTTGAGTAACACACAAATTAGTTATCACGCTTCAATTATTTACAATTACCGACACATCTAGTGAATTTGTTTAATTTAATCATGTTGAAGAGCTGTATACGGAGATCTGTGAACATACATCTTATATAAAAATTAATTATTATTAATAATTAATTATTCAAACGTGAGATACCAGTGCTAAATTATTAAAACAGATTTTTGTAAATTAGCTACAAGATCAGACTGAGATAAAACTGTACTTAACACTTAAAAATACTTTTATTTTTGGATAGTAGGTACATACCATACAAGTATTAACATAATTTCCGTAAAAAAATTGCCAAAGACAAAAAAAAATCGTGAAACAGAGTTGTAACTGAAATGTATAATTCTAAATCTAACTCCCATTAAAAGATAAAACTAAATAGATTCTTGGAAGCAATAGATACTTTTCAATCCTCTTCAGCTGCACTCAAAGACGATGGTAGATTCACATAAGAAATAGTGATAATCTTTGCTGATTGCAGGAGGTTTGCAAGAAAAAAGGTACAAGTCATTGTACTTACTTCTTGTTATACACCTAGTTATCTCATATAGTAATTTGTAGTTTGTAAAGCCTGGTGTGAGGACCGCCTTGTATTAGTACTGCACTCCACCACATAGAACTTTGGCTCGTTAAAACTCTCCTTATATTTGAATGTGTAAGGATTCTTTTCCTCAAATCTGATGAAGCACATTTTTTGCCAGTGGACAGGCCGACCACTAATATTTTTTCTTTAAAACTATAAAGTTTGTCTAGGCAAATTTTTTCCAGTCATAAAAAAATGTTGTCAATGACCGTATAAGGTTTGTCCCCTTTTTTGCGTGCACTGTGGGCTATGGTTTTCCAATCACCTGGCCAATATGCCTTTCATACATGCTTGTACTCCGACCCAATAGCCGAGTACATTGAATCACACTCCATTTCAGAATGCCCAGACTTCAGAAATTTAAGGTCGATTGTCTTCAAGTTTAAGGTTACAATGTGTATACAGCATGTACACATACAGGCCACAAAATGATTCAAATACCGTCGATAACGGTAAGATATAATGGATTCTGCCTTCTAAGTACAAAATCTCAACTATCACAATGTATTCATACGTTTAAATTATTAAATTTCCGGAAAAAGTAGAGATAGGGGTTCTCAAGTTTTTCTATTTTCTGATAAAAAATAATGTTTTCAATTAGTATGGAAAACTTAATAATAATTTCTAGACTAAAATGGTAAAAACTAATCCAACTTCTGGAATATAACATTTCTATAGCTTACAGGAAAATTTGTATTTTTCAGTAAATTTTTAGATATTCCCGTCACTATTTTAAAGATTACTGTCAAATATTTAATTATTGCTACCACACTTACAATGATTATTGCTTAAGTTGTAATTATGCCAATATTCGAAAGAGTACTAAAATTTTACTTCAAATTGCAATATAGCCTATAATTTTGCCAATATTCGAAAGATGACTAAAATTTTACTTCAAATTGCAATATAGCCTATAATTTTGCAATTTGAAGTAAAATTTTAGTCATAACAGTCAAAATTTCAAAAGTTGTAGCCAAATTTTCAATTGTTGGTATAATATCAATCATTACGGTCAAAATTTCAAAGATTACTGGCTTTTATTTGATGTCAAAATGGAAATTATTATTGTCTCAAAATTGATTGATTTAGTACCCTAAACTTCAAACGGTATCTCCCCAGCATAAATCTAGTATTTATGTTCTTTCTGCCAATAACTATTTAATTGCTCTAATTTCATTTTAATCATTAGTATCAAAATTTCAATCCTTACTTTCAATTTTAATAACTTTTGTCGTTATTATTATATTCAATTCTTTCTGTCAACATTTCAAAGAATACTGTCACGATTTCATTTATTTCGGCACAATTTTTAATCAAAAGTTCAAATGTCAAAAGAAGCAATAACTACTTTAAAAGTTTAAATTATAAAAAAGTAACCTACCTACAGGAAAATTTCTTATTTTCGTTAATTTTCGTAATGTAATATTTATTTGGTGTCATAATGACAATTATTATGATTGTCTAATTTACTATTTCTGGTAATGTTTAATTACTATCTGATTACTATATTATATTCAATTCTTCCTGTCAATGTTTTAAAGAATACGGTAAAAATTTCAGAATTTTGATTTTTTTTATTAACGACATTACATCAATTAATGTACATATTTCAATTATACTGAAATTTTACAGCTTACTGAATTTTTTTTTTAAGAATTGCGTCAAAATTTCAATTAGTACTACTGCCAAAATTACAATATTTATTGCCAAAGCTTTAATTCTACCAAAACTCCAAATAGTACAAGAAATATTTCAATTTTTAGTAACATTTCAGTCATTACTTTCAAAATATCAAAAATTGTTACCATATTTTCAATTTTCATTAAAATATCAGTCGAAATAAAATTCGGACACCTTTTTCACAAAAACATTCATTTACTAAATGCAAAATTTGCAATACAGTACTGTATTGCTACTGAAAATGGCTACATTGCGGTCGAAATGTGCATTTAGTAAATAAATGCTTTTTGCGAAAAGCAAAAATGCTTTTGAAAAAGGTGTTCCGTCTTTTAATTTTTGCAATACTTTCACAAGCTCCACCTTATCGTTATCAGTCAAAATAGTTAAAATAGTCAAAATTTCAAAGTTTACTGTCAAATTTTCAGTTATTACTGTTCAAATATTAAAAGAATCTAATATCCAATTATTACTCTCAGAATTTCATTAATTGTGTAAAAGTATTCATGGTTACTATTAAAATTAATATGGCAACTTTTAATCTCAATTCTGGAAAAACTAGGGATGAGGGGAGTTCGGATTTTTTTTCATTTTCTGATATTAAATTGTGTACTTAACAAATACAGTTTTTTTTTAATTTTCACTAGTTAATATCAAATTTTCGTAATTCTGCAGTGGTTAGTGTAGTGTAGTAGTCTAGTAAAAATTAAAATGTTGTCAGTAATAATTGAAATATTGACAACAATTACTGCCAAGATAATTATTCCCACTACTACAATACTTTTTGACATTATGAGAACCGATGAAAAAAATACAAACATAATTGATATATTGACAATAATAATAGAAATTTTGAGAGCAAGAATAGTAACCATTAAAATATTAACAGAATAAATAAAACTTTGACAGTAATCATTCAAATATTGACAGAATAAATAATATTTTAAGAGTAATCATAGCAATATAGACAAGAAAAATAGAGATGACAAGTGAAATTTTGAAAATTATCATTGAAGTTTTAAGAGTAATCATTGAAATATTGGCAGGAATTTCTGTCATAATTTAAATGATTATTCTATTGAATACATTGAAATTTTTAAGTAATATTTAAAATATTAACAATGATAATCGAAATTTTGACAGTAATAATTGAAAGTTGGGAAATAACCAGAGCTGGTGCTGGTGCAATCATTGAAATATTGACAGGAATAATTAATATTTTGCAAATAACAATTGAAATTTTGAGTTTTAAATTTGTCCGCTCAGTGTAATTATAATAGTAATATCATGTATTGTATTTAGATTCAGAAATAACATTACAATCAAATATGAGCAAATCTGAGTCATAACTTGAAAAATGAAAATTTTCTGAAACTTTTAAATTTGAAAAGGCAAACTTCATTTTTTTTATAGAAATGATAATGGTTTTTACATTATTACAGCAATATATTACAAAATTCGTGAATGAGGTGAATTTAAAGACAAAATTTAACAAAATGATGAACTTGTTGAAAGTGATTTAAATTTAATTATTTGTTTTATTATAATATAAATAATATAAATAATGATATAAATTTTATTATTTTTTATTTGCATTGACTAATTTGAACATCCATAAGTAATTTACAAAACTTTTTAATTTCATTTTTACAAAGTTCTTGATCTATTAAACAATTTTCAACTTACTCGTAATTTTTCTTTGTGCCCTGAGATAGCTACGAGATAGGGACAATTAAATTTATTTCAAGTATGAACAAATTTGCTCAATGATCTTACATCGATTTAACGTTCAACTTTATTAAATTGAAATCTTATTTTAAATTTATGCATAATTTTGTAAAATGGTTAAAATTGACAGATTAATTAGAATTTTATTTGCTATCATTAAAATTCTCATTGTTGGTAATGACAGTAATAACGAATAAATATTTTTTTTAATTAAAAAGAAAACAAATTTCTACTTTGTTTTAAAATGTTTTAAATAGTTTAGAATTCATTAAAAATCTTATAACCGTAATTAGGTGGTTAAGTTAAGTTAAGTTAAGTGATAATAACAGGAATATCGAATTCGACAATTTTTAGAATTAAAAAAACAAATTTCAACTTTTGCGAAAAGTAAAAAATGTACGTCGGTATTAAGTGGTTGAATGAATGATTGAAATCATGATAAAAATAAGGCAATTTTTACTTCAAACGAAGTCACTTAATCCGTCTCTTTACTGTCACAAGCTCTTATAGTCATCATATCTTGCACGTATCTAAGTTATTATTTGAACAAACTAAGTTATGCTCCTTGCTTTAAACATATCTTTATCATTTAAAGAGATCTAAGTCAATACTTGAAAATATCTCTATATCATTTGATGATAACTAAGTTATCACTTAAAGATATCTAAGTTATCGTTTAAGGTGATCTAAGTCATTACATGAAAATATCTCGGTCATCATATCTTGGACGTATCTAAGTTATTATTTGAACATACTAAGTTATGCTCCTTGCTTTAAAGATATCTTTATCATTTAAAGTGATCTAAGTCAATACTTGAAAATATCTCTATATCATTTGAAAATAACTAAGTAATCACTTAAAGATATGTAAGTTATCGTTTAAGGAGATCTAAGTCATTACATGAAGATATCTCGGTCATCATATCTTGGACGTATCTAAGTTATTATTTGAACATACTAAGTTATGCTCCTTGCTTTAAAGATATCTTTATCATTTAAACTGATCTAAGTCAATACTTGAAAATATCTCTATATCATTTGAAAATAACTAAGTAATCACTTAAAGATATGGAAGTTATCGTTTAAGGAGATCTAAGTCATTACATGAAGATATCTCGGCAATCATATCTTGAACGTATCTAAGTTATTATTTGATGAAACTAAGTTCTGCTCCTTGCTTTAAAGATATCTTTATTATTTAAAGTGATCTAAGTCAATACTTGAAAATATCTCTATATCATTTGAAGATAACTCAGTTATCACTTAAAGTTATCTAAGTTATCGTTCAAAGAGATCTAAGTCATTACATGAAGATATCTCGGTTATCATTTTAAAATGCCTTGGTCGTTATTTGAAGATAAATCATTTTTCATTTAAAGAAATGTAATGTCATCATCTGAATAGATTTAATAAGACATATTTCTGCTGATATCAAAATCTATAGTAACTACGTACTTCAAAGCAAACAAAAAAAATCATAATGATGAACTTGTTTTTGTCAAGTAATTTAAATTTGTTGTGCATTTTTGCTTTGCAATTTAAACTTCTGTAAGTAATTTACAAAACTTTTGGTTTGGCAATTTGGTTTCTACAAAGTTCTTGATGTATTGCACAATTTTCAACTTGCAAGTATTTTTCTCTGTTCTCTTCTTAGATAGCTGCGTAATAAGTCAGGGAAAATGAATTCATGTCAAGTAACGATCCAAATTACTCTAAGATTTTAGAAAGATTTAACTTTGTAAAATGCAAATGTAATTTAAATTTACTGCATAATTTTGTAAAATGTTGACAACAGTTTTGAATGTTATTTCCTATCAGTAAAACTATCACAGTTTATGACGTCAGTAATATCAAAATCAATATTTTTTCCAAAAATGTATATATTTGTTGTATGTATTGTTGTAGTTATATTTATATATTTATATTTCGTACACTTTTTAGGGTCTTCATGGGTAATCTCGGCAGACACAGTTTATGGTGCCAGACATGGCATAGAAACTCTATCACAACTAATAGCGTCGATTCCTGTGGGGAAAGGCAGAGGCTTGGTTATGGTTGAAAGTGCCGAGATCGAGGACAAACCCGTATACCCCCATAGGTCACTACTGCTGGACACAGCTAGGAATTTCTTAACCATGGAAGCAATTAAAAGGCAGATCGATGCCATGGCAGCGTCGAAGATGAACATTTTGCATTGGCATGCCACCGATTCGCAAAGTTTCCCTTACGTATCCGTCAGCGTTCCGTATTTATCCCAGTAAGTTATAGTAGTTATAGTCATATAAGTTAAGTACAGTCTTTAATTAGTTTTACAATAATATAATCGGCTTTGCAAATTCAAAAGAACTTACCTTTGCAAATTCAAAAGAACTTACGAAAATTAATACAGAAAATCCTCGCACTTTTGGTAAAATATGGATATAACTGGTTTTTAATGCGATCTCTTCTTTTGATGACAAAATGAGTAAAATCATGTATTTTTCACTTTACTATAATTGAATGATAACTCGAAGGATACGAGATATGTAAACATGTACATAACAACCGGGGCGTAATAAGAGAGCGTAATAAATTCATTATGCCCTGTAGATGGCAATTCTTTATTTTTGAAAAAATGAAATCTTGAACGATGATCTTTGGTGCATACATAGCTAATGTTTCTGCGTATTACAGTAAAGTCTGAAATTGTATTTCTAATAGAAAGTGTGCAATGTTTGATTATCTCTAATTATTATTAAAATATTTATCATAAAAGTCATATTTACGAAAATATTGCTAATAATGACTGGGCAAATAAGGGCACATTTTGAATTTAAAAAAATATATTATAAATAATTTTTTTAAACTCAAACCGTGCGTTTTTTACCCAGTCATAATAATGGAGTTTAAACAAGTATCCGCCAAATCAATTTCCATATTGCTAATAAATTGAAAATATAATTGTGAACACCAACACAGATAGGTACGTGATAAATATTTAAAATATTTATCAAAATAATAAATACGTAATATAATAGTACGTAATAAAAGTTAAAGACAACTGAAAACCACACAATTTTGTAGAAATTCTTTTCCAGGCACAGTTTATTTAATTTAATATTTTAATTATTAGTATGATTAACTATTTTGTTGCCTGTCAGATTTTCGACTACTTTAAAGCGTTCATGTTATTATAATTTTTGTTAATTAGTGGTTATCACTTCTTCTGTTTGCCAAACATATGATCGTGATCGGAATCATAATGTGATCTGATCAGACTTTTGACTTCATCAAGGCACTCATATTATTATCATTTTATTTTTAAATAAGTTGTTATCACTTATTATGATTGCCCACCATCTGATCGTGTATTGACATACTTTATCGGGTTAATCGGGAACCAGTATCAAATAAACCGAGGTCATAAAACTGCGAAGTATCTGGTACCTGAAATAGGATCATCACAAATATTTTTTTTTAAATCGTCTTATATGAGCTTAAGTCATTTAATAAATTATCTCTGAAGGAGACTCGTATGACAATGAATAATATCAGCCAAAACATATTATATACATTACTCATCAAATGAATCAGAATATGGTTTTATTAGTTTGTTTGTTTGATTAAATATATTAATTGCTATTATTATTTTGCTTATTTAGTCAATTTCTTAGAAAATGCTAGAAGATAGAAATCGTACAATATCCCCTTACAGCCTCGTATATTATAATGAATATACAGAAATTATATAAACCTGTAAAGAGTCTGAATATTTTATATATTTTTTATAACAAATAGCTTTCATTAAATTTAATGAAATGACTACAGTACAACAATAATGTTGCATATATGGGACCCGAATAGGCATAATCCACACATGTTATTTACTTATTTAAACTTACAATTACTTACAATACATTACAATAATAAACAATAATATTTAAAATTATAGTTACTATAAATTTTCGGTTAAATTCTTTATATACGATATAAATTCGCATTTTGTGATTTCCGTTGAAAAATTCTTCAAAACTATTAATATACCTAAACTACAAATGTTGGAGTTAACTTCCGCTTCCGGTTGATAAATTTGATCAAATTACTGGAAATATTATCGTGCATATTATCTTTACTGCATATAAATTCTTGTGAGGAGCAATTTGCAAAAACTCACAATGTATAATCCATTCACTGTGTATTTCCCATTAAAATGCCTTGGTTTATTTTGAATTGGCAGCATGAATGCATATTATACATTCATGCTGTATACAATTTTGAATCACCTGCCGGATGAAAATTTGTAGAACAAATTGCCGCTTGTATAAAATTTTAAGTTGTAATCATTGGTTGAATTTTTCTCACTTTTTCTCAATCAACTCAACATTCTCAATAATCGCAACTTATCCATGACTTACGTACGAATTTGTATGTATGAAATGCCATAGGAACTTTTACATATGTTTGTACCCCAAAAATTGTGACCCTAAAGTAGTAGTTTAATAATTACAAACTGATTAGTTCGTTTATAAAGTGAATATAATTCACTGTAATTCGAATCATGATTTTAAACACTAATCCCTTCTGAGGCCCCTCTACAAACTCAACGGAGCTCCTATTTGAATTATCCTAATTGACACCTTTCATATCTTGATTGGCAATTCGTAAATCATTTATAATGGATTCTAATTTTTCAATCGATATCGCGATAATTATAATTATTTAATATTACATTTAATCAAACTATTTTATTGACCACTTCAAATTTAAGTGCTAAAATCTTAGAGATATTGAAAACCTGTAGTATCATCCAATAATTAAGTTAACTGATCGTTTACGTACGATAGCGAAATGTATACAATTGAAGCATTAATATTGACAATTTCTCATATACGATCATTGGAAGTTTTTTATGTAAAAATATATTTCTGAGGCACTACCAAGAAACATTTTCCAAAAGTTATCCCACTATCAAACACAAAATAGAGTAAACCGAAAAACTCGATTTCCAAGAAAAACTGAAACTATCTGCCATTCTTCTAATAGTAATAATAATCATAATAATCATTATTTCTTTCGTGCTAGTATCAAATAATTAAATAACGTTTGTGCAAATATGTGAGTTTTGCACCAAATTATTAAGGCATTTCAATTGAAAACTCATACTTTTTTTAGAATTACATAACTCATACTTATTATACTCATTAATTACTAAGAAATAATTGAAAATTCAAATATTATCAAGAAAATTTTGTACAAATTTTACATAGTTTTTTTCTTAGTATTACACGTAAATGCGTGAACACGTAAAATAAACTACGTATCATTTGTACAAATTATTTAATTTTCTTGCTAATATATGAATTTTCAGTTATTTCTTAGTAATTATTGAGTTTTCACAAAATTCCAAATTAAATTTTAGTTTTTATAAGAAATTAATCACATTTCTTGGTAATGAAAGAGTATGTTGAAAACTTTTTAATAAAATCACCACAGAGTTTTCTGAAGGTCCTATAATAGTAATCATAATCATAATTATTATTTCTTTCGTGCTGGTGTCAAATAATTGGCTTAAATTTATGCAAATATCTAAGATTTGGACGAAATTCAAACTAAATTTCAAGTATTAGGGCAGTTCAAATAGTAAATAGCCTACTGCACTGATTGTACAACTTTTATGATTAGGTGCAGCCAAAAAAAGTGGGACAAGTCTTATAGTGAATTTGTCGAAAATTAAGTTGTGTAATCAAGTCGTTCATCTCTGCACAGAAAAATCAAGTAACATGTCATTGTCATTGTGACATAAATACCTACATGTTACTTAATAAAAGCCACATTTTGGAATGGCCCCTTCAGTTAGTGCTTTTTATCAAGCAAGAATAATAGAGAAAATTTGTTAAAAATTGAGCTGTTGTAATCAAGTCATTCGTGGCTGCAAAGAAAAATTAAGTACCATGTCATTGTCATTGTGACATAAATACCTACATGTTACTTAATAAAATTCCACATTTTGGAATTACCCCTTAAGTTAGTACTTTAAATAAAGCAACAATAATAGAAGAATTGAAAATGGAATTTTTATTTATAAAATTTTGACATCTTCAGCTGAACCAAATTCACACTAGGCAAAAAACCCGTCTTACTTTGTTAAGGCGGCGACCGTACATATTGAAATTTGGACAGAATAATTTTAAATTTCAATGACTACTGATAATCGTTGAAATTTTTACAAAATTGAACATTTAACAGTAGAAAAACTTTCTTTGATTGATTGATTGACTAAAAAATTGACAGTTATTATTGAGAATTTAACAAAATAATTGTAATTTTTGTAAATATAATACAAATTCTGATGGATAAAAATAACGACTCCTATTAAACAGTGATAATTGAAAATATGACAGTAATTATTGAAAATTTTACAGTAATTATTGAAATTGCACACTGAATGCATTGATTAACATTAATAATTGACAGTTATTATTGAAAATTAAACAAAATAATTGTAATTTTTGTAAATATAATACAAATTCTGATGGATGAAAATAACGACTCCTATTAAACAGTGGATAATTGAAGATATGACAGTAATCATTGAAAATTTGACAGTAATTATTGAAATTGCACACTTAATGCATCCAAACAATTGCTAGTGTCAGTCATTGACATTGTGTCATTGACATATTGAAATTTTGATAAAATAATTGATAATCAACGACTACTGACAATCATTCAGCTGTAAGTAATCATTGAAAAATTGACAGCAATTATTGAAATTGCACACTGAATGCATGCAAACAATTGCTAGTGTCAGTCATTGACATTGTGTCATTGACATATTGAAATTTTGATAAAATAATTGATAATCAACGACTACTGACAATCATTCAGCTGTAAGTAATCATTGAAAAATTGACAGTAATTATTGAAATTGCACACTGAATGCATGCAAACAATTGCTAGTGTCAGTCGTTGACATTTTGTCATTGACATATTGAAATTTTAATAAGATAATTGATAATTAATGACTACTCACAATCACTGTGCTTTAGGTAATCATTGAAAATTTGACAGCAATTATTGAAATTGCACACTGAATGAATGCAAACAATTGCTAGTGTCAGTCATTGATATATTGTCATTGACATTTTGAAATTTTGACAAATTAATTGATAATCAATTACTACTGACAATCATTGAGATTTAATACAAAATGTTTGCAAGTTTTACATTAAAATATTGAAAGTAATCACTAAAAATTCATTATTAAATATTTAATAAAATATTGTAATTTTGGTAAGACTAATACAAAAAGTTTGATGGAAGTAATTTATTATTTAACAGTGAATTGCACACATATATGCAAATATTAATTGTTAGTGCCAGTCACTGATATTTTTAACTTATATATTGAAATTTTGACAAAATAATTGCTAATTTCAATAACAATTGACAATCACCGAAATTTAATCCAAAATGTTTGCAATTATTACAAATTTTAACATTTTATAGTAGTCATGGAAATGTTTACAGTAATCACTAAAAAATCATTATTGAAAATTAAACAAAGTAATTGTAATTTTGGTAAAAATAATACAAAGTTTCATGGAAATAAATAACTATTTAGAAGTGATCATTAAAAAAATGACAGTAATCATTGATAATTTAAGAGGAAATATATTCTTTTTTTCTTAGTATTGTATCCATTATTTGCAGGTATTATTTTTAATTTTATTTTTTATTATCCATTATTATTTTTTATTTTTTATTATTATTGTAATTACTGGTATTTTTAAAAACCAATTACTATTTGCTTTTTATGTAATTTTATCTATTTGCCTTACTGGTTTCGGCTTCTTAAGCCATGATCAGAGGTGTGTTTATATATTATGGTTATTAGAATATTTCTTTTATTTATAAAAAAATATTTTTTTGTTATGGTTTCATCAATTTTTTATACCAGTTAATAGTATATATTTTTTATTGTTTTCGTCCTTATTTGTTGGAGTACTTAATGGTAGTTTACATGTTTAGATATAAAGATGTTTGTTGTTTTTATTATTTTTATTATTTCTTCTTCACCTTACTAGACTAGTTTCGGCTATTTTTCAGCCATCTTTAGAGGTGTTAAAGTTTAGAGGAGTTTAATATATATGATATTAGATTAAAAAATTATAAAATTAAAGAAACTAGTCTAGTAAGGCGAAGAAAAATAATCAAAATAATAAAAACAACAAAATATCTTTGTATCTAAACATATAAACTACCAGTAAGTAATTCAATAAAGAAGGAAGAAAACAATAAAAAAAAATTAATAAATCAATAAATAAAAATAATCATTATAAAATTGTCACTATCATTATCATGTCAAAAGTCAATATTGAAAATTTAACAAAATAATTCAAATAATCAACTATTCATCGGGGTTCAATGAATTACAGTAATCGTTGAAAATGTAGCAACAATTTTTGAAATTTCACACTGAATACGTGCAAATATTAATATTACTGTTGATCATTGAACATGTTTACATTACATTTTTAATGTAAACTTTGAAATTTAGATAAAATAATTATAAATTTCAATCTCTCCTGACAAATCATTGAAATTTTATAACTCCGTATTGTAAAGTATTGAAATTTTGACACAATATTTTTTTTCTAACTACGGAACTACGAAACAAAGTCTACAGTTTGTAGAAGGGTTGGAATAAATCATGATTTAAAAAAAAACAAAAATCAATGATTTTTTTTAAGTTTCTGATCAGTTTTTGCCTGGGTAGATGTGATATATGTCAATTGATTTACATCACGATTTTAATCATACTATTTTGTGTTAACAAATTCTTGGATTTGAACAAGAATTGATAATTAAAACAAATTTTTGTCTATCAGTGTAATAGACCAAAAGAATGGAAGAAAATAAACATATTTTACTTACTTACAATTATCTACTTTAAAGCATGCTAACTGTATAGTTACATTATATTTTTAAATGTTCACTTATATCAATTGATTTGCATCACGATTCTAATCATATTATTTTTTGTTAATACATTCTTGAATTGATGATTAAAATAAAAATGTGTCTATCTGTACCATGTGATAGACCAAAAGAATGGAAGAAAAGAAAAATATGTTACTTACAATTATCTGCTTTAAAGCATGCTAACTCTATAGTTACATTATATATTTAAATGTTCACCTATTGGAATTCACAAACAGTGCAAAAACAATGATTAATTTAAAAAAATGATTCAAATCAATTATTTATTTAAAAAAAACAGTTAATTTAAATCTAACCAAACCCTGGTTTGTAGAGATTCATATAGAATGTATGCAAAAGTTCTTACGTTTCTTACATTTCATTTACAACAAATTTATAAATGCCATCAGATCTCTAATAGAACTTCATACTTTTTCTGGGAATAACATAAAAAACAAATGAGTTTATAAATCAATTGTCCATCATTTGAAATTCTATAAAAAATCTTTCTATAATTGACAAATTCTATAGTTTTCTTAGTAATGAGTAAGCTTTCAGTAAATTCAAAAAGAAATGATGTGTTCTGACAATTTTAATCGAATAGAATGAAAGATCATCTACAGAATTTATAAAAGAAGTCTTAAGTTTTATGAAGATTTTACAATAGTAATAATAAATATAATAATAATATTAATTTATGTCATGGTAGTATCAAATAATTGGCTTAAATTTGTGCATATTTGTGACTTGTTGGCCAGTTTTGGAGTTTGGATTTATAAATATTAGGACAGTTCAATAAAAAATGCTTACGTGTGTTTAAAATTTCATAAGATTGTAATAAATTTTGAAAAACTAGTATACATAAAAAAATCTAATTGAACGTCATATTTTTTTCTGAGAATAACATAAAAAATAAATGAATTTATAAATCAATTATCCATAATTGAAATTCTATAAGAAATATTTCTATAATCTGACAAATTTTAAAGTTTTCTTAGTAATGAATAATTTTCAGTAAATTCAAAAAAAAATTATGTGTTCTGACAATTTTAATCGAATAGAATGAGAGATGATCTTCAGAATTTAAAAAATTCTTAAGTTTTCTGAAGATGTTATAATAGTAATAATAAATATAATAATCATATTAATTTATGTCATGCTAGTATGAAATTATTCGGTTACATTTGTGCAAATTTGTTACTTGTTGGCGAGTTTTGGAGTATGGATTTATAAGTATTAGGACAGTTCAATTAAAAATGCATACATGTTTTTAGAATTTCATAAGATTGTAATAAATTTTGAAAAACTAGTAATCATAAAAATTTCTAATTGAACTTCATACTTTTTCTGGGAATAACATAAAAAATAAATGAGTTTATAAATCAATCATCCATAATTTGAAATTCTATAAGAAATATTACTATAATCTGACAAATTCTAAATATTTCTTGGTAATGACTAAGCTTTCAGTAAATTCAAAAAGAAATGATGTGTTCTGACAATTTTAATCGAATAGAACGAATAGAACGAATGATGATCTTCAGAATTTATAAAAGAAGTCTTAAGTTTTATGAAGATTTTATAATAGTAATAATAAATATAATAATAATATTAATTTATTTCATGCTATTATCAAATGATTGGCTTACATTTGTGCAAATTTATGACTTATTAGCGAGTTTTAGACGAGATTTATAAGTATTAGGACAGTTCAATAAAAAATGCTTATATGTGTTTAAAATTTCATAAGATTGTAATAAATTTTGAAAAACTATTAATCATAAAAATTTCTATTTGAACTTCATATTTTTTCTGAGAATGACATAAAAAATAAAAGAGTTTATAAATCAATTATCCATCATTTGAAATTCTATAAGAAACCTTTCTATAATTGACAAATTCTAAAGTTTTCTTAGTAATGAATATTTTTGCTACTAAATATTCTTTATTATTATTATTATTATTATTATTATTATGAGTAAGCTTTCAGTAAATTCAAAACGAAATGCTGTGTTCTGACAATTTTAATCGAATAGAATGAAAGATGATCTTTAGAATTTATAAAAGAAGTCTTAAGTTTTCTGAAGATTTTACAATAGTAGGTAATAATAAATATAATAATAATAATAATTTATCTCATGTAAGTATCAAATTATTGGCTTACATTTGTGCAAATTTATGACTTGTTGGCGAGTTTTGGAGTTTGGATTTATAAGTATTAGGACAGTTCAATCAAAAATGCTTATGTGTATTTAATATTTCATAAGATTGTAATAAATTTTGAAAAACTTGTAATCATAAAAATTTCTAATAGAACTTCATACTTTTTCTGGGAATAACATAAAAACTTAATGAGTTTATAAATCAATTGTCTATAATTTGAAATTCTATAAGAAATCTTTCTATAATCTGACAAATTCTAAAGTTTTCTTAGTAATGAGTAAGCTTTCAGTAAATTCAAAACGAAATGCTGTGTTCTGACAATTTTAATCGAATGGAATGAAACATGATCTTCAGAATTTATAAAAGAAGTCATAAGTTTTATGAAGATTTTGCAATAGTAATAATAAATATAATAATAATAATATTAATTTATTTCATGCTAGTATCAAATTATTGGCTTACATTTGTGCAAATTTATGACTTGTTGGCGAGTTTTGGAGTTTGGATTTATAAGTATTAGGACAGTTCAATAAAAAATGCATACATGTTTTTAGAATTTCGTAAGATTGTACTAAATTTTGAAAAACTAATAATCATAAAAATTTCTAATAAAACTTCATATTTTTTCTGAAAATAACATAAAAACAAATGAGTTTATAACTCAATTGTCCATAATTTGAAGTTCTATAAGAAATCTTTCTAAAATCTGACAAATTCTAAAGTTTTCTTAGTAACGAGTTAGCTTTCAATGAATTTAAAACGAAATGCTGTGTTCTAACAATTATAATCGTAGGGAGTGAAAGTTAATCTTCAAAATTTATTAAAAAAAGTCTTGGCTTACATTTGTCCAAATTTATGACTTGTTGGGGAGTTTTTGGAGTTTGGATTTATAAGTATTCCGTTTTCTTGGTAATTTGTGAGTTTTGTGTAAACTCCAGAAAAAAAAAACTACAAATTGTAAAGATTCCTATGGATATCAATCCATTAATCCTAATGGTAATTAATAAGTTTTGTTAAATTTCATAACAAATTTATAACTACCATCAAAGTTCTATAAGATCTTCATATGTTTTCTCAGAATTGCGTAAAAAATAAATGAGTTTATAAACTATCAGAATTTAACGTTCTAAAACTAAACCTTACATAATCTGACAGATGATTGAGTTTTCTGTAAATTCTGTAAGAAATTCTTGAGCTTTTTGACAATTTTAATAGATCCAGCTTGAGTTATTAACAGACCAATTTCATAGAAAATGTGCAGTATTATTAAAATTCGATTATAAATCCATTTTTGCACCCCAATTCGGCAAGAACCACATGGGTTTAAGATAAAGGATTTGAGATAAACTACGGTTGATATTGAGTAGTCTGGGTGTCTTAATTTAGAAAAATTAGTTTTGTTACTAAATTTTCTGCAACTTCAATAAAAATGTTCTCTTTTTTTTACAATTTTCGCTTTTGTTAATTTTTTGATATTTACTGCACTGTACAAATTCATTATTGTAGGTACGGGGCTTATTCAGAGAAGAAGGTGTACTCACCGGACGATGTTAAAGAGCTTCTTGCCTACGCGAAAGTGAGAGGCATAAGGGTGATCATGGAAATAGACGCCCCCGCACACGCCGGAAATGGCTGGCAATGGGGCCCAAAGGCCGGCGTGGGAAACCTGGCCGTCTGCATCAATCAAGCCCCCTGGAGGTCGTACTGCATACAGCCGCCCTGCGGCCAACTCAACCCAGTCAACGAGGAGGTCTACGCCGTCCTCGAGAACCTCTACCTCGACATCATCAGGCAATTTCCGAAGAACGAGATCTTCCACATGGGCGGAGACGAGGTACGCCAAAATATAACAAATGATTGTTTTTTTTATTATACTTACACCACAATGTGGAAATAAAGAGAAAATAAGAAACATATAGATTCACTTTGCAAGGTTGGTACGCGTGGATGTCATTTTTAATCGTTAACATGGAGAGTGTTGGTATATGTTGCATCAATGTTATCTGCTATAGGCTTCAATGTCATCAACTAAATTCAGAAAATTTATACTGCTAGTTTCCAAATATCCAATAATTAGGAGTATGAAGCTTCTGGTTTCTGGTGCTAGGTTTTCCAGCAATAGTAGCAATATTATAATATATTTCAATCAAAATTAGTACTTCCTGACTTTCAACTGTCTTTACTGTCTTTCAAAGTTGGTCAATAAATATGTTCTTACTAGGCAACTTTAATACACACCGTACTAGAAAGACGGATTTTCGCACTTTTATTAGTTCAATAAAAAAAGATTTCTATGCATTTATGATAAACAAAATTAAATGAATCTTATGAATAGTTAGATATTTTTTGTAAAGGTTATCAGTTTTAAATCAATATTGAAATCTACATTGGTGTTTTTACCAAATTCACATAAAGTTCTTGGAATAATCAATATAGGTATTGTTTGTAGGTATTTATAGCTTGCTGGAATAGCAGCACAGAGATAGTGGATTTCTTGAAGAGCAAAGGCAGAGGTCAGACCAAAGAAGATTTTTTGGATTTGTGGGGCGAGTTTCAGTCGCATGCCTTGAAGAGATACGACGCTCTCGTGGGTCATAAGAACACATCTATTCTGCTATGGTCTAGTGATTTGACAGATCCGGAAGTCATAGAAAAATATTTAGATAAAAATAGGTAAGTTGTTGCATACCGATCATATAGCATTATCTAAGAGTTTTTTGGTTTAAAATATATCTGGTTATTACATCTACAGGTTGGTCACTTTTACGACGCCCACCATCGGATCTATTAAACGGTAATATATACAGAGTTGGTTTAATGGGATAAAAGTTTCTCATTTTTGTGCTTTTCAGTATACAGAAACGAAATCCGGGAAATTGGCACAGTGCCTGAAATATCACTGAAAAACTGAAAAAGTGCACTTTCCTTTTCCATGGTCCATAGTCTATAGTTCCACATTTTTATAGTCATCTTTTGAGTTTCTTATGGCCGCAATATTGGATTTTAATAGCATTCAAATGACCGAAAAATTCCGATTTTTTTGTTAACAATGATTTTTGGCTTTAAAAAATGTCAGATTACCCACGTGTTATACATGGTTGAAAGTGGAATTTTTTGCTCTTTTAAATGCTATTAAAATCCAATATTACGGTCATAAGAAAATCAAAAGTTAACTATGAAAATTTGGGCATCTAGTTGGCGCAGAAAATGTTTGGCACTGTCATCAGAAAGCTCACGTCGAAAAATGTAAGTGCCAAGTTTCGTAAAATTTCCTTCAACAGTAAAAAAGTTATAAAAGGAAAAGGAAAGTGCACTTTTTTCAGTTTCAGCGATATTTCAGGAACTGTGCAAGATATCCCGGATTTCGTTTCAGTATATTAAAATGCACAAAAATGAGAAAATTTTATCCCCTTTCATCCCCACTTGGTCACTCACCACTATCACTGTATATATTTCCGTTTAATAGATCCTAATGGTCCTAATGGTGGACGTCATAAAAGTGACCACCCTGTATACTGCCATGGGGGTAACCCCCACGGGGTTTCCCGTAAGAAATGATTTTTCCCGCCCGCGAATATTTATTTGTTCGCATTATCATGGAAAAGAATAAAGTTTTAATTTTACATTTTTATGTTCTTGAAAAAAATTCTAAATATTGGAACAATAATTTGAATTTTAACGTGTAACTTTTTTGAAGTTAAAATGAACACATTTTCAGGATTATTTACATTTACAATACAATTATCTATAATTCTATTTAATATTCACAAATATTTTGGAGCTTGTGAAAGAATCTTTAAATAAGAGTCAGAACGCATTTTTCACAAAAAATATTTATATGAACTAACGATAAAAAACATAATACAAATTTTGATGGATGTAATTAACTATTTAACGGGGTTCAATCAAAGATTACAGAAAGGGGAGATTAATAGTTCAATTATTAGAAAAAAATTCTATAAAGTTAATTTTAGAATTATTAAGGGGAGATTAATAATTCAATTATTGGGGAAATTATAATATAAAGTTCATTTTAGAATTTTTAAGGGGAGATTAATAGTTCAATTTTTAGAAAAAAATTCTATAAAGTTAATTTTAGAATTATTAAGGGGAGATTAATAATTCAATTATTAGGGAAATTATAATATAAAGTTAATTTTAGAATTATTAAGGGAAGATTAGTAGCTTAACTATTAGAAAAAAAATTATTTAGGTGTTTATTTGATTTATGATGGGGAGATACCGTTTGAAGTTTAGTAGTCTGTAATCATTGAAAATGTGACAAAATTTGTTGAAATTTCACACTGAATACATGCAAATATTAATTATTGCTGTTGATCATTGATATTTTAAATGTAAACTTTAAAATGTAGACAAAATAATTGTAAATTTCAATATCTACTGTCAAATCATTGAAATCTTGGCAGTAAGTATTGAAATTTTGACCCAATAATTTTGATTTTTTTTTCCGAACTGCGGAACGAATTCTACAGTTTGTAGCAGGGTTAGAATAAATCACGATTTAAAAAAAAATAAAAATCGATGATTTTTTTATGTTTCTGATCAGTTTTTACATGGGTAGATGTGATTTATATCAATTGATTTACACCACGATTTTTTTTTAAATTAAAATGAAGCACAACAAATTTTCAGATTATTTACAATTACAATACAATTATATATAATTCTATTTAATATTCACAAATATAATTTTGAGCTTGTGAAAGAAGCTTTAAATAAGAGTCAAAACGCATTTTTCACAAAAAATATTTATATGAACCAACGATAAAAAAACATTTATTTAGATCAAATGTTTTTTTTTTGTAAAAATGTGTTCTAACTCTTATTACTATTTAATATTACCTTACTACCTTTCTATTTGGAGTTTTAGTATTTAACTGAGGTTATATGTTTGGTAACTTGGAAGATGCTGAAGTAAGCTTCATGCAATTTTATGAAAACTTGAGAAATATTCTGAAACTTTTCATATTGCAATTGATATTTTGTAAAATTTTGAAAATCATTTAAACAATTAAATCTTCGCAATTTGTTGCATTGGTAGATAGTATGTTCCCAATTTTTGATACCTTTTATGTTTGGATTAGAGAGAGATAGATGGGTGTGGCGGAGAGAGGGGGGTGAGGGAGAAAGAGAGAGAGAGAGAAATTTTGAAAATCATTTAAACAATTAAATCTTTGCAATTTGTTGCATTGGTTGATATTATATTCCCAATTTTTGATACCTTTTATATTTGGATTAGAGAGAGATTGATGGGTGTGGCGGATAGAGGGGGAGAGAGGGAGAAAGAGAGAGAGTGAGAGAGAAATTTTGAAAATTATATAAACAATTAAATTTTCGCAATTTGTTGCATTGGTTGATATTATGTCCCAGTTTTTGATACCTTTTATATTTGGATTAGAGAGAGATAGAGGGGTGTGGTGGAGAGAGACAAAGATAACATCTTTATTAGGCTATCGACCTCTCATGTTAAGTTTCTGTCTTTGGATTAGACATTCTGTTTCTTTTTAGCTAATTTGGTTCCTGATTTTGCAAATTTTCATTACGGATTTAAAAAACTTTTTGGCATTTTCTGAAATCTTTACGACATTTATTTATTTAGCGTATGCCTTATACACAGCATATTTCCATTGATATTATAAATAGCAAAGCCACAGTCGTGTGTGGCTTTGCTATTGGAAAGAGAGAGGTGTGTTGGTGAGAGGGGGAGAGAGGGAGAAAGAGAGAGTGCGAGAGAAATTTTGAAAATCATTTAAACCATAAAATCTTCGCAATTTGTTGCATTGGTTGATATTATGTCCCAGTTTTTGATACGTTTTATATTTGGATTAGAGAGAGATAGAGGGGTGTGGTGGAGAGAGAGAAATAAAACACCTTTATTATGTATCGACCTCTCATGTTAACTTTCTGTCTTTGGATTAGTCATTCTGGATTTTTTACCTATTTTGATTCCTGATTTTGCAAATTTTCATTAGGGATTTAAAAAACTTTTTGGCATTTTCTGAAATCTTTACGACATTTATTTATTTAGCGTATGCCTTATACACAGCATATTTCCATTGATATTATAAATAGCAAAGCCACAGTCGTGATGTTAGGTGACTTCGAGTAAGTCGTCATATACAATTATATGAATTTCTATAAAAAAAAGTTTTTTTTATAACAATTATCAATAAAACTCTCCAAATTTCTTTTAGATATTTGTCTATAAAATAAACTTCTACCTACAATTTTCTCTAAAATTTGTTTGAAAGCAAATCAATTGAAAACTATTCTTTGAAACAAACAGAAGAAGTTGAAAAGTCTGAAGAAGATAAATTTTAAATAAATATTGACAAAATAAATTTGTTTAATATAATTTTATACTTTCTCTCCAAATTTCTTTTAGATATCTGTCTATAAAATAAACTTCTACATACAATTTACTCTGAAATTTATTTGAAAGCAAATCCAATGAAAACTATTCTTTTGAAACAAACAGAAGAAGTTAAAAAGTCTGAAGAAGATAAATTTTAAATAAATATTGACAAAATAAATTTGTTTAATATAATTTTATACTTTCTCTCCAAATTTCTTTTAGATATCAGTCTATAAAATAAACTTCTACATACAATTTACTCTGAAATTTATTTGAAAGCAAATCCATTGAAAACTATTCTTTTGAAACAAACAGAAAGTTAAAAAGTCTGAAGAAGATAAATTTTAAATAAATATTAACAAAATAAATCTGTTTAATACAATTTTATACTTTTACATATTTCTTTTATAATCCAGATAGTATTGAAATAGTTTATACAGGCCATTTTAATAAATCCACGCAATTCACTCTGAAGGTATATTCGATAGCGAAAATTAACCGTAACAAAGTTGTATGGATACAATGGGGCCATCTGATGATGACCATTAACTTGACCTTGAAGTTCATCTTCAAGGTCATTTCAAAGTAAACTTAATTTTTTTTAAGGTAACTCTACTTTTTGATTTTTTACTTTAGAAGAGGGCCATCATATTAATATGGCCGCGTCAAAATTTCAATACCTTACATAAGAAAATTTTCGAGAAAAAAATTTAAGAAAAGTTTACAAAAAGACTAATTGGAAACTTCACTTTCAAAGGAGTGGTTTCTGTAGTTTGGTGGTTCTTCCACAGAGTAAGTTTCTTGGAGCAATTATGTTGATTTTGTTTGATTTCGTTTCGATTGTTTCGTTTTTCGTTCCTTTTTTTGAAAATGATTTTGGAGAGGTGTAGCATTTGCATTTACTGATGCCTTCAATGTTTATCTTTCAAACTTCTAATCTCTTGGTCATTATGAAATGACTGTTGACTGATTGTGTTGATTTGCATTAACTAAAATTTAAATAATTTTGAAAGATACATACATACATAATCCGTTTCTCTTGTACCCTAAGGGTGTTGAGGATTTTGAAAGATTTGTTTTTAATAATTTAGAAAATTTTATAATTTTTAGTATGCTTGATGTATGTTGGCCAGGAGATTTTTGACCGTCCGTCATTCTAGCTCATTTTGCGTTATCCAGGGTGCACGTGTAGTCTTTCACTACGGACGCGAGCTAGTTTGCACCCCATTTGTAACAACTAACTTCTATATTTATCTGTATATTTTCATATTATGATTAAATTTATTAGTTAATCATAGTTTATCTAAATTGCTGAAAGATTAGTTTATTAGTCTTTTGTATATGTTGATTTATTTGATATTATTAAATTCTTTGCAACTTCAGTAAAAGTTCTCTTCTTTTTCACATTTTTTGCTTTCGTAAATTTTTTATATTTACTGTAATTCCAATTGATATTTTGATTAAATACATTGGAGTACAGATCTTTCCGGCAAGTTCTGAAAAATTTATGAAATTTTATGTAACTTATGTATATACAGGGTGTCCAAGATAAGGATCGACAACATGGGGATCTCGGAAACCGTAAAACTTACAAAGACGGTTAAATTAGAAAAAAAAGTTGCGCTATTTAGTGGTCAGTAATATTCTATTGAGAAAACCAGAAAATTCTGCTTACTTCCGGAGATATTCGACAAAATCCGAAATTTTGCGATATCGTTTTTATGTTTTGCTGAAGTAATTTGAAAAGGTATAAAAGAACAATGCACACAAGGCACTTTCTCATTGCCACTTTTTTAGCTCTACAAGACAGCATTTATAAATTTTCAGTACAACGTTTTGTTTCGAAGAAACCATCATCAACTTTATATTTTTATACATACATACATAATCGGTTATATTTTTATATGGCTCGAAAATAAAGTACACCCTGTATTAAATAGCATTTCCAAATCAAACCAAATCGCAAGATTTCGGATTTTCTCGAATATCTCCAGAAGTAAACGGAATTTTCTGATTTTCTCAAAAGTATATTCCTGACCACTAAATTGCGCAACTTTTTTGTAATTTAACCGCCTTTGTAACTTTTACGATTTCCGAGATCCCCATGCTGCTGATCCTTATCTTGGACACCGTGTATATATATATATATATATATATATATATATACAGGGTGTCTACGCTAAATCGTTCGTTAAAAGTTTACGGGGTTGCCGTTGTACTAAAAATTAAAAAAAGAACCTCGTCACACGGTTGAATCGTTTATCCTTATGTGAAATATTTTCAACTTTCAATCACTTCCGGTTCCATCGAAAGTAGCACCAACTTTCTTATATTAAATGGAACACCCCTTATATTATAATAGTTTTGAATTCCTCGCTTAAATTGGAACATATTTTGTAAGAACGTATGTACCCTTATCTTTTCTAGTTTTCAAGTTTTTTTTTCTTTCTAAAATGTTGACCTTTAAAAGGTAGCCTGAAATCTGTCTATAACTTCTCTTAGGAATAAGATAAAATTATGAGTTACATCTCTAATTGTACTTAGAGGATGCCTCTATGAGTAAATTAATTGGAAACTGTCAATTTTGATAATAAGTGTTCATAAAATGTAAAAATTTTAGAAAAACATTTTTTTCTTGAAAACTAAAAGGGATTAGTGTACATACGTTCTTACAAAATATGTTCCAATTTAAGCGAGGAATTCAAAAATATTATAATATATGGGGTGTACCATTTAAAATAAGAAAGTTCGTGCTACTTCCGGTGGAACCGGATGTGATAGAAAGTTGAAAATATTTCAGATGAGGATAACTGATTCAACCGTGTGACGAGGATTTTTTTGAAATTTTTAGTACAACGGCAACCCCGTAAACTTTTAACGAACGGGTTAGCGTAGACACCCTGTATATACAGGGTGATTTTTCTTTTCTCATTTTAAGCATTGGAATTGGATACTATAAGACATAGAGATTCGGTTAAATTATGAAAGAGTTGTCGTTCTAAGACCTTATGCAAGATATGCTTTTGTTTTTTTGAAAAACCACCACAGTGTTTCAGTTGTAATACAAACTTTTTTTTTTTAATGGCAGTCATAGTTGGCTTTTACATTTTTAAAAAGGTTAATTTTTTCCCTTCATAGCCGTACAAGGTTTGCTATACTTATATGTATATATAAAGACTATCTTCGAAAATTAACTTTATGAAAATTATTACTTACTTTGTCAGATAAACATGATACAGGGCTATTTGTATTATTGAGAGTATCAAAAACAGAGTTTGCCACGGTTTTTTTTTTGTTTCCTCTTACTACGAGAATTCTGTTAATTTTTCTATTTTAATTATACTAAACTCTATTCAAATTATACAACGAAATTGTCTGCATCTCATTTATTTATTAAAGTAAGTACAGAAAACCTTATATCATTATAAAGAGAAAAAAATGACCTTTTTAAAAATGTCAAAGCAAGTATTATAACTCAAAAACTATGTTTTTTTTTTCAAAAATCAAAAGCATATCTTGCATAAGCTCTTAAAATTACAACTCTTTCCTCATTTAACCGAATCTGTATGTTTTATGGTTTGCAAGAACCTAATGCTTAAAATGAAAAACTCACCCTGTAGATATATCTAAATTTTTATATTTGCCCATTTTTTTGCAACTTTCTCTTATTTTTTTTTAATACTTTCTGCAGTCAAATTAGCATTAGTAATATTCTTGAAAATTAGTCTATATATTATTACAGGTCAAATTCTCACTATTTTATATTTTATACATTATATCGTCGGCTTACAAGTGAAATACACAAAGTCAATTTTTGGCTGTTTTTAGATAAGTTTTATTTTGATGGTTTACTAAATGTAACAAATTTCAGGCTCAGTAGAGGTATAGTAAAGGGTCCTGTAGCCGAACTTCCAAATTCTTAACTCATTAAATGACTGAGTAGGAAAGGTAACAGCAGAATATAAAACTTGAATTGCAGTTTCTCACATTTTATAGTTTTTGACTTAAGTGCTTTCCCTTGTAAGCCGACAATATTATATATTATATTATATTACACAATACACTAGGTTACAATGTATCATTGCCTGCTTACTTATATTGTTGTGTATTACAGATTTGTTTGCACGATGATGTTATGACTAGTAGTTCATAATCTACTGTTGCCCATATTTTTCTTATCTTTGATTTATTTATTGGCAAAATTTTTCCTCTGTTGATACTGATGCACTCATTTATGCACTTTTATACATTTAAAACATTTCCATAACAAACATATTAAGATTTATTACTCTTAATAATAATGTGTTTATAAGTTGGATTAATAAAATAATTTCAATTTTATATTAAATTATACAGCCTATTTTTTTTATAAATTTAAAATTTACTATGTAAATTATTATATAATGCAGTTACGCAAATTACCTGCAATTACAATCCTAAATTTTCACTGAAAATCACTGACCGTGTATAATTGTTCATTCAATGATAGTAATCGTACATAATCATTATTACCACTAATGTAGAATATCTCGCGTTGCGTGAATAATAAAAGTATAATAAATACACATATTAGAACTTTTTTATCATTACTACAAATATAAAGCAATTTAAACATTATAAAAAAACATACTACCTCCGTCCCAAATTATTGTATACATTTCTCTAAAATTAATGGATTATCGAGTCTGTCAGGAAATATTGCGTTTTAATCAGTTTAATGTCGTTGGCTTACAAGTGAAATACACTAAGTCAATTTTTGGCTGGTTTTAGTTAAGTTTTATTTTGATGGTATACTAAATTGTAACAAATCTCAGGCTCAGTAGGGGTATAGTAAAGGGTCATGTAGCCGAACTTCCAAATTTTTAACTCATTAAATGACTGAGTAGGAAAGGTAAGAGCAGAATATAAAACTTTAATTGCAGTTTCTCACATTTTATACTTTTTGACTTAAATGATTTCACTTGTAAACCGACGATATAATCTAGATACGTTGTTTCTAATTGAGCCTTAGGTGGCTATGCTTAAAAAAAGTTTAGTTCTTACAGGCTGCCAATTAGAAAACGTCAACATGTTAAGAAATCAATGTTAGGAAATCCAAAAGCTACACCTGTTGTGACCTGTTATCACCTATTGTCACCTGCTGTGACAAAACTATGGAAGAGACAGCTCAGAATAGTTAAAAGAAGAGAACTAAAAGCAAAACAGTTGACCTATAGACAGTGCAACGAAATTTTGTAGTTCTTGCTGCAATTTAAAAACTGGCATCAAATTAAAGCCGCAAACAAGTTTGTTGTTTCCCGTTAAAAATTTCCCGAATTTGGAATAGGGCCAAGGAACAGTATTATCAACAGTAATATGTTAAGTGCATAGTGACTTGCCGATAATACCCGCTATAGTGGCACGAGAGCTTGTTGCCGTGAAAATGTGCACGAGTGCTTTGCACTCGTGCAGATTTCGTGCAGGGTATTATCTAAGCAAGAAACTATTCACGAAACATATTTTACATAACTATTGCACGTGTCGTATTGACATGGACAAATATTTAATAAATATTATAATAATGTCTTCCAACCGATTTGACATCAAATCTCTTACAAATGTAAAGCAAGACATTGTTTTTCTTCGGTGACACGGATTGTTCGGAGATAATTTGAAAAATTTTGCGATCAAAAAAGTATATAACTATATGAAATACGTATGCACCAAACGTATGCAGTAAGTATGCACCAAATTTCACTGATTTTAACCGATTGGGCATACAATATGAGAAACCTCTTGAAACCTAATCTTAACCTCCTCGAAAGTGATAAGTGTCCGACAGCAATTATCACTATAAGTGGAGTCTAATTGGCGAAAAAATTAAAATTTGGGTTATTTCATTGGTCCGTCAGTGTGAAGTTTCATATGTAAATGTGACAAGTGCAATAGACAAGGAAATTGTTATTCCGGTGTATCTTCTAAAGATATCAAATGTGGCCGAAAACGCACGAATCTAAAGAACCAAATCAAACGACCGCGACTAGAGTAGATTTTTTTGAAGATACCTATGTATGACTATATAGACTGCATATTGCTGATAGAGCTATTGAAATAGCTCAACTGTATTTCAATCTCTAAGTTTTCCATGAATGTAAGTTCAGAAAAAGCTTAAGCCTCGTTTCACTAATTTTTGTAACGTACAAAGAAACTTTAACAGTTTTGTATACAATAATTTGGGACAAATTAAAATGGAAAATGTATACCATATTTTGGAACAGAGGAAGTATAATATATTGGTTGTATGGTCCATGGCAATTGCCAAAAATAAAAATCATTCCAATGCATTCTCGGAAACCAAATTTGCACGATTTTGGTGAGTCAATGAATATTTACTTGATCTACTTAGCACTTCGTACTTTGGCTATATCTTCCCTTAATTATATTTGAAATATATTTGTTATATTTGAAATTGTTATATTTAGTTATCAATTTTAAGATTTCAGTCAATTGCCAAAAATGAAAATCATTCCAATGCATTCTCGTAAACCAAATTTGCACGATTTTGGTGAGTCAATGAATATTTTATTGATCTACTTAGCACTTCGTACTTTGGCTATATCTGCCCTTAATTATATTTGAAATATATTCATTATATTTGAAATTGTTATAATTATTTATCAATTTTAAGATTTCAGTGAGCGTGAGTTAAAAATGATTTATAATTCACTAGTGACTTATTATTATTATTATTATAGTCATAATTCTTCTACCCTTTCGTGTGTAGAATATTGTAGTTTTTTAATTTCTTGTATTTTCTTTTACTAGTAGGTTCCAGATCTTCATGTTTCCTGTGCTTTTCTTCATTTGGGCGTTAGATATTCCTCTTATTGCCAAAATATTTTTGACATATTTGTCCTACTTCTTTTTCGGTCTTCCCACTTTTCTTTTTCCGGTTATTTTTGTTTGCCGTATGATTTTTGTTTGATTGGTGTCATTTCTTCTGTATAGGTGTCCCAACCATTGCAGCTGCCTATCTTCTAGTATTTTGTTTAGTTCTGTTATTTCTAGTTCTCTTCTTATGTCTACGTTTCTGATTCTGTCTTTTCTGGTTACTCCGTATACTTTCCTAAGATATTTCATTTCTAGTGTCTGTATCTTACTTTCTTGTCTCCTGTTTGTTTTTCTCGATATCTTCTTGTTGTTTAGTTTTATTTTTTGGATCGTCTGGAAAGTTCTTGTTGCTGCTTGCAGTCTATTGTTTATTTCCACTTCGAGTTCCCCTGTGCTATCTCTTATTTGCCCTAGGTATTTAATTTGTTCTCTGTTCTATTTTGGTGTTGCTTCTTGTTATTTCTTCTGTTTCTTTTCCTCCCCCTATTTTCATTATTATGGTTTTTTCTGTGTTGATTTTCAGTTCCGCTTTAGCAAGTTTTTCGCTCCATATCTTAAGGTTTGCTTCTAGGTCCTTAATGTTTTTCGCTATTAGTGCTACATCGTCTACAAATATACACTCAGTGATTTCCATTGCTTTAAGGTTCCTGTATCCTATGTGTGTTTGTTTGTTTTCTCTTATATATTTTTCATTACCGCATCTATAGCCATTATGAATAGGCATGGGCTTAACGCTCCTCCTTGTCTTAGACCGTTGCTCTTTGTGAAATTCTTGGACTTCATGTTACCCGTTCTTATACAGTTCTCTGTTTTGGTATATATACTTTGTATTGCCCTAATCAGTTTATGTTCCTTAATCCCTTGATCTAGTGAGTTATAGGGTATATAATTCAACTGAAATCAGTATAATTATGGTTGCATAATGTGCGGTTTTAACAAGCACCTCTGAAGATATGCCTAGGAGTATGCCTAGTACTGGCCGTCTTGGTTTAATTAGTTGAATTTTACTTTCAGGTACGTTATTGAGACGTGGGTACCTTCTACAGATCCACTTCCAGAGGCATTGCTGGAGAAAGGCTACAGGCTAATAATATCGACCAAAAATGCGTGGTACCTCGACCATGGCTTCTGGGGAGTCACCAAGTACTACACATGGAGGACTGCGTATGAGAACAAAATAATAAGCCACAAAAACGTCTTAGGTGGAGAGGTAAGCACTTTTTCGATTTGGCCATGTTCATTTTTCATACTAACTATTATTAAATTTGCCTACAATCCAAGTGTTCTCTGAAATTCTGGCAAAATGTATGCAGTTTAATCTTTTTTCAAGTATTTTTCACTTACCTAAACAATTTTAGAAAATTCCATTGATAACCCAAATGAAAACAATAGTAAGCCCCCACTTCCGGTCAACCGAAAATTAATCAGTGCTAAGTTGGGGTGCTAAACTGTTAAATATCAATTCAGATATTTTCTAAATAGTCATTTCGTGTGCTTACAAGAAGTGATCAAGTCAAAATAGACAGTGTCGGGATGCATTTGAAAATTCAACTTTATGATAAATTAGTTTTCAACTGAAGGCCGAAAGGCCCAGGGCCAATTGCGGAAAAAAGATCTCTTTGTCTCTAGTTTTCAATATTTATCGAATTTTTTTATTAAAATTTCAGTGAATCATACAACATAGAAACTTTTTCCTGAATAATAGAATGAACTTGTATCTTGTATGATACCTGGTCATGTCAACTATTTTTTATCAAATTTTGGCTTGTTCACTTTTTTTTGTATACCCACGATTCGCGATTAGGGAAGAAACTGTTTCCTGATTAATTCAATGAACTTATATTTTGTATGATACCTGGTCATATCTACTATTTTTGATCAAATTTTGGCTTGTTCACTTTTCCTTGTATGCCCACGATTCCGCGATTAGAGAAGAAGGGGGGGCCAAAATATGCATTTCCTTACCAATCTGTTTTTTATTTTGCACGATTTCAATACTTACGATAATGTTACAAAAAATATGTTCCAAAAGCAAATTCGTTTTTGGTTTTAGGTTTGCATGTGGGGCGAACTGGTGGACGAAAACAGTCTGGACAGCAAGATATGGCCCAGGGCAGCTGCTGCCGCAGAAAGGCTATGGTCCAACCCTACCATGAACACACAATCGGCCGAACCTAGGATGTACAGGCACAGGGATCGCCTCGTCAGGCGTGGGATCCGGGCAGAAGCATTGGCCCCGAACTGGTGTTACCAAAACGAAGGTCAATGTCTTTGATAAGGATTGATATGAGTATACGTCACACTGTAAATACGCACTTTATTTATTGTCCATGAAAAATATAAAGATTTATTGTCCTTAAAAAAATAAAAGTTTTTCCTTAAATTATTTTGAACGCCTTGCGCAGGACGGCTATCGAAAAGTCCACGTCTTCTTCTGTTATGCACATGGGAGGTTTGATTCGCAATACCTAGAAGACGAGATTGATGCTCGATTATACATATTATAAACACCGTTCACGATCTATTGGCGCCAAAGTTGGCTGCGTTTTTTTTTTGTTATGTTGCAGGCAAGTATTTCATACGTCAAAATGACGTAATGCTAATTCAGCATTACGTCATTATTATCATTATTATAAATAGAGCATTATTGGTTTTAATACGTAGGTCACATCGATCGTAGTATAACTGTATCCAAATGCATACATGCATTCAATAATTCTAGGTTCATTTACAATCTATTCACAATAGATTACAAATTATTGAAGATTTTTAACAAAATTTAGACCAGGGGATACCAACGGGGCTGTCCACGCACTCTCGTTTTCTAGTTACAAGAAGTAATTCGATCTTACGAATAGTTAACGATAATGCCCGAATGTGTGCGATCCTTCGAACTTTATTATTAAGCTTGCTTGCGAACCATATTATAATCTACCAGACTATTCTAAAATATTTAGGAAATTTCATAGTTCTGTTGAGTTTTTCAAATTTACTGGCAAAATTTGAAAAACTCAACATAATTATGAAACAGAAAGAAGTAAAAAAAATGAGAAAGTTGCTAATGCATTGGGCTCAAAATGTACAAATAAATACATAAGTTATACACAAAATTTCCTAAATATTTTAGAATAGTCTTGTTTCCGAAAATTTAGGAATAATTTTGAAACTTTTGTTACTTTCATTTGTTAGGTTTCTAGTTCTTATGTTTTTATTATTTTTTCAATAATTTGCATACCTTTTCTTCATTTTTATGACACTATCATTAAAGGCTGATTCATAGATTTCTTACGCGACGGAACGCTACGCTGTGACAATGCTATTGCTATGGGCATTTTCAATAACGTTCAGTGCGCGTTGAAAATGCCATAGATTTCTTACGCAATGCTACGTGACAATGCTATCGCTATGGGCATTTTCAATATCGTGAATACGCTGATTAAAATGCCTATAGCCTTAACTATTTTAAACTTATTAGAAATTTATGAAATTTTCAAATAAATGGGGAATTTTTTTAAACTTCTGGTATAATTTAATAGTAAATTTAAAGACTGTAGACTAGATGATGATTATAGTATCACGGCTATGAGAATGGCATATTATTATCTGATGGCTATAAAAACGATAATTTATAATCTATCTGAGAACCGTGAAAACTACCAATTATAGTCTAATGGTCACGAAAATGACAAATTATAGTATTTTGGAAATAAATGGACATATTGCAGTTATTTCAGGTTGGTAGCTATGAAAATGACCATTTTCTATCTGATGATTATAAAAACGACACATTGTAATGTGCTATAGTTTTGAAAATAACAAATTCTGATTGCTAATAATGAATACTAGTCTGATTGCTATAAAAATTACCTTTTTTTTGTCATGGATATGAAAATGACAAATTATAGTCGAATGGATATGAAAATGACATATTATTATCTAATGGCTATGAAAATGATAGCGTATAATCTTTCAGATAGCCTCGAAATCTACCAATTCCAGTCTATGGTTACGAAAATGATAAATTATAGTATTTTGGTAATGAAAATAATAAATTATAGTTTCCCGGCTATGAAAATGACAAATTATAGCTTGTTGGCTATAAACATGAAAAACTGTATTCTGAAGATAGGAAAATGACATATTATTATGTGATGGCTATGAAAATGATAACATATAATCTATCTGATAAGCATGAAAATTATCAATTTTAGTCTAATGGTTACGAAAATGACAAATTAAAGTATTTTTTCCAAAATGATAAATTTTAGTCTAATGAAAATTTCTTACGAAAATGGCAAATTATAATCTGCTGGCTATCTTAATGTATATTTATAGTCTTCTGGTTGTGAAAATGACGAATTACAGTCTGATGGTTTCCTTGAAAATACAAGTTAAAATCTACAAAAATTGTTCAAATATTCTATCATGAGTTTTCATTTTTCTTTTCTATTGTGCTATTGCATTAAAAATTGTGTATTCTATTCTATAATTATTTTATTAAATCTTATGTTATCCCCATTTGGCGACACAAAAATATTTCAAAGTTGTGGAAATACTATTTCTATTTCTATTTCTAAAATTGTACAATATTTTTGGTGAATTTCAAAAGTTGTAGCTTTTTCCAGACGGAATTATTTGCGTTATTATTAAGTAGTAAGTATTAAGGTTTTCCAAACTTGGAACACGAATGAAATCATTGTTTTTCAAATGCTCTTGAATTTCATAGCTATGAAAATGACAAATTATAATCTCATGGATATGAAAATGACATATTATTATTTGATGGCTGTGAAAATGATGACTTATAATCTATCTGATAATTACAAAAATTACCAATTATAGTCTAATGGTTACGAAAATGACAAATTAAAGTATTTGGGCAATTAAAATGATAAATTATAGTTTATAGGCGTTGTAAATTACATATTACAAGTCTGTTGGTTATAAAAATGACAAATTTTGTTCTGAAGGCTATGATAACAATTGTGACAGTCTGGTGGCTATGAATATAATAATTTTCTAGGTGATGACTATGAAAATAACATATTATAATGTGCTGTAGTTTTTAAAAATGATAAATTATGGTCTCATGGCTATGAAAATAACATATAAAAATCCATCTGAAGGTATAAAAATGACAAATTATAGTCTATTGCCTAAGAAAATGACAAACTATAGTTTGACTGTTATGAAAATGATACATTACAGTTTGATTCACATGGAAATTATCATTTTCTATCTGATGGCTACATCGAATGTTCATGTTCATGTTCATGATGGACATGGACATGGACATAGACATGAACATGAACATGGGCATGGACATGAACATGAACATGAACATGAACATGCACATGCACATGCACATGCACATGCACATGCACATGAACATGCGCATGAACATTAACAGGAACATGAACATGAACATGAACATGAACATGAACATGAACCTGAACATGAACATGAACATGAACATGGACATGGACATGAATATTAACATGAACATGAACGTGAACGTGAACATGAACATGAACTTGAACGTGAACGTTAACGTGAACGTTAACGTGAACGTGAACGTGAACGTGAACGTGAACGTAAACGTGAACATGGACGTGGACATGGACATGGACTTGAATGTGAACGTGAACTTGAACATGCACATGGACATGGACATGGACATGAACGTGAACGTGAACGTGAACGTGAACGTGGACATGGACGTGAACGTGAGGATGATCGTGAACGTGAACGTGGACATGGACGTGAACGTGAGCATAAACTTGAACGTGAACGTCAACGTCAACGTCAACGTCAACGTCAACGTGAACGTGAACGTGAACGTGAGCGTTCATGTTCATGGTAATATTAATATTAATGTTGCATGGACATGGACATGTACATGGACATGGACATGGACATGGACATGAATATGAATATCAAACAGTGTAATATCCTGTAATAATATAACGATAATTTTTACTCTACACGAGCATTTTACTTACATTTCCAGTCAATCCGCCCCTTCCAATTACAAGACCTACGCTTCTACAGTAATCCCACATTTTTAGAAACTTATCTCCCGACAAGGGTTTCTTGCTACCTTTGTCTTCAACCAGTTCAACGCCAATCATCAATCCCTTTCCACGAACATCGCCAACAATTTCGAACTGTGTCCTCATCTTTTCAAATTCTTTCAAGAAGTACGTACCGACCTTTTTGGAGTTCTGTTGCAATTTTTCCTCTTCAATAATCTAAAATAAATCAAATTTAAAAAATATGTTCTCGTGATGCTGTGACTTTTAGACACAGTAGGTATCTGATTCTTTTATAATTGTAATTGAACGAAATTTTGAACTCCCTGAGATTCATATAAAGCTAAGTACGTTTAAAGCCCAGTTGTATGATCGTGGATCATCCTTGACCATGATTCAGCTTCAGATATATTTTAAAATTAATGAATTATTGATATGATTTGGTGTATTTACAAGAATTACTTCAGGATTTATTATACTTTCATATCAAAAATTAACAGAAAAGAGAATTTGAAGTAAATTTTGGTATTTTCTCATTCAATATTCAAACATTTTTTAATGTAATCAATCACATTAAGATGATTTGGAGTATTGAAATTTCTGATATTTCGGAAAATTTCATCTGTTTAGATACACATTCAAATTATTTGTATATGTATTTTTATACAATTCAACAACTCTGTGCATTTTTCATTTAGTTTTATATGGATTTTTTTATTACATTATAGTATCATGCTATTTTGGCTGTTTGTTGAAATTTTTTTGAGGGGTATTAAGTATTGAAATCATGATATTTTAGGACTTTTAGGACTTTTAGGACCGATATTTTTGCAATGCCTCATATATCATGGAGCTCTGCATTTTCTGTTGCATTAATGAACTACAAAAACGTAAAGAGTTTTCGACTAATTTTTGAATTGTAATGTCACTTGTTGAATTTTCAGGAGATTTTCAAATTCGACTTATTATTTAATATATCTGTCTTGGGATTTTGATTGATTTATAGATTCTAATAATTGCGGAAATGTCATTAGAAACACATTCAGAATATTTGGGAAAATCGAAACTGTACATTTTGTAAAGGGTTTTCCAATAAGAGGTGTTATTTTGATATTCAAAGAAAAATGCCATTTTTTATTATAAATCATCAGATGTTTATTTCATTACAAAGAGGAAGGTATGCCGTTAATAGTGGAAAATAACATCAAGCAAATGACCACCACGGCCACGCTTACAGGACAAAATCCTTTTCATGAAATTTTCCATAACTAAATCGCAAAGTGGCTGCTGTATGTCCTCGATAGCCTCACGAATTCCATCTTTGAGGTCTTGAATCGATACTGGGCTGTTGGCGTAGACCTTCTCCTTCGCGTGGCCCCAAAGAAAGAAGTTGCAAGGTGTTAAATCACAAGATCTCGGTGGCCAATTGTGATCACCTCTTCGAGAGATAACACGGTCCGGAAACTTTTCCCTTAAAAGATCAATGGTTTCGTTGCTTGTGTGGCACGTAGCGCCGTCTTGTTGAAAGTGAACGTTGTCCAGATCAATACCATCCAATTCCGGCCATAAAAAATCGTTAATCATCTCTTGATAGCGCAATCCATTCACCGTAACTGTTGCGCCAGCCTCATTTTCGAAAAAGTAAGGTCCAATGACTCCGCCGGACCATAAACCGCACCAAACAGTCACACGTTGAGGATAGAGAGGCTTTTCAACAATAACTCTTGGGTTTTCTGAGCCCCAGATGCGACAATTTTGCTTGTTGACGAAGCCACCGAGGTGGAAATGGGCCTCATCACTGAAGATGATTTTTCGATGGAATTCCGGATCATTTTCATGCATTTCAACGACCCAATCAGCAAAGTCACGACGTTGTTGATGATCGGCCGGCTTGAGTTCTTGTGTTAACTGGACTTTATAAGCCTTAAGACCCAAATCTTTATGCAAAATACGGTGTAATGACGTTTGTGGAATACCTAATTCCAAAGAACGACGAGGAATGGACAAACCTGGGTTTTCTTCAACACTTTCGGCTACAGCAGCAATATTCTCGGCTGTTCTTGAGCGACGTGCACGGGTTTTATTCTTCTCATCACTAACTTGTCCCAACAGCTCGAATTTTTCCACCAATTTCTGTATTGCGGTCCGACAAGGTGCTTCACGACGACCCAAAAATGTTCGAGTTTTACGAACCGTCTCTGCCAAATTTTCACCATTTTTATAGTGAATTTTAATAATTTCAATGCGTTGTTGAAGCGTGTATCGTACCATTTTTATTAATGGCGTAGTTTCTACTTGTCAAATGCCAAGAAATGACAGCTTCAAAAGTGACATCTACCGAAATAGCGGGCTATTCAAAATAACACCTCTTATTGGAAAACCCGTTATTTAGTTTTCAATGCTTCTATTAGGATGTATTATATGTTCATATTAAAAATTTGCGTTTGACGATTCATCACAATATTTTAAAAGTTCTAATATATGTTATGGATCAATTCTATTGCTGCAAAAAACTCTGTGTGATTCATGTTTTGAAATAATATTAAAAATATTCGCTATTAAGGAAGTTTGATTGTCTATTTCTCTCACTCGCATTACTCGCTCGTGAAATAAATGTACCCTCGCCGATTAAATAATGTACAGTCATGCTCACATAAATCTAGTACAAGAAATTAGGTTACAATAGCAATTTTATATGGCAGTGTCAAATTGTTTGTACTAGATTTATGTGAGCATGACTGTACCTCAGTCCCTAATTACATAATTATTGCGCTATCATTTTACGTTAATCCATGCTATTAGTCATCTTTAACTGCTAGATTGTAAATACGAATCAACTTTACATCCAAAACTGCTATTCCCACAGCAGAAGCAACAGGGTTTCCTCCGTAGGTATTAAAATGTGCCGCAGAATTCAGAGCCGCTGCTATGGCTGGTGTTGTAACCACCGCCGCCAGAGGAAACCCGTTTCCGATGCCCTTGGCCATGGTCACGATGTCGGGGACGATGCCGTGGCCCTCGAAGCCCCAGAAGTCGTCTCCCGTCCTCCCGAACCCGCTCTGGACCTCGTCAGACACGAAAAGGCCGCCGTTTTCTTTGACAATATCGTATGCGTCTTTGATGTACCCCTTTGGGTACTGGATGGCACCACCAACTCCCTGGATGGACTCCGCGAAGAACGCGGCAAGTCCGTTCTTGGGCACCACGTACATGAACATCTCGCGGAGTTGGTCCAAATATTTATCTTTGGCTTCGCATGAGCCGCAGCAGTCGCAGTTCCTGGTGGTTTGTACGGGGCTGTCTCTGCATTTTGATCCTCCCCATAAACCTTGGTAGACATCAGGGTTCATAACCTGGAATTGGAAATTGTCGTTAACCAGTTTGGTTTATCCTCCTCACAACCCTTGATAGACATCATGGTTCATATCCTGAAATTGGAAACTGCCATTAACCAGTTTTGTTCATCATCTCCATGACCCTTGATAGACATATGAGTACATTCATAAGCTACGGAATTGGAATTTGTCGCCAACTAGGTTTGTTTGATTCACTCACTATAGTTCTATTGGGTGGATGATACCATTTGAATAGTTGAAAATGTACCATCCTTTTGCAACGAGATTCGAACCTATGCTATCTGTGTTATCAAGCATGTGCCTACATTTTATAACAAAATACCTTTTTTGAAGGTGTTAAGATCCATTCTGATGATTGTTTTTTCTTATGGAGATTTATCATTATCAGGTTATTAATCATTTTTGTGGAATTAACAACCTGATAGAGCTAAACCCCCATAAAACAAAAACAACCTCCTTGTTAATTATTAACAAACATTATGTTAAGAGAGCAGAACAAAATTTCAAATGGTACCACGACTTAATTCAAAGTATACGCACGTGATGTATCCCTGGAGCATACGGTAATGAATATTTGTACGACGCATTCGCAGTCAGAGCCATAGTTTGGCAAGTCATTCCGTGATAGGCGTTCCTAAACGCCAAAATATCAAAGTTTTTGGTGTACAATCTGGACATAAGAACGGCCAAATCGTTTGCTTCCGATCCGCTGTTGACGAAGTAAGCAACCTAAAAATTCACTAATAATCGATTGTCTTCGCATGTATTCGTAAGTACTTTTAGGTCGCCGGGAAACTTCTCCGTCAGCCTAGCGGCATATTCGTGGATTTTTGGATGGTAGTAAATATTTGATACATGCCCTAACGTATCCATTTGCTCGTTAACAGCAGCATTAATTTTCCTGAAGAGTTACAAATGATTGCGAGGTATGGGGTGCCTTCGGAAGACTTACGGATGGCAGTGGCCGACGGACACGGTGCAGATCCCTCCGAATAAATCCAAGTATCGTTTGCCATCTATGTCGAAGAGCCATTGCTTGTGTCCTTGGTGGAGGGCCAATGGCGAGCTGTACACACTTTTTATTGCAGGGTTCAAATTGTTCTGCCTTATATTTTGCAATTTATTATAAGACGGTCCCTATAAATAGACACATATAACAACAAATATAATAGCACAGGAGGTGAAAGAGGAGAAGGAAAATAATAAGAGGTAGGAGAAGAAAAAGACGAGGTAGGAGGACTATGAGAAGATGATGAAAAGTAGTTGTGAAATAAAAGGAAGAGAAGCAGAAGTATGATAAGAAGAGGACTATGAGAAGATGATGAAAAGTAGTTGTAAAATAGTAGGAAGAGAAGCAGAAGTGTGATAAGAAGAAGACTATAAGAAGATTATGAAAAGTAGTTATAAAATAATAAGAAGAGAAGCAGAAGTATGATAAGAAGAAATAACAGTAAAATAAGTAGGTATGATAAGAAGATGAAGTAAGGGTAAAAGAAGAAGTATGATGAGAAGATGAAGTGACAGTAATAGAAGAAGTGTGAGAAGATGAATAAGAGTACACGTTTCTTTATCCTCCTCCTCCTCCTGCTCCTGCACCTACTCCTCCTTCTCCTCCTCTTCCTCCTACTCCTCCTTCTAGGTGCCTCCTTGATTGAGGTTGGTGACAATTATGACAAATTCTTACCCCTTCTTCCTTTTCCTCCACGCAACGGACAGGATAATGAGAATTGGGACGTGCAACGTAAGATCTTTAAAGGGAACAGAACAAGAACTATACCTTTTAAAGTTCAAATTGAGACCAATCAAGTTCAAATTGAGACCAATCAATTTCAAATTGAGGCCAATCAAGTTCAAATTGATACCAATCAATTTCAAATTGAGACTAAACAAAATCAAGTTGACACTAAACAATATCAAGTTGAGAGTAAACACATAAAATTTATTATGACAACTTGATATTGTTTAGTGTCAACTTGATTTTGATTAGTCTCAATTTGAAATTGATTGGTCTCAATTTGAAATTGATTGGTATCAATTTGAACTTGATTGGTCTCAATTTGAAATTGATTGGTCTTAATTTGAATTTGATTGGTCTCAATTTGAACTTGAAAAGGTATAGTGCATGTATTTCAGAACTGCCATTCAGATATACTGGCTATTACTTTAACGAAGAAAGGGGAAAGGGAGAAGTCGGTAACATTGGAAGATACACTGTAGAGAGCATTGAGTGTACAGACACAAAAAATGCCGAAACGTGATATGATAATCAGAATATATGCTAATTTTGGTGTATGATAATCACAATGTACACAAATTAATAAAAGGTACGAAAGTTGCAATGTTTGAGAATGAGCATATGATTTTCAGAATGTTTGATAATCAGAGTGTTAAGGTAACAATAATTGCTATGATCAGAATGTACGAGAATCAAAGTCACATATTTTGATTCTCAATCTCAATCAGAATGCTTAAGTAAGTTAAGTGAGTTAAGTTAAGTAACTTAAGTAAGTTAAGTAAGTTAAGTTAGTTAAGTTTAACTAAATACTGGCACTAGTGTTACAATCAGGGTATGGCAAACACTGAATGTTTCATAATCAGAATATATGACAATCATTTTGCGACCTTCAGACTGATTGATAATCACAATCTGTGGTAACTAAAATGTGTGATGATCAAAATGAGCGATTCTCGATTATCTGAAAATGAGACAATTTGGTAATAATAATACGTTACAATCACAAACGCCTCTATTTTCTGAGGATGAGACCATTTTGTACAAATGTGCAATTATCAGAATAAGATATAATCAGAATGTACGAGAATCAAAGTCACATATTTTGATTCGCAATATCAATCAGAATGCTTAAGTAAGTTAAGTAAGTTAAGTAAATTAACTAACTTAAGTAAGTTAAGTGAGTTAAGTTTAACTAAATACTGGTACTAGTGTTAAAATCAGGGTATGGCAAACACTGAATGTTTCATAATCAGAATAACTGACAATCATTTTGCGACCTTCATACTGATTATAATCACAATATGTGGTAACTAAAATGTATGATGATCAAAATGAGCGATTCTTGATTATCTGAAAATGAGACAATTTGGTAATGATAATATGTTACAATCACAAACGCCTCTGTTTTCTGAGGATGAGACCATTTTGTACAAATGTGCAATTATCAGAATAAGATATGATCAGAATGTAAGAGAATCAAAGTCACATATTATGATTCTCAATCTCAACTAGAATGCATAGATATGATAATTGGATTGTTATAAATCACCAAGTGTAATTATTAGAGTTTTGAGCTTGAAAATATTACTAATTACAAAGTATTGCGATCAGAATATATCACACTAAGAATATTTAATTATCAGAATATGATAATCATAATTTGTGATAATCAGAATGATTGCGAATCAGAATATATTGTAATTATGTATGATACTTGAATTGTCTGATATCATTGCTGTAGTAGTCTGAATGTTGGAGATTCTAATTCTAATAATTCTAATAATCAAAACTTGGTAGAATCAGAATATCTTGTATTCTGATTTTTATAATCTGAATATATGATCATACTATGTGAAAATCAGAATCTTATATTCATAAAGATTGTGAATCAGAATATATCTTAATCAGAATGTGTGATAACGAAACGTGAAATATTCAGTGTGTCTAAGATTGTTTGTAAATAATAATGATAAACAATATTTAGAATAGGTATATAATTATTAAATTGTCTGTGATTGAAACTGTCTTGTCCAAATGTTTGAAGATCAGAATATGTGATAATCAGGAATTTTTGAGCCTTAGATTATACTTATATTCAAAATATACTTTTTGGAAATATAGCTTCAGAATGCATAGTATAGACAGAATACATAGACAGAATAGATTATTATAGACAGATAGATAGAATGTGTGATAAATAAAACGTATGATAACCAGAATGCATGGATTATCTCACATTAGAATCTGGACATTAGAATAAAAGATGAGGCACATATCTCTAATTCCAAAGGTGCATCGACCCCACCTTGGGGTCGAACCCCAAGGGTTGATACAATACAATTAGGTAAAGTCTCGTTCAACACAAGTTGAATGAAAACTATACTGAGAACCTTAGTTTCAATAGAGTTGATGAACTTTAAACAATAGTTCTCATCCAACGTATTAGCCTACAAATGCTTTTCAAGGATTAGTATGCAGAAAAAAAGGTTTTCGAACTTGTGTCTGTCTGTATGTTAAATAATCTGTTTTTTCGATAGTCTACAATATTTATATATTTCTTTTTTTATATATTGGAACTGAAAGTATGACTTACAATTTATCTCTGTAATTTTTTTTATAGGATTTTGTGTACAATTTATAGAATATCCTGGAAAATTTGTAAAATTTTCTGGAACATTTGTAAAATTTTCTGAAAAATATAATTATAATACACTTGGTTTTATTAACTTTATTTTTTTCTGAAGTTTTATGTGTTTTAATATGCATTTCGGTATCTATATTATATTTCTAGAATTTTCTAAAATCTTCGTCATATTTTATTTAATTTTATTTATGTTTGATCAAAGTGTTATATACTTTCGAAATATTATTAAAATTTAATTAAATATTTAACGAACTGTTGGTAAATATTGATAAACTAATAATATATCTCTGGTTATTATTATACTACCTTTTGAATCTATCAGTGCTATTCATAAAAATTTAGGCTGCGGTTTAACGGTGGTTTTATCTTAGTAACCTTGGTAACCCGTTTGTGAAACATTGCTAAACCATCTCTAAACCACGGTTTAAATTTTTATGAATAAAACTGTATCTATTTTGAATCTAAAGTATGTTTAATTGAATTTTCTGGACAAAATTTTTTAAATCCTCGAAAATGGATTTAATTTTCAAGAATAAATTGTATTACATTTGGTTTTATCAACTTTTAATTTTTTTTCTGGAATATTTATGTTTTATAGTATGCACCTTATTTTAATTTTTTAATTTGCATACCTATTTTATTAAATTTTATTTATAATTTCAACGAAGTTTTTTATATTTTCGAAGTTTTATTGTGAAATGTTAATATTTTTTTGTAGATTTTTGAAACTGATTTTGAATTATAATAGATTAATAATTTATCTATGGAATTTATTTTTTATACTACCAAGAACTTTAGAATCTATATAAGAATTGAATTTTATGGATAATTTATTGAATATCCTGGAAAATGTTATTAATTTTTATGTTTTACAATATGCACCTTATTTTAAATTTTAAATTTTCCACATACCTATTTTATTAAATTTTATTTATAATTTGAACGATTTCTTTATATTTTCGAAGTTTTATTGTGAAATGTTAATTTTTTTTTTGTGAATTTTTTAAACTGATTTTGACTTATAATTGATTAATAATTTATCTATGGAATTTATTGTTTATACTACGAAGAACTTTAGAATCTATGTGAGTATTGAATTTTGTGGATAATTTATTGAATATCGTGGAAAATGTTTTTAATTTTCCCGAAAATATATGTTTTACTATTTTACTGTTTAGTGTTTTATTAACTTTTTACTGTTTTCTGGAGTTGTTATGTTTTTTAATATAAATCTTTTGGTATCTATATTTCATTTCCAGCAAATATTATAAAATTTACTACTTATTTTATGAAATTTCATTTATCATACGATTGAAGTTTAATGATCTAAGATTATATTTGAAATTTTATTAAGATTTAAATATTTATCATTATTATATTGTTTTTTTTTTTGTATTTTTGTATTTATGAAATTGTTTTTGACTTATCATAATAATTTAATCATGAATAATAATTGAATCATAATCTATCATTTATTTTAATAATACCTATAACTAGAATACTACCTAGAACTTTAGAATGTTTGATGTCTTTAATATATTTTTTAATAGTTTTTCAATTTTCTAGGCAATTTAAATTTTCATGCACATTTTTTTTCAATTTTGTGTTTTTTTGAGTTATAATTTTGTTACTAGATTACTGTAATTTTTATCCTATGAAGAGGTTTTGACTTTGGCTTTAGAAACACTCTTTAGAATATAATCTTTAGAATTTAGGTATAACTAGAAAATGTTGTAATTTACTACAAATATGAAATCTAATGCATATAGGGTTACTTTGATACAATGAATTATATCAATTTTACCTTCATTGCATTTAAAAGAATTAAACTATTTCCTTAGAACCACTCACAAAATCTAGGTATAACAAGAACATGTTGTAATTAAAACCTTACCGGAAATTGAATTACGTTTTCTATAAGTAATAAGTATCAAGATATTCATAATAATAAAATGTCGCAACTTAACATTTGCACAGAAATTGTATAGTGAATTTTCTAGTTCATTAAATAATTGTTTAATTTTTATTTGAACGTATTGTTCAATTTTCTATATCTTTTGGGAATATATATATATATATATATATATATAATCGATCTTTATTGGGCTATCGACCCCATATGGGGTCTTTCCGCCTCTTTTGGGAATATTTATTGAAATTTATAAATGTCTGACAAGCTATATTTATTAAATTTACTGATATTATTTGTTTTGTTAAAATATCTCTTATATTAACTTATCCACTCCTTTGCATTAACTTTGCATTAACTTGAAACGTATACCACTATATAAATTAAGAAAATTTGTTAAATTTTAGCGTACTTTAAGCACAACTAACCGATTTTTTTAAATTATTTTTAATGAGTTTAGGGATTATTTTATGGAATGTCCCAAATTCTTTTGATTTTGGATTAAATCTCTGCTTTTATATCGAAACGTTATGTTTATCTGTATATCTTTTGAAATTTCATGAAATTTTGATTGAAATTTGCTTAAAATTGTAATGAACATTCACGATATTGAATTATGCTTACCATTTTATAGAATCCTTATTTTGTTACTAATAGAAAATTTCAGTTTTGTTTTTAAATGAATTTTCTCGATATTGTATTATTCTTGACTTTTTTGGAATTATATATATATATACACTGTGTATCAGCCAAATGGAATAAATTCGATAATAAATAAATGGGGGCGTGTTCGAAAAAACGCTCGGACACGTCGATTGTTATTTTTAGTTGCGCATTTTTTTCAACAAAAACTTTTTATACAGGGTGTGTCATGTGACCGTGGCCAATACCAACTTTCTTATATTAAATGCAACACCTAGTATATTATTCAATTTTTGGATTCTTCAGAAAATTCTAGACATATTTCATGAACAATATCCTATACCTATCTTCAACTGTTTCGGAAATATTAAGTGTTTTCAGATTTATTGCAAAAATTGACATTAAAAAAAGAAAATTATTTGATTACAGAAATTCGTTACAACATACTCAAAAACTAATAAGTAATACTGTTTATTTCTTGATAATGTAAAAAAACAAAAAAAAACAATAAATTTCAATGGAGATGTTCAAAATGCTCGCCTTGAACGTCTTGGCAACATCCTAATCTTAAATAGAAATTTCTTCTAACGTTACTCAACATCTCAGGCGTGACCGATCTAATCGCAAGCATTATTCGTCTTCTTAAGTCAGCTAAGTCGAGGGGTTTAGTTTTGTATACAATACTTTTGACATATCCCCATAAGAAGAAGTCTAATGACGTCAGATCAGGGGATCGTGCTGGCCATTCCATCGATCCTCGCCTACCTATCCACCGATTTATATTTATATTTATAGCTTTTGTTTATTTCATATCCGTAAAAAGGTAAAAAGGAACGCTGAAATGGTTTTTGCTTACTTTCTCATTATCAAGACCTAAATGGGAAATAATTATTGAATGTGTTGTAGCGAATTTCTGTAATCAAATAATTTTCTTTTTTTAATGTTAATTTTTTACAATAAATCTGAAAACACTTAATATTTCCGAAACAGTTGAAGATAGGTATAGGACATTGTTCATGAAATATGTCTAGAATTTTCTGAAGAATCCAAAAATTGAATAATATACCAGGTGTTGCATTTAATATAAGAAAGTTGGTATTGGCCACGGTCACATGACACACCCTGTATAAAAAGTTTTTGTTGAAAAAAATGCGCAACTAAAAATAACAATCGACGTGTCCGAGCGTTTTTTCGAACACGCCCCCATTTATTTATTATTGAATTTATTCCATTTGGCTGATACACCCTGTATATATATATGTATATATTTTTTTTTTCTAAAATTCAATTGAAATGTGCTTGATGTTAATGAATTTTCTCGATATATATTATCCTTTACACCTTATGGAACCTTAACTTTTACTCTCATTCTACTGAAATGTGCGGAAAATTTTAATGTTTTTTTCGGTATTGTGTTGTTATTTTACGAAAACAAATTCTCTTGTAGTGTACTAAAAATTTAAAGGAATTTTCTGGATATTGTAATATCCTTGACATATTATGGAATCTGCTTGAAATGTGCTGAAATTATTAATGATTTTTTTTCGATAATGTATTATCCTTGAAATGTTATGAAATTTTTTTTCTTTAAATTCTATCGAAACCTACTAAGAATTTAAAGGAATTTTCTCGACATTGTATTATCCTTCAGATTTTATGGAATCTTATTTTTTTCTGTCATTCTACTGAAATGTGCTGAAAATGTTTTATTTTTAAATTGTATTGAAATTTGTTGAAAATTTTAATCAATTTTTCAATATTGTATATCCTTTACATTTTATGGAAACTTTTCTTTCTGAAATTCTATTTAAATGTGTTAGCAATTTTAATTATTTTTCTTAATATTGACTTTTTATGGAATCATATTTTCTTTTCTATTGAAAGGTGCTGAAGATTTTAATGTATTTCCAAAAACATAATATAATTGTCTCAATTAGTTTATTGTCCTTATTTACACGTTAATATACGAGTCAGCTTAATTGATCGCAATGTAATCTGATAATGTACCAACTGACACTATTTACATACGTTATACTTTTTGGGGACGAAATCGCATGCTGGAAGCTGTGGATTATCCGAGTACAATCTCTTCGCATTGCCAAACCTCGCACCAACTACAACACAAAACCTCGGCTTAAATGTTTTCAATTTGTAATGAACGTTTAACTCACACTTTTTCAAACAAGCCATCACACACGTTCGCACTTGAGGTCTGTTTAAATTACACTGTCTCGCGGTGTCTATTACGACCTTTATTGTGCCTTTAATCAAACTACAATCTATTCATGCATAAATTTTATTAGCCTCGCATATCTCCGTGTTATTATCGAGACTATCGCCTTGAGCAACGCGCGATATAAACGTATTATCGTGAACACTCTTAGAATTACAAACAACTGGTAAAAATAGTTGCATCTTATCTTTTCAGCAACAAAATGATGTGTTTGTAATAATTAAATAATATATTCTATCACACGAAGCCAACACATTGCCAGGATATGTTATTGATACAATATTATAAATAGCTATAGATTGCTATATTACTTTAAAAAAATATATTTTTCAAAATATTTCAGGTACATTAATTATATTTATTCAAAAGAACAAGAGCTGCACAGACATATTACCCATTTTATTAATATGTTTAAAGGTGGTGGATCGCTCATTCGTGAAGGAAATTAGCCGTAGCTGCAGAAATAGGCAGTCGTTAAACAAATAAAATAAAATAAAAAATGTTAGGTGTTAGGTCGTTAGTATCTAAGTGCACTTCAGATTTACTTGGGCCTTCATAATTTGCTGTTATATTGTCCATGCTTCTGTATAAATTAGTTCATCCCCATTTATTATTATGTGTCTTCTCCATGTTTACTTATATCTTCAATTCGTTATCTTGAAGTTCATCCACTCCAATATTTACCTGACTTTTGACCACTGCTTCTAACTTTTACATATAAATCAAAATAGGGCACGAAAATGTCGGATGAGATTCTTTTAAATGGCATTATAAAGGTCTATTAATGTTTTCAGTTTCGAAGAATCGTTTATATTTTTTATGTATTCTCGAAAATTAAATGTAATTTTGTAATGCTGTTTCTGGTTCAAATATATTTATTGGATCATAAAATTGATATTAAATATTACCTAAGTATGTAATTAAACGTTGTCCAAAGCCTATAGTGATTAGCAGTTTGCTGTAAATTTTATTTTATAAAACATTAGTAATTTAAAAAAAAATGTTTAGTCAAATGTATGTTTTAATTTTGTAAAATATTTGTGGGCTTTTCAAATTCTATCAGAGTTACATTCATATTTCTTAGTAATTAGAGAGTTTTCATTAAACGCCCAAATTAAATTTTACTTTCTATGACAAATTAATCACACTTCTTGGAAATGAACGAGTCTCTCGAACGAGTTTTCTGAAGATCCTATAAAATAATAATTATCATAATTATTATTTCTCTCGTGATTGTGTCAATAATTGGCAATAAAAAAACTTGTATAAACTGTCCAAATTTTGGATTTTAAAAGAAATCCTTCCATAATCTAACAAATTGATAAGTTTTCTGTAAATTCTGTAAGAAATTCTTGACCGTTCTGACAATTTTACTAAATTGGATTGAGATATTAACTATTTTTAAAAGAAATTTGTAGATATTATTAAAATTCACCTCATCAGCTAACCATAATAGCAATGATACACATTAGTCTTCTAATCGTACAATATTGAATAAAATTGGGATAGAACGTATGCTACCCACTCTACACGGACGTACATTGGATTGCCAATTGATAATGCAAAAATTGTAAGGTTATGTTTAATACCCTCCGGGTCATCATATCTTGATCATAACCATCGTATTTTTCAAGTAATTAATGTACCACACACAAACGGAATAGTAATCTACAAGGTGGTAAGATGAGTGATAACGATCGCATGACCAAAGTAGATTTCGGCAAATTGAAGCAAACAGATATAGATTTCATCAGGTTCGTGGAGCAGCAGAATAGGGAGCGAGTGGAAAAGCTCAAGAGAATAAGAAAAAGCAACATCCTGACCGGCTCTCTAATCGGCTGCGGTGTGCTTGGGATATACCTGTATTCCATGTATGCGGTCCGACAGGAGAGATTCCTGGACGACTTTGAGGAGCCGGTGAAGATCATCGAGAAGCAGTAATGGCAGCGGCCCATTCAATCCGTTTGCCCCCCCTACCCACAATTAGAGATTTAGTTCGTTTATATAAGTTAAGAGCACTTAAGGAGCTGTCGCAAAATTTTTTATTGGACGAGAGGATCACCGACAAGATAGTCAGAGCCGCCGGCCGAATAACCAACGAGTACGTGTGCGAGGTTGGCCCGGGACCCGGAGGCATCACGAGATCGATCATACGCAGGTGTCCGAAGAAATTGATCGTCGTCGAAAAGGATCCCAGATTCTTGCCGACACTGGAACTCCTGCAAGATGCCTCTCACGGAACATCAGAAATGATAATTGAGGTGGGCGATATACGTTCGTACAATTTTGAGGCAGGATTTAAAGATGTGCGGAAGTGCGATTGGTATGAGGCACCACCGCCAATTCATCTAATCGGTACGTATTTTGGTTTAATCACATGCAGAAATATTTTCTAGTTCTGATTCAACTTAAGTGACCCGGAGACTGTCAATAATATTGTTATTTATATTGACAATTTCAATTGAATTGCAACTCATTGACCAATAACAAGCGATCAATTGCTTCAATCGAGTCGAATTAATGCGTCATAATTGACAATATTATTGACCGTCTCCGGGGTCCTTAAGTATAGCATATTACTCAGGGTTATCTGTAAAAAGTGAATGTAACGATCGTAATCATTAAAATTTAAAAATATTAATGGCTCCACAATCGCGCAGGAACGGGAATGGAAAAGTTAAAATATATCATTCACTTGTAACCTTGCGCAACAAATTCCCGCGCCCGTTTTGTTCCTAGGGAATTTGTTGTGCATGGTTACAAGTAATGATATAATTTAACTTTCCTGTTTCCGTTCCATTTCGGGCGATTATGAAGCCGACTTAAATTTCAGATATTGTACATATATTTTTTATAGCTTATTTTTTCTAATAGGTAATTTACCATTCAACGTTTCAACAAATTTGTTAATCCGTTGGTTGCATTCAATATCAGAGAAAAGGTCGGCATGGTCATTTGGAAGAGCATCGATGACACTGACGTTTCAAAAAGAAGTGGCCGAACGTATCGTCGCGCCTGTCACCGGCAAGCAGAGATGCCGTCTGTCAGTGATGTGCCAGCTTTGGAGCGATGTCAATCACAAGTTCACCATCCCTGGACGAGCGTTTCTTCCTAAGCCCGACGTTGATGTCGGTGTCGTCACCATACGGCCCAAAAAATATCCTCTGGTAAAACTGCCGTTTCCTTTGGTCGAAAAAGTTGTGAGGAGTGTTTTCAACATGAGGCAGAAGTTTTGCAGAAGAGGGGCCGAGACACTTTTCCCGGAGGCGGACAGACCTACGTTGGGTGATTATTAAAAGTTAGCCGGAATTGATCGTTTGATAATCCAGTTGTTTCAGGTCCTAAGATGTTCCACCTGGCCGATGTGGGTTTTACGGCGAGACCTTTCGAGCTCACCAACGAGGAGTTTGCAAGGCTGTGTTATGCTTACAAATTGATTTGTGATGAGAATCCTGCAATCGAAAAGTATGATTACCGGGGCCCGAAATCATTATTGTAGTTTGTTTGTAGTGGCTAAAATATATGTATATTGTAAAGTATTAGAATTTTTATTGCAAAATATACCTGAAAATTATTTAAGGAAAAAATTATACCAAAATTGTGTGCCGAATTTAAATATTGGGTGATTTTTTGTTTTGTGGTTAGTAACTCTGATACTTTGACAGTTACAACCTTTGATTGTCCCGATGAGTAATGTAACATTTTTTTGTTTTGCGTAAGCCACTTTGATTCTTTGACAGATAAAACCTATGATTCTTCCGATTAGTACAGGCCGTTTTTTTTTTTATGTGAGTGAAAATTCGATCTACCGCTTTGTGTTTGTGACTGCTCATTTTTAATACCAAATTGTTGTGGCTGTCTTAGCTTAGTGACAGATCTATAATAAACACTAACCTCTCTATAGTTATCTGATTTTAACATGATTTAGAGTAGGCTTTGAATTAACATTTTTTTAACAGTGTAGGATTTTAGTTATAAACTGTTAGTTACTAAAAATGTGATATTAAAATTTATTTGTCACAATGACACACAAGTATAGGTGTAGATAATTATCTTTTAATAGGTTCATAAGTTCTAATACTATATACATATTCTACATATTTATCAATTTTATTACTAATACTACTTGACTTTAGTAAGTGACTTCTGTTAGTTTGTAAAGTACACTATGAAAATTATTGAAAATGGCGATTTGGGTAATTGAAACACCCTGTATATGTAGCAGCTGTACTTACATTTATGTAAGTTTGGTTGCCTAGTACGCAAGTTGCCAGTTGCCACAATATTTAAATTTATAACATAAATTATCACTAGTTTAAATTCATGCGCATAATTTTTATCGATGTTATATGGTACATATATTCATTTTGCAATTGAAATTACGTTTATAATTTGCATAGATACTCCAAATACGTGTAGATTTTTTTTATGGTCATATTTTCGTTGTCCTACAAGGAAATACTCATTTGTAATTCGTTTATCTGTAAATCTATGATTATGGATCATTTGTGCGTCGTTTTTAGTCATTGCATTTTACGTGTATCGTAATTATCTTCGTTGTTGGCATTCGATTCCCAAGTTTAATTTTTTTTTTCAAATGTGAATGTAACCAATAAGAAGAGAAGCAAGTACACCTTTTTGACAGACGTCAAATCAACAGCTTTTTTGACGTTTGTATTTTGTTTGATTATTATGGCTGAAGGCGATGGACCCCCAAAATTTAGAAGCAAAGAACCATCAGTCAGTGACGACTCCGACGTAGATGAACCCGTTAAACTTGACTTAATCGATTTAAAAACAGAAAAGCACCTGAACAGTGTACCTGAACATAACTTTCATGCATCAGGTAAAGGCATTGCTCTTCTATTTATAACTTTAGTCCTGAAAACATCCATTTAAATGCGCGAACGCCCAAGCCCCTGTTAACCGTGGGATCTCGTGATTGCAGGCTCCGGTCAGAGCGAGATGTCGACGAGGAGGGAAGAGAACCCGTTCTCCTTCAAACACTTCCTGCAGAACGACAAGACCTACCAGAACCAAGGGGCCAGGCCCAAGGTGTACTGCGAGGGACGGCCCGTGACCGGCATGCCCGACCTCGACCTGCACCCCATGTCGGACTCCAAGCAGTCCCGCATCGTTCCTGAATTCTCGTCTGCCTTACCTGATTTCGTACAAGATCACCTAGTCATAGAACAGTGCTACCTAGGAAACTCCTCTAACAATTATAATTTAGACGTTAACAATTTGCCGGACTTCACGCCCAACCGGAGCAGCAACATTAACAACCGGCTAGCCGCCGACGGATCCAGGAACATAGACTCACGGAGGGAAAGCAACACGACGAGTAATATGCCGCTCGACTTGCCAGTGCGTCCGCAAGCCGAATTCCCTCTAGATCTGCCAATTAATGAATCTCAAGTGGGCAGCAGGAGTTGTCCATCTACGTCAGAGGTACAAAATAATTTGGGACGTTTCAACAAATGTACCCTTCGTTTAAAACTAAATGATTAGTGAACTATTACAAAAAATATCATAATGTGAATACACTGCGATTTTATTTTTTCCATACGGAGAATGTAGTACTTTCACAGATTTATAAATCAGATAATTTTGGCCAACAATAATTACAATTGTTATATTATCAGAATTTTTAAAATAATATATTTTTTTTTATTGGAAAAGTATTTTATTCACATTAAAAAGTTAATTATGAGATTTAATTTGATATTGAATTAAAAAAACAACAAGTTGACAAAACAACAAACACTGCATATGATTAATTGAATCTTTTAATGACCAATTTCTAACAATAACTAATATAACTAAATAACAAATAATTAAAAAACTAAAACCATAATTTCTACGAACAACTAATAACATTATCATGAAATTATTTGTACAAAGTGTGCATAATATTAATGAAAGTTTAACGTTTTATGTTTGAAACAAGCCAATTGTTCCGAGATTTGACAGTTATATTGTCATTGCCAATTCTATAATACAAAACGGAACTAGAAGCAGTTTGGGAACATTTTTGTCAGCTTAAAGACTGACAATGCTATTGCTGTAGGCATTTTCAACAGCGTATTGACGCTATTAAAAATGCCCATAGTGATAGCATTGTCACAGCATAGCATTGCGTCGCTTAAGAGATCTATGAATCGGCCTTTAGGGGTAGAGTTTGATATTGCCATGTGCACAAATTAGACCTGTTTTCCAAAAATGCTACAATATAATTACATAGGTATAACCTAACCTAATGTTTCTAGACATATAAACACTATACTTTCCTTAAAAAAAAAACCACACTAGCAAGATATAACCAAATATTACTAGGCATTAACTGTACCGAATTTTTGACTGAAGTATTGGTGTAACTTGCTAAACACTTTTCACCGCTATTCTCGCCAAGTTGGCTGCATGGGTAAAACAAAATTTTTTTATGTGATTTTCCAATTAATTTACATTACTTATCATACGAAATCTCTTGAAATAAATTGTTCATTTGTATATTTTTCTTCTTCATATCCTCTTGGCAGAGGAGTTGTGATTCACTTGACTTTGGCTTCGTTTCCTTACTAACATTTAAACTTTTTATTTCTATGTTGTATACGTAAGTATGTGTTTCAGGTTGGTAATTCGAAAAGTTTGCCGGACTTCCTGGCCGACGGGGCCGTGCGAACGCAGAACAATGAGGGACACAATTCCGGACAGAGTCCCGAACGGGAAGGCGACAGGGTGAGGCAGGAATTAGACTTAGCTAGGAGGCAGCTGGCAGAGCACATCAGGAGGGCAGACTACTTAAGCAGAGAACTGAAGGCGGCGCGGAATAAGGAGCACGAGTACACGCAGAACCTCGCCAAGGCTTTGGAGCAGGTTGAAGAAAATTTGGAGAGGAGCAGTGTGAGTTGTGGCCGAGTGTAGTGCGATCGACAGTGTTTAGGGTTGATTAGGATTTTACGCCTAAGGTTTAGCAGATTTCGATAGCCAATATTAACACGTAGCTGTGTAAAGCTTGAATTACATTATACTTTTTCGTCTAGATTCTCGTTGGATTTTGCTTCAAGACAATTCAGTATAACTTAAATCAGAAAACTTCATCCAATTTCCATCGAGTTTCTCGAATAGAAATATGTAGCCAGTTCTATTTTGCTTTTGGTTTTGTCCCGAGTTCGGCATTGCCAACGTAGAACAAACAAGGAATGGATTACAATTTTAACCTCACTTGCACAACATGTGATCAGTAACCACAATTAATGACTAACGCGTTTTTTTTTTTACAGTGGGTTGGGAATTAAGTCATCGCTAGTGGCGTCCTATATCGAAAGGAAATTAAATATAAATCAAACGGAAATCAAGGGCAAAACTCAAACCAGAATATAACATAAAACAAGCTTAAGTGCTCATTTACTCAATGAACTCCAACAAAATAATCGGACGACTGTAATTAAGTAAATTGAAGTACGGAGTCGGCTAAGACACATTGGTCTGTATTCTGCACTCGCTGTTAGTTTTCAAAACCGCTGCTTTCTAAAGTTATTTGTACAGTTATTTTGATATATAAAAACTGAATACAGCATTAAAAGGGTATAAATCAAAACAATTCGATAATGTTTGTCCACATTTATTAAATTTTCAAAGAAAATGTTGTTGAAATGTCATAAAAGTGACAGCTTTAAAAGTGATTTTACTGCTAGTGAGAGGAGAATACAGACCTGTGTGCTAACAGAATTCTCAAATGTTATGCGGGAAATTTCAATCGATGTCAAACATTGTTTATCGCATTGGAGCTCTATATATTTATATTGTTCTTAAATTTGTTTTTTTTTTGTTGAGCGGTATGTGAGTTGAATCATCTGATTTGTTGTCTCATTTCAGATGCGTGCAGCATCGTCTGAGAATACAATATTAAAACTGAGGCAAGAAGTTAAATCATTGACGGTAAGTGTAAAATGAATCATGATCAATCTTTTAATAATTTTTTATACTAACAAAGTTAATCTGTTTTCTTTATAATTTTAACATGAATAATTAAAAATTACTAAATGAGAAGTAATAAGTAATCACATTTAACACAAAATTAAAGTAATCCATATATAAAAAAATTCAAAAATTTTCTATTAGGTACTCAATAAGTTTTAAATTAATTCCAATTCAAAGTTCGGGAACCACTATACTATATTAATAACACAGTTTTTTTTTCTTTCTATTTTATGTTGGTTACCACACTCATTTAGATCTGTTACTAGCTCTTTTGTGTGTTAGTAGACTAGTCAAATTTAGGTTATCGAAGTTGGTAGCTTTGAAATGTTATATCAAAAGTCAAATACCAAACGATCACAAATGATTGAATTTTTAAACTGTCATGTGTGTTACCAACCACCACAAAATTCCCTAAATGCCAAACGATCTGAAACTATTTAACTACATATTGAATTTTGACAAATGTCACCTCTGTGTTACAAACCACCAGGTTATAACTTTAGATGGGCCATGGAAGAAAGTGTTTGGGCCGTTTTGTAGACCAGGTTGTGTTTAACAACAAAGTTTGTATCTTTAACATTTTAGCAGATATATGCTGGAAAATGGACAACCATCACCCTGTATATTTTTGAAAACCGCTTCATTTACTCACAATCAAATCCTGCCAATATTACAAGGTATTGCGGTATTATTAGACACCAGAAAGTTGCTGAAAAAAAGAAAATTTAAAATAAAAAATAATATTTAGGTACAGTTTTATTGCATTTGAACACAGTGGCATAGACACATTTATAAGCTGGTTTAACATCGTGATTTCTTCATATATTCATAACAATTTTTTTATTATCGGTACAATTTATATCTATTGAACACTTTATTTATAATTACATTGCACAATTTTCCATTTAATAGTGGAAGGCGGAAAAACAGAAAGATCGGTGTACTTAACAACTACTCCCATTATTTTACTAATAATGGGCCACATTTAGCACACCGATTCTGTGTGAGATCGCTTCTAACTAGTTTCAAACTCGAATAAATCTTAAGTTTTCACCTATTTTTAGCCTGCAGCCGATTCTAAATAATTCCCATTTATAGACAAATTAGTAGTTATGAAATTTGCTTCTAAGAAACATTAAGTTTTAAGCAATTTTGAAAAAAATCTAAATTAAAGTCAGGTAATGACTTTTACCTCTAATATTTTACACCTCAAACAATTAAGTTCACAACTGGAAACAGCTCAATTCATACAAACCAGACTGTTAGAATGAACGTTAGCAAGTTCGAGTGCAACTGCTAGTCAATTGCCACTCAAGGCTATATTTAAAAATTCAAATAAGCCCCGAATCACATTCTATGGCATATTCTAAAGGTAAAGTCAATGATTAAAGCACTTTAGTAAAAATGCATCCGGAGAGCATAGTTTAGAGAGGAGTGTAACAATTCTGATACACAGGGTGTTTTTAAGCTGGGACTTCCTTGAAACATAGCTATTCAAACCCAACCCAGCCCAAATATTTAAGCAATTCCGAAATACTACATATTATTTTGAACAATTACAGTCAAAATTCTTCAAAATTTTGTCGGAATGATTCACTACATTTTCTTAAGTTAGTTTACTATCTTAGCAACTTCGGCTAGGCCGGGGATACCCAATAGGATTTTGATTGAGGACCACCCCGACAAATTTAAAATAAATTCGCAACTTAAAAACACCCTGTGCAAACACTATTTTAATCGTGTCTCTTTTCAGAATGAAGCAAATATGTTAAGGAGAGAGAACAGGACATTAAGAGGGGAGGAAGGCGCAATAGGAGGCCCCAGTTTTAACGTATCCAACGATATTCAAACACAACGGCTCGCCCACGAGCTGAGACAGGCGGCCAATACAGCTGAACATTCATTGAGGTGAGTATTAAACATTTATCGACGTTATGTGTGTAATATCTAAAAAAATTTCAGGCAACTGTTAAATGGTGTGGACAACTTACGGATATTAGCATCGTCGGTTGAAAGTATGAGCCGCATAGAAGAGCGCACCGATTCATACCATTCTGATGCAGAAGACGACACTGGCCCAGCATTGTAAACTTATATAAGTGTATTGCATTGTATATATTATCACCTAGGCTTCTGATAACATCTTAAGAGTAGGTTATGTTGTAATTTCGGTTGCAACAGCTTGTGCTTTGTATAAAAAAAAACAATTATAAAGCTTTCCAAATATTACCTACCATAAGAAAATATGTAATTTTAAACGTTTTATATACATAATATAAGTGTAATATCAATGTTGATTTTATTTTTATATGTGCGTACACAATTTATATAATCGAAAACTTATATCGGCAACAATGAATTTCAATGTGATATGATTTTTACAAGATATCAAATTTGTTACGAAAAATATGTACATTAACAAGAACCATGTAATTTACATTTCGACTAAATAACAAATAAAACATAAATCAACAAGAAATTTTTCATTAAAGATATAGCAAATGTGGCATTTTAATAACAAAAGTAATTGAGTAATTACAAAAAAAAATTAAATAATAACAAACTCAAAAGGTACTTTAAAGTCATGCATTTATTTCTTCTAATCTCTTAAATGCAATCTCAGTTTGAGTTTCATTGTGAGCTTTGTCACGGCGCACGTTCAACGCGTTCCCATTTAACGTCATCGTCGTTTGACTGCCGACAGTCCTAAGCACATCGTCCATCGCGGTTTGTGTGTGGATGTTGCTAAATTCCATGTCTGCGTTTAATATGCTGTCGCAAGTCTGTGTACATATGTTAGCATAAAAGTCGGGCTGCAAGTCAAAAAAGGGCAAATCCATTCCTAATATATAATCGGTTTGTGTCTCCGAATTACAGTTTAGGAAGTTATTAGAGTCGAACACATCAAAGTTTTCAGTAAAGCTCGTTTGGCAGCTAGAGTTTATGAACTCAAAGTTTAATTCAGTGCTGGAACTTGGCAGTTCGCCCGCTTGGGGCATCGAGTTCTCAAAAGCGGTGGACAACATGGTTAAAGTCTGCGTGCCAAGCGATGTTTTCTCAATATCGATCTCCGGCAATTTGATTTCGTCGATATTTAAAGATGTGTTGCACGATTTCGTAGACGATATAATGGACGTCGTCTGTGTGTTGATGCTCTTACGGTTTAAACTTTCAGTTGAACTGCTACTGGACACATCGTAACTGGATTTCCGAACGAAATAATCGCCAATCGTCTGCGTTTCTGCACACAACTGCGGATACTTGTTCTTTGAGGTTTGCGTTTCAATGGGCCTTTTGTCTCTGATAGTTTTGCGACTTTTGCTTTTAGGCTGACCCTCATATAAGTCAGTTTGACTGCTTTTGTCATTAGTTTTGATCATCAGATCTGACGTAGATCTGAGAAGCAGTGGCTTTTTGATGGCAGAGATGACATCGGTTAAAATGTATAATTCTGAAGGAGGCCTTCCTTGTTTGTAGCTGGCTTTAGGTAGTATCTTGTGCTTCTTTCGTCTGCCATGGGTGTTCAGAGTGTCATAACAGGTGTATGTAGCTTCACAATCGCAGCATTTAAAATTTATACCACAATATTCCTGATGGCTGTTTCTAGCTGCCTCGGTGGCAAACCCCTTGATGCATTTCTCGCAGAAATTATCTTTATTGCTGTGCACTTTGAGGTAATGTTGCTTCAATAGCTTGATACTTTTGAACGATTTCAATGAGTTGTACATACAGTTCTGGTCTGGGCAGTGATACTCGCGGTTATTGTTTTCTCGCTTCACCAGCAGGTTGGCCAGGTCTTCCTTCTTGTGCCGCTTGGCCAAGTGCAGGTTCAGATTGGATTCAGACTTAAAAACGCTGGAACAACCCTCCTCGGTGCAGTACACAAGATTGCTGACTGTCGTCAATTCTTCGATGGAGGGGTAAATTTTCACGGATTCCATGTCTACGACAGAAATAATGGCACTTATTTGCATTCCGAGGGTTGCGAAAGGTTTTAGTAGGCCAAGGGTTCTACGAGAAAAGTCAACTCGTTTCGCCTGATTTCGGCCACACCGACTGCTCACCTGCTCTAAAGATTTGTAGAAATGAGTGACCTGCGTTTGATGGTTTTTGAGCCTCAAGAAATCCAAAAATTTTGAATTTGTTATGACATCTTAAAATCGAATGTTTATTTCCATTACGAATTTGGGCAACTTGATAGATTTAAAATGTACTAGCTGTCAGGGGCGGATTGAAGAAATTTGTATGCCCCTTAAGATCATTCGGTCAAAGTCAAAAATGAACTTGCAAGTAAAAAAATAAAAACTTACGTGATTTATGGCAAACGGAAATCTTTGAATGTAAAGTACCAGCATTTTTATTATTGAAATCTAAACTAATAATTGACATTTATAGATATGCAGTTTTGCCACAATGAAATATTCAAACGGACCAAGTAAAGATTTAGAAATGTACCAAGTCGGTTCAGAAAGTACTAAATTGATTAGATGCCCGTATATTCCTTATTCTTTTTGAGGTTTCATTTTTAAGGCCATCAGATGAAGATTATCTGTAGTCATCAAAGCAAATAAAACTATTTTATTTAAAAAATTCATTTTTAAGTATTTTAAATAATAAATATAACAAGTAACAAATTAACCATATCATTATTTTAAACATAATAATAGATATTGCATAAAGAACATAAGCTTAATTTAATCGCTGTCAACTAATAATCAATTAGTAATAACTAATATCATTAGTTTTTATTAGTCAACGTTATTATTTTTACTATTATAAATCATTATTATCACCGTATTTTACAACTTTAATTTTGTTGTTAATTAAGAAAAAAAAACATTGCGTAATGTTTTTAATTATTAATTTAAAAAAAACAATATTGCCAGATCTGAGGTTTTTACTTCAATCTGCAGATTTTGAGGCATATAAGACCTATAATAAATGTATTATTAATATATACAGGGTGTCAAAAAAGTCTGGAATACATTAATTATTTAGGAAATTAAAAATATTTAACAAAAATATTCAGATACGTCGATTTTAGTTTCTGTCATTTGTTTTTGAGTGAAGACGTCATCGACTTTTTTTCAATGGCAACCCTAATATTTTGTTACTCCTATAATTTTATTTGATAGACTTTTTTATTACTCTACATTAAAAAAAATGCTCAAAAAGCAATTGAAGTTTCATCGCACTTCTGTTAAGTTTTTCCAGATTTGCAGGAATGTTTCAGGGTGTTAAGAAACCTTTGAAACTTCTCGTATTCCCATTTATATAGTTTTAGTTCCAACTTCAGGTGTTTTCACATAAATTTTCCGCAATTAACATACTCTTTTTACTCTTTTTTTCGATATTTTATGTATTATTTGCTACCATATGAACACATTTTCGGTGTTTTTTTTTGTGTGTTCCTGTTATTAAGGGATATAGATGTATTAGAAAATTAATACACAATTTTTTAAAAGACTAGTTATTGATGCAAACTTTGAAATTTTCATTAAATTATCCGCAATTTGAAAAATGTATGTATTTTCGCAATTTACATAAATGTTCTGGAAATTTCATAAAGTTTCTGCAAATTTCATAAATTTTCTGCAAATTTCATAAATTTTCTGCAAATTTCATAAATTTTCTGCGATTAATTTTTATTAGAAAAAAATCGCTCAAAAAGCAATTAAAGTTTCATTGTACTTCTGTTAAGTTTTTCCTTTACTGGAATGTTTTAGGATGTGTAGAATTCTTTCCAAAACTTTTAGTATTTCCATTTATATGGTTTATAGTTGTATCTTTTGGTGTTTTCATATATATATATATATATATATATATATATATATATATTATGCAATTTGCATACAATGTCTCCGATTCTTTCATATTTTATGCAATATTTTCTGCCATTTGAATACATTTTAGGCGATTTTCGTTTTTTATTATGTTGTTATTAAGTGTTTTGGATGTATAAAATGGTTTAAGAAATTTTGAAAATATTCTAATTATTGATGCAAAATTTGACATTTTCTGCAATCTGTCTGCGATTAATTTTTATTAGACTTTTATTTATTATTATATATTAGAAAATTAATTAACAGTATGTTCAAAAATTTCGTGAGCTAATTTTAATATTTTCAATAAATTTTCTGCAATTTAAATACATTATCTACGATTTCGATAAATATTGTTACCTATTATAGTTCTAGGATTCCACGTGATACTTTGGTGAGTGAAAGAAATCTGGAAGAAATGCAAAATAAAGACGTCCCTACATGTTATAAAACAAAAAAAGTTGCATATTGCCTAGAATAATGTCTCAATTTTCAGACATTTCAGAAATTATCAGTTATTATGGCAGTCTTTGAAAATTGGCAGTAATTATGATAATCGCTCTTTAAATTTGTAGTATTTCTGGCAAAGTAACTGAAAATAATTGAAATAATTGTGCAAACATATCTAATAATTGCTTATTACTCTGCTAAGCTGGTTGCGTAAAAGTGTATCGTCATTTCCATTCACCAGATGGCGCTTATTTTAGGGTAAAAAAGAAAAGAGTAAATCTGGCAACTAAGCCAAAATTTAGTATAGGTACCTGTAATATCTATCTATTGTCATTTCATTACTGTCAATGTCATCGGTTGAAGTTTCAATATTTACAATAAATCAATAATATTTGTATGTCTTGCTTGGAATTGATATAACCATATTACAATTAAAACTCGTTCTTGTAAATTAATTCTAGGCATATTTATTAGATATATGATATTATTTTAAATTGACAGTGACAGCTGTCACTTTTTGAAATAATTAATAATTTACGCATTGCCAAACTTCTGTCTTTTACTTTTTCTATAAAAAAATCACTGCCATCTGGTGGTAGGAAATGGAGATTTGGGTGGTTTCATTTGAAACACCCTGTAGAACGACAGATAATAATTCTTTTGAAAAAATGAAGATCTTAAAGGTAAATTAAAAGCATTAACATGTGTGCAAATGTACATACATATATAGGTTATTTTCTGTAGGTTCATTTTCTAAGTAATACTTCAACATTTTATTCATAGATAGTTTAACAATTTTACAGAATTAAAATTTTGGGAAACAAAAAACGATGTTGCCTCACAATGACCATGCCTTGATTAGTCATTTAAGTACATGCACAGTACATGTGTCAAAATTTCCAGTAATCACTCACATTCACCGCATTATATTTTATCTGAGGTCACATATCAATATACGAGTGCAGCAAGCAGTGATTAAGAAAATGAGTGTCTGTTAGCAATAAAACCACTGTGCATCGTTAGAATTGGCCGCAAAAATATAATCATCGCGATCGTGATATGAAGAAACACACGGATAATTAAGGTTAGTACGGTGCATGAATTGCAGTTGTAATTTAATAATCATTATCGTCCACGTGAAATAGAAAGTGCAGGTTTAAAATGCTTCAAGCCATCTAGCGTAAAGCCGATCAATTGCGGCGAATCGGTCAATGTCGTCTGCAGTTTCCTGCAGTTTTACGACATACGAAGTTTGCCGAATCAGCTAGATGTCACAGTCGCGCTTTTGACATTGTCAAGTCGTGTAAGAAATGTCGCATGCAAGTGTTATTAGTAGCAGTTAAATGTTTAGCATGTAAACAGTGCTTGTGTGAAGCACCTGGCCGTCAGTGTGTCTTACTCAATGATGAAAAAACTACCAAACAACGCCAAATATGAGAAGATACCGCAACATTCCCTCAAAGACATAGATGGAACGACGGCAGCGAACCGGCCACTCAGCTCGGTGAGTCCCCCTTCGGGCGAATCCTCGCCAGAACCCATCGATTTTTCCCGTTTCGAGGCACTGACAGTGGATTGCACGCTATCATCTGCGCCCGTCGATGTAACACGTAGCTTTCTAGAACAAAACGGTGTCTTGCCGATCAATAATCGGCCGTAATTCACAGGCGACCTACAAACACGTCAACCCTACTTAACATTTTTCTCGTCGAGACACATGTCAAAACCATTACGACAAGGAATCTGATTTACTCAGCAATTTGCTGTGCTGCAGGCGATTGCCCTTCATCGTATTTTTAAACTGCCTTAAAGCCCTGCATTGCCCTATTGATTAAAACTTCTTTCATGTAGGCAAAATATTGGTTCACCATACCAAAAGCTAATCAATACATATTTCATTATTAATAAGTGTTGCTCTAATGATTAATTGATTAACTTTCGGTACACATAGTGTAGCATGACGTGTACTTGTAAATGAGTCAATAATAAAGAATATCATTTTTAAGAAGACATATTCTTGCTTTAATCATTAGGATGGCTGCGACCGTTACTACTCTGTAATCCACATTTAAACACAAAATCACTTATCACATAAATTATTGTTAAGTATAAACACATAACTTATTGTTATGTATAAACAAAATAATTCATGATTTAAGTTCGGCAGAAATTCTGGATTATATGTTCAAATATGCAACTTTGAATAGTTGCATTAGATTAAAATAAATATTATACGAATAACTATAATCCAGGATTAATCATTCAATAAACCTTGATTTTTCGTATTTTTTGTGAATATAGAATCTCAATATAATTTTAATTTACCGTTTTGACGAATTATACTTAAGTTAAATTAGTGTACATTTTTATTACTGGATAATCAGTCCTACAGCAGTGGATAAGCTTTGTACAGGGGTGACACCATGGGGGTGACCCTCAGAGTGCAACAGATTTCAGAATTTGTAGACACACAGTTAAGCTGCTCTTTATAATACACGCCATACATCTGTTTTTCAAGCATGAGCAGGATTTTTTACATAAAAAAAATTCAGTGAGTTTTCAACATTTTTATTATAAATTTTATTCCAAATTGCAATAAATTTGCGGAATTACAATTTCATTGGAAAATCATTGTTAATTACAGTGGATAATGACGAAAGTCTTATTATGGACTACAAAATTTTATTCAAAATTGCCAAAAGTTCATGAGATTGCAATATTGATTATGGATTATACAGGGTGTTAAAAGCAGAGTGTAACATATTTAAGGGGGTAGTAGTATGAACCACAATTAAAAAAAAAGTCTTAATAAACATGGGTCCTCAAAGTAACAGTGTCTGGGATATGGAAGATTATTCTATTTTCTCCTTTTTTTATTTGACTAAAAACTTACATTTTCTTATAATAGTTGCCTGACGTTTTGTGAAATAAACCTTCAGTATTTGACAGTTTTTGTTAGTGCAGAAGTTTTCATTGCTATGGCTGTTTACTCTAATGCAGAATTAGACGAGTTGCATTTCATGTATGGTTGTGGTAATGGAATTGCCACCGAAACGCGACGTCTTTATGTAGAAGCTTATCCAAATCGTCAGATTCCTTCACATCGTATGTTTGGAAGAATTCACAAGAGATTGTGTGACATCGGTTCACTTCGCAAACAGTGCTATTTTTCTGGTACTTCGAACATCTTCTGTAACTATGTTTTTTGTTTTTGCTAGAAGCTCCCTTTGTTTGTTTGCACATAATCAATAAGTAATAAATAATTGCTAATAGGCAAATAAATGTTTCAAACAAGAATAATCTTCCATATGTCCGAAACCGTAACATGGGTCCGCAATGTTTATTAAGACTTTTTATTGTGGTTCATACTACTACCTCCTTAAATGTTTTATACTTTTTTTAACACCCTGTATATTAGTAGAAAATATGGATTTATTTGTATTGTATTTTCTTTGTAAATTACAAAATTTCACTGGAATTTGCAAAATTTTGATTGTAAATAATTGAATCTTTGAAGTTTTGTACTTTTTACCTCTCCAATAAATACTAGAATATAGGTACTACAAAGTTTTCATTAACATTGTTTTATATTTCGTCGAAATTTTGATACTTCAATTTGTTTCACGGTCTTACTATTTTTTTATTCATGCTGTTGGTTTTATGTTTTCTTCCATGTCTTTATGAATAACATTTTCGTTTATAATTGATAATTATTTATTTATTTTTTATCATTTATTTTATTTAACGACCACCTATTTCTGCTGCTAAGGCTAATTACCATCTACAAGACGTGATCCTCCACACTGGGAAATTTTGTCTTTAGTCGCTTCATCCATATCATCATAATATAACTCATGCGTAAAACAGTGACGTCATAACAATGTGGTTTCTATAGTTACGCATGTATTAATAACTGATAATGCTGATAATTCAACGGTTGTATTTTCATGAAAATACCTCGTACAAATGCTCGCTGTCAGAATTTCGAATCCCAAACAGAACGCAGCGTAGACTGTTGCGATGGTCGCACAAATCAGGTGCTCGCACAAACAATCTAGTCGGCCGCTAATAAAAACATAACCGGAAATGTCAGTGTGTCTCAAGTACACGTAAAATTGTAAAAAGTGGTAATAAAAGTGGTTTGCTGTTTGAAAGATGATGTGATCTAACACATCATCAGGTATTTAAACTGATTTTCCCTTCCTAAATATAATTCTTGGTATTCTCAAAAATCGATAATGATTTTAAAAATACGACTTATTTCAACCCCAACGACAAAAATGTTTTTTCCAAAGTTTGTGTCATTTTCCAAAGTTTGCTTGGTATTGCACTTGCAAATTGCAAATTTGCACTTGCTATATTACCCCTGGAAGAATAATTAAAATTTTGCAGAAGTACAATATAATTTGTGATTAATTAAAACAGATTCGAGGAAATAAATTTAACGGCGCAAGTGCTTATTTCATTTCATTTATCCTCGTATGAAAATTAATACTTATTTATGTCAAGAGAAATTTAAATGTGAAGTTGCAAAATTCATCAATGCCATTTATTAGAAAATCGTACATGAATGAAAATATACAATTACTTAAAGTGAAATTTAATTATACCTTATATGCAGAAAACTTGTATTACTAATCACTACTACTAAATTTTAATATCATGATAACAATCATAAAATATCATCAATTGCAACACAGTCGATATGAATTGTAGAAATGAATATAAAATTGTCTGGTTATTACAGCAAGTTATTTATCAACATCAAATACCTGATATCCCCTTAGAATGACATCATTATTGTTTACATCATCGTTGTTATGCTCAAAACAGGTAATGATTAGGTACAAAAAAAGTCCGCAATAATTTTTATACCTACAGCACGAAGTAGAACTGTTAACACCTAGTTAATATCCTTCGCGGCCTTGACCGAATAATTGCAGTTACCACAATATCTAATTGGCAAACTTCAAGTTCAAAGACTGGCACTGGTCTCACTAATAGTTCCTGATTAATATAATTAATTGTTAATGCGCAAGGCCACCTCTTATACACATAAACATGCACTTAAAGGTTAAAAATAAACTATGCACATTATTATAATGAGTTTAAATTATCTGAAAAATATCCAGCGTATGTCGTTTCATTTGCGTATATTAAATTTAGAGATAATGTGAGGTAGTCTCGTGATAATTTACACAGTGCTACCGAATATGACGTGTGAAGCGAAGGCTTAAATAAGAAAGTTATATTGTATAAACATTAGTCCAAGTTGCACCGTAATCCTGAGTTCAAGAAGTTAAAACAAATTAACTAACCGAAGATAAATGAGTATTGCATTTTTAACTATTGTTATATACAGTTAAAGACTTATTATCACCAATGTAGGCTGTGTCAGGGTGGCATTTTTGTTGGTAAGCTTGCGAAATAACTAGTCTTGAAAATAATAGGTTACGTCTTTTTCAATTTGCGGTTATGATTTCTGACAGCCAGCACTGTTGCCAACAAACCATACCTATAATTTTATTTCGTTATAAACATCATTAGGTAACACTGTCACTGTTTAACTGTCATAAAGTTGTACAGTCCGCACTTTTGCCAACAGACAATTTCGTTATAAACATCATCTGTGTGCAACTGTCATAAAACTGCCATTTTTTTTCTTCAAATTTTATTTTTTTTAAAAATTGTCGCAGTCTATTGATACAGGATTTTGCAGAAATAACTGCTGATTTTGAAAGGTACAGACAGCAATTAATGTGTGGGAAAATCCATTCACCATTTATTGAACGTCTGGTTCCAAAATATCTCTTCGAAGTAAATTTATTTTTCTGTGAAAAATATGACAAAATCTGTATAACTTTACGATTAAATTACATATTATGAATTTTTATGTCTATAAAATGTGGCTGTAAAATAACTTGTCTGTTTTTTACAAAACAAAAACAGGTTTTATATAATAAACAGCCTAGCAATATATTTAGATCCACACAATATTATGTGACTATTTAGAAATTTACGATGTTGACAAATTTTATATTAAAATGCAAAATATTCAAAATTTCATACGGAAAGGTCAGTTTAGTTTAATCAATTCATTATGAATTGTGAAATAGATAGCAACAACGATAAACATTAAAAAAATTCAAAACTTGATATTAATAAAACAATATTATCGGATTGGTGTGGCTGATACATGATGTTAATATATAAATAAAACACAATGGTGTGAGTTTCACAAAATATTTAATGTTGTACTGCAACAATTGTTTCGCCACACAGTGGCTTCATCAGGCAAATGAAAAAACTGAAAAGAATATTAATTGGAAAACCTTCCCATATATTGCGATAAAATCATTTTATTTATAAATGAAGAAATGGGAAGCATTCTATAATAATTTTGTATTCACACTTATTCGAAAAATTATATAAGAATGAAACTGTTCAAATTTTTATCTAAAAGACTGTGCATTTCTGAATAAATTTTTTGTTCGATGTTGAAAGTGGAAATGTGATGGCCATTTCTATTTATTATTTAATTGACGAAAAGTCATTTTGACTGTCAGCAGTCACTAAATTTCCAGTTTCTTCCAAGTCACATTCTGGCTCTAATTAGAATTCAAGCATGCAACTTGACAAAAAAATATCACAGAAACATTGTAAACATTGTTTATTTTGTAGTTCTGTAGTTATATATATATATATATATATATATATATATATATATATATATATATATATATATATAAACAATCTTTATTAGGCTATCGACCCCATGGGGTCTTTCCGCCTTTGTAGTTATATTTTCTTGATTTAACAATATTAAAACACTCCACCCTTGTGAAATGGTAGTTTTTGTGAAAAAAAGGCATAAAGGATGATTTTTTGTTTGATGTGACGAAAAAGAGACAAGAAACCTGTTTAATTTCAGTTATCGCAGTTTGTGCTGGCTTCAGCTTCAAGCAACGATAACCACTTAAATTTATTTAGTGATAACCGTTTGTTTACAAGTTGAATTAAACAATTGAAGCAGAACGTCGACTAATGTAATTTATTCAGTGGTGCAATCCATATTTATGGTGAGGTAGGAATGTTTGTCGCGATAACTTGTTCCATATTTTATATCGATGCATGCATATGCTTTAGATAAAGTATATATTACGTATTTATCACAAAGGCGATTTTTGCATGAGTAGCAATTTGGTGTCATCAATTCAAACGATAAAATGATACTTTATTTAAATGACACAATGTAAAGCTATTTTAAAGAAAACTGAATGGTACGTTGGAATTTTCTGGCACAAATTAATATTGTGTAAATGAATTGTAGGTATCATATTTTACTTAGTAAGTTTAAAATATTTTACATAGTATTTTAATTGCAATTGCATTTATTGGCAGCTCTAAAATTTGTCATTCACATCTTACGTGTTTACACTAATGTTAGTAACATGTGTTGCTAACAAATGTATACTTCCCAGCCAATAAGAAAGACGAGATCACCAGTCTCGCCTTTCTTATTGGACTTTCTATTGCTTTAAGCTCATTTGAAACTTCCTCTCTCAGTTTGACAATGCAATTGAGAACTGTCAAAATTTATTAATGTGAAAGATTTTAATGGCTAGGTAGGCTCTTTGGCTATTTTGTCTCATTTAACGAACTCTCTATCTTTTGCCATTTACGAGATCCCCATGTTGAGCACAATAACTATGACACCCTGTATATTATGTTTTTAAATTGAATCAACGTTCCAAAAATAAAATATGTGCAAATTACATCACTAATAATTCAATTATGTGATATTTATATTAGCATTGAAATTTCGTTTTACCTCTAATAAAACTGTGGTTAACAAAAAAATAAATAAGCTCTTGTTAAAGCATTAAATTTGTGGTAATCTTTTAATGCTTCAAAATACTACTGTAATAATTAATTGACCATGTTTTTAATACCAAGGCCAATCTGAATCAATCTACCTGTTTACGCTTTTTCGTTCGTCTAAATTTCATAGTTTAATTCATTATTATTTTCAATGTCTTACAAAATGGAACTTTCATGTTTGAGCATTGACATAAATTAATATTATAGTTTTTTCCATCATATCTCTATTGACATTTATTATCTGATTCATTCATTGGAATTTCCGATAATTTTAGATTATATAATAATTTTATTAACACTGACTGATTTTACATTATAACACATCATAAAATATATAAATAAATATTGCAATTTTGACCTTGTTGGTATAATGGTAATAATTACATTGACTATAGTTTCGGCCATACTAGCTGGTCATTATCGAACTTATATGCATAATTATAATTTTAAGTTTGTTGGTATCACTCTTTATTAATTACAGTGAGTACAGTCTCAACCACATTAGCTAGCCATTATTGAACTTGTATGCATAATTAGAGTTATAAGTTCGATAATGAGTAGCTGGTGTGATCGAAACTATAGTCACTGTAATAATTAATAAATACAAACAAAGTTGACATTGCATTACTTATTTATATATTTTATGATGTGACATTACCTAAAAGCCTCCAGCGCTAATAAAATCATTGATTATCAGTTAACTGACCATGTTTTATTAGAAAGTTACCGTGAATACTTACTATTTATTATTTTGCGTTTATTATGTCCACATTCGCCTCCTTACATTATTTTTTTAATTTTTACAAATATAAGAGTAAGTCGTAAGTCAGATAATTGATAAATCCTTGTAAATCTGTACAAATCGATTCATTTTCACATATACAGGGTGATTCATAAATAAACACAAATATGTGGCATGTTGGTCATAAAATTCTGAGTAGAAAATCTTAATACATATTAAAATATTGTACCAATCTTTTAGGATATGTACGGGGTCTCCATAGCTTGAAAATGAAGTTGTTTAATTAGTTATTTAGTTTAATAATTAGTTTTATTTTCAATTTTTTAAATTTCATTTTCTTTTTTTTTTTTAGTTTTTCATTTTTTTATGTCGCAACATTTTGGTATTAAAATTTTCGACTTTTTTAGTTTTAGTTATTTTCTCAAATTTGATTCCAAAAAACAAACACGCTAGGATAAAATGTAACCAGTGCAGGTTTGTTTTATTATTTGAGACAAGGTAGGTAATAGAATCCAGAGAAAATATTGAATTTTTTTAACAACATTCAAATGAATAAAAATATGGCCTTGTTTTAGTTCATTCATAGAGAAACGAACTAAGAAACGTTTCAATTATAATAATAAATGGACAGCATTATTTATTTTCAATACACAATAAAGTGCATAAAATACGGTATCAATTGAATAAAATAAACGATTAGCAAAATTGTTCCTTTTCTTTAACAACGAACGTTTCAATTATGATAATAAATGAAGTTAATTATAATGATTATAGGTTCACAATCTACAGCGAGGTGCAATACGTTATCAATTGAAGGAACGAAACACCAGCAATTTATTTTTTTACAAGGCACAAATATGATATTTATTTCCTATTAAGACTGGTTGTCCATAGAATTTTTATATCGTTAAATAGTTAAAATCTAGAAAATACCGGTTTGTGTTTTCTAGATTAATAGGAAATAAATTCTAGAGTAACAAGCCCTAACCCACTACACACACTTATACAAATCACACAGCAGAAGGTTCGTCGATAGCCAGTTAGGGATAATATCCCTAACAAATTCGGTCACTACTACTAGGAAATAAATAATAAATAGGAAAGACGGAAAGACTCCATATGGGGCCGATAGCCAATAAAGATTGTTTATATATATATATATATATATATATATATATATATATATATATATATACGAAATAAATATCACTTTATAAACTGCATGGCATATAAAGTATATTAAATCTCGCCAAGTGCTTAACCTCATTTGAAAGATCCTCTGTTAGTGTGACAAACGATGAAATTGGGAGCTGTCAAAATTAATAAAAATGAAAGATTTTGTTTTGGTCTCTACATAATATTTTGTATGCATCTCTGGCATTTAATTTAATTAAACCTCAGACATTAAATATTAACGTATTATAATAATAATAATAATTTGTCACACCACAGGTCATACGCGCCTCATTGTGCCCTTGATATATAAATAACTATTATCACATTACCAACTCTTTAAACTTCTCAATGTAACACATTATTTCAATTATTCAATTACATTCTGTGTTGTCTTATGAATTTGATGTATTTGTAAGTACATACATACTGTTGTTGTACAATTGAATTGGTTCGTACAACAAGCAGGACTTGCGCGATATGCAAATAAGTGTAGTTTAAAATGTATGCTACAAATTAGCATGAAGTTATCAGTTAATTCCTTATCTTAAAATTATTCTATATGTTATATTTAGTTTTATGTGTACTTCTGCTTCAAATGGAGTTTATGTATATAAGGTGTGAAGGAACGCTTATTCTTACTTGTGAGTCGCAAAACAATCTATGCTATAAATGTTTTTAAGGTTTTTTTTTATCACAAATATTGGACGGATTGTGAAAACTGTCTGTGTTAGCATATCTACTCAATTTCAACAATATCTGCTTCAAAATTGTTTGCATTCATATGCTGTACTACAGAATTTACTTCTAGCTGTTATCAAGATAATTGGTTCATTAAAAAAAAAAAAACTTACTAAAATATTGGACTGATATGAAAACTGTCTGTGTCAGCATATTTAATCCATTTCAGCAATACCTCAAAATTGTTTGCATTGATATGCTGCAATGCAAAATTTACTTCTAGTTGTTACCAAGATAATTGCTACATTTAAAAACATATTCTGTTATTATATAATATATGTAGATATAACAGAATACAACTTCGATGCCAATTTTTTGTCCTGCTTCTTTTTTGCGCTCTCTATTCTTTGCCCCATTTACACCATGTGCTTCTACTACTGTTGCAGCTCCTCTTCCTACTGTTGCTTCTCTTGCATTTATAATATTTTCCTTTTCACTATCTACTTTGTTTACTGCGACTGTTTAAAGCAGGGCTTCGAACCTGAACTTAACAGAAAACAAGAAAACTTATATTTACCGGAATGAAAACCGGAACCGAACATATAACATAACATAACATTAGATTTTCGACAATATTCAAAAAATTACATATTCAATTTTAGCATTCAATTCAATAAATTTTATTTTCAATCCTGAAAACCAGGGCTTTGAACTATAACTAAACCGAAAACCGAAAAAAAAATAGTTTTACAGGAACAAAAACCGGAACCAAACCGATATTTTTTTAACTTATACCGACCCGAAAAAAATATTGTTTCGAAGCCCTGGTTTAAAGAAATCCTAATAGAACATAAATAAATAAAACTGATTTTATTAAATCGTTTATATTGGAAATCTGTAATTAATATAAGACTATTTTCTATTTATGCTGGTTATTTTACAGTGTTTATTTTTATTTTTTCAGGACGAGAGCGACGCAATGTGGCTGAGTACTCACGAGGCAAGCGGCCTAGGTGCTGAGGAGGTGTGTGCAAGGTTGAGAGTGGACGTAAGGCAAGGGCTCAGCTGGCAGGAAGCAACATACAGAAGACAATTAGCAGGGTAAATTGCGAACCGGGTGAAATAGGCACGCAACTAACATTTCTGTCTTGCAGCTATAATGAATTTTCGGTGAAAGACGAAGATCCACCGTGGAAAAAGTATTTAGAACAGTTCCGAAACCCTTTAATTTTATTATTATTAGCGTCTGCTTTAGTTTCAATTTTTATGAAACAATTCGACGATGCCATCAGTATTACTGTAGCTATAGTTATTGTCGTGACCGTTGCGTTTGTGCAGGAGTACCGATCAGAGAAGTCTCTTCAGGAACTGACTAAACTGGTTCCGCCGCAATGCCACTGGTAAGTGCAGAGAGTAATTGCATGAATTATTTGTTGCATGCTGCTATTGTGGATCACGATAAAAGTACATTCAATTAGCATGTGGAGCGTGACAAGTGCTAATACATGCTAACGTAATTACTGGAATTATTCGTTCCAATGCAGCTGAGCAGTACAACATTCCAAACAATGTTTCAGCTTACGCGAAGGATCGCCGGACTCTTTCCTGGCCAGGGAGCTGGTGCCGGGGGACATCGTGATTTTAAATGTAGGCGATCGCGTGCCAGCTGATATTAGGCTATTCGAGTCCGTCGATTTGACTATTGACGAGAGTAGCTTCACAGGGGAAACCGAACCAGCGCAGAAGAGCGTGGCGCCAGTTGTTAGGCCCAATGGTGCCCATGCGTCCAATACAAATATTGCTTTCATGGGAACTCTGGTGCGGTGTGGCAATGGAAAGGTACAAATAAAATTTTAAATGGGGATTGTCAAAACATATTTCATTGAAGTTTACATAGAAACTTTGGAATAACATTAATAATTATTTCGATCATGTGATATTCTTGTAAATTTAAGTGTGAATTTGCTATTTATACTCTTTCCCATATGATCAGAAATTATAACAGTAAACAAATTTGTGTAGTGAAACGTTTACACAACTTAAATATTTACGTTGGGAGGATATCTCCCTATTCCCATTTCTATAAGCTTGCATGAGGGAGTTATAATGGGAAACAAAACAGTTACATATGTTAAGCACCTATTGTAAACTGTTTATATTCAACCAACTGCAGGAAAGACTGCTGTAGTAAATATGCATTAGCTTCAGTTTACTCCGGCTGTGAGCATGGAGGTCTCATTTAATTATCTTGGGGTTGAATATTCCATCGAAGCTTTTTGATTTTGTTAAAAACCGTTTTTAATTTTAGGGCATTGTTGTCAGTACTGGCGTTAATAGTGAGTTTGGCAATGTTTTCAAAATGATGCTGGAAGAGGAGGCTCCTAAGACTCCGCTGCAAAGATCGATGGATAGCTTGGGAACGCAACTTTCTATGTACTCATTTGCGATTATAGGTTTGATTATGTTGTTTGGTTGGTTGCAAAAGAAGCCGATTATGGAGATGTTTACTATTGGCGTGAGTTTAGCAGTGGCAGCTATTCCAGAAGGTAATAATGTATATCATAAAATATTACATTGCAATACTAATACAATTTTTTTTTACAGGTTTACCTATTGTAGTAACAGTTACGTTGGCACTGGGAGTAATGAGAATGGCTAAACGAAACGTGATAGTAAAGAAATTGCCTACCGTTGAAACGTTAGGTTGCGTGAACGTTATTTGCTCAGATAAAACAGGTACCATAACTCGGAATGAAATGACGGTCACGGTTTTGATAACATCAGACGGATACATAGCTGAATTAAGTGGGGCTGGCTACAACGATCACGGGCAGGTTATATTGCACAAATGCGATTCTCCAGATAAAGCCAGAGAAAGTGTCTACCAGCTGCTAGAGGTAAATGAAAAAACAAAAACAGTCAGTCAATTAATTCCGATAATTTAGGTTGGATCCGTCTGCAACAACGCAATCATACAAAACGAGTCTTTACTGGGGCAGCCAACGGAGGGCGCTCTTCTATCGGCTGCCATGAAACATGGGATGTACAACGTGTCGGACAGATACGTTCGGCTGCAAGAATATCCATTCAGCTCCGAACAAAAAATGATGGCTGTAAAATGCGTTCCGAAGTATGATAACGATAAGAGGGAGGTGTTTTTCGTGAAAGGCGCAATCGAGAAGATTCTGCCGAAGTGCACAAAGTACTCGCAAAACGGGATCATGCAATCCGTAAACAGTAAAAAGGAGCAGGAGTTTTTAGCAGAAGCGCACGAAATCGGCAGGAAGGGTCTGCGTGTCGTCGCAATGGCCAAAGGTACCACTTTACAGGAACTCGTGTTTATGGGCGTTGTCGGCATCTGCGATCCCCCAAGACCGTATGTCAGAGAAAGCATTACCACTTTGCTGCAGTCGGGAGTACAGGTTAAAATGGTTACAGGCGATGCTAAAGATACTGCCGTTGCAATAGGTAAGTTACTACCGTATTTTGTGTTAAGAAAGAATATTACATCAAAAAAATTGATTGCCACTACTGCTTTAACCTAACCTCACCCAACATAGCCGCAATACCACTTGTCACCGCATGATATTAATACATTACAAATTGCAGCACAAATGATTGGCTTGGATACTTTACACTCGCAAGTTTTATCTGGAGAGCAGTTAGACAACTTTAACGAGACGGAGTTGGATGCAGCGGCCCCACATGCCACCGTGTTCTACAGGGTTTCACCAAAAAATAAGCTGGCAATAGTCAAGTCACTGCAAAGGACGGGGCACATTGTAGGAATGACGGGTGACGGGGTCAATGATGGTGTGGCTTTAAAAGTTGCCGACATTGGAATCGCAATGGGACGTAATGGGACCGATGTGTGCAAGGAAGCCGCCGACATGATTTTAGTTGATGACGATTTTCACACGATAATGTAATTTGCAATTGTAACGATGAATTACGTTGTCGCTAATGAATATCAATGTTTTAGATCCGCTATCGAAGAAGGAAAGAGCATATTTTATAATATAAGAAATTTTGTTCGTTTTCAATTGTCTACATCTATTGCTGCGTTATCATTGATAGCACTAGCGACATTAATGGGAATTCCAAATCCTTTAAATGCAATGCAGGTAAATTATATTATAAAGCACATTGAAAAACTCAAAAACCAAAGTTTGTATCATTTTTATTCAGCTATTCAGCTACCAATATTGAACTATTACGATTACGAATGCCCATACAGACCATCTTAAATCAAATTAGGTTCTTAATCAAACAGGAATATGTTTCGGTCAATGGTCTGGAATTTGAAATTTTGTCCCACGATTTTCCCATGGGCAATGTATTTTTTAGTACAGTATAATCAATATGTTTTGTACAAATGTTATAAAATAATTATAAAAAAAATAATTTTCAAAACATAAGAAAATAATTATAAAAGAATTTATTTATGTAACCTTATGTGAAAATTTAATTTTTATATTAAGTAATTGTTAATTTAAAATATTATAAGGTGTGATTGGAATTTGAATGAAAATATTTGCAATCTTGACAGATTAATTTGTTTTATAAGGTCAACACTAATTTTCATCTGTGGATATTATCAGTGTAGCTTATCATTAAAAGGTCGATGCAATGATTTGTAGATTTTGTGGATAAATATTATAATGGATGGCCCACCAGCTCAAAGTTTAGGCGTTGAACCGGTGGAGAAAGATGTTGTTCGGCAAAAACCTAGAAACACGAAAGAACCTATGATAACTCGCAAATTAATTGGCAATGTTCTGCTGAGTGCAATCGTTATAATAGCTGGGACGTTGTGGGTCTTCAAAAAGGAGGTAATTACACAAAAAAAATTAGTTATTTCTTACTGGAAATATGTTAGTTGTTTCTGAACGGAATTATATTGGTTATTTGTCAACAGAATTATGTGAGTTATTTTTTAATTATGCTTTGCAGATGACTATCGCCGGTATTACCGCCAGGGACACCACGATGACGTTTACATGCTTCGTCTTCTTTGACATGTGGAATGCGTTGTCTTGCCGATCTCAAACGAAGAGTATTTTCTCTATTGGATTATTCTCTAACAAAATGTTCCTCATAGCCGTCACCCTATCGGTGCTGGGTCAGCTGCTTGTTGTGTACTTCCCTCCATTGCAAAGAGTATTCCAAACTGAAGCATTAACATGTTGGGGTATGCATATTATGTTATTAATGTCATAATTGGGTTAATTAATTATTTCCTGGTTTTATCAACATATTTTAACGAAGTTTTAAGCCTAAAAGGGATTAAAAGAGATTACATGGTGTCACTTACAATTTTAAATGACTTTTAGCTTCCAAATATCTGTTAACTTTATATGTTAAAAACTCTCCCTTTACAATTTTAAGGGCAATTCAAATTGACAGAAGCTTGTAGTCTTTATATTTAAATCTAAAAATCCATTCAAATCTAAAAGGAGTTGAGAGATTTTTAAGTAATCATGCGGTATTTTCGACCATTTTAAATGACGTTAAGTCGCTAAATGTTCGTCAACTTTAAATGTAAAAATTTCTCCCTGTATATGGCTATTTAGATTGACAAAAATTTGTAGTTTTAAATATGTTGCAGCTATACTAATGTGGTTCAAATTTTTCCAGCAAATCTTCTGATAAAGGAATAAAAGTTCGTTTAATAAATTCCATAATATGCTGCGCATTTTTTACTGTAGCTTTAACCTAAACATCATTATTTGAAGTTTAATGAAAAAGTCCATCAAAAGAATGGTTATTTCGATTTTTGTGTTTGATTTCATAATGCTTAATAATTTTATAATGTTGATTGACACATTGTATTCTTGCAGACATGTTCTTTTTAACCACATTAACCTCGTCAGTGTGGGTTATATCGGAGATTAAGAAATTGATGGAGAGGATCCTGGAACAACGCGGCAAGGGCAAACGATCGCCTCTAGAATATGTATGACGGCGGAGGGGGCCTGGGGCGAAAACCCGCCGCGACTAGCTGCTCCCCGTTCCTTGCCCCCCCCCCCCCCCCCTTTAGCTGTGGCCCCATAGAATGTGCAATATCCTAATAATCTCATTACGTACATCCGATTTGAAAATCGCTGAGATTGAATTGATTTTATTGCTTGCCCACGCTTGTATAAATTTGCGACACACATCAAAATATTGTACTATGTAAGCTATAAATTTTAAGCAACTGAACGTGTTTAATATAGATATTATTTGCAAATACTTCCATTATTAATTTTTGCACATTTTATTGGGTTTATATTTAGCAGCTAAATAGAATATAATGACAATTTTAAATTATTTTATTTATTTTTTTGTTATATTCATTACTCAGGCATTATGAACTTATTTATTGCATTAAATATTATTTTACAAAAAGAAAATGAAATACGAGTATTGCGTTATTGGAATACAAAGATTGAAACATCAATATACATTATTACATATTTTAAGAATGCATATCTTTTATTTTACCGTGTATTACTAAATTTTTCCCCTTAAAAAGTTGATATGTTTCGTGTCATGGGAATGAATGAATCATAGGAACAACCTATTTTTTGAGAATTAAACTTTCATACAAATTATGTGAGCAAGATGTAAATTAACCATTTAAGTAGAAAAATTGTAATATATTTACAAATTGTAAAGATACATATGTGTTGGTGTATAAATATACACGTATGTATGTACTATACTGGGAAACTTTCCAAATATTAAATAATAGCTTAATTAAGGGATCAACAATATGTTCCAATTTTATATGTATCTAATGTTTCCTTTATAACAAAAACTATTTGTCATACTATGTCGTACGGAAAGATATTCTACATATAAGGTTGCATGACTAGAAATGTGTACAACCCATACATAAGTGATACTATTTTGCATTTACATTCTTCGCCTTTTCAAGTTACCATACATTTTAAGCAAATTTATTTTATAATTGCAACCATTGAACGTTTTACATCAAGCCGTTAATATTTGTGGTTTGAAATTATATAAATATTATCATTGTTGTTACAATTGCATGAAATGGCAATGAGTACTTTACGTTACTTGAATTGGAATTGCTACATGTATATTATGTTAATGTTTTCCCATTCTCTGTTGCCATTTCTGAATTGCCTTTCAATTCACTTTCTTATGTGGATTTAGAGCTCTAAGAAGGATTAATATACACCTTATAAGTAGTAGAGCAAACCAAATGTATGTTTAACAAATAATCACTTTAAAATGTATTTAATACATAAAATAGTTCTGTGATACACTGTCTGTAAAATGTAATACTTTTGCACTTGCATAAATGGGTTCGGCTTATATAAATACTATGCAGCTTGTTCTCGAAGGATTTTTTCCACCATGTGTTTATATGACATGGAAATGAAAGTGAATGTTTGGAGTTTGATCATGTATGTAAAACTTTGTAAAACTACAAATTCATGGACGAATTTCCACTCTTTAACGCATCACGTACACGCAAATTGTGGTGTTATTTTATGGAGGCAGAGTTCATATTCATCATGAATAATCTGCCCCATTAAGACGACATTTGTTGACCTTTATAAACTCTAGCAATTCATTTCAATGTGGTTTTATATAACTTATATCACTTTACAATGCGCAAGAAAATAATGAACACGAACCAATTAGGAATATGACATTGGAATAAATTAACGTTGTAATAAATATATTTTATCAGCTTTATTATACATGTAAGGATATAGTGTAACATAATGTTGTTAATGTGAGATTTGTTATTTTGCACTGCAAGTTTATGTGTATTTTAAGGTATCAGTCTTATTGTGTCGTGTGTTTTTTTTTTTTCTGTTCAACGCAATTACGATGTACTAAATTCAAAATTGGCACAGCTCCTAGGCGTAATTCTGTTGAATGCTGCCTAGGATGAGTATAAAAATCCTGTGGTTGCACTATTAAGCATTGTTACTTTTTATAAATACCAGTAATAAAGAAATTATATGTAGAAGCGCATAGGCGCATATAAACAAATCAATTTGCCAATTACAGCAAGCACTCTTTGGGCAGCGACCTCATGCAGAGGTCGGCACTTTTCCTAATCGAATATAACGTTTTCTGGAATACTTTGTAAGATGTATTATGTTTTATGTGCCTGAAAAGTAGAAACCTTCAGATATATCAATATGATCGCGTTTTCGATAAGAATTGAAAAATAAGCTCGCAATTGAATATTACAAATTCAACTTAACAAAAAAGACACCAAATTCATATGACAATATTTTCTTCACATATTCATATATATTTGCCGGTTTTACAATGTTGACCTACACTTAACCGGGGAACCATTAAAATATAAACAATTTGTTATTACGTCAAAAAAAACTACAACCGTTCTTCAAAACATGCGCCACTGAATTGCGAGGGTTTAGTACTTCTTGGTAATTAATTTGTAGTCCATTCACACGTATAAAACCATGTTCTCAATTTACCGCTAGATTTGGATTTGAAAAATTCTCATTCTCGCATTCCTTTTTAACTAAACATCTCAATATTGTGACGTTTGATATGTGCATTTCTTAAACAAATAAACCATGTGAAAATTTACAATTACCGTTTAATTAAGCTTAGGCATGCACTTTTGAGTTGTTTGTATAACGGGCGTTTTGTGAATTTTGCATGTTAATTATGTTTTAATGTAGAGAAAATATGCCGTAAACACTTGTACACAAATTTACTGCTAACGTTGTAGATGCTATTTGTACAAAAATGGATGATTTTGCTTAAAGATGTGGCCATAATTTGTGTTAATTACAGTTACCGATGTTCGTTAACTTTGCAATATTTGGCATTTCTCCAAGCATTATCGCCAAGTTTTTTTATCTTGACACACGTACAGTGCGATCAATAATGTGATGTTGATCAAATTTCTCGGGGATTTTGTATGTCAGTTACTGGGTGTGCACTTCCGTTTACTGAATGGAGCCCTGTGCTAGCGACGTAATGGTTGTACGACTGCTCAGTGGAGTAAATGGAAGTATGTTCGGAGGTATGACTGTCTGCTACCTAAATGTTTAAATTTTCACAGGAAATTTGAATTTGAAATACTCCAAGATTAAATTATTATATTTTTGTTATAGTATCATCCATTTTGGATATCAGTTCTTATTATATATATTTTTTAAGTTTAAGGTTTTATCCATAAATTACCAGTTATGTATTTAAGGTATTATTATTAGGTACTTACTGGTAGAATTATTTTAATTTTATTTTGCCTGACTAGTTTCAGTTTCTAAAAAAAAACATTAGAGGCATGATATATGTATTTTAATATGTTTATTTCAAAATTCAAATTGATTACAAATATTTATTATAAAAATAAGAACAAGATTTAAACATATTAAAATACATATATCATGCCTCTGATGTTTTTTTTTTAGAAACCGAAACTAGTCACGCGAAATAAAATAAAATAAAAATAATTCTACCAGTAACTACCTAATAATAATACCTTTAATTATATTTTGTATTTTATTATTTAAGAAGAAAGAAAACAATAAAACATATATCAAATTATATGTTTAGGAAAAGTCGAAGACTTGGGATAAATCAATATTAGCTGTATTTTGGCAAGAATTGACGCAATGTCGGCTAATGAAACCATTAAATTTTTGACGAGTAATTTGAATCGATCCCAAACATTGTTGATCGCACTGCACAAAACGGAAAGGTTAATGCTAATAATTTTTAATTGCTTTTAAGCCTTGTACAAAATGTTGGTTTTTAAAACACCATGTTTGTTGTGCTGTAATACTTCTTGCCATGCCTTAATTGCTGCGTTTCTACACTCCAAGAAGTGTACTTGTTAAATAATATATCGATGGTTACTAATAATTGGAGGATGTATTCACCGGTCCACAAGAAAAATGTATTTCGAAATTAAATGTGTGTACTTGTGTTACTTTGTAATAAAAATTAATGCAGTAATGGTGCTTTTATGTGGAAATAATTTATGTACTACGTGCTTGTTTTGTTTATAACGAGAAATGTAGAAAAGTGCATGGCCATAGTTTTTACTTCGGCTTTGATATGTGTGTGTAGCATATAAAGGCGTACTAATGAGGTCACTCTCAACCAAGTTAACGAACTAAATAGATATTATTCTTCTGAGTGTTAAAATAGAACCGTTAAACAAATAAATTAATGTATCTGTAGTTAATAGGTACTTGGTGATACATATTTATTTTAAACATTAAATAAATTGATGTCAGTGATCACAAAACTCTTCATTTCTTGAAATTTCGTTTAATATTTTTGGATCATTGTTCTTAACATAAGTTTTTGATAAATAAAATTGCGTTTATTGTATCAATGTTTAGTTGAGTCATAATCAGTCTGATCCACAGGCTTTCGAAGTTGGTAACATACAAACTAATTTTGTTCACAATTCAATTTATTTTTGTGCGATTTCATTGTTGCTTTACATTATAACATTATTGTAAAATGTGTAACATTTACATTTATGCTGTACACGTGATGAATTTTCTGTACAACATAGAATAATGCTACAGCAGCGCCAAAACACGCGAACTTTATACGTATGACAAAAACCGTTAAAATTATTCAAAATAATTATCCACAACTAAAAGTTAGCATGTGTAATTAGTAACGAAACAATATTTACTTAATATAATGGTGCAGATAATGATATATAATAAATTAAATAGTAGGTTTATAACCAGGCAACTAAATTTACATATTTTGAAATCGCGTTTTGCTTTTATGTAAATGTATTGGATTTACACGTAATTACAGTGCAATTTGAGCCCCAATGCATTACATACAGTATGCGCCAGAATTTTAAGCAACCAACCTCATGCATTGGGCTGTATTCAGAACGGGGAATATGTCTGAATGCCTAAACTTCAGTACTGTTTGTTCTACCGTTCTATCTTATATAATTTTATATTAATAGTGTAGTATGTTCCTTAATCAACAGATCCTCAGATTATCTGAGTGTCAGTATGTGTTGGTTCATTTAGCATTAACCAGGGTGCACCACGAGGAGGCGAACCAACATTACACCCCAATTGATCTGAAGAAAAAAGAACCAAAATTATAATACAAGCATAACTAACACAAAATATGTATTCTTAGAAAACCTCCTCTGGAGGAAAAGCATAATGTGTAAATCTGTAATAATCCTAGATCATTTTGAAAATAAGTACCTATTTAAAAATTTACTGTTATTCATAAAAAAATAAGGTTTAACGGAGGTTTAATCTTAGTAACCTTGGTAACCATTTGTAAAACACAGCTAAACTGCCGCTAAACCACGGTTTAAATTTTTATGAATAACACTGTAGGGGTCTAAAATGATAGTCACTACATCTCAAATTATTTATTAATTCGAAAGTGGATCCCTAAACATATTTCTCCTTAAGTTTCCCATGGAGCACTACCATGTTTAGTCTCTGAGTGCATCTCGTACCTCTCCAAGCCATCATAGGTAACACACTCACACTCTTTGCAACTGTAGGGTCAAACAACATTGATCACTACAGTCTCTTCTTCCGCCTTAAATATACAGCAATTGCTCTAAAACAACTGGATTTAGGAAATTATAGATATTTAATGAAGTCGATTGCACCTCCTCTTTATCACTGTATTCAATCAAATTTGGTTGTGTTTTATGATTTGAAAAATGTGTGTGCAATTCTGAAACCCAAGATGGAAACAGATGGTTTTAAAGTAAAAGTTTTGCAATTAATACTTAAAATTAGTTGTAGTACAAATGCATATCAACAGTGATCAACAGTAACGGTCAAAGCAATCTTAATGATTACAGCCTTAACATTATTATCTTCTCCTAAGGAATGACAAGTACCATTCGATAAGTTGTTTGGATTAGGTTTGGTTATATCGGCATAATTCTTCTATCCAGTATAATCTTCTATTAGCATTTCCATTTAAATTTCACCGCGACAAGAAGCTCACAAGAATGTTCATAATTAAAACAAATCTAGTTCCATTTTGTATTACACAGCTGGCAACAACACTACAAAATCCAGCATGAACCGTCAAATCTCGGCACAATTGGCTTCTTTCGAACATAAACCGTTAAACCAACATAAATATGATGAACTGTTTGTATAAATATATGCATGCTGATGAAGGACAGTATTCTGGATATGCGTCTTTAAATAATTATGGCTGCAAATGCTATTCTTTCAGCAACAAAAAAATTAAATTGCTGTAGTACAATATAACCAAATTACCTTACAACCATCTGATTAATAATTTAAAACGATTTATAAATTTGATTTAAAAAATGGACATTCTGAATCGACTGCATTCCATGGATCACTCTCCTCTTCAGCAAAACGGTTTTGTTCGGCTTTAACCTGTACTTCTGCATCGGCAACATATTCAGATTTAAAAGAAAAATCATTGTTAATGTATTCATGCAGCCTTCTAATGCCCACCAATTAATGAGCACAAAAGTACTTGCATTATCCTTAGAATATATTGAGTGCTCCTGCACCGTCTGGTTCCGAATAAAAACAAAACAATTTTTGTTTTTTTGGCTTACATTTCAACAAGTAAATTTGGAGGTTATAGTAAAAATTGACCAACAATTATCCATTAGATTATCCCATTATAAACCAAATAAATAGAAAAGAAGTGTTCCACATTATTATTAGACAATCAGGGGGCGTTACATGTTGCGATTAGTTAAATGGGGCCTAATTAAATGTAAATTGTGTTTAATTTGTGACGCACGACATTGACAGATATAACATGTCGAACACGAGCCCAGAAAAATAGTTTGTTCAAAGCTAAATTAATGATTATACCATGATTGTGGTATTAAAAAGATCCATGCTGTATCGCAAATTCCTATAAGTAATAAATTTGGACTAAATAAAGCTATAATTCTCGTAATTATAACTTTTTCATAAGAACAATTTTGAGTTTGTTTTTGTACCGATAAACTGCAAATATTTATCCAGATTCGTACAAGAACAAATTTAAAGATTAAATAAGAGAAAAAAGCGGGACTGAATATCAATGAACAGTTACGTGACATGCGCATTCACAGCTGACATGTAAAAATACGATTAGTTCGTAGTGGGGAAGATGGCAGCGAAAATTAACAATCTTGACCCTCCATCGTCAGCCAGTTCTGATAGGTAATTAAACGATATTGAGTTTTCGGGAGTTGTGCTTGGAGTGTCTCTAATACAGCGTGAAGATGAATATCTGTAAAACATTTCGACCGGTCTCTGTCTACGCAAAATCATCATGCATGCAGCCCCACATGTACGCAGCAATTTCTTATTTTTCTTTTATACTTTTGTGTCGTCTCTTCTTAATATTTAATGTTTTCTCAATGGTAATAACCTGCCCGTCACTCTGTGGTGGGTGAATGCCCTGTGGTGACTTCATTTTCGCCAGAATGCACATGGTTCCTAACCTAGAAACGTTTTCCCATTATCTATATTTATCCCCATAACGTGGCACCCTATTTAACTCACCACCATGGGTTGCAAGCGAATTGAGTGGATCACAGATATATTTAACAGCCGTAAACAGCTTATCAAAGAATACTGACCTTTTAAATGTATTTTGCGTTGTCCTTGCACAAGGCCATCTCATTTGTAATTCGTATTGTTAATTACCATTAATAAACAAGTCCGTAATTAAATAATTCGTAATTACCACAATAATTAGATTTAAAAGCATTTGTTGCTAAACTAACAACGAAATTTACACGATTTTTTATCATTGAATTATGGAACCATAAAATTTGATTAAGAAAATATGATTCAGTTTATCGTCTTCATTGTTTCATATATTTACACGTTTTATTTTTAGAAATTAATCAGTTTTCTTGGAATTGTTGAGTTATTGTTTTAATTTCCATAAAACTGTCATTAAGATGGAGTGTTTTGACTGCAATGTGTTAGCAACAAATTAGCACAAAATAAATTATAACCTTATAAACAATGGCCAGTACTTATTAGGCCAGAGGAGTGTTTTGAATACGAGGTATTGGCAACAAATTAGCGTAAAATAAATTATAACCCAATAAACACAAAATTCTGGCCAAGCAATGGCCAATGCTTATTCGGCCAGACTCTTATGTTTATTAGGGACTAATACTGGGGGTTTTGGTTACTTTTTGGTATTTTTACAATAGAATAAACCCAGCTACTTTTTAGTATCAATAAAAAGTAGTAAAATCCACATGGCTCGGATGCATTCACATGCGTGATATAGTAAATTATTTGCTACCCTTTGAGACCACATTGACGTCATGTTTCTACTTTTGATGCAATATTCGTTGTTATAATATACTATCACCGAGGTTTTACACTATTAAAGTCATTTTGATCAACTATAATCTGTCGGGATAAGAATATTGTCCAATAATAATCTTAATAATAGAAAACTTATATAGTCAGCCTCGGCAAATTATTTGCAATTTTATTTTTAAATTCTATTTACGACACAGCTTGGATTGTGGTGAAATTTCGAGATTTGTTAATCCATATGATCATGTTCAAACTGTATTTAAGTAAATTGGTACAAATGCTCTTCATGCTGTGTTCACCTGAACAAGATGGGAAGATGCAGATTCGAATCTATAAATTATAATAGTCGCAAATAATCGGAGAATATTTTTAACTTTTTTTATTTAGGGAAATCATTTTGTCACGTCCTTTTAGGGATCCCCACGTTTTTCCTTTTTCCTATTTTTTCCTTAAGTTTATGTTGGTAATAAACCACCTAAATGTCATTATTTTGAATGTGAAACGATAGTGTAATTTTGGGTGTTTTTTGTTTGTTTGATTTAACGTACAATTTTTAATTTAACAGTGTTCGTCCTGATTCGTGATTCATATTTGCAATTATATCAATTAACATTCAAACACAATTTAATCTTACCCTGACAGAAACGATAGAACATTTTACATAATCTTTAAAATATGCAGAATAATTGAAATTCTAATAGAATTATTGGCAATTTAATTTCAACTGTAATGATTGAAATATGACAGAAACATTAAACTACGATAATTGAACGGAATAATTAAAATTTTGTCAAAAATAATTGAACAGTTGACAGTAATAATGGGAATCTTGATAAAAATAATTGAAGTTTCGACAGAAATGTTTGATATTGTGACAGAAATAGTTGAAATCATGTCAGAATATTTAAAAAAAATAGTTGGTATCTTCATAAAAATAATTGAAACTTTGACAGTAATAATTTAAATCCTGATAAAAATAATTTAGTTAACTGTGTACATAGCTTACACATTAGGGCGGAGCGGAAAATATTTTTTTTTAAATGAGTTGCCCTGGGGGTGGAATAGTTGCCTTTTCATGTCAAAATAAACCCACAAAAAATTCAACCGTGTGCGATGATATATTCAGGTTCTTTTTGAAAGTGAAATTTTGAAATTTTAATTAAAAAAGCCCTGATTTTTTAATTTTTTTTAGACCACTTATTAGCGCTAATGCCTAAAGATGGCGATGGGATTACCAACAACAACAAAAAAAATTGAACCATTTAACTGTAAAGCAAAAGTGCCTGGGTCCGATATAATTACCCTTTTACCGCAATATTAGTACAAACAAATACAGTTCTCTCCTGCGCCGTCTTCAATTCGACTTGTGTCACCTCCTCGTGGTGGATTCAGGGTTGTTTTCATTTTATATAAAAAAAAAACAAGCAAAGTGATGTATAGCTAAAATTAACATTTTTAATCCTATTTTTTACATTTTTAAGAATAAAAAAGGAACCTGAACACATACACATCTAAAAAAAAAAAAACAGGTGCATTTGGTTAATCAAAAGGCAACTATCGCGCACCCAGGCCAACTAAAAATTTAAATTTTCACCAATATAGTAGCGCTCCGCCCTATTACACATATTCTTAATTATTTAAGAGATAATTAATAACACATGGCTTTATCGTACTAATAGGCAGTGCAATTATAATCAAGTTGATCAAGTCAAATCAACTACTAAAAACAATCTAATTTACTCTTGAAATCCAAAGATCTGTAAATATTACGGAAATTATTAAATGTGGCAAGTTTCAACAAAATCTGAGTAAACGTATACTCAGATTTTGAAGAAGTGTAAGAAATTTATCTTTAAAATAATCTTTGCTGAAATTAAACTGAAATTGATCTACATGTTTTCAACAATCCGATTTCTGGTTTTAAAAGTTAAAGAAGGAAGTACTTGGAAACACTATTATATTTATATAAAGTGTTATAAAAATAGAAATTGGGCCAAGTCTAATAATTCCACCTACAATTTCCTTGTCGAGTTTGAAAGTTAATAGTAAAGAGAGCATACTTAAATATTCCGTGCATTTGAATGTCAGGACTTTCGACCATTCGAAACTAGATAATTCCATACGTCAAACGTACCAACAATTCTCGAAATTCCAAACCGGTTTGTCCTTCAGTTTACAGTAAATAGCAACTGTTGTTTAGAATTTATGAACCATTTATAATTCCACTGTTTCTAGCCCACAACATTATACATATTATATTATTATACTGAACTATTCGCGGCAATCAAAACTGTTACAGTTAAAATGTTCTTAGGTGAATGGGATGTGTCTGATATTACTATGGACACCATATTAATTAATTTGAAAGACTACTTATTACTCTGTGAAAATTTCAAAATTGTTTGAAGCCTTGTTCAATCCAACAAAATAATGCTAAGATCTCCATTAAGAGTTATCCTAGTTTTTTTTTTCGCGCATAGTAAATAAAATCAATATATTTATTATTTCATAGCTTATTGAGGTTATTGGAACACGTTAACAAAGCGGAATTTTCTAGTTCGCACAACAGACCATCTGCAAGTTAAATAAATATAGCAATGACGTCACCAAATTTGTTCCAATTATGTGTGACACACTTAAAATTGATGAAACAGTACTGCACATTCCTCACAAGAAGCCACATAACGTTGCTTTAAATATCTTAATTAAAATTCTCATTAATAATCCGAACATTAGTAGTTAGACTTTCGTGATTTTGCTAATATCAGTGAAAATTCTTTCGTCACTTTACTGGAGTGAAGTAGATTTACCAGACCGCCAAAAAAAAAAATCAGACAATCTAGATTTAAAGTTTGGGGAAAACGGTGTAATAAATAAGAATAAACTTGATTCCTGGATTACGCGAGGGATGTTTTCCTGACGCATCAAAGCATAAAAATCATCATATATGATTTCTCTTGTATGATATATTGATATATGGCACTTTATTCCGAATCCAGCTAAAATCAATACATCACACGTTGAAAACAAATGTGTCACTATACAAAAATTGTTAAAAGGCCGTTTTGTTATATAATTTTATTTTTAACCTTAGTGTTAACAAATGAATTTAAACAATCATAAAAATTATCATTAATAGCAAACTAATTGCTATAAGCAGTATATTGATGGTAATCTTTTTAGGACAAAATAAAATCACCTAAACTAAAACATTCTCTACTGTAAAATTTTGTGTCACTTTTGTTTTTAACATGTGATATAGACTTCAGGATGACAATAAAATCTGGCAATTGTCTGTTGATTGTTAATGTTAATTCGCTGCATATTAATCTATACAATGAAAATATGTTTTTTAAGCAATGCTGCAAGTGCATAAAATGAAGGTGCACAATATTGTTGTTTATTAAAACTAATTTAGAAACTGACGGCACTGTTCACACGTTCTTAAAACATAACAATTACATGCCAATTATTTCTTAACCTAAGGGACTTTACATTAAATCTGGGGCAACAAAAAATGGAAAAGATTTTGGGCTGCAATATTTTAACAGTAGGAAATCGGGACGAACAAATTTTGCGGGCATATATTCTATTGGAGAGTTGCCATCTACACTCGGGCAGACTGCGTGTAATTCGGCCAAAGATAAATTCGCTCGCTCCAATCTTTGGATAATCATTACTGCTAATTAGAAAATAAATTGGTCCTTGCAATTAACGGTATTCTGAACATGATTGACCTTGATGGCTTGCCAAAAAGGTGAGAGACCAAAAATGTTGACATATTTACTGCCAATATGCATTGGCAATATAATGGTGAGTAATATTTCACTGGAATCACTGTTCACAGAGAACGGTTTAACGGCTTCCAACAAAGCGGAATTTTGAACGAGTCATTACCTTTACAAAACAATCGCCTTTAAAACAGTCGCCACTAAATCTAGTAATCGAGTTTTTATCCATGTGCGTTCGGTCTAAATAAACAAAACGGAAACACGAAATATACCAAAACAATTTTTAAACCATGTCTGCAATGCAGAAACAAATTGTTCGCCAAAATTGAAAGAACACACTAACAAAATGTTTTAATTTTCATTTTGTTTTATTACTATTATGTCCTCGTCTAGACATGTAGCGCTAGCACTGTAGCTCGTGCTCTAGTTGATGATAATGTTGTAATGGCTGTACGTTATTATATTTTTTCGTTAGTTAAAGTTGAAAAGAAAATGCTTTGGGCTGACTTTATGTAAACAAACTGCGTCCATTAAGACGATATTCATTTAAATAGAAAATTACGACTCTGAACAAATTTAGTTAGTCGGTGAATTTAAGAGTTCATAACCATGGATTGGTCAATTTATTCGCCCTGTATATGACAAAATACTTGATCATATTTCAATATATTCCGCTACATTAACAAATTTTCGTAGACTTGTTCTAATTTTGACTCTTAAGAAACCATTCCAAAAAGCTAAAAATAATATTTAAGTGTGCACTTCAAATACTTTTATCTCACAAGTATCATGAAGTTGAATGAACTTTTCACGAGTTTTTGTTATTACAGTAAATTTATTTACCTCCTTTAATTTAATTAATCAATAACCACTATCGTATCTAACCTTATTGTTTCACTATACGTTATATGTTTAACGTATGTAAACTACATGTTTTACATTATCCTTTGTCCTCCAGATAATTCGAAAACTATTCTTGAACTTTTAAAACTTTTATAAATCATTTATTTTGTAATTTAAACAATCATAACCTTATTTCACTTTGTAGTGATGTTGCTGAAACCCAAGCAGATTTTTCCGAGGTGTTCCCTGATGGTGATGGGGATGAGGAGAAGAGCGGAGATTTCTACAATACACCAGCGTCTCCAATTACGGTGCCGTATTGCCCCAGACCTCCATCTACTGGTATGCAAAGTCATTATAGTTTTATAGTGGCTCGATATCTGCCTATATTTTGTATACTCAAAGATATCAGTTTTCTCAAGTGTCATCAACAAGTTACAAGCAAAGTTATCTAATAGTTTCACTAATGCGATAATAAAAATGAGTGATCAGTGCAACTTTTTTTTGTCCGACCGTAAAATAATTTCATTAAAAGGTGATCACGTTGGTAACATGTATGTTACAGGTTCTCAGAAGTCACCGAGGGCCAGAAGGCAGCGGACAACTTCTATTAACCAGTCGTCAAAGAAAACATCTGCGGAATCTATGATACGAACTCCACATCGAACTATTTATACAGCCGGCCGTCCTCCATGGTACAACAGTGCCGGCCAGCAAGTGGAACCGTTCGTCATAGGTGGGCATATGAAATTTTTAAATGATATAATAATAACAATTCATTATAATATTATTATCTTTTGTCTAATTAGGTAATGAATTATCTTTATAATAATATAATAATAATTAATAATAATAATGATGAATAATAATAATGATAATGATTGATCAATTTTAGGGATATGCGGAGGAAGCGCCTCAGGAAAAACTACGGTGGCCGCGAAAATTATTGAGTATTTAGGCGTTCCCTGGGTGACCTTGCTCAGCATGGATTCCTTCTATAAAGTATTAAATGAAAAACAGCACGAGAGGTCGGCCAGAAATGAGTACAATTTTGACCATCCTGACGCTTTCGATTTTGAGCTGTTGCATGAGACGATTCAACGGTTAAAGGAAGGCCGTAAAGTGGAAGTCCCCATCTATAACTTTGTCACACATTCACGAGAAGCCAGAACAGTAAGTAAAAGTTTTACTTTTACTACTTTATTAGGCTGATTTTGCAGAAATTTCTACAATTTTTGTACAATTAGCAGGGAATTTTTAGAATTTATTTAGGTTTAGATTTACAATAGCATTCAAAAACGACAAATTGATTTTTTTTATAAAACTCCCAGTCTATAGAAATTGTAGAAAATTCTATATAATTTCCGTGTAATTCTATGGGGTGTTTCAAATGAAACCGCTCAAATTACCATTTCCATCCACTGGATGGCGCTTGTTCAAAACGTTTGTGAAATTGTATAAAATGAGAAATCCTTTCTAAAATATTAGACATTGTCAGAAACTACTTGTAATGATAATTATCGTAATTGTCTTAGTTTTAGGCATTATTGGTCATAAGTATTTGGTTTTGTTCTAGAAAACAATGTATGGCGCCAACGTAATCATATTTGAAGGTATTTTAACATTTTACAATCCGAAAGTTTTGGATTTGCTGGATATGAAGATTTTCGTCGACACCGATGCAGATGTCAGATTAGCCAGGCGTTTGAAGAGGGATATTTCGCAGAGAGGCCGCGATTTGGATGGAGTGCTTAAGCAGTACACGTTGATGGTCCAGCCGTCCTTCAACCACTATATAGCACCATTAATGCAGCACGCAGATATTATAGTTCCTCGTGGTGGCGAAAATGAAGTCGCCATTCAACTCATAGTACAACATGTACATACTCAGCTGCATTTGGTTAGTGTTTGGCGCAGAATTAAATGAAATCTGTATGACTAAATCGCATGGTATTCTTTGTAGCGGGGATTTAAACTTCGTGAAGAACTAGCACAAACACAAAACTATATTGGGCAGCCACGTCCCGACACAGTACGCTTACTACCTCCAACACCACAAATTAGAGGCCTGCACACGTTCATTAGAAATAGGGACACACCAAGGGATGAATTTATATTTTACAGTAAACGGTTGATTCGCTTAGTCATAGAGTACACATTATCTTTAATGAATTTTATCGAAAAGGCCGTGGAAACGCCCCAGGGAGTTGCTTACAAAGGTAATAAAATCGTTACATGTTAACGGCAATCCCAAAGACTTCACTTACGTTGTATTAATATTGCTGGTATTCTGCAGGGAAACGAATGGATACCAATAAAATATGCGGCGTGTCTATATTGAGAGCCGGTGAAACAATGGAACAAGCATTTTCTGACGTGTGCAAAGATATTAGGATTGGAAAAATTCTGATTCAGACTAATTTTCACACTGGAGAACCGGAGGTACGCCACTAAAATCATAGCCTTCAATTACGTAACTTGCGTTTATTTTTTTAGTTGTTTTACTTGCGACTTCCGAAGGATATTAAAGACTTTAAAGTCATACTGATGGATGCTACAGTGGCGACCGGAGCGGCCGCCATGATGGCGATCCGTGTGCTCTTGGATCACGACGTTGCCGAAAGCAATATATTAATAGTGTCGCTGTTGATGGCCGAGTCGGGCGTTCATTCGATAGCGTACGCATTTCCTAAAGTGCAGATTGTGACGACTGCCATTGATCCTGAAATAAATGAAAAGTTTTATGTACTGCCGGGAATAGGTAACTTTGGTGATAGGTATTTTGGAACGGAACCTTCTGAAGAGTAAAATTTTCTGGTGTTTTCAAATGGGTTTAGGAAATTATGATAGTTTAGTAATTTATATAATTGTACTTATCCTTTCCAGTCTCAGTGTTAATTTATTTTTAGTGTATGATTCATTACTTAAATATCAAATTTAATATTGGTTGTGATAATAAACTTTGTTATCTTTTATATTGAACTTAGTCATATTGTGGCATTATTTTGTACTTGTTTTTATTAGTAAAGATGAGATCGGTTTGATTATGGTTGAGGGTATACATTTTAAACACAAGCTCTGTTCCTTTTTTATCTAATTTGTTACCATTAATGGCTATTCTAGTGCGTACAATGAATATTATACCAAATAGATATACGGTGTGGTTACATTTTATGTGATTGTGAAATAGTGGTATAAAATAGTCTCACTTTATATGCAAAAATTTAAACGGTGTGAATATTTATCAGATTTGAACGATGTGAGACCTCCAGAAACACATAATAGAGTTTTATCCTATACAAACACATATTTATAACCGTTTGTTAATATTACTATACATATTGACAAACTACTGTTAAAATAATTTTTAACTACATATTAAAATAGATCTAAACAATGTTTTTTATAAAATCATGTTTTATATCATTGTAATATATTTTATTGTGCAAATCATTACCGGCATTTTTATTTCATCTGTGCATCGACGTAACGATTCAGGACACATGACCAATGATCGGAGCGATTGCTCCTCGTGTGTACACTGCTCTCATTAGCTTTCTTCAAATACTCTTCACAATCTTCGAAAGCTGTTTCAGAAGCCATTAATTTTGCTCCCCAGCCCGACGAGAAACTTGAGTATCTGGTCTAAAATTAGCTTACAATTATAAATGCGATTATGTCACATTTGAATAATTACCTGAATGCTTTTATTTATTTGTGCGTCATTAACGAGCTTTACAGCAACTCTCAATGCTTTTGCATAAACATCTAATGCAGTAATAAACGATTCCATAAGGTCTCTTGCTTCAAACGGGCCGTTATGGTTGGGAACGTAAAACGTTAGACCACCGGAACCAAAGCCTCCATTTTCGATTACAGTTTTTAGTAACAGCGTTGCTTGTGATGTATCGCATAAATCCTCGCCTTTAACATCGACACTTCCCATTGATGTATAACTGTGAATCAAAGTTTTGAGAAAATAACTCACGACTGTCTCACAATCTTACATATTTGACATGTGGAAGTCGTGCCCTGGTTTAACATTGATCTTAAAGTAACGATCGTAGTTGTAGTGCTTCAGGAATGTTAAAGTGCTGAAAAAGGTGTCGTTATATTTGTTTGCGTCGGTTTTATTTTCGTGGACCGTCTGAACCAACAGCTGTCCCCTGTAGCCGATTTTATCGCGCTGGTCAATCATCATCTTCATGAACCGACTGTAAAATTTTATCTCCTTCTTCAAGTCGGTGTTCAGCATGTTTTCATAGCCTTCTTGCTCACTGGGAAACAAAAAGCATTCCGAATTCAATTTAAGAGCTATGTCCAAAGCCCTCTTCACTTGAAACCCAGCATGGGCAACGATGTTTGGATCAGAATTCGTACAGGCCCCGTTTCTATATCTAGGATAAAAGATTCGTCAGAACTTAAATACAGGATGAGCCTATTAACAATTAATTAATTACTTGCAAAGTGCTTAGATATTAATAGACATAGAACCATTGTATGTCCATTTGTTTATTAATTCCACTTCTGCAGCATGAAGTGTTGCCTCGGAGTTTGCGCAAACATTACATGTTCAAATGTGTAGTGAAATGCCTTATTTTAGAATTCCAATCTCTGAAGTGGGGCAAAAGACACAAACAATATAGCTTTCGAACTCCATAAAGCTCGTACCCAAAAAACATTGTTTTGGACATACAATGGTTATGCTTTTACCCATCGATATGTACCTATTATGGTTTTTAAAGTCGACACCAATCCACAACGGACGTATTCCCGTCTTCTGCTGGTATTCCAAGACGAGGTCCACGATTTGTTCGAAGTTGGCCTGCGTCTCCTCGAAGGTGTTGCCTTCCGGTGCGATATCTCTGTCGTAACCGGACCAGAATTTCACACCCAATTTCAAGCACATTTCGAACATGGCTTTGATGCTTTTCTTGTAGTTTTCTATGGTCTGAGTGGACTCGCACCAAGGCCTCTGGATGCAGCCTGGGTACGGCGTGAAGCACTGACCCAGGAAGACACTCGGCCTCAGCCAATCCTCTAGGGAACGTCCATGGACCCTTTCCGCCGCATTGTAGTACTTGTAATACAGATTGTCTTCCGCGGTACAAGCCGCATCTGGTTTATATTCGATTTTTCCAACTCCTGGAATAAGGAAATTAGACCAAAAACAATCTTACCAATACATGATTTTCTGTATGTATTAGCATACATACAATTTATAAATATCAAAATTTTCATATACTACAATGATTAATGGAGTCTGCGAATTTTAATTGGAAAGTATAACAGCTTTCCCCTGAAATCATATTCCGTACAAAGTTATTAAAGATTTTGTAGAATTTTGCAATAAATATAATGGAACGGGAAGTGTGTCATGGGAAAACATTGTTCAAAAAGGGCACCAAGGGTCGAAAAAGTTTAGAAACCACTGCCTTAGGTAAGGAGTAGTATGGATTATTATTATTGTAATTATTACCTTTTTAACTAAACATTAATAACTGAATTAGGAAAGATTATTATTAATGTCGTTATCTTTTTTATTAAACATTGATAACCGAATTAGGAAAAAGTGCCAGATTGACTACATCCCTGTAGGTTACAGATTTTTCGTATTTTTATTAATAGTAATAATAAAAATTCTTATTGCTCCTCCACCTGCAGAGTTTTATTAAAATTCTGAAAGTTGGTTTTGTTGGACGAAAATTATTCATTGATGTTAACCAAACCAAATTTTTGATTCTTTGGGATAACATAGAACCGGTGCAGATTTTTTTTGTTGGCCAGACTCAGTAATTGAATCCAGAGAAAATATTGAAATTTGTTAACAATATTTAGACATTAGATGTAATGTTATAATAAAAATATATATACAATCATAAAAGCATTTTGTAATGTTTCCAAATTTGGTTTTACTGCTTAAATTACTATTTTTGGACAAATTAATTTATTGTAATACTGAAAACACCATTAATTATGTGACAATTATTATTTTCGTGTATTTGTTTGAAGTTCTTTCAAATTAGATTTCCTGATCTTCATATTTGATTTTGTAGAATGAAACTTAATTTCTAGAATAAATTCAATTAATAATATTTTTTAAGAACTGATGTAACAGATAACTTTCCTGCATTATTATTATTTATTGAATAAAGAAAGCTTTCGTTGTTTTGTGCTTTATATTACATACCTTGAAAATTTTCTGACGTTTCTGAAGCCCTGACAGTTTCACGAACAGTCTTCTGCCTTTTCACCGTACTTGGAGCATACATTGTTAGACAAGAATAAACACACTTGACCATATATGCTGTTGAAGGAAGATTTATATAGTAGGATTTAAAAAAAAATCCAACAGAATATGCTTGACTCGGGTTACAGATGTAATTGAATATTTTATTGTACTTGATCAAAAGTGCAACAGAGTTACACTATGCGACTGAAACATAATACACCCTATTATACAATGAAACACCAGACTATTATTATATGGAGTAGTAGTGGGTCACATTTACCAATAAATAAATATATTTAGCTTTAAGGTCTTAAATAAATAGTCGTGATATATACATCTATCAAAAAATAAAATATATTTAGCAAAAAAATGTTCATAGGTGTCAAATCATTTTTAAATAGGTGGCTAATTTTGAGTACTACTCACATTTAACAACAATTTAACATATAAACATTTAATTACTACCTCATTTTTCTTTGTAGACGACATTTAGATTTGGCTTGACACCTTAGACAAACAGCCAGACTACTCTAAGTAAGATGGAGATTAACACCAGAGATAAAGCATACCGCAAACGAACTTGAGCGGTATCGTCGGGATTGACAATCCCGACGCCGGAAATCTGCCCTTTTTTCAGGGGTTTCGTTAGGCCGGGCGTCGTCACCTTGGTAATCGGCCGTCCCACCATGGAAAACTTGGTGGCCTGCGTTATCTTGACCGTCACAAGCTTCCCCATGTACTCGTCGTCCATAGGAAGCAGTACTTGCTCGTAGAACTTGTTGTGGCCCACGTAGTGCTTCTTGTCATGGGATATCTCGGTTACGAGTATCTCCTGTTCTTCGCCGACTTTGTGTCCGTATGGTTCGTAAGTGTAAAACAGATCCGTCAACTTTTTCGTGCGCGTCTTCACCTCGTTAGCTGGTATCCTCGGGAGGAGAGCAGCGGGAGTGCCCGGCCTAGGGAAAAACTGGTTTATGAATAGGCTCGGAAACTTGTACTTGGCACACAGCGACAACGTTTCTTCAAAATCTTGCTCGTTTTCAGTCGGAAAGCCGCAGATTATGTCCGTGGCAATTGTCAATCCTTTTATTCTAAAAATAACAAAAGAAACTGTAAATATGCTGCAATGGTATAATATTCTAACAAACACATGTCTCATTGTTTCACCAAACATTTGTATTTATTGAAATAGTAAGTAGTTTTTAAGCCCTGACATACAGGGTGTTACAAATTATACCACCAAAATCGCCATTTCCATCCACCAGATGGCGATTATTTAAGGTAAGGTAAGTAAATCTGGCAACTAAACCAACATTTAGAACAGGTATCTATAATATCTATTGGAATGCCATTAGTGTCAGTGTCATCAGTAATGGGATTAAAATTCATTAGATTTATGTCGAATCGCCACAATTTCTTTCGATATGACGATTCGATTCGATTCACAACATTCAAATCTCCTGTAATAGGGAAAGATAGTCACAAGGTGTAGAACATGAGGGTGAAATCAAAACGGAGGTTCGATACTATAGTTATCTCTCTTATACGCATACACAGCCTTGTTCCATCACCATTTCTCGGTGCGGTTAAATTTGGGTGCATTTGCTGACCTTGATAAATTTAGCTTGAGAATCTCTTACTGGATTTTCCATACATTTTCCGCTACAACTGTATATTTGTTTGTAACAATTTAGGATAAATTGTATATTCATTGTAATCTCAATCATATTGTAACAGCGTTACAATGTGAAAAAAAATAACTCCGTTGATGTTCTGAAAATATTATTGTAAAAATTAATTCACGGTGTTGTTTTCATATCAATTTTGTCTAGAAATATCTTATTTAATACTATTCTGCCATTGCACAAGTTTCAATGAAACGAAAAACTTGAATTGGAAATTAAATAAATACTCTATATTTTTAACAAAAATTTCAGAAAAAAATATACTTCCTCGTGCATAATCAATCAATAACATTTTTTATGAACTATAGTTATACAATTAATTGAAATCTAGAATAACCATTTAAAGTTCTTATTCAGTTGTATATGTATTGCAATGTTTAAACGAAAACAAAAATATTTACAACTTAATTTTATCATTTACAATAATACACTTCCATAAAATTATCACTATCTGTCTTCCAATAATTTTCAATGCTCACTGCAGGTGAGCTTGGTAATATATACTCTGATTTTTCTAAACTGGCGTGCACGTCATCAAACAGCTGTGCGATGAGGTTTTTTCGTACCAACGTGATTGTTTTCGAGAATATGCATAACAATAGTTTAAGAATCGAAATTAATCTGAAGATCATGTGTTACATAACACTGATCACCGGTAGTTATAAATAGGTAATCGGTGTATTAACCGCGGACACAATTTTCGCCTGCCAATCATGTAATAAATCATGTTATGTTGGCATCGGCGATATTTTCTCGGCGACGATGCCACATCTTTTTCACTAATGCTTCAAACTTCTTTGACGTCTAACTTGTTACATTTGATCGATTATTACAATGCATATTTTGTCATTGTAGATGGTAAACCATAACCACAAGATTGATATCTGTACGATAAACGGTAGAGAAGTCGATGAATTTGATACGAACCGCGCACTGTCGCACAAGATTGCACGGGCGCAACAGCTGATTGCAGCCATTTTTAAATACCCAGGACAACTGGCAACCTTGTAAAATTGTGCCATCATTATTATGATTATTATTTTGATGACGTGCACGCCAGTTTAGAAAAATCAGAGTATACTTGCGATTTTCTCAAGAATTCTCATGAATCACAAGTATCCAAACCTTATAAAATCAGTACACTACCTTCATGAACTTATGTGTTGATAACTTTACAAATGTTAAATGAGATTTTGCCACATTTTTGCCAGACCCTTTCGACATTCACTTCAACAATGAACTGGAATCCCACCACAGTTGAAGTTTAAGGATTAATAATAAATTAATGTTATTTCTGTTTTACTTGGAAGTCTTACAATCATTGCACAATTGAAACTCATTTTTATAAATGATTTCCGGGCAAATGTATTAGATATATGACATGTTTTAAATGGACAGTGAAATTTGGACACTTTTTAAATGATTGACACATTGCCTACTGACTACTGATTTTTACTCTTTTCTACAGAAAATTAACTCCATCTGATGGATGGAAAATGGCGATTTGGGTGGTTTAATTCGAACACCCTGTATTTACTTTTGAAGCTAAGAAAGGTGAGTATTAACATGTACGAAATTTTCTTTTAAACTAACTAAACCTGTAAACATTCATACCTTCCCTGTAGATAATTAACGACAAGTTCAAAATCAGCCCTAGAATACTCTCTCTTCATATCGGTCAAAACCGGATCGCTGCCAGATTGAACGGGAACATGCAAGAAGCTGTAGACTTGGGGATGCGCTAGTATCTTCGACATTTGCTCCAAATGCTCCAAAATATATGGAGGGTTGGTCATCCCCAAGCGCAACCTGCAACCCTCGGGTATAACTTTCACCAGTTCCCACAGCAGTTCCGGTAGACTCGTCCCAATATCTCTTCCGTAAGTGCCCGTGTCTTCAGACGTCAGCCATATTTCGACCACCCCTTCCTTGAAAGCCTGCTCAGCCCTTGCGACGATCTCGTACGGCGGGTAGCTACCGAGATCGCCGCGGGCGTGCTTGGTTTTGCAGTAAGTGCACTGGTTCAGACATCCCGTGTTGATCGCGATTATTTCAATCAGCGGGTTGCGCCGGACCTTGGGCAGCAGCAGCGAGGCGCCCCCAATTTTCCTTCCATTCTGCCTCTTCATTCCCAATAGCTTCACGGTGTTCCCCTTTAGAGTCTCCTCGACGACCTCAACGATGCGATCGATTTGCTGCACTCCGACTATGCTCAGGCCCTGGACGAACTGCGACTTGGGGGCGCCCTGCGGCACGCAGCCAGCCAGGACAATGTGCTTGCCCTCCCTTTTCGCCGCCTCGATCTCATTTCTGAAGTGATCCTCGGCAGGGTTCTTCACCGTGCAGCTGTTGAGCAGCCACAGGTCGGCCTGACCTTTCTCCTGCGTTAACTTGTAGCCGAAGGCGGCCAGCTGACCGGCCATATACTCAGAATCTGAATTGTTGTGCGCGCACCCCCATGTTTTCACAAAGATGGTTTGGGTTCCCGGAATGTCTCCGTTCACTGGAGGAGGTGGGTTGGTCGGCTGCTCTGTTCGCTTTCGGGCTCGCACTTTTACTGATTTGCGATTGTTGTAGCGCTCCTTAGGAGTTATGTCCTGTTCTGATATTAAATCTTCTATGTCTCCAAGCAATTCATTGCATTCCATGATGTATGATGTACTAAAATAAGGTTAATATGATAAGTGCAACGACTTATAAGAATGTCACCATTGCAATATTAATTTTAATAACGAACCTGTGCTGTTGTTGATATAAGTTGTCGCTTTATTAAATCGTATACTTTATATTTTAAACATTTAAATAGAATGCGAGTGTCACATGTGTCAAAAAAATGTTGTTACCGGGGTTGGTAATTGTATAAATCAGTTATTTTCGACTGTAAAACTAGAAATCAATAAATTCTAGCGTAAATATTGAACAATTTATAATATTTTAATCATTCAAAGCAACTCTACATTCATATTGCTGACTATTAAATACGAACGTACATTTTATATGACGCAATTACGAAGAAAATTTTCATTATGCAATGTTGGTAGTGATATAAATTCTAAGTTTTCGATGCATTGATGAATAATCAATATATGCATTTATATTGATTAATTGCCGCATATAAAAGGCGCATTTGTTTATAAATGCAATATATATTAAAAAAAATTCTAGAAATTACAATATTGAATATCTCCATAAACAAATAACAGTTTAAAATTCATGTAAACAAAAGGGTTTAAAAATAATTAAAGGGATTGGTAGCTCTGCGAAACGTCACATCCTTCCCTCTCCTAAAATTTCCATGAACACGGCATATCCCGTTTTACTCGATCACTTTTTCTTCAACAGTCGTTGGGTAAGTTGCTTCTATCTTAAAATATCTTCAACATCTCTCATGCTTGAATTTTTTCGAAGTGTTTGTTGCTGTACTTATAAGGTTCTCGTTATAATTATAGGTTTATTTTTTGTATTCTTGCCAACGTTTTATGGTTACATCATTCACGTGTTTAGCTGGTATCATTATAGGTTACATTTACAAATACGTAGTTTTTAAAATGTGTTTATTACGAATATAGCCCTTGGCAAGCCTTGTGTTTTCGTAAATAATATCCGGATCGTGTGCAATGTGTAATTCTATACATATTTTATGTGAAGTTTTACAACTACGATGTGTTTGATTAGTTTTGTTTGGGAATTATTGTCGTCTTAGATTGTTTTAAGTTCTTCATTTGTGATTATATTGGTACGCAATTGTTTGTTCTAATATTTTAATACTGCGTAATATAAGCTACCAACAGTTTTATTGAAATCTAATGTAATAATTGGGACTTTAGGGACAGGTACTTTGGATTTGTTAGCAATCCGTGTTTTGTCGCATATCAGATGATTTTCTCATGTATTTTTAACGAAATATCACGCTTATGCATTAGAAAAACATAACCTAGCCTTGCACCTAACCTAACCAAGCAAATATCTTTTTGCCGATTAGTCATTACATAGAATAGCAGATAATCTAAAACTACGTCACCGTCCATAAAATAGTCACTTCCTAATTGAAGGGTTGGATTCTGTTCATTCGGCATCGCAAATAATTCCTGCCAAACCTTAAGAATGTTAATTATTAGGTGAGATTTTATTGAAAACGCTGGTAGCTTGCATTGAAAGATTACATTAGACTTGAAAATGCTGTAATTTTTGCCCAAACTTTGAACGTTTAGCTAATCTGTATTGACTCATATGAGAGAATCAGAGAGTGTTGATAAACTATAATTATATTCAGAATTATGTCTTCTGGGGGGAGATTCTTCCCACAGCAATGAGGTGTTTAAAAATGTAACAAACTTCCGAGTGAGAAATTTATGACCATGTGTGTATGCATTCCATTATTTTCATAAATAGAAAGTTCATTTCAATTTCCAATACTGTTTTCAACAATAATTGCTACACGAAAGGACTGTTCTGTTTTTTTAATTCATCATACATCATTATTAAAGATTTAATTGTTGAGTGTCCTGTAATGGTTGAGAATAAACGGACAAGTTAATACTCAGTGTGTAGATGTTATAACGAGTTTAATGCTAGCTTTTAACAAAAAATGATATTTTATAGGATTAATGTATTAATATGTCCGTTTATTCCGGCCGAGTTACTTCATACATAATTAATTTCAAATATGGACGGCACATGTTTTGTTTGTCTCCACTGTAAAGTTTATATGGCTGCTGAATTGAATGACTGATCATTATTAACATCTGAAGTAGTTGGGCACATGTTTTTTTGTCACGGATTTATTGTTTACATGGCTGCACAATAATGTTGCTTTGACGTTCTAATTCATGTCACATAGTTCATATGAGGTGTTGTGAATACGAAAGGCGAACTTAACAAAGGTTGGGAAATTATGCATATTTTTTGCATCCAGGGAAGAGTCGTAGTCAAAAGTCGTATCCTCGGCGCCTCATATTATCTCTGCTGGGACTTTCATATGATCTGTCATATGAATTTACTGTCCGCACTCTATACATTTTAAGAGCCTTTGTGGCAGTTTCTTGAGAGTGCCATGCTTGATTTCTAGCGTAGATTTCTCTCCATATGCCAAGGTGTATAAGTGTCTATATCGTAGTGACAGTGAAATATAACACCAAAAGTTTAACGTCTGCTGTGAAAAAATAATTTGGGGAAACTATCCTGGGCAAATTACGTGCCCTACAGATTATAAAAATGAATTTAGAGACTAAAAGATCTAAAAAATTAAAATCTATACAAATTGCTACTAATGAAGCGATGAGCAAAAAACTGTTTTAAAAGTTTTAACACTTTTTATTTTAAAGAGTTTACCCATTGCATAGTTCAGCAAACTAGATATTGTTAATCACAAGTGACAAGTTTTATTTCAATTTAATTTCAATTACCAGTGAAATTACTAGTATTATTACCAATAATAATAACCATATAACTACCATGTAACACCTAAACCATATAATATAACCATTCAAACCTTCAAATAATACAAGTTAATTAATTTATGATTCTCCGAGGATGCAGTCCATTAGTGCGCCGTAAAACTAGCACCAATAATAAATATATTGTAAGATGAAATTATCAATCGTATTGAAATAATTCAATATCGTTTAGATCTGACCCCGACGCCACGCTCACATAAAACTTTTGTTTTTGTAGAGTGCCAGATTAAAATCTTTTTGGGGCATATTAAATCCCAATTAGGAAGCAGTTAGTTATTTTTGATGGACTAAACTGTGCCAAAAACTTTGGGTACATTCATATTAAAACTATTGAGTGATTTAAAATTTGCTGTGAATTTCATGAATTTATGCTAACAAGATGTTTAATTCTAGGAACGTACCAAGGGAACGCCTGCTGCATTTCCGAAAATGAAGATTGCTGAGAATAAAGGTAAGCAGTAATTTTTTTAGCACACGTATTTGTTTTTAATTTTGTTTGTGACCTTTTAAAATAAACAATTGCTGTTTCAAAATTCAGGGAATTTTATGTTTGTTTGTAACACTGATTAGAGATGCATCATTTTACTGGGAATCGCAATTGAAAAGTTCTACTAAGTTTGTCAAAATGAGCATATTTCTGTAAGATTTTACAATTCATAAATCATGAAAGCAATACACACAGAAGCCTTGTCGTACATGTACCATGTAACACCATAACCATATAATATAACCACAACCATAGAAACTGTTAAATAATAAAAGTTAATTTATTATTCTATGAGGATGTAGGCCATTAGTGTGACATAAAACTAGCACTAATAATAAATGTATTGTATGATGAAATTATCAATCAATCGTATTGAAATAAATCTTGTAGATCTGACCCCGACGCCACGCTCACATAAAACTTTTGTTTTTGTAGAGTGCCAGATTAAAATCTTTTTGGGGCATATTAAATCCCAATTAGGAAGCAGTTAGTTATATTTGATTGACTAAACTGTGCCAAAAACTTTGGGTACATTCGTATTAAAACTTGATTCGAGTGATTTTAAAATTTTCTGTGAATTTCATGAATTTATGCTAACAAGATGTTTTATTCTAGGAACGTACCAAGGGAACGCCTGCTGCATTTCCGAAAATTAAGATTGCTGAGAATAAAGGTAAGCAGTACATTTTTTAGCACGTATTTCTGTTTTTATTGTTTGTTTGCGACCATTTAAAGTAAAACATTGCTGTTTCAAAATTCAGGCAATTTTATGTTGGTTTGTTAACACTGATTAGAGATTCATCATTTTACTAGGAATCACAATTAAAATGTTCTACAGACTTGATGTTTGTTAAAATGAACATATTTCTGTTAGATTTTACAATTCATAAATCATGAAAGCAATATATACTAGTAGATAGAGCCTTGACGTAAATCTAGCATGTAACACCATAACCATATATAACCATACAAACCGTTAAATAATACAAGTTAATTAATTTATGATTCTGTGAGGATGTAATCCATTAGTGCGTCATAAAACTAGCACCAATAATAAATGTATTGTATGATGAAATTATCAATCGATCGTATTGAAATAATTCGTGTTATCTGACCCCGACGCCACGCTCACATAAAACTTTTGTTTTTGTAGAGTGCCAGATAAAAATCTTTTTGGGGCATACTAAATCCCAATTAGGAAGCAGTTAGTTATTTTTGATTGACTAAACTGTGCCAAAAACTTTGGGTACATTCGTTTAAAACTCTATTAGAGTGGTTTTAAAAATTACTGTGAATTTCATGAATTTATGCTAACAAGTTGTTTAATTATAGGAATGTACCAAGTAAACGCCTGCTGCATTTCCTAAAATGAAGGTTGCTGAGAGTAAAGGTAAACAATAAATTTTTTAGCCCACATATTTCTGTTTTTATTTTTTGTTTGTGCTTTTTTAAAATAAACAATTGCTGTTTCAAAATCTAGGGAGATCCATCATTAAACTAGGCAATCACAATTAAAAAGTTCCCCAGAGTTGCTTAAAATCAAGAAGCACATTTCTGTTGGATTTCAAATTCATAAATCATGAAAGCGATACAGACTAGTAGATAGGAGTCTTGACGTAAATCTAAGTGAAAATAAAATGCAAATTAACTGGCAATTTTTCCAAAAATTCAATCTACACAACTTAAATCTCCTTGAACTTACACGTTGGATTATATTAATCATTTTTCTTAGACTTTTTTTTTATGTAACAAATTTTGTGATGATTTTAATAGACAAGCATATGACATAATTAATCGTTGCTGAAAACATATTCTGACACTTAATATGGCAAAATTTGTATAAATTTAGAAAAATAAATTATTTTAATTAATCGTTTTTATTTTTAGGTATCCACCTGCACCGGATATTTTCTGTAGCCGAAGCATTTGCTCGCAATCTTTTTGAACCGATTCCTGAGCAGGAAATGCTGCAACATGAAGGTAAGGAATCTTCCCTAGACAGGGTGCTTCTAATTTGAATGACAATAGATTTTTGTTATTGGTGGAACCATATTAATTTTGGCGTGTCCCTTCACGGTTATTTGTTAGTGTAGAGCCAATAGAATATTTTAAATGAAGTTTCACATATAACCGTTGAATTATACCGGATTGATAACTTTGCGTGATGATTAGTGTTACCGCCCCAGGCTGAATTTAAGTATATTTGCACATATTGTCATGAGAATGTCCATTTTTCAACACTCCAAATTATTAATTAATATTTTTAAATTTTCAGATGCATTTGCAGACATTGTTCAACAAAGATGATACAAATTTTGCAAGGTAAGTCATTGGATTTTTTCATACCCTTCAAGTGACCAGTAAAACGTTTAAAACACGTTTCACTTTTATATGATGATCCTTACCTTCGCGCTTGATAGTAATGAAAACATTTGCGGCAATTATCTGACGTTTATACAAATATAGTTAAAGTATATTTGCTATTAATTCTCATGAGAATGTTCAATTTCAACACTTCAATTTATTAATTAATTTTTTTTTCAATTTTCAGATGCATTTGCAGACATTGCTCAACAAGATGATACAAATTTCACAAGGTAAGTCATAGGGGTTTTTTTTTTCATAGTCTTGTAGTACACACTATTTGTGATTTCCTCGGAAAAGGCTGAGTGGCATTTTAATTACCATGCCCCAGAAGTAATTATTCGTAAAAACTGAAGTTATGTCAATCGCAATTTGTGGTTGTAATTTTTTTAAGTTTTCATTTGCAATTTTAATTTTTTGACATCCTCTACTGTTCTCAGCAAAATCCACTACAAATACACTTGTCATATTTTCTAGCGATTAAAATGTACATGTGCAATTTTCACAAAAAAATGTCACTGCTTACTCTGAGGAAGAAACGTGAATAGTGTTTACTTTAAATAGATAAAGTACTCCTAAAATGTCATGTTTGCATGATGATTAATGTTACCGCCCCAGGCTGAATTTCTGTTGATTGGTCCTAACTGATTTGTTGAAATTGATTAATAAAATGTGTTATTAGATCGATGCTGAATAATATAGCGATCTATTTGTTACAGGCTGATGATGTCAATTTATCAAGTGAGACGCCATTTTGGAACTTGACGTTCAAAGTAAGTAGATTTAAAATAAAAGTTTGATGAAACGCGAGTCTTTAATAGTAAACGTTGAAACATCACGGAGCGATCTACAATGTTTGGAGTCGATTAAAAACTTCCACCAAATATTTGGGGATTTTGTTAGCTGACATAGTGTCGTAGCTAGAGGCGCGTTATCCTATGGGCAATTGCAGCCCCCAACAAGGCCTAAAATCAATAACATATTATCGAGATCAAACGGAAAATTATATTTATTTAATTGATATGGTTTATTATTTAATGCAATAAACATGTTGCACATTACATGGGGTTAAAATTAAAATTTGTCCAGGTCCCCATGAAGCCATAATGTGCCGCTGGTCGTAACCTTGTATGACTATTTTGTCATTGGTACAAGGATCCATTGAGGAAATTAAAGTGCGCACACATTTTTAACCTGACGTCTGCTGATGGAATCGTCAAATTTTTGGCAGGAAATTTGAATTGACCCCAACACATTGTCTTATCGCACTGTACTTTCATGACACAGTTGAAGAGAAGATGTTTGTGTTTCAATGTTAGTTTTCATGATGATCCATACCTTCGCGCTTGATAGTAATGAAAATATTTGCGGCAATTGTCTGACGTTAAAACAAATTAGTTAATATATGCTAGTAATTTTTGTGAAAATGTATCTATATTGTTTTTATTTTTTAGTTGAAATTGCCATCGTTTCTGCCATGGAGGATGTTACTGCTAACATAAGGTAAGCTTGATAGAATTTTATTTCATGGATAACTGTATATGTAAAAACGACGTTAGTGGATCTTTAAAACAACACAATAAAAATTATGCCCATCTTAAAATACTAGTTTGTAGAGCAACCCATATCCATAATCTTCAAGATATTTGTCAAACTTACAAATGAATGATCCACAATACTTTGCATGATGATTAGTGTTACCGCCCCAGGCTGAATTTCTGTTGATTGGTTCTAACTGATTTATAAAAAATAACCATTGAAGTTAATAATTGCACATGCACAGAATAATAGTGTTTTTTTTTTGTTTGTTTTACAGATAAATACTGTGCTGATTCTATCAATAGAGATGCTATTTTGGAGATTAGTACATAAAGTAAGTTAATTTTGAATACATATGGTGAATATACCATGCGATCAACAATTATTTAGATAAGGGCGGCTATGACTGTCAGTAACCTGAAAAAAATTTGAAGGGCGATTTGGATATGTACCCTGCAGAATACAGGCCTATCATGAATTGCTGCCACCAGATTTTAACAGATGTCTTGTGCCCTCTAGCAGACAGTTCCAACATCTCAAGGGCTTCTTTTATCTCGATAATTGTTGATAGCATGGTACAAGTGTTACTGTTATGTTACAAACTTTGCAATATCCACATTTCAGCATTAGCTTTTATATGATGACGTTTACCTTCGCGCTTGATAGTAATGAAATCACTTGCGGCAATTATCTGATGTTTGAACAAATATAGTTCAGATATATTTGCACGTTTCTCACGAAAATATTCATAGTTCAAACAATCTTCAGTATGATTTTTTTAATTTCAGATTATGTATGGTGGCTGAGGAAGACGAGATGTTTCGCAGTCATTAGTTCAACTAAGATGTGATAAATAACACAAGGTAAGCTTGCTAGAATTTAATTTTTTCGTATGTTGCACAATTTGTGATATTTCCTCTTCTGAATAGGCTAGGTTAGGTATGTTTTAGAAATTACTAGGTGTAAAATGATGGGTATTTCATTTTATGGTTATAATTTTTGACGGCCAGCAAAATGTGTCAAGTAGTTACAGATGCCACAGTATTTTTCAGTCACATTCTCCGACGTCTATTAAATTAATTCACCGTGGAAGGTTTACAAAACAAAATATCCTAGTCTAAACATAACAGTGTTTACGTTGCATGGATGAAGTACTACAAATTAATAATCTTCTGTAATTTGCGTGATGATTAATGTTACCGCCCCAGGCTGAAATTTTTCTGTCGATTGGTCCTAACTGATTCATTAAAAACGTCTTAACAAAATTTGTTATTCGATCGACACTGAATAATATAGCGATTTATTTGTTACAGGCAGATACTGAGGTGGATTTATCACGAGAAGTCATTTTGGAACTTGATGCTTAAAGTAAGTCAATTCAAGTTTGATGAAGTAAAATAAACTTTAAATTAAATTAAAAATGATGATAAAAATTACCGTTTGATAGTAATGATAAAATTGCATGGCTGCATTAAATCTGACTACCATTTGATACCACGCCACTAATTTTTGTTTACTAAATTGTATTTAACATGTACCATTTGATTACAGAATCTACAGACAAGCAATTCACTGGTTCAAAGCAACAATTCACCGGTTTTCCTATCCTAAGGTATTTATTTATTCTTCTATTTGTAAAAATCTTGATTTACTGAGACTGTTATGATGCTTATTTATCAGTTATCCCTGTCATAAGAGTAATTTTGATGAGAACTTGATTCTGAACATACTTTATGATTATAAACTTCTCATGTATGTGAATTTAGTTTGTTAATCATATTTCTTAATTACAGGTCGGTCTACTTTCAAGAACTGCTAGGGAGATAAGTTACTGGTTTGATGATTCGGACCTTGATTCTGATTGACGTGCTTCGGAACTGTCAAGGTTTGTTAATTTTTACTTTAGAACTAATTCCGGTTTATGCTGATTAATGAAAGTTAATCCCACCGGGAACACCTATTAAAAGACCAATGTAATTTATATACATCAACAATGTTTGGGTTGATCCAAATTTCCCACCAAAAATTTGGGATTTTTGGCAGCATTGGCATACTGTCTTAGCCTTGTGCACACTTCCATGTGCTTTAAAACTGAATGTGGCTGCCATAATTAGTCATTACTTTTTGTTTTGCAGAAATCTGCTGTAAAGAACCTTGAATTAAAACAGCTCTTTAATAAACATTTATGACTGCATCTGCAGCTTTAATGATGATTATATTAAGACAAGCATATGACATAATTATTGTTGCTGAAAATTTTATCTGATATTTGTTTGCATTACATAACATTTATTATGTATAGACTTCAACATTATTTATATATTTTTGACTTGTTTTTAGGGAATCCCGGAAGATTGGTAGTCAGTTTGCAGCAATGTTCTCCAGGGGCTTTACCGGAAAGTCACCAAAGGTTTGCAAATTTATTTATTATTTAGTTTTTAAAAACCAGGAGATTTATGCGAGGATATGTTCCACAGAAAACGGCATATAAAATCGAACAAAAAAGACTTATGATCTTGATTTACTATTATAGTGATGAATATTTATCAGTTATCCCTGTCATAAGAATAATTTTGATGAGGTCTTGATTCTGAACATTCTTTATTATTATAAACTCTTGTCATTCATGTGAATTTAGTATATTAAATATATTTCTTGATTACAGGTCGGCCGACTCTTAAGAACTGCTAGGGAGATATGTTACAGGTTTGTATTTTTTTTAAATTAAAAAAAGTTAATTCATTAAATCGATTAAAAATTCCATTGCTTTTGATGAAATGATAATATTAAAAACATCACAATTTTCAAATTTATTTGACATGCCATTCGATTCGATTGGGAAGAACATCTAATTAAATTTTATTTGTCTAGTATAATTAAATTTACATTTTATCAGCACCAAACCAAAGCCAATAATTTAAGTAAATATTGTTTGATTACAACATTAGTCAGAACACTATAATGATGATTCAATATATACGCTATTATGAACGCATTGTGATTTCCACTTGCCCTCACTGATCTGCATCTATTTAATAACTATATACTTTAATGATATGTACTCTTCTAACAGTGCGTTTTATTTGATTGTTTCAGATGCTCATGGCGTTCTCTGAAGTCCTGGTAATTAAAATATTTAATATATGTGAATTTCTAATCATTCCTATGATGTTTTTAAATATACGCTATGAGAATTAGTGATTAAAATTGATATTCTGAGAGGGGTGGATCCCCAATACTGGTTGTAAAATTGTATTCCGAATTTATATGTAGATTATTATTTGCAGTGGTTGCTGCCGATCTTGAAAATTGAAGAGAATAAATTATGTTGAAATGATGTTTTTGTTTCTTTTGCCTATCTGATATTGTGTGATGTGCTGTTGGTACAATTTTTGTATTCTTACGAATTCTAGGTTACGATGCTTCATTTGGCCATGAATTACGGAAAATTAAAATCTTGTGATAGAAGGGATGTTGGCAGTGGTTTAAGTGTATAGTAGCCTGATTAAACCTGATAATGACTCGTGCTTTTTTTAAGTAAGCTATGCATCTATATATCTATGCTGGTTTGAATGCTTATAGGAAACTTTAAATAAAATGAAATAAGAAATGTAATATGGTCTGGTATACATAAAAAAAAACTTCACCAATAAATTGGCTGGAAGTAAGCAGAAATTGAATTAAACGGGAAATATATTTTACAACTTTTTACATTTTTTTGTAAATAAAATTTGATCTTGCAATTTCATGTTGGTATGTCTCACCGGTGCACTAAAAACTAAAGAACAGATTTCTTAATATTCATTCATTGTTTTGACCACAAAATCAACTCGTTAGTCATACAAACATTATATAAAAAAATTGCATTACAAAATATACTATTAAATAGCTTGTTTTAGTGAACATACATTCAGCTTATTAGGTACGTACTTCTGACACAGCCTTGGTAAATAATGTGTTTAGCAATATGTGAATAGTTTTATCGAAACAATATAGTTGGTAAAGTGCGGACTGAAATTTCGGCCTTCGTATGCTTGACCTCCAGTCAAGTCTACATTAGACATAGATCTACATTAAACATATTAATGGAACCTGTCCACCATTAGATAGTGTGGATAATTAATTCTTTAACTATTCGGTACATTTTACCATCGGAATCAAGCATTTGAGCTAATGGTGGCCAGGAGCGTCCATGAGATACATAGGTTCTGTAACATTATTACCTTACAATTATCATCACAAATATAAACTCTCTGTACAAACTAGGCAATAAACGAAGGTGAGGACGGAAGCCCTAAAAAAATGGGCAGCTTTCTTCATGCAACGGTTGATGCTGAAAACCATGTTACCCCGATCCTTCATTGCATAATGCACAGTTGCCAGTTGTTGATGTTCATTTTCTTATTACGAATATTTTTGCAAAGTATGTACAATTTTTGATTGGGGTATTTCAACGCTTTTTTGCCATCATAAAATATATAAAATAACATTATACTTATAAATCTACCAACGTTCTATGGTATTAACACACACACTATCGTTATTATTAATGCAGTTAATCGTTGTGATTAGACTCTTGAATCGAATCGAAAAGAATTTTCACCGTCGATCCAGCCATTTTACTTCCATAATGTCCAGCCCAGAATAACGTATCCTTACCTTGATGTATGAAGCGCAGTTGAGTCACATCATCCGAATAATCTTTTATAATTATTTCATGCTGCAAGAAATTAATTGAATTAAAATCTTGCACAACTTATTAAAATAAAGTTAGGCCTGCGTGATATCCCTCATACAATTTCTACTGTCCTTAGCCGTTAACACTATTTCATTTGCAGCTGGTATTAGTGAGTTTCAGCTAATTTGATTTCTACAATGTTTAGTTATTTGCCATATGACACATATTATCTAAGTTTAGTCACAAACACGATCTTTACAGTCACTTATAACATTGTCTCTGCATATTGTCTTGTTCACGCGATTTCTAGTGTCAATTTCCAAATTACGAATCTACTCCAATCGGCTTAAATTTGACATTGATGTTTTAATATTAACTAAATTTGAAGCCTCTTCTGAATATTCGCCTTGTTCAGAATAATTAGCTTCATAACTTTATTGTTTTATCAGAGAAATTTCAACATTTAGCGGCTAAATGTCATTTAAAATATGCAATAAAAAAATTCAAACGATTTAATATGTTGCCAAGAAATTAAATAGTCAATACCTTGGTCCATTGTGGATCACTCCATTGCTCCACATGGCTCTCTCTATGTTCTTCGTGCACTACGGAATTCGCATTTAAAAGCTCCACCTTTAAGAAATATGTAGACCCACAATCAAAACGACCACAAGTCCAATCACTGACGTATATGTGCGGCTTAAACTTCCTTATAATTTCTGCGTTGACTTTATTACTGCATAAGCTGATTTCTTGCAGTTTCTGACACTGGCCATAAGACGTAGCGAAACAGCCCAAAAATCCGTCAAAATCTCTCACGTCTAAGGGAAGTGCGGGACAACCTTTCGGGGGGTTTTCAACTGCAAAGCCGTTGCCCAAGTTCTTGGTGACCTTCCAGCCTTTAAGTTTCTGTTTGCCGCCTCCGTTTTTGATCAAATTGGAGTCAAAAAAGTCGGTAGTGAACAGAGTGTGATAGACAAACCAAGGCAGCTTTTTCGGTTTCCTTTTGGGATATTTCCGTTTATATATGTTTCTCCATAACCTGTTGTTTTTAATGATTTCGTTCCATGTTTTGCACACCAACGAACATTTGAGTAACTCTTCGGGCGGTACGTGACTCAGGATTTCGGTCACTATTTCAGGAATGCAGTATTCTCCGAGAATGTATGCACTACTCGCACTCATATCGGTTGGTGGCGTTTCTGCAGTTCTCAGTATACTATCAACAATACCCATTACTTTAGAATGTAACCGTCATTTTGATAGGATTATTTGGACCTGTAAATTGAATTTTTATAATTTAGCCGGTGCGTATTAGATAAACTTTAATCGTCGGTTTCACAAATAACTTGATCTCAGTTTGACTTATCGCAGTGGCTCCCAACATACAGATCACCAATGTCCGGTGGGTCTTGCCTAGGTTTCACCGAACGCCAAAGTTATGTGTATTTTTGCGAGAAAAAACACGATAAAGTAGTTTTCAATGAGCATGGACACTTTATGTTACTATATAACTGATCTAAAGTCACTGCCAAAGACGACGACAATTTATACATTCTGTGAGCTTGGAACAGAACTTTATGTTATGAGGGATATTAGTAGATGTAAATTTCCGGATTATTTCAATATTATTTATTACATTAAACAACACAAATGTATCTGTGGTTTATACTTGCTGAAACATATTTACGATATATTTATTAATTATATGATTGTAAGGTTGTGCCCTCGTAAATCTTAGGGTATAATTCATTTAATAAGGACGGAATTATTTGAATTGTGAAATATTTTGAAATGTTTGCGATTAATTCACAGGTACATTGTGGCCTCAAATAGAACTATTGTATGTAAAATAATTGCAAAATTCTTCATAATTACATATACAGTAAATATTTTGCACTATTATCAATACGTGAACTATGTAAATGATAACAAACCTTCCCATGAGTCACCATCTATAAGAATGGGTTGATCTTCGTAATTGGTTCTATTTACAGACAGGTAATTCGGTAATCAATCACTATTTGTTTGTTTTAATGAATAACTTAGTTCCTGCTTAGCAAATTCGTAGATTCAGTACAGAATTTGAATTTAAAATTGACTGTACAGAAACTGACGTAAAGAAATTGCAAATGACAATGACAGCGATTTGCAATGTTGTCAGGTGTTTCATGAGGTTTGCTGATGAAACCCTTTGCTTGTCTTAGGTGTGCATTATGCAGTTTATCATAAAATTAGTATACACAAAACATCCGCTAATGAACAACCTTGTGTACAATCATGTTAATGCAGGTTTATTAAAATATATTCAGCAGTCTGGACCCCACACGGCAACGTTGCCGATATCTCTCATCCTTACCATGTGACTTTGACGTTAGTGTACAGTGTTGCCAGACGTGACAAACAGTCCATTGCTTGGGGGATATGTTTGGTCAAGGTCGTACGATGCTGTATATAGGCAACACAATTTGCAACAATCGTAGCCAGTTTAGTGCCTATTTCGCCCACTCCACTACGGATTTATTTTGTTTTACTGACGATTTTAAGATAATTTGTAATATTGTGAGGTTGAAATTTGATTTGACTTTTAGTTTCGTACCGAAACTACACTACTTACTCTAATGATATAGTAATGACGAATGTTTAGAATACTCTTCTTCATTAACGTGAATTTAGTGGTACAAAGAGAGCATTACAGATCATGCACAACAAAATGCTGCAACAAGATCTCATAACGTGCGGCATGAGAAATCTAATTTTGAATGAAATATTTGATATATGAATGAGTAGTCCTACAACGCACAGAAACAAATATTGATGCAATAAACGATAATGTAGCTTTGATTTAGATTGAAATGGAACCGTTTTGGGGGCAGCTTTCTTACTACAAACCCCAATAAATGTAGATATACACCTACCTACTTCAGAAAAATGGTATTTTGGAAATGGTTCAATAAGCTTCTATGCATTATTACTGCATGAAATAGTCATATTTCAATGTACGCTCTGTAAATTGGGTTGCCTCCATTTTTTAAATTTCATTTAACTTTTTTACTATTTCAAGTATTTGTACATATCATGTATGTACTATCTTTTAGATAAATTACTGACTGATTTTTCATAAATCCACGGCACGATTGAGTAGTATGTCGTCGTTACGCATATTTATTCCCAAATAATATTTACCTGTACATAGGCACTAAGTGAATTTAATTTTTAATTATAAAATAGTGATCATATTTTAAATTTCTTACAGTTGTTATATACATTAACATTAACAAACGCATGGTTCATATTTTCAACGTTCTCAAACAGTTTGATACATTAAGATCAACAAAAGTTAACATTTATTGTGAGTAGTATCGAATGCGCCAGAATAAACAGATCTGAAGTTTAGGCAACCAACCACACGCATTGCGCCGTTTTCAGTACGGTGCGTATGCTTGGTTGCCTAAGCTTCAGCACTGTTTATTCTGGCGCATACTGTACATATAACACATACAATGGTATTATTAAAGAACTAATGTATAACTGTTATTGTAAAAAAACACAGATTTGAAGTTGATGACGGCTTACAAACCTAGTTCAAGTAAACCTAACTCCCTCACCTGGGAGTGTACATCAACCCAAAAGTCAAATAGTTGGCTACAATTACAATTCCAAAGAATTTTCAAACCAATCTTTACCAAAATAATACATTGAAAAATGGCATGTGTAAATGTGACAATGAGATTGTTTTACTGTATTACTTGCACTCGATTGTATTATTATATTTCACAATAATGATTATTTTAAGTACCTGTTAAGTGTTTAAGTACTGTTTTTGTTATCACAATAAATGTTTGGAAGCCTATGTCGAGATATGATAATTATCATCGTTTTTAGCGATTATTTATTCTTACGCAACCTAACTTGTATACATGCACTTAGGCCTGTCTTTTGTCCGTATTTGAGCCCGAGATCAACTCAAGCCGTATATTTGGTTGCGTATTTTCTATAAACGTTTATGCACCAAACGCAACAAAGTATACCCAAATATTCGACTTGAGTTGTACTCATGCTCAAGTACGACCTATAAGTACTAGAGTCCGTACTTGACCATGAGTTCGACTCAAGTCGTATATTTGGTTGCGTATTCTCCATAAACGTTAAAGCACGAAACGCAACCAAATATACGCAAATATACGACTTGAACGAACTCGGGCTCAAATACGGACTATAGATACTCAAGGTACTCAAGCTTCAAGGTCAAGTACACACTGTAGATATGAGCCTAAGGCACTATATACGTATCTATAGTTCGTACTTGAGCTTGAGTTCGACTCAAGTCGTATATTTGGTTGCGTTTGGTTTATAGAAAATACGGAACCAAATATACGACTTGAGTCGAACTCATGCTCAAGTTCGGACTATAGAGACGGGCCATAGTGAATTTAATTTTTAATAATAACAATCAATGATGTCAATAACTGCGAAGAATTTTAGGCGAATTATGAACAAATGGCGATTTATGCATAAGTATAAAGTTCACGCGTTTCACCACTAGTGTCGTAATCAATGTACAGGGTGTAAATTGGGCTGCCTATATATTGGTCCTATTATTAAATTTTACTTTTATGATAATTTTATTCAAATCACAAATTCTCGTGCCAGACGAGAAGAATCGTGTCGTCGCATAAAATAATCGTACTAATATTATGTAAAACTCATTTTTTAAATAGTGCAGTGATTTCTACAGTTATCTTCTGAAGAACCCCAAATTACAAGGTAACAATTCTCAAAATTGCCAGTTATTTTATTCAATACATATTTAAAATTTTCTCAAGTTTAAGTTCTAAAATTTAAATATGTATCATGGAAATTAGAGATATATTAAAAATAAGATATAACTGGAATTTAGAGGTACGGTCAGAATTAATTATTAAGTCTCAAAATAGCTAAGAAAAATAAATTATCCTTTTTTTTAATTTGCGCCCCTTTTCAGGTATTGTGGACCATCATTTTAACATGTCCGAAACCTAGCAATTATTTAATTCAATAATTAAGATTTTCTGAAGTATAAGTTCTAATTCAAATATCTATCAAGAAAATAAGAGATACAACTGGAATTGAGGGATGAATATACATTTTAAAGTCTTAAAATAGCTAGGACAAATAAACGAGACTTTTTTAGTTTACCCCCTTTTTCACATATTCTGGACCAACATTTTATACCTGAAATAAACACGAATCCAAGAAATACATCAATTATGATTATTTTAACGTGCAATTGAAACATTGCTGTGTATGAGAATCAAACTATCAAAGTCAACAAATATCTTAAAAATACAAAAATTTCAATACGTAATTCACTGGAAATATTTCATGAATCATGATTTTCTCATACACTGATTACACTCATGAGTGTAATATGGCAATATTTTAGATTTTTCTCGATCTTTTCAAATTTCAAATTTAGTTTTAGAAAATGATTGCCTCTGCTCTTCAGGCAAATGTCATACAAACTAAAATTTACCAAAATTTGCTTTTATAGATTAAAATAGTGAGTTCTGGAGTGGGTAGATTGAGTTTTGGAAAACTTAATTTTGGTAATCCTAAAAACTGTCATGAAATTACCCGCGAAACAATGAAATATTTTATTTCTTTGAGAACCTCATGATTTGGTTTCAATGAACAAACGTGTTCACTGCTCTCGAGTACAAAACAAAATGATTCAATGGCTTTAAGTGGGTACCTTCAAATTCAGTTTTGTTGATCAAAACTTGCTCACTGCTCTTCAATACAAACTAAAATGATTCAATTGTTTTGAGTATGTTCAATTTGGTTTTTATGATCAAAACTTGCTCCAGTACACAATGAAATTATTCCAAATGTTTTAAGTACCTACCTTCAAAATTGGTTTTGATGGCCCAAACTTGCTTACTACTCTCCAATACAAGATAAAATGTTTCAATTGCTTTGGTTTTTGTGATAAAAACTTGCTCCAGTACACAATGAAATGATTCAAAAAGTTTCAAGTACCTTCAAGTTGGGTTTTGATGTTCCAAACTTGCTCACTGCTCTCCAGTAGAAACTGAAATTATTGCAGATAGTTTTGTGTGCAGATGTTTTTGTAAGTACGAAAATTATTCCCGTTTTTTAATTTTACAAATCTGGTCAGCCAAGTTGATCTGCCTACTAAAATGACTATAGTTGAGTAAGTATTAGAAAAAAGTTACATTTCATTTAAGTTGTTATTGGCTTGTATTATCTAATCAGTTTCATTGTAGTATTATTAAAAAAGGAAGTGAGTGTTAGTCATTGATTAGAACAAGGATGCTTGTTGATATTGGTATTGAATGCCAAGTTTGGCAAACATACTATTTATTTATTGTATGGCTAATGGCTAATACTACACATTTTCCATCACATACAGGGAGAATACGATACGTGATTATTTAGTAAGAAGAATATGGAAATACAAAAAAAAGCAAACACGATTATAGGAAATATTTATTGAAAACTATAATAAATACCTCGCAATTTCCTACATAATCACGTTAATTATAAGTTAAGTTTCGATTGTGTCCTCAATTAAAAAAATAAAGTAATTGCAAAAGAGGCCCTATCAGTAGGAATCTCAATGATGACTTAAAACATTCCCATTGTGCTGTGCATTGCGGTGTGGAGATAATTTTATCACTGGTGATTAAAAATTCCGGCCCATTTATTGCAAATTGTTCGTGTCGAGAGTGTTGAACCTGAGTTGGAGAGTTGTAAAAGTTGCCTGCAAACTGCAAAAGCGTCTGCTGCAGTCTGGTAGGAACGTCAAGTGGGCGAGTTAAATTTTTTGCTTTCAGACGATTTAAATGCAATAAATATGGCTATTAATTTGGACAGACACCGGCCAGAGTTAATAGACGCATGGAAGGACGTGCTCAATGATAAAACCGACACGGACTGGTGAGTTGCAATCTGTAGATACGAAATTTCGCGAAGATGCAAGGTTATGTTTACTGTTTTATACCATAAATGGATTTTCTACTGACTTATGAATAACACCATCTCCAAGCATTATTTCAATAATAATCATAGCTTCATTATAACATATTTCTGTAATACTAATCCAATTGATAACTGCATAGCTATGTAAATTGTCACAATTTTAGTCATCCATGTAATGTTAATTTATATCCTTAATTTTGCTGAAGTAAACATTAATTAGTGCATATTGGCTATTGTATGAATGCAGTGTTAATTATTGCAGAAATTTAACACTTTCTGTGCTAGTACATATGGTTTATATAATTATTAACATAAGAAACAATGACCTACTTACAACAGGTGCCGTTATTAATTACCTCAACGACACTTCTGTGTTTGGTATTAACGAGTGTCTCTGTAATCTTGCAGGGCTCTATTCAGCTATGAGGGACAGTCTAACGATCTCAAAGTTATCGGCAGGGGAACCGGTGGCATCGAAGAGCTGATCGAGGATCTCAACAGCGGCAAAATTATGTACGCCTTCGTGAAAGTCCTGGACCCAAAAACCTCCCTCCCCAAGTGCGTGCTGATAAACTGGCAGGGTGAAGGCGCAAACACCGTCAGGAAGGGGATCTGCGCAAACCACCTGAGGGACATCGAGAGATTTTTCAAAGGCGCTAATGTGACGATAAACGCCCGCACAGAGGAGGAGGTCGAGCCCCAGCTTATTATAGACAAAGTGGCGAAGGCGGGCTCGGCCTACAGTTTCAAAGCGCCCCGGGGCGACAACACGGGCCCCACGCTCCCCATCGGCACCAATTACAAGCGAGTAAACCCCATACAAGAAATAAACGCCAAAGAGCGGGACCAGTTCTGGCTGAAGGAGGAGCAGGAGGAGAAGAAGCGTGTCGAGGAGGAGCGAAAGAGGCGAGACCTGGAGAAAAAGAAGCTGGAGGATGAGGCGGTCAAGCGGGAGGCCATCGAGGCGGAGAAGCGCGAGGAGAAGACCAAAATGCGCAACAACAGCATCGATCAGATCAAGCAGGCGGAACAGCACGCCACCGACTACGAGAAGCACAACGAGAAGGTCTATGCAGAGGACCCAAACGAGTCCAAAGTGAATCAGAGTGACGTACTGCGCCAGCAGAGAAACGCGGAGGCCCAGAACTTGATAGCTCAAAGGACGATAGACGCCCGCTCCATATTCGAGAAGAACACATCTGCAGGCCAGATAAAACGAACCCCCGAGAAACCAGTGAGGACGTCGATACTGAGGGCGCAGCAGGCTCAGCAGCAAAAATCGGAGGACGTCAAGCCGGAACCCGTAATTCAGTAAGTCTATACGCCTACGACTAACACAAAATAACCTAATTTTCCTCTGTAATAGTTACTTGATCATGAGTGTAGGTAGAAGCCTGTAATTAATAAAGTAATTAACATGCATGCGGAATATAACGATGTATATGCAAATGTTTGAAATTTGTGATGGAATGTTGTAGTGGATTACCATAATTGTACACGAATATATTTTTTCCAACAGCAATCAATAAATGATATTTTATTCAGATTTTGTTATAAATTTAAATTGAGATGAAAATGATTGCAATATCAAAAATAATTAATATTTTAATCACCCAACTTATAATACGGTGCGATCGACAATGTTTGGGGTCGATTAAAATTTTATTAACATTATGTACAGTAGTGGCCATAAAAATGTCAGCGTGATTTGTTTAATTTATTTAGTGGTGCAAAACATTCTGCGTTCCTTCAAGTGACTATATTTGAAATACTTGTCACATGTCACATTTAATAATACCTTGTCACATCACAGCGGTCATTTAAAGCACGCAACTTCTTGCCGAAATTGAAAGTCGCCTTCCTTGTAATGTAGTTGCGGAAGAAAAGTTTTAAAAGTTTTTAAACCAATTAATTTACTCCCAGTAGCAACCGTTTTTAAAAAGCCATTTAGTTGAACGATGTTTAGGTTAAAGGCGCAGTTAACAATGCCGGGTGTGATATGAATCTTATTATAGGGACTTCAAGTAACTATCGTTTTAACATCGGTTGGGAATAGATCTCACTTACAAATATAAGGACGTTTCGTGAATTTTATATTTGTAAGTAGGCAACATAGATAATTAAATGCTAGAAACTATTTTTGGTCATTCATTACTCACGTAATTTAATATTTCTTCGATTGAAATTCGTTTGGACGAAGTGATTGTAATAATACCCGCCCGGAGTGATTTAACTTCAAAGTTCGAGCTCATGTCAATTTAAATGGCTGTTAAAATTATAAAGGCAGAAATTTTGACATATAAAATGAACCAGCATTGAAACTCGTTGATAATGTGACATAATAATGTTGTATCTTGTAACTCGTTTTGGCTTAATTGACTGTTAAAATGTGTTAAGCTTTCAAGGCACAGTTCATTTAACAGAGGGAAAGTGTCTGTGAATATCATTGTGTTGTAATTATAACGAAGAAATTGGAATGTTTCTTATTTAAGTTAACTGGAGCTTGAAAAATCGTGCCATAATTTGGCCGATTAAATTAAAAGTGGCTCAGTATTTTTGTGTCCGGTACACCTGGTTTAGGTCGTCTTAGTAACCTGCTAAATGCGGGGGAAAGAATTGATGATCATTTTTTTTTATACATTTATAGCATCAATTGGGCGCTCGCTTACTTTTTTTATAACCGCATCGCCTCGTTTGGTACTTTGAGTTACTTACTAACTTATGAAGTTCTTAAAATAAAACGGAATACGGAATTCGGAGTGTAACACGCATATCTATTTCTGCATTTCAGGATGGAATCCGAACCCTTGCAAGACGTGACAATAAGTGAGTGCAAGCAACAGGAGGAACAACAGAGCGATGACGAGTCTGACCAGTTTGCAACGATCAAACGCTCTCCGAAGGACGTTGAGAAGAAGAATTCTATCAACAGTCCGACGTTTGAACAGGAGCCTGTTAAGAACGATATCAATATAAATATCAAAATGAACAGCACCATGAAGTCAGAGCCGGTGCAGCAGATAACCGAGCAGCAGTTCGTTGATGAAGTGCTGTATGGGGATCTCGTAGATTCAGGAATACAAGCCAGAGCTCTGTACGATTATCAAGCAGGTAATTACAGTTGGCTGACGTCAGTCTTGTAAATGCATTTGTAATACGTCTTTCATTTTTAATCCTCTTATAACCCTATTGGGTCTTCCTTATTTCTCTCTGCTCGAAGTTTTTGCACATCATCTAATCCCCCGGCTGTTACCAGCCGTCAGGAAATTTCTTTCTGAAGGAATTTTCTTCTAAGTTATCAATTTTTAATACTCAGCCATGTGTAATAAACAACTTACTGTTGCTAATTGACGTAATTGATAACTGCGCACTCGGTCCAGTTATAAAGTAAATATTTCTATATTTTTTGGTTATGTTCCAAGTTATGTTTGAATTGGACTTTTAGAATACATTTCAATAATTATACTAATATAATTGTACCGTGATGGATATTAACCTGTGTCTGTTTTCAGCGGATGATACAGAAATAACGTTCGATCCTGGTGATGTAATCACGCACATTGAGTTAGTAGATGAGGGATGGTGGCAGGGTTTGGGCCCCGATGGGACTTACGGTTTGTTCCCCGCAAATTACGTGGAACTGATCTAAACTTGTGTGACACAAACGAATTTACAATATGTAATAGTTTCCATAGCCTCTCGAAGTCAAATAATCAATAAAAACAAAACATTTAAAATAAGTTGTTGAATACTGTGCTAAATGTAATATAAATTGCGAATGCTATGTAAACTAACATATTTGATGATAGGTTTTAATTATTGATACATATGGTGATTTTCATATTTCAACGATATTTATTGAGTATTATAATATTACGTTTCTTTTAGAACCAATTTATGTCATTGCCATTGTTTCCAGACTGCTTACTGTAATTCCTATTTTAGCTTATGTTTCAAGCCTGTAATTATTTTTTCATATACTTTATACATGTTAAATTATAAAGTTTATTTTTATTATATTTTATTTATACACTTACGTAATTACTGATGTGGAAAGAATTGATGTATAGGAATTGTTATTTAATAATCTGATGTAGTACATAGTGCCAATTTGAAGAAAATAATGTCACGAAACATTATTTAACAGAATTCACTATTATAAAACACGTATCTGACACCAACTTTTTCCCAATTTAATAAAATATTGCGATTGCAATAGCTTAGCCTATATGATTGATAATTATAGTTATTTAATTGTATATATAATAAGGAATATTTAAAAGAACTGAATAATATAATGGTGAATTTGTTAATCCGTTGTTAATTGTGTTAAATAAGAAGAAAAATAAGAATCTAATATTGTACGTTGCGATTTATATTATATATTTGTGTTATAAATAATGGTGCATAATGATATCCGTAAATGTTGCACCACCTTTGAGTGGGTGCCAAATTAACAATACTATATTCTAAAAATGCGTGGTGCAATACTTTCAGTTCCACTTGAATACTTGCTCGTTTTATTCATTTCACCTCTCGCTAGTATTTATTGTTAGTATCTCCACATAAAGGCACATTAATTCCATTCGACGTAGCTCTAATTAAGTATGACAATATTGGGAATGTTCAAATTATGGGTTTTTATACAATATCCACTAAAATTATATCTATATAATCATTTGCACATATTCACTTTGTCTACTTTGTGATACTGGTAATGATGAACAAATTAAATGTGAATATTAGTCATGTTGCGTTTTTATTTTCTCTTGTGAATTTGCTGTCTAGTTAATCATCAGAGTTGCATCATCATTAATCATCAATTAGACTGTATTTATGTTATAAGTCAAAACACAAATAGGTGATTGTCATAGGAAATCTTCCCCCAAGCAGGTTTAAAAACATTAAATCGTGCAAAACTCGTACCAAATTTTCCACAGGTAAGTCATACATAGTTTGGCCAGTAAATAATTTAGCTTGGTAATGTAATTTTTTTTTATAATTATTTTCCCAAAACAAATCAGTTAAAGCAATCATTTTGATATAACTATTCTTTGAAAAATAATCTTGGAACTATTATTGTTAAAATAATTATTAGTGAGCAAACATTTATGAATAGTATTTAAAAGTTATGTAAATTATATGAATAATATTAAGATTGTTGATCACCGCAATTGAGTAATTAGAAAACATTTTTGTAAGCAGTCAAAAAGTGAGAATACCAATATACCATAATAGTAATATTATTACAACAGTTAATAAAAACCACTGATATGTGTATACTTGGTTGCCTACGTAATCGATGTCTTGATGCGGACAGCGACGCCAGCGCACAAACTGGTGAACTTTATACCTATGATTTAAACCGTAATAATTTGATAAACCAATCACCTAGGGATTATTAAGCATGATTTTAACTACGTAGAGCAGCATTTGTAGTCATAAATATTATGCAGATAATGATTAATAACACAATTAAAAGTTCGTTTGTATGTAGGCAACCAAATGTACATATTCGTCAACTTTTATTTTGAAAAAGGCGTAAGCTTTCGCTACCCATCGATAGACGGCCACCACTTATAAATACCATAGATTATATTGAAATACTAATCAAATGCGCTTGCAAATACATAATTTAGACTTGTACATGAGTGCATAGGTACTTAGCTATAATATTAAGCACTTTAAAACTGGAATTGAGTATTTTAAAAAGTGAACGACAAACCCATGCGGTTTTGAAAATAATTTTTTCTGATGTTATTACGCTTTTGCGCATTTTTTTTCCACATGCAGATTCGGATTCAGGATAGATAAATCTACAAAACGTCCTTCCTTCCTCAGCTCAAAATTTCTGAAAATATCGCCTGAAGAAAAAATAATTTGAGTTCAAATCCAGAAGTTCACTCTAACAGTTGGCATATTGCATAGTAACTAAATAATACACACTTAATACTGATATATTACTTAATATTGTCATGGTTTATGCATAATTTTGAGTAATAGTTGGTAAAGTACTTCGGAGCTAAGTATAAGTATAAATATAAGCTAAGTATTATAAGTAAATATAAAATTACATGTTTGCACAGAAAAATTATTATCAGAAGAAACCTACCTCAAATATTGATGAAATTACATATACTAGACATTACTAACTTGTTATTCAATATCAGTAATACTATGTGTTAATATCCATACGTTAGATTTGAAGATATCATAATTTCAATATTCGATGTGGAATAAAAAAAACGCATTTGATCACACCCAAACATAAATATCTTATTATTAGCGCATTGGATATTAACTGGAATACGTATATCTATTACCAATATAACACTTACTATCTTTGATATGTTACATTAATATGGATGCGACAGTTTTTGAGATAATAATTTAAATATGAGGCACTTCAGAAAATACATGCAAGTACCTTAAAAAATATAAGATAATACAAAAATAAAAGATGTCAAGAAGCTTGCGTTAAATTGTAACCAAATTAGATGCAATTATTACTAACATATGATCCAATGTCTGCAATAATATGCTTCAATATTTATGCGCTAGTGTTTGAGATAATGATTTATTGAATAATTTATTGAGAATTTAATCTTCGTTGAGATGCAGGCACCAAATACATGCAAGTACCTTAAAAATGATAAGATAGAACAAAAATAAAAGATGTCAAGAAGCCTGCGTTAGATTGTAACCAAATTAGATGCAATTATTAGTAACATATCACTTAATGTCTGCAATAAAATGCTTTAATATTTATACGCTGGTGTTTCAGATACTAATTTATTGAATAATTTATTGAGAATTCAAAGTTCGCTGAGATGCAGGCAACCAAATATACATATGACTCGCATTCTATTTTGGCAAATGTACATTTGGTTGCCAGATTTTAGGCAAACATTTAATCGTGCTATAAATCAAAATATGCACAATATTAATGACTACAAATGATGCTATACATAGTTAAAAACGTGCCGAATAATACCCAGGTAATTGGTTTTTCAAATTATTAAGATTTTAATCCTAGGTATAAAGTTCACCAGTTTCGGCGCTGACATCGCTCTCCGCGTAAAGACATCGACTATGTAGGCAACCAAGTATATACATTTGAGTGGTTTTGTAAATTTGTTGCAATTTTTAATTGATCTATTACTAAATTAGAGGAGAGTGTAGTATCAGTCATTAATATAAAATGTGTTATTTGATCAAAATCTATCCTAAAGATCAAAACGGTACTAACTCAAAAACTTGCTACATATATAACACGATCGTACTCTAACTCATGGTAAATATTGAGGCACAACCATTGTATGTCAAATTTTTGTTATTAATTTCTCTTCTGCAGCCTGAAGTGTTGCCTCGGGAGTAAACTAGTTTTTGGACAGACATTGTATGTCCTAATGTGTAGTGAGAGTTTTATTTTAGAATTCAAATCTGTGAAGGGCCTTAGACTTAAGAACTTACAGCTTTAGAACTTTATTGCTACCCAAATATTATTTATTCCTGCCAAAATTTCAATAATTCTGTTAAAATATTCATGATTACTATCAGAATTTCAATTGTTACTATCTAAATATTTTTATAACTGTCAATATTTTAATAATTCTGTCAATATATTTATGATTATTCATCAATATAAAAATTTCAATTATAACTATCCAAATATTATTTATTACTGTCAATGTTCACTTGTTTTTGTCAAATTTCAATAATTTTGATAAAATATTCATGATTGGCGAATTTCTAGAGTAACAAGCCCTAACTCAATACACACATTTATACAAATCACACGGCAGAAGGACCCACGTTGGTCGATAGCCAGTTAGGAATAATCTCCCTAACAAATACAGTCACTACTATTCATGATTATTAATAAGATTTCAACTATTACTATCTAAATACTATTTATTTCTGACAAAATTTTGATAATTCTGCCATAATACTCATGATTAATGATTAGTATAAATATTTCAATTATTGCTACCCAAGCATTATTTATTCCTGTCAAAATTTCAATAATCCTATCAAAATATTTATGATTACTATCAAACTTTGATTTGTTACTATCTAAATATATTTTTATTTCTGTATTTTTTTTAATAATTCAGTAAAAATATTTACAATTTTTTTAGGACTTGGGATTCAATAGTATAAAAAAATCAATTATATCTAATCAAATTTTAATTATTTTTTTTTTTTTTTTTTTAATTGGTTTATCGGCGTCGACTACTATGGTCATTGGCCGTCAATATAAGGTACATTTAACAATATTACAAGAAAATCAAGGGAAAAAGAACGAGGGACACACTCTTCACCTTACGGGGTCTGTCGTAAGGACTTATTTTCATTAACAAACATAGGTCGACCGTCGGAAAAAGGGTTATCCCACAAAGGAACGATTACAGAGGGTATATAGATATAGGTAATACATGTATATTTAAACTTTTTGTAGAAGCTCTGCTTCTCGCAGAAACGTAATGACAGTGTCAGTGGATTCTTGGCTGTTGCTTAGAATTGCTTGGATGTTGTTTGCAAGCCCTAGTCTTTGCCGTATGTGCGCTAGTGTTATACATTCCTCTAGGATGTGCCGCACTGTCAGTGGGGTGTTGCAAGCATCACACATCGGGGAGTCTGTACCAGCTAGAAGGTGGGAATGGGTAAGATTGGTGTGGCCCACTCTGAGGCGCACAAGAGCTATCTCTTCCCTTCTTGACAGTGTTCTCGGTGATCTCCACTTGGTCACATTAGGTTTTATTGGTGCTAGCTTGCTGTCCTTGCTTGTCCACTCCTGCTGCCAGGCCGCCACAATCGATTGGGTACAGAAGCTCTTAATGTCTTCTGCTCTACACGGGATGTCATCTATAATATTGGAATTGGCTGCCTGGTAAGCGGCCTCATCTGCCATTTCGTTGCCTTTTATACCGACGTGTGACGGGATCCACACGAAAGTGATTGTCTTCTGAGACTTCGCTAGGTGATCGACAGTGGCAAGAATCATTTGGACCAGTGGGTCATCCGATGTCGTGTTTGAGATACTCTGCAGAGCAGATAGAGAGTCTGAACATATGAGGAATGTGCTGCCCCTCGACATGTCACAATATCGAAGGGCCTGCCAGATCGCACACAGCTCAGCCGTGTATATGCTCGACGATGTAGCCAGTGACCATGAGTGACTATTATTTTCTGCCGTAAATGCAGAGCCTACACCGTTTTCGGTTTTCGACCCGTCTGTATAGATTTGGCAGTAGTTAGGGTACTCCTGTGCCAATTCGCGGAATTTGTTCTTCAAGATAATTTCGGGAGTGTCTGCTTTAGTGAATCGGACTAAGTCTGTGCGAATAGAAATCTTGGGGAGTAGCCAAGGGGGTACTTCGCACAGACCAGTAGAGAGCATACTTGGAATATGTATATCTAGATTTTCGCGTAATTCCCGTGCTCGTATACAGACAGGTCTTGTTGTTGTCGGCCGTGTGGTATATTTTTGGTAAGTCTGTTGATCGTTAAACAATGAGAAATTAAGGTGTTTAGGATTTGCTTTCATAGATGTTTCATACTTAATTATGTAGCGATTGATAATGTGTTGCAGTGGTGGGAGTCCTGCCTCACAACAGAGACTGGCACACGGGCTAGTACGGAACGCTCCTGTGGCATATCTAATGCCTGTGCAGTGAATACTCTCAAGAATTTTCAGGCGAGATCTTCGTGCAGAAGAGTATACAATACATCCGTAGCATATTTTTGACAGTACAAGGGACTGGTATAAGCGGAGCAGTACTTCTCTACTAGCACCCCATTTAATACTGGCCATACATCTAACGATATTCAGAGCTTTCTTACAACGGATTGCTAGCTCGCTGATATGTTCAAAGAATGTTAGCTTTTTATCGAAAACAAGTCCCAGAAATCTGTGAGATGTAGTACAATTAATTTTTGTGTTCCTAAGGAAAAGGGTAGGATCTCGATGACGTTTTCTTAGGCGGCAGAAGTGGACGCAGGATGTCTTTTCCGGAGAAAACCGGAAGCCTCTTCCCTCTGCATCAGCATTTATAGAATTTATAGCATTTTGTAGATTATTATTAATACAAGGCATCGTATCTCCTGCCGTATAGATGACAAGGTCGTCCACATATAGGCAGCAGTGTACAGGAGTACTTATTCTATAGGCGATATCATTTACCGCTATGGAAAACAGTATTACGCTAAGCGTAGATCCTTGAGGTATCCCGTTTTCCAATTTGTGGTAGGAGGAAAAAGATGACCCGACCCGAACTCTAAATCCTCGGTCAGTCAAAAATGACCGAACAAATAGTGGGAGGTTTCCCCTGATTCCCCAAGCGTGGAGTTTTTGTAGAACACCGTATCGCCAGGTCATATCGTATGCCTTCTCTAGATCAAAGAACACTGCTACGAGGTGCCTACGATCCAGGAAGGCACTCTGTATGGCATTCTCCAGACGGACCAAATGGTCAATAGTGGAGTGGTGCTTTCGGAAACCTGCTTGATAATTTGCAATCAGACCTCTGGATTCCATGAGCCATGTCATTCGCTTATATATCATTTTTTCAAAGATTTTACTCATACAACAAGTTAGTGATATAGGGCGATAACTTGCAGCTAGTTTTGGGTCTTTTCCGGTTTTCAGAAGTGGCACGACGATAGCTTCTCTCCAAGAGTTGGGATAGTTTCCAGTAGCCCAAATAAGGTTAAAAATTTCCATGAGCCAGTCTTTCGCCGTGGAAGGTAGCTGTCGAATCATCTCATATGGGATATTATCTGGACCTGCGGCTGTTTTACCTGTCGTACTAAGTGAAGATTCCAATTCTCTACGGGAGAAGGGAGAGTTGTATTGTTCTTCATTCTGTGTGTCGAAGTTTAAAGGAGTCTCGAGTCGATCTTTTTGGTTAAGAAATTGGTCGGAATAATTATGTGTACTACTTGCAGATGAGAATTGGAGCGCTAATGCCTCTGCTACATCTTCAGGTTTAGAGATGACTACACTTCCGTCTTCGAGGCATGGGGTGTAGTTTGGGAATTTCTTCCCAGCTATGTTTCTTACTTTGTTCCAGACTTCTGAAATGGGGGATTGTGCTGTGATTGACGATATATATGTTTCCCAAGTGCGTTTCTTGCTTCCTAATATTGATTTTCTGGCTAAAGCTCTTAATTTCTTAAAACTTATAAGATTATCCAACGTCGGATGTCGTCGAAATACATTGAAGGCATGTTTCTTTTGTTTAATGGCTTGTTTGACGTCCTCATTCCACCATGGGACAGATTTTCTTACCGAACTGGCTGCTGTTATAGGAATATTTCTTCCAGCGGCGTCTAAGATACTCCGTTGGAAGTCAGAAAGCGCATCGTCGGAATTGTTACCGAGAGGTAGCACTTCCACATCACGACGGAATCCATCCCAATCAGCGTCGGCGAGGCGCCATCGTTGTGGGATGAGTTGTTTCGTCCCGGTTGCAGTTGTGGATATAACAATCGGAAAGTGATCGCTACTATATAAATCGTCAAGAGGGTGCCAAGTTAGTTGAGTGGCTAGGGTCGCAGAACAAATTGAGAGGTCTATAGATGAGAAGCTAGGAGAACGTGCGTTGAAGAATGTAGGCGACCCATCGTTAAGTAAGACAGCGTTGGTTTGATCGAGGAGATTTTCGACTGCACGTCCCCTTACGTCTTTGTTCAGTGAACCCCAAATTGGGTTGTGAGCGTTAAAATCTCCCAATAATATAAATGGGAGGGGTAATTGTCTTACCAGATCAATGAGATCGTTAAGTTCCCAATTAGCATCTGGAAGATATACATTGCATATTGCCATTTTAATTGGGTGAGATATCGAGCATGCAACGGCCTGAAGGTCAGTGGTAAGAGGAATTTCCTGAAATGGAATATTATCTCTAAGAATGATTGCCACACCTCCCTTGGCGCGACGCACAGGTTCGACATCTTTTCGTAGTGTTTTATAGCTTCTAAGGTTAAAGTTTTGATTTGGTTTAAAATGTGTTTCTTGTAAGCACATGCAGAAGGGCGAGTGTTTTGTTAGTATCATTTTCAGTTCACAATAGTGGCCCACGCAACCATTGCAGTTCCATTGGAGTAAAGTTTCCATTGTGAAAGGAAAATGTGGAATATCTTTATTATATGTCGTCTAGTGATGAGAGCGAGCATCCATCATCCATTTCAGATGACAGACCGCCCTCGTTCTTAAGTTTTTTAATTATGCGCTTCAGGCGACTTTTTAAATTATTAGATTTGACATTTCTAACTGCTCTAATTAATATATCAAGTAATGATTCCAAATCCATCGTGTACTCCTGAGCGATATAAATAATTTTTTGTTTCCCTTTACACCGTGTGATAAATTCACAGAAATCGTCTTGGGTGATTACTCCCATTGAGTGATCAAATAGAGAGGAGAGTTCATCGAAAACCTGATCGTCCTCTGAGCCCTCCTTCTTTTTCTTCGTAGCCTGTTTCTTTGTTTCTTTTTCTGCTTTATCTTCAGTTAAGGAATCCCCTCCCACTGACTCGGAGGTGGATGAAGGAGCCGTTCGTTTTTTGGGATTTGTTGGAATTCGGGGGGTGACGACAATGTCTGTGTACTGATTTATATTTGTAGTTATCTCCTGAGGGGAATCTCCTTGAGATAGGATTTCCGTCATTACGATAGTGTTTTGTTTTTCTGGTAACTCCGATGGGCTGTTTGGTATTGAATCATTGTCACTGATTCCACCATCCGCCATGTCATCTGTATTAGGTGAACTTGTATTCTGTGCGGAGGTTGTAGGGCAATTGCCTGAGGGCTCCTTTACTACTTCCGGCTCCGGCAATTTACATTTACTAGCTATATGTCCTAATTGTTTACATATAAAACAGCGAATTTCATCGGTGGAGAAGAAAATTCTGAATGTGTTATTCTTGTACTGAATTAAAGTGGAATCAGGCAATTGGCTTGGTTCCTCTAATTCCACATAAACGTGGCGTCTGAAACTGAGTATGTGTTTATACTCCTGTGAGCTAAGCCCGGCCGTTATGAAATTGATACGGGATACCAGTTTCATACCCAGCTTCTTTAAAGAAGCTTCTACAACATCGTGCGGTAAGCACGGCGCAACGTTGGATATGATAATTCTTTTTGCTGGTGACACCAGTCTTCGCGCCGGGATAAACGTATCGTTAATTTGAATACCCCCCTCATTATTCATGAATTCTTCTACAACTGCTTTCGAGGACAAATACAGACATATTCTATTGTTTGATATACGGGACGCAAATGTAATGTTTCTGGGGCCAATCAACCTGCCCACCGCCGCAATGTAATCATTCTTCTGGATATTAGCCGTCGCGTCGAGAACAATTGCCTGCTCTCTTTCGGGAAAGTTAAAATTAGGTGTACGATGTTCTTTCACCACAGATGCGAATGAAAGATTATTCTCGATAGGATGTAAATTAACATTGTTCTCTGAAACAGCTTTAATCGATTGTCCTCCGGCCACGGAGGACACTAGGGGTGCATGTCCTCCATCCACGGAGGACACCGCTTGTTGCAGCGTACTTGCCATCTGTACGACCAGACTGACCGACTGCCGCGAAATTAGAGCACCGAGTGCCTGCGAGTGCCCCCCACTAGACAATATTTGTGGTGGGGGTGACTCACTCGACCAGATGTTTCTTTCCCCTCACCTACGTAAAGTAGGATGAGGGGATCTTTAATTAATTGGCCTCAGACACTTGATAATAATATGTAAACAGACTTATCTTATTAGTGTTCCTTTCCCTTGCACTCTGTTCTTAAGCCATGTTACCATAACCTTCTTAAACTGCTGTAAAATTCACTTTTATTCGCACTAGCTGTCAACACGTGTTTATTTCACAGTGACTCGATGCGAACTAATTTTAATTATTACTGACAAATTAAGAATGGTTTTGTTGAAATTTCAGTAATTTTCATAAAATGTTCATGATTACTAAAAATATTATTACTATCTAAATATTTTCTTATTTCTGTCAAAATAACAATAATTCTGTCATAATATTCATGATTATTGATTAGTATAAGTATTTCAATTATTGGTGCCCAAGCATTATTTAATTCTATCAAAATTTCAATAATCCTGTCAAAATATTCATAATTACTATCAAGATTTCAATTGTTACTAACCAAATGTTATTTATTTCAGTTAAATTTTTAATAATTTTGTCAACATATTTATGATTATTGATTACGATCAAAATTTCAATTATTACTATCCATATATTATTTGTTACTGTCAAATGTTCAATTGTTTTTGTTGAAATTTCAGTAATTTTGACAAAATATTCATGATTTTGTCAATTTCGGAATTGGGCAAATTACGTTCCAGTTTCAGTCAAAACATTTAGGATTTTGTTTAGGACATTAGGATTTATTAGTATAACAAATTGAATTATATCTATCCAAATTTTATTTATTACTGTTATATTAACAAATGTTTTGTTGAAATTGCAATAATTTGCATAAAATACTCATGATTACTAGCAATATTTTAATTATCACTATCTGAATATTTTTTATTTCTGTCAAAATAACAATAATTCTGTCATAATATTCATGATTATTGCTTAGTATAAATATTTCAATTATTACTATCCATATATTATTTATTACTGTCAAATGTTCAATTGTTTTTGTTGAAATTTCAGTAATTTTGATAAAATATTCATGATTTTGTCAATTTCGTAATTGGGTAAATTACTTTCCAGTTTATCAAAACTCTAGAGGTTATAAGTCAAATTCCTGTAATTTGACATATAACCTGTTGCGTTTGATAAAGTGGAAAGTTATTCGGCAAATTGTGACACACAATTGACTAAAGGGGCAAAGAGTCACCGACTTTATGATTAATTTATCATAATTATTAACAGGTGACAGTGTGTCACATTTTGCTATTTACTAAAAAAAAAAACAGGCAAGTAACTTGACAAAAAAGTTGATCATAAACGGTGTTTATGTTGTCAGTTTGTTTAACCTGCTAGATATTATTTGAGGACTAAAAATATCACCTAGAAGTACGCATAAACTCCGTTCGTGATATATTCTTGCCAAAGTTGGCTGCGTTTTTTTTTGTCAAGTTAAATGAATGTATTTTAGTAAACGTTAAATGTAGATTCGTGTACTACTGTCAAATTTACAATTGTTTCTGTCAACATTTCAATAGTTTGAAAATATACATGATTACTGTGAATATTTCAATTATCATTATCCAAATATTATTTATTACTGTCAAAATTTCAATAATTCTGACATAATATTCATGATTATCGATTATCAAAATTTCAATTATTATTACCCAAATATTGTTTATTACTGACAAATTGACTATTATTTCTACCAATGTAACACATAAACTCAGTTCGTCATCTGTTTTTGCCAAAGTTGGCTGTGTTTTTTTTTGTCAAGTTACATGAATGTATTTTAGTAAACGTTAAATGTTTGATTCGTTCAAATTTACAATAGTTTTTGTCAATATTTGAATAGTTTGAAAATATTGCTGTTAATATTTCAATTATTATTATTTATTCATGTAAAAATTTCAGGAATTCTGTCATAATAATCATGATTATCGATTACTATCAAAATTTCAATTATTACTACTCAAATATTATTTATTACTGTCAAATTATCTATTATATCGACCAAAGTCATCTAGAAGTACACATAAACTCCGTTCGTGATCTATTTTTGCCAAAGTTGACTTTTTTTGTTGTTGTTGATGTTTGATTCGTTTACTACTGTCAAATGTACAATTGTTTCTGTCAATCTTTAAAAAGTTTGAAAATATTACTGTAAATATTTCAATTATTATTATCTAAATATTATTTATTACTGTCAAAATTTCAATAATTCTGTCACAATAAGTATGAATGTCGATTACTATCAAAATTTCAATTATTTCTACTCAAATATTATATATTACTGTCAAATTGACTATAATATCTACCAAAGTCACCGAGGAGTACACATAAACTCAGTTCGTGTTCTATTTTTGCCTAAGTTGACTGTGTTTTTTTTTCTCAATTTACATGAATGTATTTTAGTAAACTTTAAATATTTGATTCGTCAAATAGGACCTAGGAAATAACCACCTAGGAGTACACATATACTCAGTTCGTGATCTGATTTTGCCAAAGTTGGCTGTGTTTTTTGTTGTCAACTTACATGAATGTATTTTAGTAAACGTCAAATGTTTGATTCGTTTATTACTGTCAAATTTACCATTGTTTCTGTCAATGTTTGAATAGTATGGAAATATTCATAATTACTGTCAATATATCAATTATTATTATCCAATTATGGTTTATTAGTATCAAAATTTTAAGAATTCTGTCATATAATATTAATGATTATCGATTACTATTAATAGTTCAATTATTACTACCCAAATATTATTTATTACTGTCAAATTGACTATTATTTCTACCAAAGTCACTTAGGAGTACACGTAGACTCAGTTCGTTATCTATTTTTGCTAAAGTTGGCTGTGTTAACGCTCGTATTCAAAAATAGGTGTTTTGGACATACAATTGTTCAATTGTGCATTTACCCATCGATATGGCTTAGATGAAGTGTTTTTTGTGTGTGCATCAAGTTGAAATTACTTCATAGACCCGAATGCAGCATATTACAGTTTTCATCTGTTATTCGGTGGAATAAAATGTAACGAAAGTTCAAATGGAAAATTGAATTCCTTGAATCTTCGAGCGCAGTAAGAATGCTGGAATAAATCAAAATTCGTTCCTATTTTATGAAGTCATTTTGCAGGCCGTTTACTTTTAGTGCGGAGACATGGTATTATTGTTGCTTTGCCTACATTTTGTTGACATTTATTCCGCGTTGTGAATACTGGGATTATTTAGGAATAATATTAGGTAATAATTATCATAAAATATCTCGCGACGAAACTACAACACATAAATTAATTAAATGTTTATCAGTACGCTGTTCGCTGTGTCGTTGAGTTATTAAAACCGTGGATTGCATGGAATTCTCAGGCAGCCGAGAACGACAAAGTATCACCAAGGGGGAAAGTAATGGCCAGAGGGCATGGAAAATGATAAAATATTTATGCCAACAATAATAAATCCAATGAAACTCTGGACACCCCCAAGGGGCACTCGTACAGCTCCACTTTTTGCATCACTCTATAATTGTGCCCTGACAAGTCGGCAATAAACATGAATTTCACTTTGTTTTAGTATGTACAAAGATTTCCCATCGCAAATAAATTTTAAGAACAATACTGTGGCACGGACACGTGAGAATCCCGGATAACATTTTCATTTCAGCGATATGTCCTTTAAGGTGCTTAGATGTCTTAGAGACGGTAAACGGACGATTATCTGTGCGACCAGACATTCTCGCACAGGCCGTGTATCCCGGGACTTAGTAGGAGCTTATCCTGGGTATGTAACTGAAAGTGAATTTATTGAAACAAATAATAATCGTGGCCATTTTAATTAAATATTTGTTATAATGTATTAATAAATGGAATGACAAGGTTAGTTTGTAAGTACGATATCTTAATGTGTTTCGGGGCAGATGTTGTAGACGAGAAGTGAATATACATTTTGCGGGCAAAACTAGAAATTATACACCATTGTGTGTGCATTAACAACGTGATAACCGCTTGGGTTTGAGCGATAACAAGTGGTATGCATTGGATTATTGTAAGCAGTCACTTATATGAATCAGCTTTATAATATAACAGGCAGTTAGAGCGTAAGTCACGCACTCGTAAATAATGCGTCGGATTATAGTCGGGAATAAAGGACTAACTCTGCGTGCGGGATGTGCGGACTAACAATACAAATGGTGGCGGCGCCGGGCCATAATGCCACACGTGTTAGCTGTTCTTGGCGAATGGCACGAGAATGTTATATAATAAAATGTTTTATCACACATTTTATGCGGAATAAAAATATAGTAATAAATTGGTGCATAACGCGATGGCTGTTCTTTTAAGTATTGTAATAAATTGATGATGTAGGTACATCATTAGTTATTTGATGGTTATACATCGTGTAGGCGTGTCTGAAATACCTATAATATTGGCGTATTTATTATTTGAGGAAAGCTTTTTAAAGCGGATTTCGCAGTTGGGACTAATTGATTTCGGTCAGTCAGCTAATCCATCGTCCGCCTTTCTTTCATTCTCTGGCGCAGCTGGTGAACCGCAACAGTGGCACTATTACCAGTAATAAAATTTTATTGGCGTTGGTGTAATAATAAACATTTGTGTGCTACACACAGCTGTTCAAGTAAACATTTTCTTCATTTCGGGAGAATAAGTTGTTTCGGCTTTTGATGAAGACAATGGCAGTTTTCGGAAGAATTTCTTTTAAGGGTTATCATTTTTCTTCTGAAACCCCAAATTATAATAAATATATATATATATATATATATATATATATATATATATATATATATATATATATATATATATATATTCAATAAACCTTTCTACCCATGCTGGGTGTAGGCATGTAACATAATGTGTATTTCTATAACATAATATAATAATATTTCATGCTGTTTCACTGTTTTATGAATTACTTCCAAGTCTTTCTGTCTCTTGTCATCTGGATCGCTTATTGTCTCGAGGTGTCCTTTTTTCTGAGTGTTTTCTACCGCGTCTTCCCAAGTTCTCGCTGGTCGTCCTCGTCTTCTACTTCCTTGCATTTTCGCGTCCCACACTTCTCTTGCTTGCGTACTCGCCCTCATTCTGTGCATGTGCCCCCACGCTCCTAGCTGTCTTTCTTCTATGTACTCCTCTACGCCCTTAATATCTAGTTCTTTCCTGATTATCTCGCTTCTGATTCTGTCTCTTAGGGTGACACCATATACTCTTCTAAGGTATTTCATTTCTACCGCTCGTATCTTGCTTCTTTGTTACTCATTAAGTACCCACGTCTCATTTCCATATGTTAGGACTGGCCTGAAGACTGACTTGTACACTTTAATTTTCGCCTTTTTCTTTATTTCCTTCTTCTCTGTTATGTATTTGCTTAGAGTGAAGAATAGTTTATTGGCAATGCTAATTCGGTTATTAATATCCGTTTCTTGTTGTCCTTTGTCATTTAAGATGACCCCTAGGTATTTGTATTCTTTAACTTGCTCTATTGGTGTGTTGTCTATCTTTATGTCCATCTGTATAGGTTCTCTTGATATTGCCATAACTTTTGTTTTCTTCAGATTTATCCTCATTCCGAATTTTTTCAGTGTCCGATTCCATATTTCTAGGTTCTTCTTCAGTTCATCTTGATTGTTTGCCATTATTGCTAGGTCATCGGCGAACGCGCATTGATGTAATTGCACTCTTCTTAGATTTCTATATCCGATGTTTGCTGGTTTTGTTTCCTTGCAGGCGTCTTTTATTATTTGGTCCATATAAACTATGAATAGCAAAGGGCTCAAACTACCTACCTGCCTTACTCCCTGCTTTTTTATGAACTCATTAGATTTTCTATTTCTTGTTATGACAACATTTCTTGTTTCTTTATATATGCTTTGGCTTACTGTGACTAGTTTTTCAGGAACTTCCATCTTTCGTAAACCCTCCCAGATCCTATCGCGGGGAACTCTATCAAAGGCCTTTTCCATGTCTAAAATCGCAATGTGTAAACTATTCTGCTTTTCCAAAGTCCTATTAATTATGGTTTTCAGAGTAAATATCTGGTCATGCACACTTCTGCCAGCTCTGAATCCGCTCTGTGCTTAGAACAGTTTCGTTTCTACTTTTTTTCTAATTCGCTTTCTACAATTTTCTCGTACATCTTCATTGTCGTTCCTAGTAGTTTAATGCCTCTATAATTTTCACACTCTGTTTTCTTCCCGGCCTTGAAGATTGGCACAATCATTCCCATTGTCCACTCTCTTGGTATTTGCTCTTCTCTCCATACTTTGTTAATGAACGCATGTAATCGCCTTCTTCCCTCAACTCCTATGTTCTTAATCATTTCCCCTGTGGTTCTGTCAATGCCTGCAGTTTTTCCTGCCTTGAGTTCTTGGATAGTTTCCTCCACTTCTTCCTCTGATATATCCATTGTTGATATATTTCTGATTGGTATTGCCTCTGCGTTTGTGTCTGGTCCATAATCTTGATTTAGTAACTTATCGAAGTACGTTTTCCATCGCTCCATCGTTTCTTCTTCTGTTTTTAATAACTTGCCTTCGTCGCGGATAATCTTATGAGCTCTTCCCGTTTACCTTTCCTTAGACTTTTCAGCATACTATAAAATACCTTCTGGTTGCTTTTAGCATTTTCTTCTATCTTTACACCAAAGTCATCCCACACTTTCTGCTTTTCTTCCAGTATCATCTTTTTCACTTTTGTTCGTTGGGTGTTGTAGGCCTCATATCTGGTCGATGTTATCGTATGCAAATATTTTTCCCATGTCGCTTTCTTGACTTTAATCAGCTGCTTTATCTGTTCTGTCCACCATGCTGTTTGTTTCTTATAGTAGCTTTGTTTACATGTTCCACACAATGTCTTTGAAGTCGCTAGTATCGTTGTTTTTATTGCTTCCCACTCCTCATCTAATGTGAGCAGTTCCGATTTTGGTATTTTACTCATGGCCTTATTGCTTTCTTCCATATAGATTCTTGCCACTTTCTCCGATTTAAGTTTGAATGCCTTTATGAGTTCTGCTGTTGTAACTCTTCCGTTTATATCTTCGTTGGGTTTAGGATGTTTCCTGTCTATTTCTGCCACTAGTAGGTAATGGTCGCTGTCAATTTCAAACCCTCTTTTGACTAACGTCTTTTACTTGGTTTTTATTTATTCTTTCCACTATGATGTAGTCAGTAATGGACTTTTTCGATCAGCTGTGCTGTTCTCTAGTGTACTTATGAATTTCTTTATGCTCGAAAAATGTGTTTGTTATTACCAAATCCTGTTCTATACAATAATCTACAAGTCTTACCATTGCCATTTCTATGCCTTTCTCCGTACTTTTCTAGAACTTCCATGTACTTTCTATTTTTCCGTCCAACACGTCCATTGAAATCACCTATTACGTATATTTCTCCTTTCGCTCTTTCAGTTACATCTGTTAATTGCTTCCAGAACGTATCTTTGTTTGATTTGGCGTCGTCTTCGTTCGGCCCATACGCTCCTATTATTGTTACTAAGTTGTTGTTCCACGTATTTCTTAGTTTGATTACTAGTATTCATTCATTTATTACTTCCCAATCTTCCAACTCTTTCTCTAATCGGTTATGTAAAATACATGCAGTTCCTGCTGCTGCTCTGCTTTCTTGTGTCACTCCGATCAAAATTATTCTATGTTTATTGTCTGTTAGAATCGTTTCTGCACATTTTCTTTGATTTTCAGTTATTACCAATACATCTAGATTCGCCCTTTCAAATTCTTGTTCCAGTTCCTTCTTCTTGTTTTTGATACTTCGAATATTCCACGTGCCAATTAGCCATTTGTTTGTTTGTATTCCTGTCATTTTGGGGTCCTTTATTACTTTTGCTATGTTCATATTTTTGTTGTCCGTCCCTCTTGTGTTGTTGTTTGTTCGTTAGTTATATTTGCTATTTTTGTTCTTCGATTTACTTCTTGGATGGTTATTCTTTGGTTTAATCTTAGTCCCAGTATACTTCTCTCCATTTTGTTTTTACATACCTTTATTTTTTTTCTTGAGTCTTTGTCATGGTCCATGTTTGGCTACCATAGGTAAGTACAGGTGAGATGCAGAGGTCAAAGATTTTAATTTTTAATTCCATTGAAAATTTTCCCTTCATGATGTTCTTCAGTGACCAGAATTTTGCCCATGCAGATTGGATTCTTCTTTGGATCTCACGGTCTGTCCGATAATTTAATGATATAGTTTGTCCGAGATAGATATATTCGTCTACTTTTCAATTTCTTTATTGTTTACTTCGATTTTTATATTTTCATTGGTTACTAGCTTTGTTTTTGCATGATTCATTATCAGGCCTACTGTCCTGGTTCTTATATCAAGCTCTATCAGCATTAGCCTTAGTTCGTCTTCGGTTTTGGCAATAATCACAATATCGTTGGCAAATCGCAAATTATTTAGATAGGTTCCGTTTGTGTTAAAACCAAGCTGCCTTTCTTCCCAGTTGAGATAGATCTTTAAAAGTTTTTTTCTAGTACACAGTTGAATAGGTCTGGGGATAGAGGGTCGCCTTGTTTTACGCCTCTGCTTATTTTAAACTTAGGTCCATCGGTTTCTAGTTGTATTTGGGCTGTGTTGTTATACTTTAATTCTATAATGGATGGGAAAAACAGTATAAGTCAAGAATTAGCATTTTAAGGAAGCGTCGACTTATACCTTTTTTCCTTCCAATAATCGTAGCATTTAAAGTTGTACTAAAACTGCCAATCTATTTAAAAGCCCTAACTGAATAATGTGACATATACTAATTGAAACACAATGTACAGCAGAACTTTCTGAAATATAATATGACTTAAACTCATTTTCCCAAATTTTCGACTTATACTGTTTTTCCCACCCATCACAGAATTATTCGTATGCATTTTTTTATTTATGCCAGCTTGTTTTAAGGCTGACCATATTGACGAGTGTTTTATTGAGTCGGAGGCCTTAGTATAGTCAATAAATACTAAGTGTAAGATAACGTTAAACCGTTGTTTTTTTCTATTAGTTGATTAATTGTATACAGATTATTGGTGGTGCTGTTATTCTTCCAGAAGCCCGCTTGGTTCTCTTCTTGACATTCGTTCAGTAGGTTTCTTATTCTTTCTTGTATTAATTTGGAGAATAATTTGCATAAGGCGGATTGTAAGCTAGAGGTCTGTAATTGTTTATGTCATTAGGTCTCCCCTTCTTGTGAATTAGTATAATTTTAGAGTTCCTCCACTGCTGCGGTACTATGCCTCTATTAAGGATTTTGTTGAAGATGACTCTTAGGGGTGTGATTAGTTCTTCTTTTCCTAGTTTTAGTAGTTCATTGAAGATTTGATCATCTACTGGGCTTTTTTCGTTTTTTAGGTTGTCCATTGCCTTTCTTACGTCAGAATTAAGGAATTCTGGTATTTCTTCGTCTCCATCTGTATCGTTGATTTGGACGTCTTCATCGTTCTTTTATTCGTAGAGTTTTTAATAGAACTGCGTTGGGGTGTTGATAATGTTTGATCTAGTGTAATTGGTTTTTCCTGATTCATCTTTTAGGCCTTCCATCCATTGTTTACCTGTTAGTTTTTTTGTTGAGCCAGAAGCTTCTATTATTTGATTATTTCCATTATCTCTTTGTCTAAGGTTTGCTCTTTTCTTTTCTTGTTTCTTTGCCCTGTTTTTGATCGTGCGGATTTAAATATTGCTCTCTCTAAGTAGTTGTATTTTTCTTGGGTAGTTGCTATATTGGTTTCTTGCTCGAGATGTTGTAGATGGTTCCTTAGTAACTCTGTATATTTTGTGTTGTTTCCTATAATGCTTTCTCTATGTATTGGCCTAGTTGTATTCCTGTGATTTCTTCTTCTATGTTCTATTTTTACTGTTTCTCTGATTAGTCTCTGGTCGCTGACGAAGTTAAAGGCACTTATAACTTGTACTTGGTTTTGAGTTAGTAAGAAATCTATTTCGTTCTTATGTCCTGATGGGGACTTCCAGGTCTTCCAGGTTCCAGCATTTTGCAAAATATGTATTTGCAATTTTTAGTCGGTTTTGAGTTGTAAAATTTATCAGCAGCTGGCCTCTTTCGTTTCTGACGCCCATTGTGTCCCATTGTGTTGTGTTCTATGTCTTGGCCGTGCCCGACTTTCCTGTTGAAGTCTCCCAGTATCATGTAACTCTCTTTTGTGTTGTTGATTATATGTTCTACTTGGTCATAGAATTCGGTGATTCGCTTCGTTTGTTTAGCTGCAAGTGGGAGCATGGACTTGAATTATTTTGATTTGGTCCTTTCCATTTGTTCTTATTGTTACAATTGCTATTATTTCGCTAACAGGAACAAATTCGATAACTCTTTCCTTCCACGTATTTCTAATCAGAAATCCTACTCCTAATTGGCTATTTACTGCTGCAGAGTGGCATACTAGATGGTTCGATGTTCGCTGGGTTATGGTAGTGTAGTTTCTTCTAACTTCCGCTAGTCCGATGATGTCCCATTTGATGTTTGACAGAGCATACTCCAGTTCTGTAAATCTATCTTCATGTTTTAGTGTTTGTGTGTTTAGTGAGCATATATAAATGGTAGCGTCTTTCTTCGCAGCGTTTTTTCCTTGATTGGGTGTTGAGGGGTGTTGGTCTATAAGTTCCGTGGTGACCGGCTATTCTGGAAGCTTTTTCTTTATGTCTTTTATTTTTGGTTTTTGTAAGTTTGTGCCATTCTCGTTTGTCCATGTGTTTGCTTTAGTAGTTATCTTATTTTCGGTTGTGGTCTTCTTTTCTAGCTATGCAGGTTTGTCTATGCTTGAAGTGCTTCCTCTGGTGATAGTCACTGAGTCGCTTCTAGGTCTTCCGAAGTAGCTCTCTATCGGCTTCTGTGTGGATATCGATTTTTGGAAGGCTAGGTTAGGTTTTTCTTTTTTTCTCAACTATTTGCTTTGATTGTGGTAGCTCTGTTTCATCGTTATTATTATATTAATTATTACGTTTTTTAACGGCAATTTGCTGAATGTCGCTTTCATTGACTTCCTTCTTATTCACAATTAGTTTATCGTATTTTATTATAGCATGGTGACCTTCTTGCTTAATTTTTATATAATAGGAATTAGGTTATTTCGTTTTTCTTGGATTTTTTCGGGTTTTTTTTGGTGGAAAATCTTCCACCATTAAAATGTTTGAGTCTTTAAGGTTTTTCCTGTTGTTAAGTATCTCCCATGTCTTTCTGGTTGCTACTAGTTTGATTAACACCGGTCTCGGCTTGTTGACACTCTTTTTTCCTACTCTCTGCATGTAGTCTATTTCTGTTAGACACATGTTTACTTTGATTTGGTATTATGGTCATCTCTAATTCTTCTTGGTTATTCTCCTCTTCTTGGAGTCCTATAATTAGCATGTTTGTCTTTCTCTCTTCTCTTTCCAGGTATGTTATTCTCTTTTTGTGGCGCAATTTAGGTGATTTTGTAGATTGGAGGATGCACTGGCGGGATTTTCGTGGCAGGCCATGATGGCTGTATCATCGGCGAATGTTACTACCATGGTTTCATTAGCCGTTGGAAGGTCTGCGGTAAGAGCAGGTATAATATGGGCCCCAGGACACTTCCCTGTGGTACTCCGGATTTGATGCTGTATTGTGAGGTTATTTCATCTTCGACTCTAACTAGGAAATGTCTTCCGCTTAGGTATGCCTTGAGGACCACGAAGAAAGTGTGGGGTAATTTTTGTTTAAGCTTGAACAAGAGCCCTTCATGCCACACCTTGTCGAAGATCTGGCTAATGTCTAAGAAAGCCGTGGAGCAGTATTGCTTCTCCTGGAATGTTTGTTTTAACTACCCTATGGATTTGTTCCACTGTTCCGTGTTTTTGTCTGAAGCCAAACTGGTGGGGTGGTAATACGTTTCGTTCGATTAGGAGAGGATGAAGTATTTTTAGGAAAGTGGATTCAAAAACTTTTGAAAGTACCGGGAGAAGGCTTATAGGGCGGTAGGATGTCACTCTGTCCTATTCTTTTCCCGGTTTGGGGATAAGGGTGATTTGTGCTAGCTTCCAATGGTTGGGGAAGTGTCCCAATCTCAGGTTTGCATTGCATATGTATGTTACCAGTCTCATTCCTCTGGCTGGTAGTTCTTTTAACATATGTCCTGTTATTAGGTTTATTCCAGGACCCCTTCTCTAGGTTATAGGTGTTTAGGTTACTAATTATGGATGTGACTTCTCTGACTTTGAAGTTTTTGATGGGACGGTCCAGCTGGAAGGGAGCTTCCAACAATTGGAGTATTGGAGCTCCTTCTTCCTTCGTGCAACTTCTTAGGAATGGTTGGAACACGTAAGATGAGTGGTCTGCGAATGCATACGCCTTTTCTCTTTGGATGGAGGGTATTTTTTTCTGGAGTTGTTTAATTCCTCTTATAGCCTTCCATAGTAAGTAGTTGGTAACTTCTGAGGATGACAGTTCTGATAGGTAATGATGAATTGATTGATTTTTGAAATCTATAAGGAGCTTCTTTAGGTCTTTGATTGCTTTATTAAAGTTTGCTTTGTCACTGGACTGTCTTGTGTACTGCCAGGTTTTGCGTATACTTCATTTTTTCGGTAATTATTTGCCTTATTGCAATTGGGCAGGATGTGTCAAATAGTATATTTTGCCTGCAAGGAGTTGCTTCACGGGCTGTATTTTGAATAGCGCTGTTAAGGTGATCCACTGCTTTGTCGATATCTGTGTTAGTTCTAAGGAGCTAGTGAGATTTTATTTGGGCATCTAGTATCTGTCGAAAGCTGTCCCAGTTCGAGCTTTTATTGGCTAGGGATGTTGGTTTGGCTTTATTTAATACGTGACAACTATATGTGATAATGACAGGAGAGTGGTCTGAAGAGAGGTCGAGGCCTGATTCTGCACGTAAGTAGTTGTCACGGATGCCCTTTGTTATACAAAAGTCTAGAAGATCTGGCACTTTCATTGGGTGTGAGGGGAAGTTTGTAGGTTTACCCATTCAAGCAGATTATTGGCGAGTATTGTTTTAAGTAGTTGTCAACCTTTAGTGGTAGTTACACGAGAATCCCAGAAGTGATGCTTGGAGTTGTAGTTCTCCGATAAATCTTGGTCCGAGTGAAGTATTGACCCTGATTTGCTGGCTTGCTGTGGATTTTCATTATTGGGTTGTGAAGTTTGGGCATATGACAACCCTAGGTGTGAGGTATGGAAGGTTCTAGATTCCTGTTCGTCGGTGTTGCTGGTCTTTGTTCTTAGCGGTGGAAATTTCTTTTTAATAAGTTGTTTTCTAACTGGGCATCCTTTATAATTTTCCGGCTGGTCGCCTTTACAGTTAGTGCATTTAACCTTCTCGTCTTTTTCCTTACGTTGACAGCCTTTGGTCATATGTCGGCCTGTGCATTTTACACATCTCTGCATACGGTAGCAGCATTTTTTTGTATGTTCATAGTGCTGGCATTTTTGACATTAAATTAATTGCTTAAACGATAGCACTGGACTACAAATAAAAATAAAAAAATTGCCTGGAAAAGTGGAAGATGTTTTCCAAGTAATTTGGGTGCGCAGGATTCAAATTTAACACCAGAATTGCGCTATCAGATCTAGTTCATTTTATGTCACATGGATGGCTTTACTGTAAAGTAATTTGACGGAAACCAACATCTATTCTCTATCTTCATAATAATAGTGCTTAAATATGCCAAGTAGATCGTGTGTTACTAATTCAAGCTATTTCTGGTTTATTTCTGGTAAATATATGGTTGGGAAAAATGATACGCAACAACAGAACCATTAAAATATTCATATTACATTAATTTGGTTTTGCTGTCAGAAATTAAGACAAAACGTGTACACCGACATTGTTTTGCAATAGTTGCAGAGCTATTTTATACAAGTGGTCGAATGGCGAGACGAAATATTTCGACTTTTCAGTTCCTGTAATATGGAGAGAGCAAAGTAATCACCAAACCGATTGTTATTTTTGTTTATCAAAACTTGTTAAGGATCAATATAAAAAATCGAGCAAGTGTGCAATACGCAAATGTTCTATCTGTTTCAAAACCAGTTCAACGTTTACCAAATGATACATTGCCAGTCGTTCCTGGTACTACAAGTAGTGATTCCGAGTCATCTTTGAATGATATTGTTCCCAGCAGTGGTAGTTTGTATGAGTCTAATGAATGCCATTTTGTGACTCAAGCTGAACTTAATGATCTAGTTCGTTTTACATTTGTGGCGTTCATTGTAACAGTGGCTTAAACCCATTGTTTTTAAATATTATTATTTTGCGCAAATGGATCGGATTTTTTTATATCTTCCCATATAAGAGTGAATCAACTTCCAGTTGCACTATAATTTCGTTAGATGGTATTACTTGTACATAAAGAGAACTTAAATGTCTAAATAATTCATTATAATAGTGAAGTAAGTCACAACTCAGCATAATAGTGAAGTAAGTCCGGAGATGATGCACTTGTAATATGACAAATGTTTTACATGTAATTGTACGTATATGATATAGTTGTGTGTTTTCAATCACATATTGATTTGGTGATTCTGGGTCTGAATATCAGCCTACAACTGAAAAAATCTCCGCAGAATCTTGTTAGTTTATAAAAATAATACAGTTAATAAAAGGAAGTTGTTACGTAATAGTGATAAAGAATATTTTACTGTAAAAGGAGTTAATGTGTGCAGGAAAATTTTCGAAAATTTTGATTGTGGGTGTCCGAAAAAATGTATTATGTTATTTACAGACAGTGAACGAACAGTCGTATTTGAATCAATCTGGAATTTTAAAGATTTTAATTTGCAAAATTCATATCTATATGGATTAGTACAAAAAACAACAGTAAACAGAAAACGCCCAAAATATCGTTTTCGTGCTGGAAGAAATATTCGTTTCAGTATTTTATAAAGTCCAGCAAGAAGACACAGTTTGTGTGTAAGAAATATTTTCTCATGACGTTTCAAATAAATGATGGAAGATTATAACAAATGCTTTCTAAAAATAATGTCTCACAAGAAAAATATGAACGTGGTACAACTGGTTCGTGAAAATTTAATGATTCCAATGTCACTGCCCACATTCAAAGTTTTCCAGCCTATCAAAGTCATTTAAAGCACGGACTCTTTATAAATAGAATAACAATAGGTTTTTTATTTCGCTGAACAAAGGCTAAAATTCCTATGCTCATTTTTAGAATATACAAGACAATCTTAATACTTACTTACGCAGCCAAACTTATATATTGCAGTGAATTTATTTTATGGCATAACCTGTATTTCATTTTTGGGCAAGTTACTTGGAAGCAGCGAGTGTAATGTAACACATAAATGTACATTAGCTAGATATGTGTGCAATCCCATTAGCTACTTTTAAGTACTGCACATAACTGTTAAATATTTATATAACAAATAGGCCATGCTCTATATTCTAATGAAATATTACATTAACTTGAGTATTATGAGTTTTGGCTTATTTAATTATCAAGAAGTATAAATAGGTTATGGCTTAGCAGGCGAGAATGTATAAACAGGCATAAATTTATTCAGAAAGTTTCGCAGTGAGGCGGATGGTTCTATATCCAAGTGATTGTATAGTAAGGAAATTAGTTACGTAGTGTTACGGATGGTACGTCATGATTTATAGGTTAATCCTGAAAATTAATAAAAGTTTTGCACATCTTCGCCTGTATTGCGTTACGGCAAAGATCTGATTGTTGGTTTAAGAATTTAATTAAAAAGCAGTAAAAACTACAAACAACATTTTTTGTTATACTTATTTACATACGCATCTGATGGTATATTCGGTAATCTAGCGATGTGGACTCCACATATCCATTACTTGCAGACAAACAATTCTTTCTTTTACCACAAAACGCAGAAAAAGCCGCCGCACGAATAAGCATTGCAGACATCAAAATTCGCTACACAAATGTCTTTGAACTCGAGCGTCGCTAGTAACCTGTTGAGTAATGGATGTTTGTCTCGAAATGCTGTGCCTTGCTTTCCTAAGGGACACGTACCAGTAAAATATATCGGAGTGATATTCAATCTGTAGTTTTTTTTATCTCGGCGCGAAAAGCGGAGTGGATATTTTACGATTGCTCCCGAAGATGCGTTGCAAGTTGAACGTGCGCAAACATCACCTTAAATTATAGTTAATCTGCACCACTGTAATTTATGCCGAGCCAGATTCTATTAAGCCGAACTGGCGTTTTCTGTAATAAACACGAGAAATAACGGCCGTTTTAATGGCCATGTTAACATACGTTATGGCATTTTTGTTTGCCCACATGCGAGTAACGTTATTGCGGGCGGATTTTATTTTGAGTCGTGCAATAATGAAAAAGTATTACACTGCAACGATATCTATAAATGCTGGCATTGTATAGGGATTTTACAATCCATCGCTGATACGCCCCGCAAGTATTTACTAAATAATTTAATGGCCAATCAAATGCGTGTTTAAACTGCGCTGCATGTTTTCATGATGCAAATTTCATTATTCTCTAGTAGAAATTTACATTCAGATTGCATCGCCTCGTGTTAAAATATACCGAGAACTATTGAATTAGGCAAACACCCCAGGGCTTCCACTAATGTAGTGGTTGAAAACATACGCACACAAAGCACAATAAACTAAGTTACAATATATGCTGCACATTATTAATGCATCACTATGTTATGTGTGTAATATCAAAAATCTATGGAAATTCATAACAAATTTGGCATAAATACAAATACAACGCCAATACATTTGGCAAAAGTAGAGGACTCTAAGTGCAGGTTCAAAATAGGAATAGGAGCTCAAGATCATATAGCTCGATTGCTGTAATAACGTAATAACTCAAAAATCTGAATTTTGAGGTAATTATCCATAAAGAATAAAAATGATGTGTTCTTTTAACTGGTAGTGTGACATTTCAGTACCCAAAAAAATGGCCTAGAGATTTCCATAGCAATAACGTCACAAGTAAATGTGGGGGAGAGTTTTGAACTCTACATTATCTATAGTATAGATTTATTCTTTACCCTCTAATATGTTTCAATTATATTACCACATGCCAATTAACCAAATTATGCCAATTTAGTGTTTAAAAATAAATGCCAATTAACCAGATCATACCAATTTGGTAAAAATTAAATTTCAGGATTATTATAAAATAAAATAAAATATAAAATATGAGACTTCAAATGCATGTCCTGAAAAAATCACGATTTTTGAACATGTCATAATTGCAGCAAATGAACAATATATTCGCCGTAAAACAGTTACTGGAAAGATATAATAAATCTGTACAATTCATTTTTTTTAATTTTCTACATTTTCCGGAATATTTTCGATATATTTGAGAATTGTTCTGAATTATTCTGTCAATTTATGGAAATGCCCCGAATATGTATTAGACATTACAAAAAACAACAAAATCTGTAGACTTCTGTTTTCTTGAACTTCATAGTAACTTTATAGAAACTCTGGAGTATTTTCCATAAATTCCGGAACATGTACGAACTTTTCCATACCATTTATGGGTTTGCACAAAAAAAAACAGAAATTATAAAGATATAATTTATCAAGAAGTTTTCTAGAATATTCAGAACATTTTCTCAATAGGGGTATAAGGGTATAAGGGTATAGGGATATAAGTGTATATGTCTTTTTTTTAATATTTGACAAAAAATTACGAAGTTTATAAAAATTTAGACACTGCTCATTAGTTTATGGTATTCTACCATATATATGGTGGCCTGTAGACAGATGACAAGTTCTAGAAGATTTCTATAAAAGTCAATTTTAGTGTACAGATTTTTATAGTTTTTGAAATATTCATGTACAGGGTGGCCCACTCCAAAAATTTGGAAATTTCTTAAATATTTGCAGAATATTTTCGAATATTTATGCAAAATTTATATAATATGATAGTTTCTATACTTGTTTTTTAATATTCTAGAAATTCTATGGAATCCTTGAAATATTTTGGGAACATTCATATACTCAAATGTTTGCAAAATAATAAATAATCAAAATTTTCCATATAACTTACTGGAGGCACCTGAATGTTTACGGAAGTTTACACTGATTGGTTTTTTTTTATTTTTTTCTACAATTTCCGGCATATTTTCGACGTATTGGGAAAACATTATGAAATTTACGATGACACCTGGGGATCAAACCCTTTCAATCTTTCAAAAACCATGAAAATTAGTGCACTAGGTGTGTTTTCTGAATTTTAGGAATGCGTACAGAATTTTCTGGAATATGTGTAAGACTTTTAAAAATATGGAAATCTGTACACTTGATCGATTGCTCAAACTAATTCTAAAATTTCTGTTACATTCTTCATATTCGGGAATATTTTCTATATTCTGGATAATTTACGGAATTTCAGTCATATTTATGAGATTTTGATTAATACTTGTAAACATTATAAATATCTGGATGTTACAGTTGATTTTATTTAGTTCTCAAGGAAATTTAATGAATTTTCATACTTTTAAAATGTTACACTTCCTATAAAATTTCAGGCATTCTTTGTACGATTTCAGGCATTTTTTCTTTGTGGATGTTGTCTAGGTGCATGAAATTATTGGCTTATGATTTGTGATGTGCTTGCGGTGTCTTCGATGTTATTTTATGCATTTGATTGTAGTTACATAGTAGTTATATTGTAGTATATTAGTAGTTATAATTATACAGTAGTTATATTATATTGTAGTTGTAGTATAGTATTGTATTGTAGAAATATGTTTGTATATGTAATTGATTTATTGATTTATTGATTAGTGACAGTTGTGTGACTATAAGCATGAAATATATATTCTTCTATTCTATAGAATTCCCGGATTATTTTTGTAATAGTTAACACAATTTTTCTGAACATTTAAGAGATTTTTACTCCAAATAATGCAAAAATATGAGCACTGCGCATGATTTTGTTTAACTTTATAGAATTTTAAGTATATTTTCGAAATATTTATGAATGCTTAAGGGATTTCTCGAATGTTTAAATGAAAATTATGAATACTTAAATTAAATCTGTATATAATAATAATAATAATTATAATAATTCTCTATTGATAAACAGATATAAAATAAAACCCAATTAAAAAACAATGTTTGAAAGAATACTAAGAACTCTACTAGCTAGTGTACATACGAAAACATACAGATATAAAATACCAAACAATTTCATACGAAAATATACAGATATAAAAATACCAAACAAATATCCAAACATTTCACAAATATTTTCGAATTAATAGGATATGTTATGTAATTTCTGGAATATTTGTATAATTTTACCAAAAATTCAAAAAAAATATGGAAACGTGTCAACTCCAATCGATTTTTATTTGTTATAATAAAAATATGGAATATCTGAATTATTCACCAGATATTCAAAGATGTACAGGGTGGGTTCGAATAATTTTTTTTTATAAAATCAGATGAAAATTAAGAATTGGCCCCACATGTCGTATATTGTTGAAAAGAGAAAAAAATCCCTCTTTTAGCTAAGTCACAGCTAATTATGAGTTAAACTAAAACTACAACTTTATGTCATAACTCGACTTTCGAACTGTTTTTTGAAAATTTACTACGCCGCTGCATTCTTATTAAAAAGTGCCTGAAGAGCGTAGATTTTTTTTTCTATTCTCATAAAAAAACGACCTAAATCCATAAAAATCGAAAAATCGAATTTTTGCGAATAACTCGAAAACAATAGACACTAGCCAATTTTGGTTTTCATCATTAAGTTCTTCTCGAAAAGAGAGATCAGGAAGGGGGGTCCATTTTATCATACCTGTTATAGTTATCGAGATTCCCTATTAAAACATCGAAATTTGTCTGCCCTATACAACAACTTTGATAAAATTTGTAGAAATACCAACAATTAGAAAAATCCGGATATCACTTTCTCAAAAACTTATAGAAATTATAAAGAAGGCATAAATGCCGTCTAAATGCTGCATTTGCTTGCATATACATTTTTCTAAAATACCTGAATATTACCTGAATTTAATCAATTTTCAATGACATTTAGAGATTTTCTGTGAAATTATAAAACTCTGAGGCAGATAGGCCAAGGATCAATAATAGCCCTATATATATAATCAGTATCCCTTGTACCATATAATGGTGTAGGATGTCTAATACAGTTTTTTTACATATGTACAAATTTTGCCCACTCCTTTTTGTTTCTCGCCATTGTTCTTGCCTCTGCCCATGTTTTTCCTCTGTTTTTCAGAATCTCGTTTATGGAGTTGTTCCATGTTTGTCTTGGTCTTCCTCTGCTTCTTCGTTTTCCTAGTCTGGCTTCCCATATTCTCTTAACTGGCCTTGTGTTTCTTATTCTTTGTAGACGACCCCATCAGCTCAGTTTTCTTCTTTCCATAAATTCCTCTAACGATTCTACTTCCAACTCTTCTCTGATTTGGGTGATTCTCATTTTGTCCCTCCTTGTAACGCCTCTTACTCTTCTGAGGTATTTCATCTCAATAGCCTGTAATTTGCTCTTTTCTTTCTTGGTTAGTGTCCATGATTCGCAGCTATATGTTAGTATCGGTCTAAAAACCAAGTTGAATACTTTTATTTTTGTCTGACGGGATATTTCATGTTTATTTATGAACATCTTGTTCAGTGCGTAGTAAGTTTTCATTGTCTTTTCTATTCTGCTGTTTATCTCCGTTTCTTGCTTGCCATACTTATTTATTTCTACTCCCAGATATCTCATGGTTTCTACTTGTTCTATGTTTGTGTTGTCTATTCTAATGTTTATTTTGGTAGGTTCCCCGATTACCATTACTTTTGTTTTGTTTATTCATCTTCATATCATATTCTTTTAGTACCTTATTCCATATGTACGATGTACAATATAGCCTAATATTGTACATCGTCTTTCCATTTCGCTTTTATTATTACATCATCCGCGAATGCCCCTTCCGAGATTTCCACTCTCTGCATATTTTTGTATCCAATCAGTAATTTTTTGGTTTTATGAGTGCATTTTTTTAACATGTCGTCCATGTAGACGATGAACAATGTTGGGCTCAAGCCTCCCCCTTGCCTTAATCATTCTTTCGTTTCGAACGGTTCTGATTGCTGATTACCATGTATTATCACGTTTGTGTTTGTTTGTAGATTTGTTTAGTTATTCTGATTAGTTTGGGGTTGACTCCTCGTTCTTTAAGTATATCCCATAGCTTTTCTCTGTTCACCAAGTCAAAGGCTTTTTCCATATCTATAAAACCCAAGTAGACGTCTTTTTTTGAATTTTCGATTTCTATATTATTTGCTGAATCGTGAAAATGTGATCTTGCGGGCTATGTACCTTTCTGAAGCCACTTTGTGATTCATCTAATATTGGTTCTGTCTTTGTTCTTAGTTTTGTGTCTAGGATTTGTTCATACATTTTCATAGTTGTGTTTAGTAATGTTATTCCCCGGTAGTTTTGGTACTCTTTTCTGTCCTCTTTTTTATATACTGGAACTATTTGTGCAGTTTGCCAGTCTTTCGGAATTTGTTCTTTTTGCCATACCGAGTTGTACAGTTCCAAAAGTAGGTCTGATTCTTTCCTCCCTATATTCTTTATCATTTAAGCTGTGATTTTGTCCAATCCTGGTGCTTTTCCAATTTTCATTTTCTTTATTACCTCGTTTTGTTCTTCCATGGTTATTTCTTCATTTGATTTTTCCTCGTGTCTGGTTGTTTCCTCGTTCTCTGATGTTTCTCCAACCGTCTCCGTGCCCAAAAGCTCTTCAAAATACTCTTTCCACCTTTCCGTAATTTCTTTTCCATCTGTTATTTGCTTTCCTTCTCTGGTCTTTATATGTCTGGTGTTGAATCTCTTCTCTTTTCGGAAATTTTTGAGTACTCTATAGAAGAGTTTCTGGTTCCCTTTACTATCCTGCTCCATTTTTTCGCCAAATACTTTCCACGTTTCCTTCTTTGATTCTATTATTAATTCCTTGACTTTTATTCTTTTTTCTTTATATTTATTATAGCTGCCTTCTGTCTTTTGTGATAGGTAGTCTTTCCACGTTTTTTTCTTTTCTCTAACTTCTTTTTTGATTTCCTCCGTCCACCATGCAGTTTGCTTTTTGTTATTGCAACTTTTGTTTGTGCCGCAAATTGTTTTCGCTGTGTCTAGTATAATTTTTTTTTAAATACTCTTCTATACCTCCATATCTGTGTATTTCTTTGCAATTCTCAACTTTGCTTGTAATTGCTTCTGTGAAATTATTACTTGTTTCTTCTTCTCTCAATTTGTATGCTTTTATATGTTCGTACTGTTTTTTTTCTATTGGGGGATTTTCTGTTTCTTTTCCTATATCTTTTAGTTTTAACTTTGTCACTACTAGGTAATGGTCGCTTCCAATCTCTGGTCCTCTTTTCACTTTTGTATCTGTTACTGTTTTTCTGTTTTGTTGTTCAACCAGTAAATAATCAATTATTGATTTTTCCTTCCTGCTCTTAACTTCTCTTGTATATTCGTGAATGTCTATGTGTGCGAAGAAAGTGTTTATTATGATCATGTTTTGCAGTGTACAGAAGTCTAGAAGTCTTCTTCCATTTCCATTTCTCTTTTCTTCTCCGTGTGGTCCTATCGATTTCTGGTACATATTGTCCCTTTTCCCTACTCGTCCATTAAAATCACCGGCTATATATATATCGTTTTGCCTCTTCCGCTGCTAGGGTGAGTTCATTCCAGAATTTGTCTTTAGCCCAATAAAGATTGCTTTATAAAACCCTGGATGCCACATTTTTGTTTCGTTTTTAGAAAATTTATTGGATTTTTGTAATTATTTAAAAAAATTATAGAATTCTCCAATTAATTTCGTAATAGTTAATATAATTTTTCTGAATATTTAAATATTTAAGAGGTTTAGGAATTTTATCTATGAATATGGTCATAATAGTAGACCATATTTACATGCTTTTACGGAATAATCAAATGGTTTATTTCTCATAACGGCGAGTATAGGCATTACATTATTATTATTATTATTATACTTTTATACTTTATACTTTATACTTTATACTTTTTCCTTACAAGAAACCATTTGTCATAATTCATATATAAAAAAGAATGGAGTGAAATGCAGCAAATATTTATGGAAATGATGGGTAGGAGCAGTTATAAGTTGTAAATTGTATGTGTGCTCCATTCGAGGAGAAACGACGAAGTTTTCCAGGTCCTTTGCGCTGTGATTTTTACTGGAAATAATGGAATGCCAGCGAATGTCACCGTTCGGCGTTCCACCCGAATGCTCGCTAAATAATACAGGAACTTTCAATTGTAACTGAGAACCCAAGACGCCTTCGCACTTGGGCTTCGGGGAATGTACAAGCTGCAACGTGAGTTAAAATTTAATTCGGAATTATCCAGGCGCACGATTGGGGATGAGAGCCTGAAATTCCCGCCACGAAGAAAGGTCTCGCGCGGTCAGAATGCGAGTGGTTTTAATTTACAGCGAAACACGGTGGCAAAGATAACGGGCACGATTTAATCATAAAACTTAGCACAAACACTTTTGCGCGCTCGCCGGAGAGATACCTTTTATTTCGCTGATGCTGATAGGAAGGTTCCCTGCAAACGTTCTGCAGAGCTATATCTGGACAAAAATGAACTTAAAAAAAAGTGAAAACAAGCACAGCACGAGCGATTGCTCGTATAAAAGATATAACAAATTAGAAAAGGTCATAAAAATAATGCAAACATTAAAAAAAATCCATTCAAGTGAAATTTTTAAATTAAAATGAAGTGAACAAATTCCCTCTCAATCCTAAATATTTCGAAAATATGACTGAAATTCTAAATAGGTACTTACTGGAAAATCAATAAAATCTTAATCAGTGTAGGTACAGATTTATACAAATTTTGGAAGTTAAGTAAATATCCGAAAACATCCTATGATTATTCCGTAAAGGCATGTAAATATGGGCAACTATTATAAACATACTTATAGATAGATAGATAGATACAAGGTGTATCTAAATGCTTGTAATTTCGTCACCATGTAAAATATTTTTATTCCGCTCCAGTAAAAGTAGTTCCATTTTTGACATACGCAACTTCATTTACACTCATTAGACATGAAGTTGGCAATAAAAGCTATCTTCATGCAATTCAAATTTCTATTGTGTCATTTGATATTTAACTACTCAAATACTAAATTATTATTAGTTTCAGCTATATTTGTGGCTTCCAAGCACATGAAAATACTATAATGGAGAATTAATTAAGGGCTCACGAGTTTAAATGTACATTATTTACATAACCTTACTTTTAAAATCGAGGGCATTCTTAAATTGTGTGTACATAAAAATAACCAGATATGCATGAAAAAGATGTCCTCACAGGCAACATCCCCAAGTGGGGCAGATTACTTCACGCCACAAACAAGCTGTAAACTGAAAATCAGCAGGAATTAATGAAATAAACGAGCTGTGACAAATCTAATAATTGCTCCGCTTTAAATCTGACAATGTTACAAAATGTTTTATTATTGCAAATTGAGGACTAGCATAAAGGACATAAACATAAAAAAGTATTAAATTTGCACAAAAGAATTTACAGAAAAGGCAAAATAAGCATAAGAGTTGACACAATTGACATACATTACTAAATATATCAAAAAGATATAAATAAATGACCAAAAAATTAGTTTTGGTCCAATACGAGTGTATCCAAACATAAACAAAGATACAAGACATAAAAGATATAAAAACAACATTTTTATACTCAACTATACTAAAAAAATATGCAATGCTTTAAATTGTGGCTCTAGTTATAATATTGCTTGCAAAACTTTTAGCAGTTTCAAATAGAGGTTGTGTGCGTAAATTAAGTGTGGTAGAGACACAGGCGTAATTAAGGAACGTCGGTTTCTACACAAATATTGACCAGAGACTCTAGACTTACGCGAACTTTCGTTTTCCTTAATCTTATCAATCAACAAACACAAATAAAGGAAGACCAAGAAAGTCTTTAATAATGTAAATTTCCAGAAGCGGGCGACCTCCCTATCAAGGAACGACATAATATGACCCTATATCTGGTGAATGGGTATAAAATGTCGCATTGTACGTAAGTTATGACTTCTTCTGTAATAATTTTGTTAATAAACAGAGAAACATGCCATGTTTTTACCTGTTTCTCTGTTTTTTAATATGGAGGAATAATTTTCAATAATAATAATAATTTCATCCTGAATTTTATTAATATATATCATATATAATAACAATAATAATAATAATATTTATTTCTTCAAGGCACAGTACAGTGGATGTAAGAAGAATGTCAAAAGAGATAAATAAATATCAATACAATTTGCATTAACATATTATATTATTTAAAAATAAATATGGAATATAACTCACGTTAATGCAATTATAAGGTTCATAAAATAAATTGTCTGAAGTTATAGAGAATACACGATAGAATAATAAAATATAATATAAACAAGGGCCTGGTTAACATTTTGCAATTGGCAGTGAAATGTTGTATCCATCAAAATATTTCATTATTTGCACTAATTTTCCAATGATTTATATGAATTAAAATATAAATGGTATTTTTTAAATATGAAACCAAAGTGCTCCTGCCGAGATAGCCAAACAATTAAAAAAAATCGCATTGACATTTTTAAAAATGAAATTTGATTATTTTTATTCCACTACTTTTGTAGAGTTCTTTACAGTATTCTGTTTACAGTCACATATTTTTTTTCTTCTTTTCTTTGAAAATCTGGAGACATTCTCGATAATTTTTATTGCTTTCTATAGATTTCTCATTAACTGTCAAGATTTAGAGAGATTTTTCAATAATTTCGAGATAAAAATGCAAATTTGATGGAATTTTTCAATAATTCCGAAGTTTTCTCAATCATTTTCGAGATTTATAGAGATTTCCCAATTCAATAATTTCGAGATTAAGAATTAACTATCAAGATTTAAAGAGATTATTTAATAATTTCTAGATAAAAATGAAAATTCGTTGGCATTTTTGAATAATTCCTAAGATTTCCCAATAATTTTCGATACTTCTAGACATGTCTCCATTAAACTTGAGATATTGAGAAATTACTCAATAATTTCGTGATCATAAAAATCAGAAATGATTAACATGATTATTACTCGAAGTTTTTTATTCCCCAAATTTCTCGATAATTTAAAAAATATCTGAATATTATTTCAAAATGTCTACATTTCAATTATTTCCCAGAGTTCTAAAATATTTTTTGAGATCTGTACAGACTTTTCAATAATTATCAATATTTCTGGAGATTTTTCAATAAATCCATAGATTTCCATAGTAATCTCTTTACAGTCACATATATCTTTTTTTGCAAAAATGCATTTTATTTCTTTTAAAATCTGGAGACATTCTCGATCATTTGTATTACTTTCTATAGATTTCTCATTAAGTAGCAAGATTTAGAGAGATTTTTCAATAATTTCGAGATAAAAATGCAAATTTGCTGGCATTTTTCAATAATTCCGAAGATTTGTCAATAATTTTCGATCTGTAAAGACTTTTCCATGATTATCAATATTTCTGGAGATTTTTCAATAAATCCATAGATTCCGCAATAAAAAAATACTATTAAAAACTTTTTAAAGGAATACATTAAAATTTTTGCAAAAAAAAACATGTGACTAAAGAGAATTACGAGCTCTACAAAAGTTGTGAAATAAAAAAAAAACAAATTCCATTAAAACAATGTCAATGACGTCATATGTCAAAAATTACTGACGTCAAAATTTATAAGTGGGTCAGAAAATTCTGAATAAACCTATCCGAGGATCGTTTTATTTTTTCGAGTTATTTAGGCAGGAGCGCATATTAAAATCCATATTAAAAATAAAGAAATGATATTATTATACAGATATCATAAACTTTTTGCAATTTTAATATTTCGTTCTTTGCAATTAATAATAACACATTTTTTTAAAGATTGAAAATTTCCGATAAAATTTAGATGGTTACAATGAAAATTCTCGTAAATTATTCTAATTTACAATCAAAATTATGCAATTTTTATTAAAAACTTTGCATATTCCAAACCGGTTTTTAAAATTCCTATCTTTCTATTTAATAATACAACATGTTTAAAATAATATAGAAATTTTCAATGACATTTTATTGTTTAAAATAATACATTCAGAGTTTCTACTGAATCTTTTAATATACACAATTTTACAATTTCTATTGAAAACTTTGCAATTCGCAATTCCAAAGAAAATTTGGTTTTACCTAAGCTATACTATAAAAATTTTTGAAATGTGGAAAATTTTCAATGAAATTTATGAAAACAATGAAAACTTTTTAATTTCATTCAAAAACTTTGCAAATTCTTATGAAAATTTCGTTCTTTCCGTTTTGTTTACGTTTCGTTTTCGTTTTTTGGAAGGAACGAAATTTTCTTCGAAAGTTTTAATATAGATACATGAAAAGATATCAATCGTTCAGAAATTTGTGTCGAAATTATAAAAGTTTTATTATAATTTGTACAAAATTTTCTTAACAATTAAAATCTTTTCATGTATATTGAACTTTCGAAGAAAATTTCATTCTTTCCAATTTAATATATACTATAATAATGTATATTATGTAAACACATTCAAAAACATGTAAAATTTCCAATGAAATGTTGTTATAACGAAACTTTGAAAATTACTATTGATTTTTTTAAATTTACAATAAAAATATTACAATTTCTTTTGAAAGTTTTGTTAGTATCACTGTGATGCTGTTCAAATGTCGATATTAGTCAAAAACGAGAAAATGTTACCAGTTTTTTCAGAATAGTTTTGAAATTTCCAAAAACCAAATGAAGTGTACAGATTTCCATCGTTTTCAATAATTCCTGTGTGTTTTACATAAATTTTCCTGTACATTCACAATTATTGTTCAAAAAATATACCGCAACTTCCAGAAACTGACAAGAAAAGTCAATTGAAGTATTCAGAAAAAAATCAATTGCACTACCAAAATTATGAAAGAAAAGATTATATCAAAATATTCAAGAATTTCAACGTATTTGTGATGAAATTTTTTAGAAAAGATTCTATGTAATTAAATTTTAGAAAAAAATCTATGTCATTAAATGCATTTAGGCCATTTTATGCTATGTATTAAATGCATAATGTAAAATTAAATTATGTAATTATGCATTTAGAGATTTAAATCGTCTTTATAATTTCTGTTAGTTTTTGAGACATTTTTATCCAGATTTCTCTAATTGTTGATATTTCTGCAAATATTATCGAAGTTGTCGTACATCGTTGAATATTTGGTAAATATTTCAGGACTTGCCCAGAAATGATCAGAAAAAAAATCGAAAATCGCAAGTTTTTACATATTTTCATGGTTTTTTTTTGGAATTTTTGGCAAAGTTCCGCGAATATTCCAGAAAGTTAATAAACATAGCTAAGTATATCGAAAATATTTGAGCAAAATTTCGAGATAATACAACATAATACTGTATTTTTGTACTTATGTACATTAGCTAGGTTTATCTTCTTTCAAACATTGTTCTATAATTAAAGTTTGTTTTATATCGGTTGGACAATAAAGTATTATTATTATTATTACTATGCACGCATTTTTTATAGTTTTCTTAATTTCAATTAACATTAATAAATATTTCAAAAATATACTGACAATTCTACAAAGTTATACAAAATTATTATTACTATTGTTATTATGTGCAGATATGTGAAGTATTATTATTATAATGCATATAATAAAGGCAAAAAAAGCCGAGGGCTAATAGCCTAATAAAGACTGTTCTCTCTGTACATATATTTTGTTATAGTTTTCGTTATTTCCATAAACATTCGAAAAATCCCTATAAACATTAATAAATATTTCAAAAACATACCCAAAATTCTAGAAAATTTCCAGAAAATTAAACCAAATATTGAGCAATAGGTACTTATATTTTTGCTAATACATCGTTTTTATAATTTCTGTAGTTTTTGAGAAAGTTTTATCCAGATTTCTCTAATTGTTGGTATTTCCGCAAATATTATTGAAGTCGTCGTACATCCTAGAATATTTGGTAAATATTTCAGGACCTGCTCAGAACTGATTAGAAAAATCGAAAGTCGAAAGTTTGTACATATTTCCATGTTTTTTTTTTAAATTTTTATCAAAGTTCAGTAAATATTCCAGAAATTTAATAAACATAGCTAAGTATTTCGAAAATATTTGAGGAAAATTTCAAGATAGAACAATATAATACATAATAATACTGTATTTTTCTATCTGTATATGTTCGTACTTATGTACACTGGGTAGTTATTTCTTCTGTCACACATTATTCTTTAATTAAGATTGGTTTTGTACCGGAATATTTGGTAAATATTTCAGGAATTGCCCAGAACTGATTACAAAAAAAAAAAATCGACAGTCGAAAGTTTTTACATATTTCCATGTTTTTTTTTGGAATATTAGGCAAAGTTCCGCAAATATTCCAGAAATTAAATAAACGCAGCTAAGTATTTCGAAAATATCTGAGGAAAATTTCGAGATAATACAACAGAATACATAATGATACTGTAGTTTTGTATCTGTACATTTTTGTATTTTGTTATATTGTCCCTAAAATTTTCAATATAATTTCTACTATTTTTTTTAACTTAGAATAAAAATATTTTAATTTACATTGATAATTTCGCGAATTCTAAAGAAAATTTCCTTCTTTCCGATTATTAATAATACATGGGAGTATAATTAAAAATAAAATGGAATATGTCCAATAAAATTGAGTTGTAACAATGAAACTTTCTGCATTTCTTCCAATTTTTTTAAATTTACAATCTAAATTTTGCAATTTCCATTGAAAATTTTGTTAGTGTAACTATCACACTTTTCAAATTTTCGAAATGAGTGGAAAATAATTTTGAAATTTTGAAATTTCATTGTATCTTTTTGTACTATTATCGAGTGTTTAGTATTTTCTCCTTCGATACATATTTTTTTCAGAGAACATTATTTTTTCAGAAAAGATTTTTTTTTGACGATTCCACTATTAGACAGCATTTGTTTTTCTAATTCCTACGTGATTTTAGAATCAACAGCAGTTTTGTATAATTTAATTTCAAATTAGCTACATAGGCGTTTGTCTGTTGCTATGGATTTTTGTGAGTTGCTTTGATAGCATCGTAGTTTGCACTGCATATGCAGTTTATACCGAGTGACCATTTAAATGTAAGCTCTAGTTATCCATGAAAATTTTTGTATGGATCAATTTCCATGGATAACGAGAGCTGAAATTTAAATGATCACTCGGTATATGATAAATGTAATATATTCGAATATGTAATAGAACAATGCGTTATTTGTTTACGCTTGGTGAGGTATTAATGTAATTAAGCAATATTCACACCATGTGGACTAAGTTGAAATAATGTATGGTGTGGCTAAATGTCATCAGCACATCCAATCTACTGTGTAGTTAAATTGTAACATGTATTAAGTACAAATTCAATTTAGTGTAATCCGATTCATGCGATGTATTCCATCCATTCAATAGCTACCTAACTGAGTGTAATAATAATATACCTACTCAAATGTTTTGATTTGAATTCAAACCCTTGTAATTTATTACTTTTTTTTATCAGATATATTTTGTGAACTAGAAAATTTTACTAATGTTGTTATGTACAGCTGACGCCGAAAAAAAGTAGGACACACGTAAGTGCAGCATCACATTGAAATGTCTAATGCAATTATGATATGAATGCATGTGACATATGAACGTGATGCAGCACTTACGTGTGTCCTACTTTTTTTTGGCGTCAACTGTACATGTACTAAATAAGTAGTATAACGTATCGACATTAATATAGTTGATAGTTGATAAGCCATTCATCTGCAGATTCATCTAATAGAATCGATTGCACAGTATCGATCAATCCAACAAAAAAAAACACGCATTGAAAATAAACTTGTAAAAGGAGCTACATTAATTATTGCTGAAGTTTGACTGTGAACACCTTTCTGTGAAACGAAAGTTGAGGGGATACTGCAGGAAAGCCGCTGTCGGGACCAATTCCTATCGCCTGTGATTAATGTTCATCTCGTCCATGTAGTGTACTTTGACAGTATTAAAGCAGTCCGTTTAAATTTTATGTCGTAGTCGTAAAAAGTCGAAGGTTGACTGATTTAATTTTACGATTTCTTGAATTTGCACAACGAAAAAGGTAGGTATGCCGATTTGATTGTAGATAACGTATTTATTTTATTTCCACGATACGTTTTCGATTTAAATTTTTGCTATTGTATCGAATTCGACTGCGAGTTCACCAAACGTAAGGATATAACTGTTTCTTTTTTATCCGATTCTGGAAATCAAATTCGTGTAAAAAAGATAAATACACAGGGTGCATATTTGAAATATACAGAATAATTATCACATATTTACAAATAAAACGGGCACACCCTATACATACAATGACCGCCATAAAGTCATTTGTTTGAAATCAATTACAAATGTACATTTGGGAATTAACTCTCAACACATGGACTGATGACACCCACTAGGTTGAAACCGGTCTCCAGTTATCCGCGGAAACAATATTCAAATGTACAAATATTTAAAATTTACTAAAGTATATGGGATTTTATTTTTAATAATTTGTTTTTTAATGTTTTCAGGTTTCATGATTTACAACATGAACATTCTCAAAAATGGTTGGACTTGTCACATCCTTACCCTTCGAATATGAAATATAGAAATTTTTAAACGCCCTAGAATGCCCTTATTTTCCTAAAGATAAAAAAAAATCGCAAGCAAAAGTTATTTGTAATTTTATTGAGATATTTCTATTGCTAATACAAAGTTTGGACTAGTTTCTAAAAATTGAAACATTTTTTAAATGTATTTTTCGTAATTTATTTTCCGTATTCGGTTTTAAATAATGTCATCACATATAAAATTAACTCACGTAACATTTTGAGGGAAATTCTTTGTTACGAATTGTATACTTAGTTAATTAACAGTGCGAAATACATTGTGAGGTTGGAAAGTATTAATTACCTAACCACACAATTGCAAAGAACTGATACACAGGAAACACAACTGAATATACACATAAAAAGCTGTGTCTCTAAATTGTGTGGAAATGGCTTAACCACAGATTACCACGGATCAAAAAAAGACGATTTAACAAAACATATCTATATACAAATGCGTTTGGTTTAGCCAGAATTCAGCTTCAAAGTTAATTAAAAAAAAAAACAAAATTTGCTAATAAGAAGAGAACGTTTACATTGATTTGGATGTTGTTTGGTATGACACTTTATACGGGTATAACTCATATTTTGACATAATATTGTTATTATCAGTAGACCGGTTGTGTATAAAATAAGTGAGGCCTAACTTTAATACATTCATATTTTTTAATGACAAAAGCAAATTAATTTAAAAAAAATCAAATCGGACGCAGGCATTCATTATTAAGTTTGTTTGTATCTTTATAGTTTTTGATATCTGTTACAGTTTTGGCACAAAAAAATAAAATATAAGTGACTGCCCTACACTCGTTTTTAATTATTTTTCAACATATAATATTTTAAGGATATTTCCCTTGAGAAAATTACTTGAAATCGTAATCGAATACGATTTTTCTGATGATTTTAAAAAGTTTAAAAAAAAGTTCTGAAGATTTTGTGTTATTTCCTCTAGATTTAAAAACATTGTCCAGATATATTATATTTAGTGGTTTTGTGATATCTGGTAGTATTATATGTCATTCGGTGGAGATTTAAAGTTATTTTCAGATATTCTTTAAGAGTTTTCAAAAAACTCTGAAGAATTTGAGATATTTCCTATACATTTCAATAGTCTCGAGAGATATTATTTTCTAGAAGTTTACAGATATTTGCTAGATATTTCCATAACTTGTATTACAGTAACGATGCAGCATTTTTTGCAGATTACCTTCAGAATATTATAGAAAATTTGCAAACTAAGATATTTGCCAGGGTTTTTGCAAAATTTTTAAGTTATTTTCAGATATTATTTCAGAGATTTAAAAAAAAATCTGAAAATATTATTATATTTCTTATAGATTTAAATAATTATCCAGAAATATTATTATTTTATAGAGGTTTTGTGATATTTATAAGTAATGTATGTCATTCGATGAAGATTTTAAGTTATTTTCAGATATTCTAAAAGTCTTTGAAGGAAATATATAGAAATTTTATGACATTTTCTAGATATCTTCATAACTTTCATTGTAGTAACGATTGCAGCATTTTGTTGGCAGATTACCTTCAGAATACTATAGAAAATTTGTAAATTAAGATATTTGCCTGGGCTTTTGTAAAATTTTTAAGTCATTTTCTGGTAATCTTTAAGAGATGTTAAAAACTCTCTGAAGATGTGATATTGTGATTTTTGCTATAAATTTAAATACATTCTCCAGAGATATTATTTTTTAGAGGTCTTGTGATATTTGCTAGTAACGTAAGTCATTCATTAACGATTTTAATTTATTTTCTGATATTTCTAAAAAGTTTTAAAAAATGCTGTGAAGACTTTGAAATATTTCCTATAGAATTAAATACATTGTCCAGAGATATAATTTTTAGAGGTTTTGTAATATTTGCTACAAATATATGTCATTCGATGAAGATTTGATATTTTTTCAGATATTCTCCAAGAGTTTAAAGGACATCTCTAGAAATTTGATAAATTCTCTGAAGGTTTTGTGATATGTCCTATAGATTTAAATAGATTGTCTATAGATATTGTGTTATAGAGGTTTTGTGTTATTTGATAGTAATGTATGTCATTCGATGACGATTTTAAGTGATTTCCAGATATTCTTTAAGAGTTTTGAGGAAATCTTTAGAGATTTTATGATATTTTGTAGATAGTTCTATAACTTTCTTTTAAATACTGATTGAAGTATTTTTTTTTGCAGATTACCTTAAGAATTTTATAGAAAATCTGTAAATTGTGATATTTTCTAGGGTTTTTGAGAATATTTAAAGTGATTTACAGATATTTTTTAAGAGTTCCTAGGGTTTGTATTTTTTTTAAATTCCGTGATTTATTGCAATCTGTCTTACATGACAATAAACAATAGTTTTATATTACATTGACATATAAGGAAGTTGCCCAGTGGCAACTCCAGAAAATATATTTACATGAGTAGATATTTTGGATCTAATATTTATTTACTATTACTATTTTACTTACTATTTTAAGTACTTTAGAAGTACATATTTCCTATAACTTTAAATATATTAGCTAGAGATATTATATTGTAGAGGTTTCATGATACTTACTGGTATGTCATTCGATGAAGATTTTAAGTTATGTTCAGATATTTTCCGAGAGTTTGAAGGAAATCTCTAATAATGTGATGATACTTTCTAGATATTTCCATAACTTGTATTAAAGTAACAAGAGCAGATTTTTTTGCAGATTTACAGCAACAACACATCACTCAAGTGATGGTTTCCAGGGTTTTCGCGAATGTTTCAGTTAGTTTCAGATATTCTTTAAGAGTTTTAAAAGAATCTTCTGAATATTTTATGGTATTTGCTATAGATTTAAATACATTCACTAGATATATTATTTTGTAGAGATGTAATAATTTGTATTAGTAATACATGTCATTCGATGAAGATGTTAATCTTGTATGTAGTAACTTTCAGATATTCTTGAAGAATTCTAATGAAATTTCTAGAAGCTTTAAGTTATTTTCTAGATATTTCCATAAGTTGCAGTGAATAGAATAGAATATATTTTCATGCCTGTTGTCATACGACTTAGACGAGGTAACGATTGCAGCATTTTTTGCGATTATATGCAATCCTAATAGATTTATGGATCCTTATGGATATTATGGGATATCTGTAAATTCAGATATTTTCAAGTGTTTTTGCGATATTGCTAGTAATTTATGTTATTCGATAAAAAAATTAAGTTATTTTTAGATATTCTCTAAGAGTGTGAAAGAATTTTTGACATATATTGTGGTATTGCTTATTGCTTATTATTGCTTAAGTTATTTTCTAGACATTTTGTAATATTTCGATTTTAGTTATTTATGGTATATTACGTTATTTTTAAAGATTCTTTTAAAATTTAAAGAACTGTCAAGAGATTTTGAAGTATTTTGTAGAGATTTTAAAGGTTTCTTCTCCATAGTTATTATGTAACTTTCTAGAGTTATCTCTAGCGATTTGTTTGAAAGAATTTTTGACATATTTTGTGGTATTGCTTATTGGTTATTATTGATTAAGTTATTTTCTCGAGGTTTTGCAATATTGCTAGTAATTTATGTTATTCTATAAAAAAATTAAGTTATTTTTAGATATTCTCTAAGAGTTTGAAAGAAATTTTGACATATATTTTGGTACGGATTTTAGTTATTTAAGGTATATTACGTTGTTTTTAAACATTCTTTTAAAATTTAAAGAACTTTCTAGAGATTTTGAAGAATTACATAGAACTTTTAAAGCTTTCTTCTCCAGAGTTATTACGTTACTTTGTAGAGTTATCGCCAGCGATTTGTTTTTTATTATTTCATAGACATATTCATATTCAATTTTATATTCCGGATATATTAGGTACGTTATTTTAAAATATTCCTTTAAAATTTAAGGAATTTACTAGATATTTTGAAGTATTTCATAAAGTTTTTAACGCTTTCTTCAGAGTTATTATGTTACTTTCTAGAGTTATCGCTAGCAATTTGTTTTTTTTATGATTTCAAAGCGATTAAGTAATTTTCTATAGAATTTATGATATTTGATTCTTTTATTGCAATTTGTATAGTTTTTATGAAATATTTAAGTAGGCATTTATTTTGTTAATTAGGATGACATTTTCTACAACTTTCTCGTTCCTATGTTTTGTCGTATGTTTCACGAATTTCTAGGCATGATTCTCTTTTGAAATTGATTACAAACTGTTAAGTTCCTTATTACAATCATACAGAGCAATGGTAAATTAGATAATGAAATAGAAGATAACATAGGAAAAAACGGCAAAACTATATAACATGTTAACAAACACCTTTTTTAGCAAGGAGACATCAAGAGACACAAAAACAGAAATAGTCAAAAAGTAATTAGACCAACGCTAGCTTAGAGTAGTGTGTAGTGTAAATTTAAAACATATTTTCCAAATTTAATATGGGAAGTTGTGTATTTTGTTATAATCTGCAACTATTCCATGTAATAGTCTCATACTTATATTTAATAATATTATTAGTAACCATTCTTTTTGAAAGATTGTAGGCAAAACATTATTAAAAGTTATTTCAACTTTTCTAGAAAGCAAGAGTTATGAAATTTTCTTTCTTTAAAAAATAGAAAGTTACAGATTAGTGAGGTTATAAAAATATATTTAGTATGAATCGGAGGTTAATACTTGGTAAAACATGTTTAAATTAGTACAATAAAGCTCTTGGTTAAGTTTCGCAATTTTTTTATAGAAAAACTCTACAATTGTTTCGGTCTCACGACCATTATCAATTGATAAAATTGATAACGGTCGTGAGACCGAAACAATTGTAGGGTTATGATAAAATATAGTGCTTCATTTATACCAATAAAAATATATCTATTAATTTTTAAATAATTTTGAAACTTCGGATTCGCTAACAGGAAATCATGTTCCTCTCTTAAACATGTATCAAAGGAAAACATAGTTAAACATATAATCACAGATAGGTTATCTTCTTTTGCTTTATTTAACGAGGGCTCTTACTTAATTAGCTGCGGCTAATTATGAAACGTGGGTATTTTACGTTTACCAATTTTGCATCATCCACATCCGGTGTACGCGTAATTTAACTATACACGGGATCACCAGCTTCATTTCGCTTATAAACGAATGTCAATTTGATGTTTGATGTTCCAGCGCTTAAAAAAAAATCGAGCCACTAGGGATTGAGATGGATTAATCATCGCTCAGCCTGTATCATATTGTTCCATTTTCCATCGTATATAACGCATGAATTATTTAAATTGAGCCAATCAAGCTTATACTTCTAGCAATTGATCCTAATAATAATTTTGTATTTTTTAATAAAATAATTATAGAAAGTTATATTATTATATTCGAATAATCTGAATTTTATTTATTTAGTTTAAAAAAAATTTGTTTATGTAAATCAAAAATTACAAATTACATTTCTGCAGTTAGTTTTGCAGCTATGGCTAATAAAAAATACAGTTCATGGCACTTAAAATAGGCCAATTTTACGTCCATTCGTAATATTATCTACATTTATTACGTAGTATTACACAATATATAAAAAAATAAAGATGGCGAATATTTTCGCCTACGATATGTAGGCGACCTAGACATATACGACCTATAGGCGACCTATAAGACATACGATATGCGATAGGTCACCAAAGACTCATCTACTAGCCACGGAAATTTTGAAATTATACATAAATATCGGGTTCATTAATGGCCACGTACAATATAACAGTACATGGGATCGCCCTCTTCAGTTCCCCTCCAAAGCTGTGGCACTTTGACGTTGAAAATTGGAAACGCTCAATATGAATTTTAACTCAAACGTTAAATTTAAATTGGAATGCATATTCCTTGGACACTATTACAGAGCTGACGTCTCTCGAAAGGACGTTCCTTAATAAATTACTCAATTTGATCTTGGCGCGCCGCAGAGCGTTTTAAATTAGTGAGCCTTATAAAACAGATTAATTGCATTTACTTGAACGATTTTCATGTCAAGTAGGTATTAATGATGAGCGGGCCATTAATTTCGAGTGTATTGTAAGAGCCAATAAAAAGCCCACATAACGGTTCAAGCGCATTATGTTCGTACACCGTCTTAGCGGTTTTCCGGAAAATTAATTATAAGAATTTCCACCGCCCTCCGAAAACCAGATAAATAGTTAATGTGCATAACGTATTGCAGCGGATCGAACTTTAATCGCGATTTAATTTAAACTTAGATTGATTTTTATGCCGTTAAAAGCAAAATCAAGTTTTTCGTTTTTACGTTTTGTCGGATTAATTAAGTTATGGTGTACCGCTAGAATTATTAATTGTAAAGCTTAATAACGCCTGCCAGGGAACGAAAATGCATGGAATAATAAGGGATAGCAGGGACTATGCATTAGAGTTCTGGAGCTTAATACCGAACAGCATTCCGTGATCACCCATCGAGTGCAAAATCAATCATCCTGACGTATTACTTGCTCTTATTTTAATTTATTCATTAAAGCGTCGATTTGTACTTTCATTCGTTTGTTGCTATCAATGAAACGGCCGTTTGAGTTGCAATGAATAAGCTCTTTGGACACTCGCCGCAACGTTTAACGTAATTGAAACCTATTCTATTTACAAAATACGCCATGATCGTGAATTGGCTTAACTACAAATTTAATATTGGCATATATTGCAATTATTTAAACATATTATAAAAAGAAAGTAGGTAAAAGTAATTTGAAATATCGGCAGTAATTGGCACTGTTACCAATAAAAAAAAACAACAAATAACAGTGAAATCATATATGAATATTTGCAACTAGAAATATATTGATGTTTATTTTACACAATAACGTAAGTAACAAATTTAAAATATGATAAGTGTACTTAATGCCAAATTTATAAACACCGGTATTCTAAAATTTAAAAATCTAAGGAATTCAAACCAATAATAAATAAAAATAATCTTAAAACTACACATTATCAAAAATCTACCTTGTTTATAAATTATATCTACTATCAGATACACAAACAATATATTTACGTACAGAAAACAACAAAAAAAAATGAATATTAATTTTAAAACCAGTGCAGTTGATGTGAAATAGCTCTTTGTGCAATAAGAGTGCAAAGTGGTACATTGTTGCTCTCGGGGGAAAGTTGCCGTACAACAGGAAACTGAGCGCGGCAATTCCCCGAGAGCAACAATGGCACTTTGCGCTCGAATTGCGCACCAGATTTTTCCGACAATTTATTGATTAATAATACAATCAATAAATGACATATAATTGATCCAACGATCAGATTAAAGACGTGCCTTGGGCATCGTTGACGATCATATCCATGAGATGACTGTACTATTAGTATTTTTATAATGTGGCCTAAATGATATCTATGTATCTATCTGCAAACAGAGACGTTTTCGCAAATGTCTTCTTTGATTTCGTCTTTGATCTTTGATGTTGTCTTTGATTGCCCATCCACGAATTCTGTGCGACTCAACTGCTGCGGTGACGAATTCTATTCAATTCAATATGAAATGAAACTGATAAGATTGGATTATTCGAAAGTGTTAAAGTGTTTACGCGAACTTTGTGTTTGTTGTCAATAGCAACGCGCGACAAATTGACGGTCCTCGGAAAACTATTTAAAAATAAGTTGTGTTCTATTTAATAATACAAGTCCCTAACTATTTAGTTTTTTTTTTTTAGTATAATTATATTATTATTGTCAATTTTTCGCTCGTATTAGCAAGTAGAAAGACCTACTCTGTATGTCAATTGCAGGAAAAATTAATTTTGATTTAAATTTGTTGCAGTTATTTTACTAAACAAAAGAAAATATATAATTATTCCAATATTTTTAGCACATCATGTAAAAGATTATTATAGAAAAGTAAATCTAGAAAAAAAATAGGATTATTTATATTTACAATGCAATTATAATTATTTTTTTAAATAGTGTTTTATTAAATAATACAAGTCCTTAACTATTCAGATTTTTTTTTCAGTTTTATTCTATTATTCTTATGTACTTTTAACACGTGTAAGATTCGTGCAATTTTCTGAAAATTTAAAGAATATTGTACTCCTATTTTGTTATGGTTTTGTAAACTTCTTAAAGACTGTTACAAAATTCAATTTTCTACCAATTTTTGTAATTTGTAATATCTATTGGTCGATATATTTATTGCAGTTTCTGAACCTTCTAATACTCTTGATAATTTGATTAAATTCTGGACATTTTAACTTTTTATTGCCACGATATTGATTCTACTGATATTTAGATAGCATATTTTGGAAATTTTCAATCGCCATAAAACATTTTGTCAATTTCTAAATTCTTTACGAAATGTGGTGTAACTTAATTAATACTCATCATATATTATTCAAATTGTTTGTGTTTAGTATATTTATTTATGCATTTGTTATGGTTTTGTAAACTTTTTAAAGACTGTTAAAAATTCAATTTTCTATCAATTTTTGTAATTTATAATATCTATTCGTCGATATATTTATTTAGTTTCTGAACCTTCTAATACTCTTGATAATTTGATTAAAATTCTGTACATTTTAACTTTTTATTGCCATTGATATTGATTCTACTGATATTTGGATAGCTCATCTTGGAAATTTTCAATCTTCATAAAACTTTTCGGCAACTTCTAAATTCTTTACGAAATAGTGTAACTTCATTAAAACTCATCATATTTTATTCAAATTGCTTAGTGTTTAGTATATTTGTTTATGCATTTTGGTATTATGATATTATTAAGTATTATTATTAATATTAGGTTTTCAGAAATTTCAATACTAATTTTGTATTTCTCTTTCTTCGATTTTCTTTACTTTGTCTTACTTTGAGATTTTCACGGTTTCTTAAACTTTTGATACTTTTGATACTTTGATTGTAATTCTACGTTTGAATTCTTTTGATATTTTGATGTGGCATTTTAGAAAGTTTCAGTAAATTTCTTCTAATAAGCAAAATAAGATTTGAACAAGTAGGTATATAATAATTGGAACACTACAATAAAACTTTAGCTTCTCAGTAATAAATACTCATAATGTTATTACAACTTTAAGTATGCAATATTTTATGTAATATTTTCATATTTTCATATTCATATTCAAATTCATATATAAATTAAGAAGTATAAAAAGAAAGACATATCTTTGCAAGTCTATAAATTGGGAAAGGGACAGAGATTCGAAGAGGAATACATGATAGTTATGGATTTACCTTTTCATAGAACAGAATAAAATAGAATAGAAATAGAATAGAATAGAATAGAATGGAACTCATATTCATATTCAAATTCATATTTAAATTAAGAAGTATAAAAAGAAAGACATATCTTTGTAAGTCTATCAATTGGGAAAGGGACAAAGATTCGAAGAGGAATACACGATAGTTATGGATTTACCTTTTCATTGAACAGAATAGAATATAATAGAAATAGAAATAGAATAGAATAGAATAGAATAAAATAGAATAGAATAGAATAGAATAGCAAAGAATAGCACAAAATAGCACAGAATAGCATAGAATAGCACAGAATAGCACAGAATAGCAATGAATAGCATAGAATAGCATAGAATAGAATATAATAGAATATAATAGATTAGAATAGAATAGAATAGAATAGAATAATAGAATAGATCATAAAAGAAAAGAAAATAATAGAATAGGATAGAATATAATCACCACCGAAAACCTCAGAAAGACTTTTTTTAGATCTGTCCGTCAAATGTTAGTATGAATGACATGACCACGTGAATATCTTCGGAAAAACAAATGAAAAAAAAAATAAAACAAATGAAAAACAAAATGTGAAAAATAAATCAAAATCATCAAAGTTAAGTCTAAATTTTCTAATTGTAATTATATTATTTGACGAATTTTAAAAGCCTGCCATGCACAGAACGTTGGTAGCAATGGCAAAGAGAAGGGATAATATAGCGGAGTGTGTAATGAATGGCGGAGTTAAGACTGTTAATCAAAAAATAATCGTGCCTTATTAAAATCATCCAAAGAGAAATAAATCCATCCTCAATATGATGATCAAGTGTAAATCTTATAATGACCAACTTTCTAATTCTGCTCATGATCAAGTCTAAATATACTAATCATCAAGTATAACTCTTCTAATGAGTAGTCTGAATATTCCAATATAATTCTAATGATGAAGTTTGAATCTTCTAATGATATAGTCTAAACCTTATGATGATCAAGTCTAAATATTCTAATTATCAAGCATTCGTCTTCTAATGACTAGTCTGAATTTTCTAATATCATTCTGTTGTGCCGCAATTTTCGGCGCTCACGACTCACGCTGGGGTATTGGTTTAGGTGGCGCCCGTCACGAAAAGGACAGCACTTGAGAAATTGTTTTAACTTAGGTTATTTAATTAACAATAAAAAATGAGTTTCCATGAAGGTTACAATTTTAACTCTACGGAGGTACAACTGCGACTTCCTTCTAAATGCAAAAAAATGAATATATATTAGTGTCGTCACGTATCCAACTCACGCCACTTAGATGACCAATAGGGATGGCGGAATTGATATATGTCCATATATGGAGTACACGTGTAAGACGCTTGTAAAACAAGCAGTCACACGCAAATCTAAGACTCAGCCAAAAAAATGCAAGGCATCAGTTGCTGTTGCCAAGTGAAGTTTAGCGAAGAAAATTACATGGTAAATTTAATATTTGATGAGTCAGGGGTTCTGGCATTACAACAATTCTAACAATCAAGTTTCAATCACCCAATGATATAGTATATATCATCTGATAATCAAGTCTAAATATACTAATCATCAAGTATAAATCTTCTAATGGCTAGTCTGAATATTCTAATAGAATTCTAATGTTGAAGTTTGAATCTTCTAATGATATACTATAAATCTTATGATAATCAAGTCTAAATATTCTAATTATCAAGCATTCGTCTGCTAATGACTAGTCTGACTTTTCTATTAACATTCTAACAATCAAGTTTCAATCACCCAATGATATAATATATCTCATCTGATAATCAAGTCTAAATATACTAATCATCAAGTATAAATCTTCTAATGACTAGTCTGAATATTCTAATAGAATTATAATGATGAAGTTTGAATCTTCTAATGATATACTATAAATCTTATGATATTCAAGTCTAAATATTCTAATTATCAAGCATTCGTCTGCTAATGACTAGTCTGACTTTTCTATTAACATTCTAACAATCAAGTTTCAATCACCCAATGATATAGTATATATCGTCTGATAATCAAGTCTAAATATTCTAAATATCAAGCATACATGTTCTAATGACTGGCCTGAATATTCTAATAACATTCTAATGATGCTTTTAATAATATAGTATAAATCTTCTGAAGATCGAATCCAAATTTTCTAATTATCAAGCATACATCTTCTAATGGCTTGCTTGAATATTCTAATAACATTCTAACGATGAAGTTTAAATTTTCTAATGATATAGTTATATAAAACTTCTGATGATAAAATATAAATATTCTAATTATCAAGCATACATCTTCTAATGGCTAGCTTGAATATTCTTAGATATACTTAGTATAAATCTTCTAATGATTAAGTGCAAATCTTTTAATGATCTACTTTGAATGCTCTAATGAATAGTTTAGATTAGAGCACATAAGTCCTCGATGCTATTATCATATTCCTAAAAATAATGTGACATCGTAGTATGCCCAGTTAATTTCATAACCCACACACCAAACGAGTGAAATAGCGAATCTACAATATATGAGAAAATATGCACACTTAAAGGGATATTGGAAAAGAATTAGAAACGAAATTAGTCAGGACGCACTAAGAGTAACGTATTTGAAGAAAATCATTTAGACAAGAGAAGGTAACGAGAGAAGGTCATTTAGAAGGTAGAAGGTTAGAAGGTATAGAGGCCAGAAGTAAAATTATTCAGTAAACCCAGTCAATTAGAGGTTTTGGCGGAATAAATGATACAGTTTAGAAACTTTTCAAAAGTGAAATTTCTTTGTTAACACTAGTTATCGCAGTTACGAAAGATAAGCATGTTTCGCAAACTATTATGCATGTGTAAACAGCATAGGTGAAATTACTTAATGCAGAAATTCGAATATTTGAAATATTTCAAAACCTACGAATTTCCAGAAAATGGTTGTAAAATACTTTTGTGTAGTGAATTGTCATGCCAATTGCTTTATGAGATAAAAAATATGTCATTCTATTAAAAAAAATGGAAATGCGCTTAATTTAAGAGGGAACTTAACTAATGACATTTTTGAATGACTAATTGTCAAAATTTTCATAGAGGTACCTTTAACGTACAATTCGAGATAAAGTTTTCGTTCATATCTTACTTCTAAGACAAATTCAAGACATTTTTTTAAACGTTTTTTTGAGGTCAAAATCTTTTAATTTAATTTTTATCTCAGAAAGTAAACGATGTATGCAGCTATCTCGATAGCTGCATACATCGTTTACTTTCTCAATGAGATAGCTGCATACATATCTCTACAAAAGATGTTTCAAATTAATCGGGCAAGCCAGAAATATTATAATATCTAGGGTATTTCATTTAAAAGCAAACATTGATGGCTACTTCCGATAGAACCAGAAGCGATTGAAGGTTGAAAGTATTTCACCTGATAAGAACGGAATCAGCCATGTCTGGATGATTTTTTAATTTTTGTTATCTTATCGGGTACCCCATAAAATGTAATGGTCCATGAGCGTGGGAGACCTTGTATTAAGTCAGGAAAATATTCCATAGCAAAAGAAAAATTGTTCTTTTTATCAAGGGGATAAAGTATTTAATTATTCTTTCTATACTTTGAATAGAAATGCATTTGTATAATCCACTTACGAAATGCAGAAGCAATTTTACTTTTTTGTCAGTCAAACATTTTCAATAAACCAATATTGTATTATTTATTTATTTATTTATTTATTCCTTTGCCTATCTACCTTTCGGTGTAAGGCCTTCAATTGTATTATAATATTTTTTAAACAAAATATATAAAACTACATATTACTCATCTGACTTCAGATAAAATTTCCGGAAAATGTAGAGAAGGAGTGTACTCTGATTTTTGCATTTTCTAGTAGTTCTAAGTGTACTTAATAACCTTGTACAAAAATTAACTTCAGAAGCAAGAGTTTACAAAAAATATATCAAAAATGTTCAATATTTCCCTTGTCTACATATAAGTTCACTGAGTTTAGATTCATTTTTCTGAAAATCTAGAGTTGCTGTATATTCTGTTTATTACATTTTAAAATAGTCCCTTAATAGTCTACTTAATAATTTTGTAAAATTTGAATGTCATTAAACTACCAAAAGTATGTAAAGAAAAATTAATTTCAAAAGTTGTGAAATGTATAAATGGTAGAACATTGCTTGTAAAGATTAAAACTCCGGCAAAACTGGAGATGGGTTATTTTCTAATTTTCTAGTAGTATTAAGTGTGCTTCATATTTTTTAATCAATTGCTATTTTACCTTGCGATGTTGGCATTTTGTGTACAGTGTTATTTTATTTACATTACATTTTTCCTATTCTACTTTTTACTATTTCTTTTTACTTTTTATTTACAATTTTTTTCCATTCGTCTCTATCTATTGCTAGTTTCCTTGCTTCTCCTTTTGACATTCTTTTCTTTTGTAGTATTTTTATAACGTTTTATTACATCCTATTATGGGTCTTCCTCTTTTCTTCTTATCTATCGTCTTCGCTTCTCATGTTCTTTTTACGTGAGCCTTTTCATCCATTCTTATTAAGTAACCAAATAATCTGCCTCTTTTCTATGTACTCCTGTATAGTTTCAGTTTACAATTCTTTCTTGATTTCCTCATTTCTTACTCTGCCCATTATTTCCCCTGCTACTCTCCTCAGATACTTAATTTCAGCGGCTTGGAGTCTGCTTTCATCTCTTTTTGTCATTATGCATGTTTCACAGCTGTACGTTGAGATACTCCGGAATATTGATTTGTATACGTTTAATTTGGTCTTTCTCGTTACTTCGTTTCTGTTTATTAGTATCTTATTCATTTGATAGTATACTTTTATTGTCTTGTCGAGTCTGGTACTGATTTCTTTGTAATTTTTCCCTTCCTGTGTTATATCTACTCCTAGGTATTTAAATTGCTCTACCTGCTCGATCTCTTTATTTCCTATTCGTATTTTTATTTTTGTCTGTTCGGTATGCTTTCTTCCTCCCATATTTGTTTGAATAGTTTGTGAAGTCTGTCTAGCACTACTGGTCCTATGTTACTTAGCATCTCCGTCTTAACTTTGTAAATTCTTAGTGCCTTTCCCATTTTTAGTTGCTTGATCGCTTCTGTGAGTTCTTCTATATTTGATATTTGTGAAAAAAATAACACAGGCCGACATGATTTTTTGAATTTGATAATTATCCTTAGCTAATACAGGTACGTTGATTCTGAATGTGGATTTGGTTTGAGCCCATCACATCAAGATTTTTCACAAAATTAAAAAAACCTTGTGAGATATTTTGTACTGGAGCAAAAAAGTACCTTTATGATATTTCCTAAATTGCATTAAAATTATTTCTTTAAAATACTTGATAGATCGATAGAAAATATTTTAGTATAATATTATGTTTATTTCATTTCAATGCCAACACTGTTTCATTTCAGCATGTATCAAGGTCAACTTGATGGCATCGGCAGTTGTTTACGAAATAGTTAGTTGGCGTCAATTGTTTGTAGCATCGAGTTGTGTTTTGGTTTCTAAGTGTTTAGTGCGTCATAATGTCATCAAGAAAGTGCAAAAACAGTCCTGACATATTTTGTTACGTGTGTGGTGATTTAACGATAGCAAAGCATCAATGAAACATAACAGAATTTATCAAGAAAGCTTATCACGCTTACTTCGGTATACACCTTGGTGATCAGGACAAACCTTGGGCTCCACACAAAGTATGCTTTCAGTGTGTCAAGCTACTGAGAAAATGGACAAAAGGTACACGTAGCTCTTTACCCTTTGGCATTCCTATGGTATGGAGGGAACAAAAAAACCATGGAGTCGACTGTTACTTTTGCTCCTGCGATGTCAAGGGTTTCAATTCGAAACATAAACATGCTATTCAGAATCCTGATTTATCGTCTTCTAAACGACCTGTACTACATGGACCAGGAATTCCCATTCCTCCACCTTTTCTTAACACCATCCAACAGCAATCATCAGATGAAAGTTCAAACGAAAAAAACCGATGAAGACGAATTCAATCCTGATATAGACCAACCTCAACAGTTTATCAAAGCTGAACTAAATGACTTAGTGAGAGACTTGGGCCTAGCGAAGGATGCTGCACAAATATTAGGATCACGACTGAGAGACAAAAATCTATTGGCTCCAGGAACCACATTTTCGTGGTATAGGCATCGTGAAAAAGAGTTCGCGGAATATTTCTCTCAAGAGGGTTCACTGGTGTATTGTAATAATATTCCTCAAGTAGTCATGAAACTGGGAGCTGACAATTACGATTCCACATCATGGAGGTTATTTATTGATTCTTCTAAGAGAAGTCTGAAGGGTGTCTTGTTGCACAATGGTAATACTTATGCCTCGGTGCCTGTTGCTCACTCCGTGCATATCAAAGAAACGTATGAGAATCTTGAGGTGTTTGAGGTGCTAAATACAATAAAGTATAGCGAATATTGTTGGCAACTCTGTGGAGACCTCAAAATAATATCCATGCTTTTGGGTCAGCAGTCTCGATTCACAAAGTATCCATGCTTTTTGTGCGAGTGGGACAGTCGAGCACGGAATTTACATTACGTTAAGAAAGAATCGCCACTTAGAGGAAGACTTGTACCGGGACGAAAAATGTGCTGCGTGATGCATTAGTTGACCCGAAATTAGTTCTTTTGCCTCCCCTTCACATAATGTAAGGATTGATGAAGCAGTTTGTCAAAGCTTGAAATAAACAAGGTGACTGCTTTAAATACTAGTGCGACAAATTTCCTGCACTTTCTGAAACTAAACTTAAAGAAGAAATTTTTGTAGGCTCTGAAATTCGAACCTTAAAATCGGACAGATTGTTCCAGAATACAATTACCCAGGATAAATCTGAAGCATGGAGTTCTTTCGTAGAAGTCATAGACGGTTTTCTTGGAAACAACAAGTCTCCAAACTACAAAGAAATTGAAGCCAACATGGTCGAATATTATAAAAAAACTGGGATGCAATATGAGCATCAAACTTAATTTTCTGAATTCCCACGTTGACTCTTTTGCTGAAAATCTTGAAGCTGTCAGCGAGGAACAGGAAGAGAGGTTCCATCAAGACATAAAGGAGATGGAGAGACGTTACCAAGGAAGATGGGATATTAGAATGATGGCTGATTACTCCTGGACCTTGAAGAGGGACTTGCTCACAAAAATCTACAAAAAGAAATCTACAAAACGCAGTTTTGAGGGAAAAAGAGAAAGATTTAAAAAAAAAACAACGATTGTGTAACGTAGATTATACTGCATTGTTTTTTGCATGAACAACTCAATTTTGCAGTGTTATTTTCTATTAAATATAGTTTCAATAAATATTTTCTTAATATTTTTGGCAGTTTCTATGAAAAATTTCAAACACACTTTTCCTGAAAACCTGACGTGCTGAAAAAAAAACTAAGCACAGATTCGTGATCAGCACACCCCATTTACTGTAGGACACTTATTTAAGTTGAAACACTTTTTCATGAAAAAAAAAAATTAGGCCTGTGTAATTTACAAACAAAAAATGGCTGTAGTTAATTTAAAGTTATATTTATGTAAATTTTAAATATTTTAAATTTGAAGAAGATATTAAATTGGTAAGCCCAAGTTAAACAGTGAGTCGGTAACTAAAACGTGGAGCATCCAATCAGTCAGTTTGTAGTATTAAAAATCTGTGCATGCGTAGACCGATAATTGACCGACCCGAACGCTTGCCCAGACTGGAGTTCTCCGTCTCTTTCTGGCCCAACGGCAACGTATACGTCGCGCTCCTACAACGACGCCTCTATTTCCTGCTGTGTGAGCATCGGGACGCTCTAAAACATCTCGAAAACTCGTTTCAGTTTATTCGCAACCGTTGACTGATACAGTTGTTGGCGCGGATAAAACATACACGCCGGAGAAAACGATAAAGTACGATAAACCCCATTTTTAGTTAAAACTCACAAGATTAACATAAATTCAGTTATAACAATGCCTCACTTAAAAAAATCGAATTTAAAAGCAAAAATTTAGACTGTTTAAAAAACCTGCGCTAATATATAAGTTGTTAAATTTCAAACCTAGTTTCCATTTTAGTTTATTTATACGAATTCCAATCGCCCTTTGTTGAGTTGTTGATTTATATGTATGTATTAATTGTAAACCAGAAAGCTGCGTAACGCAAGGCTTCGTGGCATTCATCGAGTGCGCTTCTATTTAAACGACTGTAAAATAATTTGCACGTTCCGCGCTTCAACAGATGCACACCGATTAAAACTTGTTGTTGGCCACAGGTCTTCCTAAATGGTACACATGGCATCCTATTGATAAATGTGTCACTTGAACCTGGTAAAACCACCTTTTTCTCTCGATGTTAGCTGTCTCTGCTTTTATCTGTGTAGCTTCTAGATGTTTACTAATTTTATGATCGTAACTGTGCGGACTGTAAAACCATCAGCTAATCACTACATGAGGATTGAGAACCTGTTAACCGGCTGTTTAATTTTTAAACGGCATGTAAGTTGCTAAATGTTTATATAGTATAAAATAATTTTAATTGAAATGTATCGATATTCTACACCCGTTTTTTTCGTGGGACTTTCCAGCAAAATTGATATTGAATTAAAATTTTCCGGGCCCCCTCTTGACTTTTATTTTGTCGAAATTACGAAAACAGCCGCTGGTGTGTGCAGGGGATGGGGAGTTTGCGAAAACAATTCCCCGCAAAATTGCGGTGAATAAAATATGGGCGCTTTTAAAATAGATTAGCCCCCCGAGGGGCAATTACGCGACTAGAAATAGTTATTTTATTTCCCGTGTAAACACCAGAGATTCGGCAATTTCCCACTTAACCTTGCCGGATTTATATCTTCGCACGCACCTAACGAATTTCTCTGGGGGCTCCTCGTACGCGACCTATATTAACAACCCTTCATAAATTTCCACGCGCGTACACCCAAAAGCCCCTCAGATTTTAAACGGCGAGCAATTTGTATTTCAATAAAGTTTACCAAGTTGCGCGATTTAAAGGTCACTATCGAAATTAATTTACACGCAAAACTTAATCAAATTTAAATTGATTTACACGTATTATCTAATTTATGATATGGCAGATTAGTGCAATGCGTTTAAACCCCATAAATAAAGTTACGCATTTTTATTACTATAATTATGTATACTATTTTATTTATATCTTTAGATAGGAAATCTAAAATAATTTGTATACTATCCACCTTGATCAGGTTTCCATTAATATTATAAATGTTTAATATTTAAATCCTACAGATTTTTTTACTTATAAAGCTTATAGTTTCAATTGTTACTGTTGTAGAAATTTGAGTGGATGTAGAATTTTCTAAGTACCAATTAAAATAATAATCTATAATAGTAAAGAACAAAAGTTTATGAATACAATTGCTAAGTTAAATCTAATTTATGATATGGCAGATAAGTGCAATGGGTTTAAATCCCATTAATAAAGTTACACATTTTTATTAGTTAATTATGTATACTATTTTATTTAGATCTTTAGATAGGAAATCTAAAATAATTTTTGTAATATATACCGTGATCAGGTTTCCTTTAATATTATAAATTTTTAATATTAAAATCCTACAATTTTTTTTTAACTATTCAGGTTATAGTTTCAATTGTTACTGTTGTAGAATTTTATTGGATGTAGAGTTTTCTAATTACCAATTAAAATAATAATCTATAAAAGTAAAGAATAAACATTATTGAATATAATTGCTAACTTAATTGAATGGATTTTAAACAATAGGCAAAGTTATTCAAATTTAAATTGACTTAGCAGATTAGTGCAATAGGTTTAAACCCCATTTATAAACTTACACATTTTTATTACTATAATTATGTATACTATTTAGATCTTTAGATAGGAAATCTAAAATAATTTAAACAATAGGCGTTAATTATTTATTATTCCAGCTATACGATATATCTTAACCGTACATTTTATAGCAACAAATAATATTCTTATTTTTTTAAATATAACAAAAGTTGTGTGTATTAGTATTATCATATAGATAGAAATCAATTATTATTAGTTTATTATCTCTCAGGCTCGCTGACTTACAGATTTTTAACAAGAATATTGTATTTATTGAATGTGTTATTATTACACATATTTACACAAAAGTCGTGTGTATTAGTATTATCAGGTAGATAGAGATCCATTATTATTAGTTTATTATCTCTCGGGCTCGCTGATTTACAGATTTTTAACAAGAATATTGTATTTATTGAATGTGTTATTATTACACATATTTACACAAATGTCGTGTGTATTAGTATTATCATGTAGATAGAGATCCATTATTATTAGTTTATTATCTCTCGGGCTCGCTGACGTACAGATTTTTAACAAGAGTATTGTATTTATTGAATGTGTTATTATTACACAGATTTACATAAAAGTCGTGTGTGTTAGTAATTTCATGTAGATATAGATCAATTATTATTAGTTTATTATCTCTCGGGCTCGCTGACTTACAGATAATTAACAAGAATATTGTATTTATTGAATGTGTTATTATTACACATATTTACACAAAAGTCGTGTGTATTAGTATTATCAGGTAGAAAGAGATCCATTATTATTACTTTATTATCTCTCGGGCTCGTTGACATACAGATTTTTAACAAGAATATTGTATTTATTGAATGTGTTATTATTACACATATTTACACAAAAGTCGTGTGTATTAGTATTATCATGTAGTGAGAGATCAATTATTATTAGGTTATTATCTCTCAGGCTCGCTGACTTACAGATTTTTTTCACGAATATTGTATTTATGGAATGTGTTATTAATACACAGATTTACATAAAAGTTGTGTGTATTAGTATTATCATGTATATAGAGATCAATTATTATTAGTTTATTATCTGTCGGGCTCGCTGACTTACAGATTTTTAACAACAATATTGTATTTATGGAATGTGTTATTATTACATATACTTACACAAAAGTTGTGTGTATTAGTATTACTATGCAGGGAGAGAGATCAATTATTATTAAGTTATTATCTCTCGGGCTCTCTGGCTTAAAGATTTTAACAAGAATATTGTATTTATTGAATGTGTTATTATTACACAGATTTACATAAAAGTTGTGTGTATTAGTATTATCATCTAGATAGAGATCAATTATTCTTAATTTATTATCTCTCGGGCTCGCTGACTTATAGATATTTAATAAGAATACTGTATTTATTGAATGTGTTATTATTACATAGATTTACATAAAAGTTGTGTGTATTAGTAATATCATTTAGATAGAGATCCATTATTATTAGTTTATTAACTCTCGGGCTCGCTGACTTACAGATTTTTAACAAGAAAATTGTATTTATTGAATGTGTTATTATTACACATATTTACACAAAAGTTCTGTGTATTTTTATTATCATCTAGATAGAGATCAACTATTATTAGTTTATTATCTCTCGGGCTCGCTGACTTACAGATTTTTAACAAGAATATTGTATTTATTGAATGTGTTATTATTATACAGATTTACATAAAAGTTGTGTATTAGTATTATCATGTAGATAGAGATCAATTATTATCAATTTATTATCTCTCAGGCTCGCTGACTTACAGGTTATTAACAAGAATATTGTATTTATTGAATGTGTTATTATTACACATATTTACACAAAAGTTATGTGTATTAGTATTATCATGTAGGTAGAGATCAATTATTATTAGTTTATTATCTCTAGGGCTCGCTGACTTACAGATTTTAAACAAGAATATTGTATTTATTGAATGTGTTATTATTACACATATTTACACAAAAGTTCTGTGTATTATCATGTAGATAGAGATCAATTATTATTAGTTTATTATCTCTCAGGCTCGCTGACTTACAGTTTATTAACAAGAATATTGTATTTATTGAATGTGTTATTATTACACATATTTACACAAAAGTCGTGTGTATTAGTATTATCATGTAGATAGAGGTCCATTATTATTAGTTTATTATCTCTCGGGCTCGCTGACTTACAGATTTTTAACAAGAATATTGTATTTATTGAATGTGTTATTATTACACATATTTATACAAAAGTTCTGTGTATTATCATGTAGATAGAGATCAATTATTATTAATTTATTATCTCTCAGGGTCGCTGACTTACAGTTTATTAACAAGAATATTGTATTTATTGAATGCGTTATTATTACACATGTTTACACAAAAGTCGTGTGTATTATTATGTATTATTATTACACATATTTTGGAAAACATTTTTTACAGAATATGTTTTTCAAGAGTGGGTTAATCAGCCACTCAATTAGTGCAAGTCCACTCAAGTCCAATAATTATAAAAGTTGTGATACTCATACAACCTGTCCTTTATTATAATGTGAACCCGCATTCTATATATCGAAATATTATAGTGATAGGTAATTTTCGAAGTATATTTCCAATGAAAAAAAAATCTTAAAAAATACAACCGGAACATTCCGGATAAATTAGCACAAAAAACTCTTAAAAATAATACATTAAGAATAGCTATTTGTGTAATAAGTTTGGAAATGTAATTTTGTTCCGTTCCTATTTTCATATCCCAAGCCTAGGATTTTTGATCGAGGTGATAGCAGAGATATAAAACACGCCGTGTATGAAAAAAAAAATGGATTTCCTACGTGTTGCACATATGTTTTTTTTCTACTAGAGTTTGGAAAATAAATTAGATTTGGAGAATTTTATTTTTGATGAATTTTTAGAATATTTTAAAATTATTTCAAAATTAAATAGCGGAGTTAAGATTGTTCTGCTTTCAACAATGAAGATGTTAACGTAAATAATAAGCTTATTTCTACTTCCACAAAGACCTGTTCTGGAATTTCATTCACGAATTGTGAATATATTTCTGTTAAGATTTATAATAACGATAAAAAATAACATGTACAATTTCAATAAATTGACTTATAACTTTTAATGTTGAAATATTATTTCCGCACTTGTTAGGAAATATTTCACTTTTCCTAACTTCTTATTAGTATTTTAATGTTGAAATATTATTTCCGCACTTGTTAGGAAATATTCCACCTTTCCAAACTCAAATTAGTAGTTTAATGTTGAAATATTATTTCCGTACTTGTTACGAAATATTCCACGTTTTCTAACTCAAATTAGTATTCAAATTTTTTCCAAACTCTGGTAGAAAAAACACTAACGTACTTAAACAAGCTTAAACTGATATGAAAATGCAGGAAAGACTCGCAAACGCAACGCAAATTAAATTTACAAAATTGTTTTTTTTTGTAAAAGCAAAATAAAATGGTTAGCAAAAATGAAGACAAAATTTAGAATTTTTTTTTTGTAAAAGCAATATAATCCTGTGCTTTTACAAAAATACTATTTTCTAAATTTTGTCTGCATTTTTGCTAACCTTTTTGTTTTATATTCTTTTTTAAATTAGAAAATTAACTACAGAATATTTTGATACGCTTACCTACACGGAAACGGTCAACTGAATAAGCATTAATTTTTAATAGAACGAAGAATACAAATTAAAGCATTTATTTTTTAATAAATTACATTTATTTTAAATTTATACATTTTTTTTAAATTTGTTTATTGTTTTCTTCTTAAATTAAGAAGAAAACAATAAAAAATATGATAATAACTGATATCCGAAATGGACGAAACTATAACAAACATTATTTTTCTAGTTATTCAAAAAAGTAAATATTCAGATATATAAGAATATAAGTTTAAGAAAAAATACAAAAATATTCTAGATAAAGGTACTAACTAATAAAATAAAAAAAATCTGAAAACCTTCTATCGCTCAAAGTATATTTGTACACAGAAAAACTTCGTTCGACGCTTATTGTGGGCGCATATTTTAAATTATCTAGTTGCATATTGATTAGTCAATGTTGGAGGCATCTACTTCGTGATACAAGATAAAATTAAATAAAACAAACACTTATCTTTGTTTATATCACATTGTTTATTAAAAAACGTGAACGTGAAAAAATAACGTGATTGAAACTATAGTCACTAATTTTAATAAACAGTGTGATATAAACAGAGAAAAGTGTTTGTTTTATTTAATTTGCATATTGGTTTCAAAATCACTCAAATTTTCGCCCCTTAATTTATTTCTCTATGTTTCAATGTTTGGAAACTTTCATTTTTGAAAAAAAAACCTTCACCTAATTTTAATGTTATGTTTCTCCAATATTTCCTGGGATACCACAAATAATATAAATAATATAACCATAATAAAAAATAACGACACTAATGACCAAATGAGATTTTTTATTTACATAAACATACCTACTAACCCTCGGAAAGTCGTTTACTTTTATTAGCCATGACTTGCAATGAATTTAATAGTGTGCAGTATTTGTATTAATCGGCACGGTAATTATATTTGGTGTCAATTCAGAATCAGTTAAAAAGCTCTAAATAAGCAACAAAATAAAAATAAAAAGAATAACATAAGCAAATATCACAAAACAAAAATTGTTGAAAGATTTTATATACAGAGTTTTTTTTATCGGGCAACATAGAGTTAATCATTTTTATAGTGGTATAAACAACTGTTGCTGTTACAATCACAGCAATGTATCAAAGCGTATTTTTAAAATACAACATACCAGTAAAATTAATTCTCTGTGAGGCAAATATTACAGTTTACAAAGTGAAATTTTTGTTTTCGAACATTGAAATTTGCCAATTTGTTTAATTATTTCCCAGGAGCCCTCAGAAAAAATCAAACTGCCCAGCGTTATATTAAAATTGTTAATGTTTTTCTTTCATTTTTAATACAGTCACAGATATAATGTTTCTTAATCATTCTAATTTACCCAGCGTAATAATAAAGTTTTTAAAATTTCTTTCAGTGTTAATTTAAAAAAAAAAACGGATAACCAAATATATTCATCACTTATTAAAAAAAAAAATAGAGGAATAACGCCGGTGGTCATAGCCAAGCAAAAAATACCTCTGATGATAACAAAATTAATTCCTTCTGGCTGAAATTATGAGCGCTGAAAGTGATGGGACAAAAGATAAAGGGACGTCACTTTCCCTCCCTATTAAATTTGTATTTTTTAAATTCGAAAACTCTTTGTTTAAACATTTAGGGTCAATTAGTTGCGCAAATATTTTCCTTTGGCGCCTATTGTCCGCTCCTGGGTCAACACTTACCCAATCAGTCTCGGGTCACCTTCCGCCGAAGAAGCGCCCTTGATTGGGTTTGTAACCGCCCGACGCATAAAAAATATTCCGAGACGCCGCCGGATCGATAAACCGCCTCAGCTCGGTCTATTTATTTTGATTTAAGGCACCGACTGCGTTTATTTTGGCCAGTTCACGGAATGGATCAAGGCCCAGGTCGTGCAGTATTTGATTGATTTTAGTTGGATGTTAATTCCTTTTGAGGACACAATGGCAGTAATAGAAACTATCCATCGATTAAAGTTAATCGGAGATTGCGAATGCAATGTAATGCAAATATATAGTAAAGATTTTAAAAACATAATTAATAAATGAAATATATAATCAAACCAGATGTTGAAAATGTGTACCATTTGCTTGTAAACACATTTGCACTTGTCTTCTTTTATTGTTGAAAATGTTGATTAGCATTTTAGGAGTTATGGTTAGGCAAATATTTATGATTTCTGCCATTAACTGTTTCAAGGTAGGCAGTCTTCTTTGGAAAACTCTATCTTTTAAATATCCAAAAATTCAGTAGTCCAGTGGAGTTAGATCTGGAGAGCGTGGCGGCCATAGTTCTTGCTAATTTGTCAATTATCAAAAAAATCTTGCAGATAGGTTAACGTTGCTCTGGCTGTATGAGCTGTTGCACCGTCTTGTTGGAAATATCCGTTCTGCAATTCTTCATCATCTAATTTTTCTATGAAAACTTGGACAATTTGTCACCAATATCTCTCACCGTTTATTGTGTCATGAAAGACTATGGGCCCAATTATTCTACGGCGAGACACAGCCAACCAAATTCCAACCTTCTGGGGATGTAGTGGTGCTTCCACAAAAATATGAGGTTTTTCACATGCCAGCACCTACAGTTTTGTAAATTAATATATCCTGATAGGTGGAACCAAGCCACATCACTGAAAAATGATAAATCGAGCAATCGATCGTCATTTAAATTTTCCGTAAACAATAACACAATCGGCGTTGAGGATCCACTGGCAACAATTCTTGCACCACTGAGACTCTATAAGGGTGTAAATTCAACCTCTTTCTCATAATTCTATGGCTGGTACTCGAGGGAATTCCAGCTTGCATCGCCAATTTACGAATTGATTTTTGAGGGCTTAGTTCGAGTCGGTCACGAACATCTGCAACAACCTCTCCTGATACCGAGGGCCTGCCTGAGGATTTCCCTCTCTGAACACTACCAGTTTCTCTAAAACGGTGCACTATTCGTGAAATATGTATTGACAAAACCGAGTATTCAAATTGGTGGTCAGGGAACTTGTGTTGAAATTCCCGAACGCACTATGGAATTGAATAAATCCATTCTCCATTTTCAAATCGTCCATTACGAAAGTAAGCCTCAACAATAAAAGTGTTCTTCTGATCAGTGTTTTCATCATTTTAACTCTTTACATTTAACATTTTTAAACCATTTTAACAAACTACTGTTATTATGTTGTCTGACAGTTGACAGGTATGGTTGACAGTGACAGTACTCAAATAGTACGGTATACAAATTTCAAAGGCGGCACAATTGAATTGTAGTGATTACATAAAAACAATCATTTAGATACACCTTGTATACGTAATATTGTGATTAATTTTATTAAACATTGAAACAATTAATTTCAAATATTATTTTTAATCAAAGTACGTTATAATTTTATATTATATTTATTATAAATGTATCGAAATGCTACATTAGTCCATAGCTGGGTAAACTTTTTTATATCGGCTGGCACCGATAATATATATGGCATACTGAAAATATTAAAATTATATTGATTTTCTTACACAGCCATTAATATTAATGCTATCTCCGCTTAATCCCCACACAAATAGTAATAGTTCTGAAGTCTGTGGTAAAATATAATTTAATTGGGCCAGAACTTTGCGTGAAAATTATAGCTGTAACTATTAACGCCACTGGAAATTGGGACTACCATTATTATTAATCATTATATTTAACGACTATTTTATTGACGAAATAAATACATCTTAAAATCATTATTAATTATAACATGATTAAATACAGATACATTTTTTATATTGAAATACTACAGCTCGTATTCACAGTCTGTAATTGAGCATGGCAAAGCGGTTAATAGCAGTTAATATAAATAATATGCTATAAAATTGAGAAATAAGCAAATAAGCACAAAAAATAAGGAAGTTTGCACAAAAAATGCACTAAAGCAATTATAAGCTTAAAAACTGAAAATATGCATAAAAGCACAAAAAAAAAAATTGTCACGTTACTTCATTTGCTGAAATTCGTATAGATACGAGGTCATTTGGTCTGTTATTAAAACTGATGTATAACATAATGCCTAGAAATCCGCGCCTTGAGCATGAGTACTACTCAAGTCGTATATTTGGTTGCGTTTGGTCCATAAACGTTTATAGAAAATACGCAATCATATATACGACTTGAGTGGAGCTCATGCTCAAGTACGGTTTTGAAACACTTTTCAAAACTTTATTTTTATTTAAATGTTTATATTTATCATTTATCATATGTTATAGATATTTATCATTTATAATTGTCTCATTTATTTTTATTTAAATGTTTATATTTATCATTTATCATATGTTATAGATATTTATCATTTATAATTGTCTCATTTATCGTTTGCTATTATTACTTTTGATTACAATCATGTTTGTTTTTTTTATATAAATAAGTATGAGCCATATTCGGGACTTGCAATAAAACAGTGGCGACGCGACGGGCGAGTAATTTCATTTTAAAATTTTCAAGTGCGGACGTAATTAAATCGGATAAGAAATTCTTGTTAAATTGAAGTGGTTACATTGATAAAGGTCAAGTTTGTCGTTTAATATAACGATCTCTGTAGCATTATTACATTTCAATATTTCCCCGAGTTCACGCGCCAATACGCCGCTTCTCGAACTCATATATTTTCCGTATTTATGAGGCTCTAACGAGTTCTGGCGTCGAATATTGATTTTTATTTAATGCTAATAGGACCGTAAAACATTACTAAAATGAAAAGTACCTAAATTTAATTGAAAATAAGAAAACATAGTAATACTAATAATAAAATATTTAATCTCGTCGTCTATCTGAGGTCGGCAGGCGAATACAATATTTAGTTACTTCCCAACAAAAACATTGAGAGGTACTTAATAGTTATTTATGTATTGAGAGCGTAAAGAGGCTTTTATGGCATAAGACGTAATTTTTAGACCAAGGCGGTAGTCGAGGGCTGAGAATACGTCGAAAGCCATAAAAGCCTCTTTACGCCCGTGGTACACAGCAACTTTATGCACGGATGATTTTTTTTTAATGTAAACATGTTTCTAAAATAAATTGAAAATATTTAGAAAATTAATATAGTTTTCCACCTACAATTAGCGTTGCTTTGATTAAATTTGAGAATTAAAGCGTTTTTAGACCAAGGCGGTAGCCGAGGGCTGAGAATACGTCGAAAGCCATAAAAGCCTTTTTACGCCCGTGGTACATAAACAACTGTATGCACTGATGAATTTTTTTTAATGTAAACATGTTTCTAAAATAAATTGAAAATATTTTTAAAATTAATATAGTTTTCCACCTACATATAGCGTTGGTTTGATTAAATTTGAGATTTAAAGCGTAACTATGGTAGCGGGTAAACAACGGTAGACATATTGCCTATTTATTTATTTATTTTTTAATTAAATTTTATGCGCGGATGAAGAATTTTTAATTTAAAAATATTTCTAAAATAAATTGAAAATATTTATAAAATAAGTTGACTTTTCCATCCAAATCTAGGTTGCTTTGATTAAATTTGTGATTTGAAGCGTAACTATGGAAGCTGTACTGGGGCTATGACAGTTTTGCTACATTTTCCCCATAAGAAATACAAGGACCGATTTTCCACCTTTTAAAGACCGCACAATTGCAGAACACAAAAATGACTACCGTTATTTATCGGATACCAGTGCTGGGGCTATGACAGTTCTGCGCCATTTTCCCCATAAGAAATACATGGACCGATTTTTCGCTACTTACTTCCGGTCGAGCGAGCGTTGCGTGTATGTTGGGCTGCCTAACATCTGTGCGGAAACCTCAGCCCCTCACGATATCCTCTTGTGCCCCTCTACCACTCCGCCCCTCCGCCATCTTTTAAACAGCTTTAAATAGCAACGTGGTGTTGATGATGCAATATGAGCTGTTTAAAAGAGGAAAGAGGATATTGGGAGGGGCTGTGGGGCTGAGGGGCTGAGGGGTGGAGGGGCACAAGAGGATATCTTGAGGGGCTGAGTGTCCCGCACTGATGTTAGGCAGCCCAACATAAACGCAACGGCTCGCTCGACCGGAAGTAAGTAGAGAAAAATCGGCCCATGTATTTCTTATGGGGAAAATGCCGCAGAACTGTCATAGCGTCAGTACTAGTACCCGATAAATAACGGTAGTCATACTGCCTAAAATCCCAGTTTCATTTGTGTTCTGCAATTGTGCAGTCACAAATCACAAATTTAATCATAATGCGGTCTTTAAAAGGTGGAAAATGACCTAAGTTGATGAGGCTGCAGAAAAAGCAAGAAACAGTAGCTTAGTTCCTGAAAAGTCTAAAGAGGTGTTTGGAAAAACGTTCGACTGGTACGTATGACTAGCATAAATGGTGGAAGCATTCCGTATATTGTTTAAACTGTTTCTATTACGTATGATATCGCTATTTGTAGTTTCTTTATAGCCCACGGGCAATACAGAGGTCCGTGGGCTATAAAAATACGTTTATGACACGTGTATAATTATCAATTTATGATATATCCCTGCATAAAACTACTTAAAGGAAACAATACATGGTTTATACCTACACATGTCATAAAATGCACATTTCACAATAAAACGCATCATTTAAATAAGCAATTTAAAATAGCAATGGCTAAACTTCTATAAATTCAAAACAGTTACAGTACAAAAATAAAATAGTATCAATAAGAATGATACATTATGGTGAAAGCGCCGGGCATGGCAGTATAATTACATGAATTTCAATGTTCATTTTGAAACTGGTTAGCTTAAAAAACTCTCCTCAATAAGAATTTAGATCAAATATTAGTGTAATATTCAATATCCCAAAATATTTCTGATACATTGTTCGGTACTACAATTAAGTTCCACTATGGTGGATGCGCCGGGTAAATGCTTAACGTAGTTCTGTCTGCAAAACAAGAGTGCTATGAAAATTTTAGTTAATAATAATAATAAATAATAAAGAATATTTATTAGCAAATAACGCTACATAATATACAAAATTTCAACAAAAAACAACAAAAGAAACTTCTTACAAAAAAGTTCTTACAAAAATTATGCAATTTTAAAATGTCTTTAAGTTTCGTTTAAGTATTTTTTTATTATCTCTGATATTTTCGAAAATATTGATTTATATATCTGCAATTCTTTTGAAATTATTGATAGATGACGAAACATGTTAAACCGCAGTTTAGTTTTTTTTCAACAGCTTGCTTTTCAAGTCTTAATTTTGTTCTAAAGATCTTTAGATAATTATTTTCAAATATTTTGATCAGTTTTTGGCTAGTTAACTCTCCCATATAAACTTTCACAAAAAAAATCAAAAGTGACGTTCAACTGCATGGAAAAAAATAGCCATAGTTTGGTAATGCGTAACTAAATTAGAACAGCTAAGGAAATTACTAAAGCGTTGAATATTTTATTGGGAGTATGGCATAATTAAGCAATAACGACATTGGCATTGATTTATATAATTCCTATTAAAAAAAAACAAAAATGACTTATCGTCATAAAATGTTTGCTTCTTCGTGTCGACAGTATAGGTAACTCTCCCATACAAACTTTCACAAAAAAAAATCAAAAATGACGTTCAACAACTACATGGATAAAATAGCCATAGTTTGGTAATGCGTAACTAAATTAGAACAGCTAAGGAATTTACTGAAGCGTTAAATATTTTATTTAGAATATGGCATAATTAAGCATTAACGACATTGGCATTGATTTATATAATTCCTATTAAATAAAATCAAAAATGATTTATCGTCATAAAATTTTTGGCTTATTATGATGACAATATAGTTAACTCTCCCATACAAACTTTCACAAAAAAAATAATAAAAAATGACGTTCAACTGCATGGAAAAAAATAGGCATGGTTTGGTAATGCGTAACTAAATTAGAACAGCTAAGGAAATTACCGAAGCGTTGAATATTTTATTGGGAGTATGGCATAATTAAGCAATAACGAAATTGGCATTGATTTATATAATTCCTATTAAAAAAAAAATCTAAAATGACTTATAGTCATAAAGTTTTTGGCTCATCGTGTCGACAATATTGTTAACTCTCCCATACAAACTTTCACAAAAAAAATAATCAAAAATGACGTTCAACTGCATGGAAAAAAATAGGCATGGTTTGGTAATGCGTAACTAAATTAGAACAGCTAAGGAAATTACCGAAGCGTTGAATATTTTATTGGGAGTATGCCATAATTAAGCAATAACGACATTGGCATTGATTTATATAATTCCTATTAAAAAAAAAATCTAAAATGACTTATAGTCATAAAGTTTTTGGCTCATCGTGTCGACAATATAGTTAACTCTCCCATACAAACTTTCACAAAAAAAATCAAAAATGACGTTCAACTGCTTGGAAAAAAATAGCCATGGTTTGGTAATGCGTAACAAAATTAGAATAGCTAAGAAAATTACTGAAGCGTTGAATATTTTATTGGGAGTATGGCATAATTAAGCAATACCGACATTGGCATTGATTTATATAATTCCTATTAAAAAAAAAATCAAAAATGACTTATCGTCATAAAATTATTTTTGGCTCATCGTATAGTTAACTCTCCTACACAAACTTTCACAAAAAAAATATCAAAAATGACGTTCAACTGCATGGAAAAAAAAAATAACCATGGTTTGGTAATGCGTAACTTAATTAGAACAGCTAAGGAATTTACTGAAGCGTTGAATATTTTTTTGGGAGTAAGGCATAATTTAGTAATAACGACATTGACACAAATGACTTATCGTCATAAAAGTTTTGGCTTATTATGTCGACAATATAGATAACTCTCCCATACACACTTTCACAAAAAAAAAATCAAAAATGACGTTCAACTGCATGGAAAACAATAGCCATGGTTTAATAATGCGTAACTAAATTAGAACAGCTAAGGAATTTACTGAAGCATTAAATATTTTATTTAGAGTATGGCATAATTAAGCATGAATGACATTGGCATTGATTTATATAATTCCTATTAAAAAAAATTCAAAAATGACTTATCGTCATAAAATTTTTGGCTTATTATGTCGACAATATAGATAACTCTCCCATACAAACTTTCACAAAAAAAATCAAAAATGACGTTCAACTGCATGGAAAAATAGCAATGGTTTGGTAATGCGTAACTAAATTAGAACAGCTAAGGAATTTACTGAAACGTTGAATATTTTATTGGCAGTATGGCATAATTAAGGAATAACGACATTGGCATTGATTTATATAATTCCTATTAAAAAATATATTCAAAAATTACGTTCAACTGCAACGAAAAAAAAGCCATAGTTTGGTTATGCGTAACTAAATTAGAACAGCTAAGGAAATTACTGAAGCGTTGAATATTTTATTGGGAGTATGGCGTAATTAAGCACTAATGACATTGGCATTGATTTATATAATTCCAGAAATTATCATTACGATCAGTAAAGATAAACCAATATATCATTTACCTATACATTATACATGATTGTTTTATTGTTGTACGCAGATTGAATATTATGTTAAGATATTAAATATAGTTCCCCCAATCAATGATTGAAAAATCAATAAACATTAATTTCTAAAACAAATGATCAGAAAGCTTTTAAATATTAAGTTAATGTTATATGTACAATAAATGATTCAAAATCAATGATTACAAAAGATTACATAATACACACATTATTTCTAAAGCAAAATATTGGAAAACTTTATATATTAAGTATCCACTATTAAATAATTGATGAAATAAAATATATTAAATAAATTGATGTTAGAAATCTAGATATCATTAGTGTGAATTATACACATTGATTTCTAAAGCAAACAATTGAAAAACTTTTATTTTTTAACCATCTACAATAAAATAAATGACCAAATGAAATTCTATTAAATAAATTGATGTTAGAAATTTGGATACCATTATTACGAATTATTAAACGAAATACTGTAAATTATGTTTCCCATTCTGCGGTGTATATTAATAATTCATGAACCAAATATAACCTAATTATAAATTTATGTCTCTTGAAGGCATACATTGATGTTAGAAATCTAGATATCATTAGTGTGAATTATACACATTAATTTCTAAAGCAAATAATGGAAAAACTTTTATTTATTAACCATCTATAATAAAATAAATGACCTAATGAAATTCTATTAAATAAATTCATGTTAGAAATTTGGATACCGTTATTACGAATTATTAAACGAAATACTGTAAATTATGTTTCCTACTCTGAGGGGCATATTAATAATACACGAACCAAAGATAACCTAATTATAAATTTATGTCGCTTAAAGGCGCGTTCTGACGAATCAAGTTTAATTGATCGATATTAGTTGATAAACTAAAGTTAAATGAGAACTATTGTTCAAAGTTGATCAACTCCGTTAAAACAAAGGTTCTCACTATAGTTTTCATTTAAATTTTGTTGATCAACTAATGTCGATGAATTAAACTTGATGTGTGAGAACGCGTCTTAAGCAAGACTCAGAATGGTTCCAACTCTATTGCGGCAAAAACTTATAATTTTCTACCTTTACATATAATGTGTCTATGGATTATTTTATGGACCACCATTTTGCGTTGGCCAATGCAAAAAGTCACTAGACTTGAAAATAAAGGTTATATTTAAAAAAAGTTGTTATATTTTATGACAGTGGGCAATGTTGACATCAAATTGAGTATCTATTGAGTACAGAATTTATTTGCTATTTTTATTTTACAAAAGCAAATCAATCAAATTATATTATAAAATATAGTTGATGATTGATTTATTTAAAGCATAAAATTCAGTATCTATAGAATTTATTTGCTATTTTTATTTTACAAAAGCAAATCAGCCAAATTATAATATAGAATATAGTTGATGATTGGTTTACTTAAAGCATAAATTAATTAACGATTGAATGATTGAAGGACTAATTTAATTATTTTATAAATGAATTAGGCAACGTTGGTAGAAATCTGACATTTTTTGTGTTTCACTATCAGATCATTTTTGTTGGTGTTCATGTGTAAAACTTTACAAAATGAAACCACAGCCTTCTTAGTTAATAATTCAAATGGAACAGTGCATACTTGACTTAAGAGAGATTAAAACAAAACAATAAAAATATTTAAAATTTTAACTTGTCTATAATACAAGCATTTATAAATAAAAATAATTTAATGTTGGTTGGCTAATAATACTGGAATGGACTTAATTTACTAGTAGATAGGCTATGAGAGTTCTGCCGAAATTTCCCATAAAGATTAACATAGAGGGTGGACATTTACTTTTCCGCCATTTTGTTTACTTGCTTACAGGGTGTGAGATATGCATGAGACAGTTTGCATTGAATATATACAAAGGTGTGAGACAGGTGTGAACGACGTAGAAAACCCAACATAATACAAATTTCAGCCTTTTAACAAAAACCAAAATGGCGGAAAAGTCAATTTATACCTCTCTGTTAATCCTTATAGGAAATTGAGACCGAACTCTTATAGCCTATCTACTTTTACTTTGAGATTGATTTTATTGAGATTCCTGTATTCATTTGCTCTGATCTCGTGTATTAACTTGGAATGTCAAAATCACATTTTGAAGGAAATTGTCAACTTGTTTGCTTCTCTAGATTTCGCTAGGTTAGGACAGTTTAAATAAATAATGCAATTTTTCTGTTCGGTCGAAACTAGAGTCACCATAAGACAATAAAGTGTGATACCAACAAAGTTAAAATTACATTATTTATTTAGACATAATTTATCACGAAGTAAAAGCCTTCAGTGTTAATAATTAGACTAATTTACATTCGTGATTTATTTACTTTCTCTATGATACGAAGATATGATAAAGCGATTATCACTCACTGATTATTTTGCTTATAGTAAAGTTAGGTAAGGTTAGATTAGATTCGGTTTGATTAGGTTGGGTTTGATTAGGATACATATACCGAAATTTTATAGATTATTACAAAATTGTCAATTATTACTGTCAAAATAGTTTGTGTTAATATCAAATTTGCTATTATTTCTGTCAAAATTTTAATTATTTCGTCCAAATATTGATGATTATTATCAAAATATCAGACATTTCTCTCCAAATTTCAATTATTACTGTGAAGTTTACTTGTTGCGATTCAATTCAATTTATTTGTGTTTCTTGGTCGTATCAAGTAGGTACGCAAAAAATATTATAATTATTATTATTTATTATTATTATTATTATAGTTATTATTGATATTTCAATGGTTACCTTAAATGTTTTAGTTGTTTGTCTAGTTTTGTTTTAATATTTATGTCAAAATTGCAACGATTACTGTTGAAGTTTCAATGATAACGGATTTTTATAGATTTCTGTATAATTTACAATTGTCACTATCAGAATATCATTTATAACTGATAAATTTACAATTATTTCAGATATTTCAATGGTTACCAGTAATGTTTCAATTATTTGTCTAGTCTTTTAATATTTCTGTCAAAATTGTTACCTTAAATGTTTCAGTTGTTTGTCTAGTTTTGTTTTAATATTTATGTCAAAATTGCAAAGATTACTGTCGAAGTTTCAATGATAACGGATTTTTATAGATTTCTGTATAATTTTCAATTGTCACTATCACAATATCATTTATTACTGTAAAATTTTCAATTATTTCTGTCAAAATTTCAATAATTCTGTCAAACTATTCATGATTACCATCAAAATTTCAAGTATTTCTGTCCAAATTTCAATTATTGCTGTCAAGCTTAGTAAGTTGCTGTATTTAAATTTGAATTTTTGTGTCTTCATTGTGTCAAAAATTAAAAAAATTCCGAAAATGTTTCAATTAGTTTTGTATTTCTTTATAGAAGGGTTTTTAAGGTTACCATAAATGTTTCAATTGCTTGTCTATTATTTTAATGTTGCTGTGAATATTGCAACGATTGCTGTTGAAGTTTCAATGATTCCGGATTTTTATAGATATCTGTATAATTTTTGTTTTTATAGAGATATCTGTAACGATTATTACTATCACAATATTATTTATTACTGTCAAATTTTCAATTATTTCTATCAAAATTTTAATAATTTTGTCAAAATATTCATTTACTATCAAAATTTCAATTATTGCTGTCAAGTTTAGTAACATTTTAGTTAAAATTTCAATTCTTATTTCTCAATATGTCTACATTTTAAAGATTTCTGTATGAATATATATATGTATGAATTGTTTCAGTATATTTTTTAATTTTTCTGTCAAAATTGCTACGATTACTGCTATAGTTTCAAATATTCAGAAATTTTACAGATTATTACATAATTTACAATTATTACTATGTAAATATTATTTATTACTATCAAATTCAATTCAATTTCAATTTATTACTTTCAAATTCAATTCAATTTCAATTTATTACTATAAAAATATTTATGATTACTAATTTTTAATTATTTCGGTACAATTTATAATTGTTACCGTCAAGTTTAATATCATTTTAGCTGTTGCTATTCAATTTTATTTCTTTGTGTTAACATTTCAAAGATTACCAAAAGCATTTCAATTGTTTCTGTATTTTTTAATATATTGCTAATAACACTGATACAATTACTGTTAAAATTTTAAATATAACGAGATTTTATAGATTCCTGCATAATTTAAAATTATTACTATGTATCAGAATTATGTATGCATTTAATGTTACTGTCAAGTTTAATATCATTTTAGCTGTTGCTATTAAATTTTATTTCTGGGTGTTAACATTTTAAAGATTACCGAAAGCATTTCAATTGTTTCTGTAATTTTTAATATATTTCTAATAATATTGATACAAGTACTGTTAAAGTTTTAATTATAACGAAATTCTATAGATTTCTGCATGATTTAAAATTTACAATTATTTGTATCAAAATTCCAATCATTATCGTCTAAAAACATTTTAATTGTAGCTATTAAATTTTATTTCTTTGGGGGATAATTTCAAATGTTACCGTGAATATTTCAATTATTTTTGTATTTTTTGCCATCAAAATTGATTCAATTGCCGTTGAAGTTTGAATTATACCGACATTTTACAGTTTACTGCATAATTTATAATTATTACTATCAAAATATTATTTACTACTATGAAATTGTAATTATTCCTGTCAAAATTTCAATAAGTCCGTCAAAATATTCATGATACTATGAAACTTTCAATTATTCCTTATAAGTTTAATAACATTATTGCTATTTAAGGTTGTTATACTAAGTACTTACTGGTAAATAATATTTATTTTTATTTTATTTTATGATTTATTGTTTTCTGGCCAGTTTCGGTTATGAACTACCATCATCAGAGGCATATGTATTTAATCTTTATATATCTTGAATTTGAAGTTTTATTTAATTGATTTTTTTAACTTTAAATATACAACTGGTAATTTATGGATAAAACCTTATACTTAATTATTGCTATTAAATTTCATTTTTTATGTTTTTTATTGTTTCAAAGATTCTTGTAAAAATTTCAATTGTTTCTATATTTTTGTTTATATTTTTGTCAAAATTTCTTCCATTCCAGTTGCAAATTTCAATTATACTGAAATTTTATACATTACTGTATAACTTACAATTATTATTATCAAAGTAGATTTTGTAAATAATCAAATTTGCAATTATTTCCCTGAAAATTTTAATTATTACGTCAAAATATTCATGATTATTATCAAAATTTCGTATATTCCTGTCCAAATTTCAATTATTACTGTGAAGTATAGTTGTTGCTATTAAATTCAATTTCTTTGTGTTCCTTTGTCGTATCAAGTAGGTGCGCAATAAATATTATAATAATAAGAGGTACATTTAACGTTAGGTTAGGTTAGATTCTGTGGGGGTAGCTTAGGCTAGGTTACTTTCGGGTACATTTTTTAGTTTCACCTTACTTCGTTTACAGTAAATTTTGGTTAGATTATGTCAGGATAGTTTATGTTAGGTTGGGTTATTTTCGGTTTGGTTGAGGGTTACCTTAGACTACGTTACTTTCTTAAAAAATATCAAATTCCAGATTTCAAAAGAAATATCAGACATTACGTGAAATGAGCCTAAACGACTATTTTTGAAAATAAAATATGATACGAGATGTACGAGGATGAGAAAAAAGTTGGCTAGAAAACATTTGGTTAGAAAATTTGCCAAAAACTTTTGAAATTTTAACTGTAATTTTACTATAAATTAAAAATTTTCTTGTTATATTTGGTAGAGTTATATTTGAGTTTTAGAAATAATGATTGCAATTTTAGCAGTAGATCCTAATTAATAAAATTTTAATGTAATCCTTCAAACATTGACGGCAATAACAGAAAATTTACCGAAAATTTGGATGTAAGCTATAAAATTTCAGTATAGCTAAATCAAATTTTTGCAGTAATTTTTGCAATTTTGATATAAAAATGATACAAAAATAATTGAAATTTCAAACTGTTCAAGATGATAATTATCAAAATTTCAAATATTTCGGTCCAAATTTCAATTATTACTGTGAAGTATAGTTGTTGCGATTAAATTTAACTTCTCTGTATTTCTTTGTCGTATCAAGAAGGTACGCAATACATATTATAATAATACGAGGTACATTTAAGTTTAGGTTAGGTTAGATTCTGTGTGGTTGGATTGTGGTAGCTTAGGCTAGGTTACTTTCGTGAACATTTTTCAGTTTCTCTTTATTTCGTTTATAGTAAAGTTTGGTTAGATTAAGTCAGGATAGTTTATATTAGGTTGGGTTATTTTCGGTTTGGTTGAGGGTTACCTTAGACTAGGTTACTTTCTTAAAAAATATTAAATTCCAGATTTCAAAATAAATATCAGCTTTTAGGTGAAATGAGACTAAGCGACTATTCTTGAAAAAAAAAAGATGCGAGGTATACGAGCATGAGAAAAAAAGTTGGCTACAAAACATTTTTCTAGAAAATTTAGCCAGAACTTTTGAAATTTTAACTGATATTTTACTATAAATTAAAAAAATCTTGTAATATTTGGTAGAGTTATATTTGAGTTTTAGAAATAATGATTGCAATTTTAGCAGTAGATACTAATTGTTGAAATTTTGATGCAATCCTTAAAACATTGACGGCCATAACAGAAAATTTACCGAAAATTTGGATGTAAGCTATAAAATTTCGGTATAGCTATTTCAAAATTTTGGAGTAATTGCTGTAATTTTGATATAAAAATGATACAAAAATAATTAAAATTTCAAACTGTTCAAGCTAACTGAACAAAATTTTGAAACTATTATTTTTAGAGAATCTCGATTTGAAACAGTTTTGAAAAAAAAATTCATCGTTTCAGTTGTGTTTTTTAAACTTCTGATTTTTTTAATATATAATGGATAGTTAAACATTGTTGTAAAAAATAAGTTCAATTGTTTAAGTTGTTTTAAATGTAATTGATGTAATAAAATGAATGTAAAAAATAATGTAATATTAATGTAACTAAATGTGGGGGATGTTTTAACGAAGAAAGGAGGGCGGAAGTGCAAACAGTTTGGGAACCACTGCCCTAGTAAGATGCCAGTAGAACAGATACCGCTACACACTACATAAAAAGAAAACGTTGCGGGAATAGTTTGCTAACTTGGAGAAGTACACAGAAGTGAGATCCTTTGATCCAAAGATACACAATGTAAGGATTCAAACATGGAACTCGCGATATAACATTGCTTATTGCTTTTCTAATGAGGTAGGTTCCAAATATATTGACCCAGATTCGATATTGAAGGCAAATACGTGTTACAACCTTTGCTTGTATCGGCGTTTATCGAACCATTATTTCACATCATTTTACCTGTTTGTCTTTAGAGGTTGAGACGGGAGGACTTTTCTATTTCAATTTGAAATATTCCACCGTACATCAAAATAAGAATTTGTTCACTTCAATAATATTTGATTATAAATTTTAATAAAATGATATTTAATACTTTCCTTGCTAGTACCTTAATGAAACATTTTATTATTATTATAAATGTATATTATGTATAATTACTCTTGTTTTGTTACATATGAAACAAAACAAGAGTAATTATACATAATATACATTTATAATAAAATGATATTTAATAAAAATAAAAAAATAAGCTTAAAAACATTTTTTTTAATTCGAAAAGAAAAGAAAATTGTAGCTGTAAATATACATTCTTTGACCTCTATATTGAAGAATTTCATTTCTACTTCTGTAATATTACCACAATTTTCATAAATGTGATAATAGATAAAATTTCAGAAATTTCAGTGACTGATAACTTATACTGGTCAACGCGCAAAGTTAATAACTTGATTTTCTCACCTATTTAAGATATATTTGTGGTCAAATTCGAGTGACTGATAACTTATACAGGTCAACTCATAAAGTTAATAACACGATTTTCTCACATATTTAAGACATATTCGTGGTAAAATTTTCAAAGGATTTGTATTCAGGTATACTGTATATAGATCAGGCATAAAATTTGCAAAATATCCATTAGATAAATTTTCAGAAATTTCAGTGACTGGTAACTTATACTGGTCAACGTAGAAAAGGAAATTGTAGCTGTAAATAAACGTTCTAAGACCTCGATATTGAAGAATTTAATTTCTACTTCTGTGATATTACCACACATTTCATAAACATTTTATTTCATTCATAACTTTTAACATCCACACATAAGCCTTATTATGTGAAATAATACGCATCTACTCAAATTGGTAATATTTATATTAATCTAGAAGCGGCTTCAGTATAAAAGAAAATAATGAAGTTACATACACATCTAAAAATATTATAGTAATTAATTACACGTTATTACCACAGATTACGCGCCAGTTGTGTGAGTATTATTAAGGGCAGAAGTTTCGGAAAACCCTTCATAATTTATCACGCGCTGACGTGGAATTATTTTTTATTTTATAAATATTAAACCACCCCTAGTATAATAATCACCAGACAGAACTGATTATTGTTTTTCTTGGAAACTGCCTGTCTCAAAGGAATATGCCTCAATCCTTCAATGCGTATTATAGTAACGAAGGGATGAGTGCATATTTATGGAATTTTCTTTGTTATCTTTCCATTCTTACCTTTGATAATAATATTTAAAATAAAATTACGTAGGCCATTTCAAAGATAGAAACGGATTCGTGAAATATTAACGAACAAGAGTTTAAATGCGTTAAGGATAATTCTGAGCAGAAAATAATTAATTCATTAAAATATCTCTTTCATAATAATTATGTAATAAATAATTGTACAAAAGCTGTATGGTATAAATTGTTTTATGGGTATATACTATGTGTATACTATGTGTATACTATGTGTATACTATGTGTATATACTACTACTATACTTCAATTAGATATAGTAGTTTAACTTACTATTTATATTGAAATATTAACGAACAAGAGTTTAAATGCGTTAAGGATAATTCTGAGAAGAAGGTAATTAATTCATTAAAATATCGCCTTCATAATAATTATGTAATAAATAATTGTACGAAAGCTGTACGAAATAAATTGTTCATGTGTGTATACTACTACTGTACTTCAATTGATTATAGTAGTTTTAAGTTACTATTTATAAAGAACGAAACATCTATCAATCAATGATGCCAAAGAAAAGTTTATTACTGTTATTATTTTATTTATATTATTTATAATAATTATATTAACAATTTTCGTATGAAAAGATAGCAATTTATGGACCGGCGATTGGTGCCTTTAGTAGCTGCAAATTCTGGCACATTCGAGCAATCGGCTGTTAATAAAAAAATATGTCCGCTTTTCGTTATCAACGTGTGGCATGAAAAGCTCGAATGAACCGGGACTATTTCCTAGTTGTCAACATCCACAAACTGTTCCGACATTTCCATTGATAGAAAGGAATCTCGCACGTGTCCAAAACACTTTCAGAATTCTGTATACTCAGGAAATATAATCTTGCACCCTCTTTTATATTTAACTCATAAGGCACATGTCAAGTGGGATGTGGGTAAGGAAGATTTATGGATCAATGTCTAGAAACACTTGCGCAAATATTTGAATTGGGAAGTGCAAGTTGTTATTTTTCTAATATACATAAACATAAAAAGGGAGTGGAAATTCTCGATTCACAACGACATTCATTTTTAACAATAAATGTACATTTCTACCACCAAGCGTTCACCTTCAGTAGATACATTAACACGATTAATGTAGAAATGTGCATTTTGTCTTAAAGATAAATGTCGCTGTGAAAAACGAATTTCTTTTTAGTACAATATTTTACAAGCTACCAATTATTAATTAATAATATAAACATGTATGTATTTAATCATTAAGTTAGAATGGATGCTACTAAACTATTATTTTTATTATAAAAATGATATTTTTCAACACAACTATAATAATATACTAGCAAAGGCGGAAAGGCCATGGGGTCGATAGCCCAATAAATATTGTTTATATATATATATATATAAATATTGTTTATATATATATATATAAATATAATAGCAATAATATATTTTTGCTTATCTTAACTTCTCCTTCATCTAAGGCTAAATTAAATTGTAAGACTTTGGATTATCCTTTTGTGAAACATTTTTAATTAAACGAAATAAAAATAAACCCACTTGGTTGAGTTTCATCGTTTTTTAAACAGTAAAACAGTTTCTGCGTTAGGCGAGAATTGAATTCAAGAGTACAGATTAAAATGGGAATTTAAACTCACAAGGGCCCTAGCAATATTTTCTCACAAGCACAGAAGATGTATCGAAACAGTAAATTCAACGCATATAGAAAACAATAAATAAGCATTTCTGCACAGCCTTGCTTGCATTGATGCTCTTAAATCGAGTGAGTAGCCAATTTGTGCATCCACATTAATTTCCATTGTCCTTGTGGTATTCCAGCTACAATTGTGTTTCACACAAGGGTGACGCTAAAATATCTGGCCCCGTTTTTCCAGCAAATAACTGTCACGCAGATGGAAATTACAGGCGCGATAGAAAAACCTCACAGCAGATTACATTTTGCTAACGACGAAAACGCTGTAACATCGAACAGTGGAGCGATGAGAATTTCAGTTATGTGGTAATTGCATATAATGCTGTAAATGCATTATGGATTATGTGTGCATTAGTAAATTAATTAAAATATGATTAAACCAAATGCAGGAGAGATTATTTACGTTTATCAAATCAGTGTTATTCAAAATACTCCATTGGGCATTATCATTACTATTATTACTATATTGCTATTATCATTATTACGCCCGTGGTGCATACAAGATTTTAAATGTAATGCAAAAACGTAGTTTTAATTTGTAATAATAATTATTACAGCAACGCGCAAGAGTAGCAACCTTGTTAAGGACATTATAAATTATTATAATGCCCGTTGTTAAGGACGCGGATTATTAAAAAAAAGGTAAAATATCCAATATCGGCGTTAATGTGCACTAGTTCAGCAAAAGCTAAATTCACTTATGTTGTACTAAATATTGTAAAATCTAAATTTTGTTTTAATTTTATTAAAACTCCATTTATTCCATGGCAACTTGATTTTTAGAGCAGTCCACAGCAGTTTGATTTTTGCAACAAATTTTTAAATTATCGATTTTTGGTAGTAAATAATGTTAGATTACCCATGTGTTATACATGGTTGAAATCGGAATTTTTTGCTCTTTTGGATGCCATTAAAATCCAATATTGCGGCCAAAAGAAAATCAAAAGTTGACTATGAAAATTTGGGCATATAGTTGGCGCAGAAAATGTTTTTCACTGTGATCAGAAAACTGATTTCCTGATTGAAAAGAATTTCCTTCAAAAGTAAAAAAGTTATAAAAGGACAAGTGAAGTGAACTTTTTCAGTTTTTCAACGATATTTCAGGAACTGTGCAAGATATAGCGGATTTCGTTTCAGTTTATTGAAAGGCACAAAAATGAGAAACTTTTATCCCATTTGACCAACTCTGTATATATTTCCATTTCCATTTCCGTTTAATAAATACAAATGGTGGGCGTCGTAAAAGTGACCACCCTGTATACACATTAAATACATATGCCTCTGAAGATAGTATTTTATAACTGAAACTAGTCGGGCGATAAAAATAAATAATAAAATAAATAAACAAATACCAGCAAATACTTATTAAACCAACCTTAAACATACAATAATATATGGTAATTTTTTGTCAATGGTATTACTAATGACTAATACACCACTTCTTGGAATATGACTAAAAAGGTATCAGCAATATTTGAGAATATCCATAAAAACAAAATTTTGCATTAAATTTAAGATATGTTTATTTGTCTTTTGATAATGGTCGTCAGACCGAAACAATTGTAGACTGTTTCTATTAAAAACCTGTGAAACTTAACCAAGTGCTTTATTTATACTAATTTAAACATGTTTCACCAAGTATTAACCACCGATTCATACAATCTAATTTTAATCCTTGTTTGAAGATGGGATATTTTAGACTAAATTAACTTCCTTCAATTATGTTTTTATTAAAATAAACGATATTTCATAAATCACCGTATCAATAACAATGTAAATTATCGCTGGCATAGAATGATATACTACTATTAAATTCTGATAATTAAATTGAAATCCAATGAGGAATTCTTGAGATATATCAAATTCTGTATAAAATCGTCGATTATAAAGTTTTTAGGGCGTTTTCTTCAAATTTCCTAATAAATTAATGACCTAATCTCAAGAACTAGCGTATAAATGTGATTACATTTTTTATTTACATAAAAAATTATATACTAGTATTCTATATCTCCAATTCAATAATGAATATCCAATGTAAGATACTGGAGATACATTTTTTTAACGTCGATTACAAAAGTTTACGTTCAATTTTTCTCATACTTTAATGATAGAATCTCAAGAACTAGCGTATAAATGTGAAGCAATTTTTCAGTAACATAAAATAATATTGTAGTATTCGATATCTCCAATCTAAGTAATATTCAATGTGAGATACATCATTTTTTGTTAAAAACGACCATTATAAAAGTTTTGTTCTATTTCTTACATACATTAATGACTGAATCTCAAGAACTAGCGTATAAATGTGCAATTTTTCACTAACATACAATCTCCAAGTACAATAATAATAATAATAATAATAAGAGTATAATAATATCTAAGTATAATATCTCCAAGTTAATAAATCTCCAATGTGAGATACTCGAGATGCATCAATTTTTGTTAACAACGTCGATTATAAAAGTTATGTTCAATTTCTCACATACATTACTGACCGAATCTCAAGAACTAGCACTTAAATGTGAATACAATTTTTCACAAATATAAAATGATATGCTAGTATTACATATCTCTAATTTAATGAATATCCAATGTGAGATATTTGAGATATATAAATTTTTGTTAAAAACGTTGATTATAACAGTTTTGTTCAATTTCTCCCATACATTAATGACTGAATCTCAAGAACTAGCGTATAAATATGAATGCATTTTTTTATTACTATAAAATCGTATACTAGTATTCGATATCTCCAATTTAATAAATATCAAATGTGAGATACTTGAGATATATCAATTATTGTTAAACACGTTGATTATAAAACTTTTGTTCAATTTTTGTCATACATTAATGACCGAATTTCAAGTACTAGCGTATAAATGAGAATGATATTTTGTACAAACATAAAATTATATACTTATATTCGATATATCCAATTTAACGAATATCCAATGTGAGATACTTGAGATACATCAATTTTTGTTTAAATACATGGATTATATAAGTTTTTACAGTGTTTTGTTCAATTTTTCTCATACATTAATGACTGAATCTCAAGAAATAGCATATAAACGTGAATGAAATTTTGTACTAATATAAAATTATATACTAATATTCGATATCTCCAATTTATTGAATATCCAATGTTAGATACTTGAGATACATCAATTTTTGTTTAAATACGTTAAATTTAGTTTTTACAGTGTTTCATTCAATTTTTCTCATACATTAATGACCGAATCTCAAGAACTAGCGTATGAATATGAATGCAATTTTTCACAAATATCAAATTATATGCCAGTATTCGATATCTCTAATTTAATGAATATCCAATGTGAGATATTTGAGATATATCAATTTTTGTTAAAAACGTTGATAAAAAATATAAAACGTAAAACGTAAAACGAAAAATGTATAACAGTTTTGTTCAATTTCTCCCATACATTAATGACTGAATCTCAAGAACTACTTATACTAGTATAACGAGTATTATACACTAGTATTAGATATCTCTAATTTAATGAATATCAAATGTAAGATACTTGAGATACATCAATTTATACTTGAAAATATCGGATTGTATATAATATAGATAATATTTATGTGTTTGTCCAATAAGGCTCATATTTAAATAACGATATCTCAAATATCAACAGATCAATATGAAAGTAAAAACATTTAATATTCTTACAGTGTTTTGTTCAATTTTTCTTATACATTAACGATTGAATCTCAAGAACTTGCGTTTAAATGTACATGCAATTTTTCATTAACATAAAATTATATACTAGTATTTGATATAGCCAATTTATTGAATATCCAACGTGAGATTACTTGAGATATATTAATTTTCGTTTGAAAACGTCGATTATAAAAGATTTTGCAGTGTTTTATTCAATTTTTCCTCATATGAATATTCAATGATGAATGAACCTCAAGAACTAGAGTATACATGTAAATGCATTTTTTCACTCACACAAAGAGTATTCGATATCTACAATTCAATGAGAATCCAATATGAGATACTTGAGATACATCGATTTTTCTTTGATAACAGTGAATATTAGCATTATTTTATGTGTTTCTACAATTAGGCTCATATTTAAATAACGATATCTCAAAAATCAATAGATAAATATGAAAGTAGTTTATTAGTGCTATACCATAATAAACCACTACTGAATTTGTATGACTAAACTTAAATCCAATGAGGTATGCTTGAGATTAATCAACTTTTGATTGAAAATGTCGAATATTAAAAGCTATTTTAGGTATTTTTCCAATTAACTTGAGAATTACCCTAAAATTAAAATATTATTTTTTTTTTTTTATATTAATCCAATCAAATATGTGATATCACTATATATATATATATCTAAAAATTAATAATGCATTGTTTCAATATTGACCCGGTAATTTGAAAATTTGAAATATCACTAATTAAGTACGAGCAAAGTTTGAGAATAGCACCTAGAAACAACTGATCACACTAAAAATCAAATATCTCATGAATCCCGAATTGGATTACTCCAAGAAAATATATTAGATGCGTATATATTCCTAAAAACCAATAATACATTGAGTTATTATTGACAGGTACACTGGTTTTTAAGATATGATTAAATGAGTATCAGCAATATCCCTAGATCCGCAATTCAATGTCTACAAAATCTCAAAAAAGAGATCGCACTAAAAATCAAATATTTCATAAGACGCGAATTGGATATTTATTCAATTAAGGCACGAGATATCCTTCTATACCTTCTAGTAGTTCCTATTAGTTATAAAAAACTTTTAAGGAGGCTTAAACTAATACACACTTTTTATAAAATAGCAACGATAATCAGCTAATAACTTATTTAGCTAATAAGTAAACGTATTAGCTACATAAAATTGGTTCAAAGGTAAACAGGTACAAATAAAATTTAATAGCCGAATAAAGTTATAAGGTACCTTATTATGAAGTGGATATCACGGCCTAAATATATTTTATGTATATGTATCTCTAAATATTATCAATAAATTTTATTAAAATGTATGCGCTAGACCGAGGAGAAACCATCTTTATTAGGCTAATGAGCCTAATGATATATTTTTTTAAATATCTCTAATAATGTAATAATAATATATGAAAATATCACATGATCACGCCAAAATATTTCGATGTCACGTGGTGCAAACTTGGAAAAATTGACAAATTTATATTTTAAAAATTTTTCATTTTCGATACAATCCAATTTTGAACCAAAAAATTGAAGCGAGGAATTAGCTCACAATAGTTCAAACATTTTCGTGCCAAAGCCTTCAGGTTCATTAAAAATATTTTAAGTGATCAATTTCTTATTTAAATAGATTAATTTAATATTTTCTTATTAAAAAATTAAATTTAAGTAAATATTGTATTTTTGGTTTTTATGCTTTTAGTAATTTAATGTACTGTTACTTCCACTAGCAGATGTAAGTACAGCGTACAGGTGGCGACGTGATTAAATAATAATTTTATTTATTATTATTATTATTATTTGAGTTTTTGTTTTTGCAAAGGTTCATATAAATATTTAATGTGAATAATTTCTTAAAAAAATTTAAATAACAGTTTTCGGAAAGTATTCATAATCACAAAATAATCACATGAGTAAACTACTACTTCTGATCGGCCTTATTAAACAAAAAATGAATTGATGCAAAGTTAAAATGCAAAACAGCAATATATCACGTTTTAAAATACATACACTGGTCGATAGTACTCACCGCTATTAATTACATTTTGGAACAAAAAATATTTACAATATTAAAATAATGTCATTCGCAAACATTTGGAAAATGTGGTAAAAACGTTATGCAGTATAAATAAAATCCTTCAAAATGAATAAAAATAAATATTTTATATAAATATGTGAGCGACGGTTTAATCCATAGAAACAATTTTACCACAGTTACATTTTCAGCAGTATAAATAGTAAAACATAATAAATATCAGTTTGAGTACGATAAATAAACATTGCTTTATATACACAGAGTTTATCAAAACTGTAGCATCAAGTTTTCATTACCATATGTGTGTACAAAAAGGCTTTTCAATGAAACAACAATTGCAGCGCACGTTGTGACATCAAGAATAATTGAGTTTTATTGCATCAATTTCGAAGCTGTTGTGTAGCTTTTGTTGCATATTTTCAAACTTTTTTAAGCCACTCAGTAGGAACAGCGAAACAATAAAGTAAATTCAATGAAACGAAATTGAACGAATGATATTTGAAATTTTTTAATCTTTTTCATAGTAACTAGATTTAGTGTTCAAAATTTGTTGATTAATATGAATAGAGATATTAAAAAAATAACGATTTAAAAAAATATTTCAACACCCTGTAGCAAAAAGTTTAAGCCATTGCGGATATATGTTCATATGAAATTTTCTTCATAAAAAGACCTGAGGAATGACATCCTTAAATATTAGCACGTCATTAAGGAACACCCTGTATAAACCCTGTTTAATTTTTTCTTCTAATCGCCTTTGTTTCCAAAATACAGGACCTTAAAATGTTACTTAGCAAATCAGTTTTCTCAATAACATTTCTACTAGAGTAGATTTGGAAATCTGATATTTTGCGACGAGTCATCTACTATAAAACACAAATGCGGAAATAATTAAAATCATCTGAGTAAACACAGTGCCGTAGAAATAGGGGTTCTTCTATGGTTATTGCTACATAAAAACTTTGAAGTTAGGATTTTTTAAATCGTATACCATTTTTCGGGAATTAGCTTTATTGTCATAAAAAAGGTATAGGTACTTGTAGAACATCGACAAAATGGAAACGTTTCTGAGATATTCGAGGTTAAACTAGGCAGAAAACTTTGAAACACGAAGGAAATTCAGATTTGCATATTGTAAATTAGAGAAAGTGAAAAAAAAACCTATGTGCCTGAATTGCACCTCAACTCATTTATCTTACTGAAGTAACTAAATGTAAAAAGCGATCACTTGTTTCTTCAAATAAAGACAATTTCGTCATTTATTATGTAAAATTAGATTTAATAGAATTTATGAATATATAAAAATTGCAATTGATATATGCTGAATTATAATTCACAAATCTATAACATCTATAACATCATATTTACCGGTAGATCAAAGTGATTTTATTTATAAATGAATAAAGTTATAATCGCTTATCTTTTATTACCATTATAAATTAGTTTCACCACCTACCTAAACTGCACGTGTGAAGGATCAATTTGAAGCACGATCGCATAATAAATTTTGAATTTAATTGTTTAGCGTAGTTTGAAATTTAACCCATCTGTTACTAGAAACTTTCTACATTTCATACTAAATCCTGAACTTCAGTGTTATAGTCCATGAAGCAAATGGAAATGAATTTTATCAGTGTTACGTTTAGTTGTTAAAAAATAGATAGTGAATTCCTAAAGGAACTCCCATTTTTATTCAGTTTATAGTTCGTTACTTGACGCATAAATTACTACAACACTTTAAAAATTCAGTTTAAGGTTTTATCCATAAAATACTAGTTATGTATTTAAAGTTATTATATTATTACATTTATAAAATTACTTACTGGTAAATAGTTATTTTTATTTTATTTTATTTCGCCTGACTTGTTTCGGTTTTTAATATTGTTTTGAAAAATTCAAATTACTAAGAAATATTTATCATAAAAATAAAATCATTATATATAAGTATTAAAATACATATTATGCCTCTGATGGGTTTTTTTAAAACCGAAACTAGTCAGGCGAATTAAAATAAATAAATAATAAAATAAAATAAAAATAATTATTTAGGAGTAAGTACTTTTATAAATATAATGATACAACAACTTTCAAAATTGTTTAATTTGTATTTATGTGTATTCGTATTTAGATATATTTATATATGAGCATTACTTTTCGACAACTTATTTTTGATCAAAAATTTCCCAAGCTTGAAAATTATAGGCTTTTTAGAGCGGATTAAATGCGGACTTTTCAAATTGTAGACGAATCATTGAGAACATTGGAAGTTGTTTACGAATGATGGAAAAATTGTAGAATAATAAATAATAACTAAAAAAATAATGAAGACATAGTTGAAGTTTAAAAGATTTATTGCGAAACTGAAGGATTGAGAAATTGGGGAATAATTAAGAAATTGGAGAAATTGGAGAAAAATTATTGAAAAATTGCGGAATAATAAACTATTGAAGAATTATATATATAGAATTGTAAACGAATCATTCAAAAATATGGAAAATTGTAGAAGAATCACTGAGAAAATGGGAAACTGTATGAAAATGATAGAAACATTGTAGTGATTAATAAAACACAATTGTTCGAATGCTACCAGTTCGTTTGTATCTGCCTGTTTTAGTGTCCACACTGTTTAACAAGGTAGACAATACCCAGCAGCTTAGCATTTTTTGATTGCGCATCTACAAATTTCCATAAAACTTTGTGACAATTTCTAAATGATGTGTGAAATTTGGTATAAGTTGTATATTTATATGTCGGTATATTTTGATATTATTATTACATGTTGTGCAATTTTCTCAGTTTTTGGTTTCTTTGGTTTCACTACACTTTTATGAAGTTTTCTAGATCTACTGGCATGTAGTAGAAAAACATGAGTTTCTAGTAATTTTGATTTTCATATTTTATCGAAATATTGATAAATTATAGACGAATTATTGATAAAATTGGAGATTGTTTAGAATGATGGAAAAATTGTAGAATAATAAATAATAACTGAAAAAATAATGATGGCATTGATGAAGTTTAAAAGAATTATTGAAAAACTGAGTGATTGAGAAATTGTGAAATGATTAAGAAATTGGGAAACTAGAGAAAAAGTATTAAAAAATTGCGAGATAATGATAAAAAATTGAGACACTATAGAAGAACTATTGAGAAATATGAAAAATTGCAAACGAATCATTGAAAACAATGGAAAATTGTAGAAGAATCATTGACAAAATGGGAAATTGTATGAAAATTATGAAAAAAATGTATTGATTAATATAACACAATCGTTCGAATGCTACCAGTTTGTTTGTAACTGCCTGTTTTAGTGTTCACACCGTATAGCAAAGTAGAAAATACCTAGCAGCTTAGCATTTTTTCATTGCGCATCAACAAATTTTCATAAAACTTTGTGACAATTTCTTAATTATGTGTCAAATTTGGTATAAGTTGTATATTTATATGTCCGTATATTTTGATATTATAAGTACATTTTGTGCAATTTTCTCAGTTTTTGGTTTCTTTGGTTTCACTACACTTTTATGAAGTTATCTAAATCTACGGGCACGTAAAAACATGAGTTTCTAGTAATTTCGATTTTCATATTTTATCGAAATATTTTGAAAAATTGTAGACGAATTATTGATAAAATTTGGAGATTGTTTAAGAATGATGGAAAAATTTCAGAATAATAATAACTAAAAAAATAATGAAGGCATTGTTGAAGTTTAAAAGAATTATTGAAAAACTGAATGATTCCAAAATTAGGAAATAATTAAGAAATTGGGAGATTGGAGAAAAAATATTGAAAAAATGGGGGAATAATGATAATAAATTGAGAAACTATAGAATAATTATATATAGAATTGTAAAGGAATCATTGAAAAATATGAAAAATTGTAGAATAATCACTGAGAAAATGGGAAACTGTATGAAAATACATTATTGAGAAAATGAAAAATTGCAAACAAATCACTGAAAAAAATGGAAAACTATAGAAGGATCATTGATAAAATGGGGAATTGTATGAAAATTATGGAAAATTTGTAGTGATTAATAATGGAAAGTTTATAGTGATTAAAAATTCATGAATTCTAGAAAAGTTATTAAAATTTGAAAAAATTGTAGACGAATCATTAAACAATGATAAATGAATGAAAGATTGGTGATAGATATCAGTTAAGTGCTTCAAAATTTACGAAAATCACTGAATCGTAAATAAACTTTATTGCTTAAAACATTTATAGATCTCATCACTAGATGTTAAAAAAAAAACCCTTAAAAACTTAACAGTGACAATTAGAGGAAGCCAATAAATTACAGGAAAATAACAACTTTACGCCATTTATTAACAACTACACGACATTTACCAAACATCTTAATGTAATAAACCTCATCGATCTTCTTGATTAACCCTATTGCGATTTATATTTCGTGTTGTTTGTATATGCCTACAGGTGAAATTTGTGTATTTTGTAGATATATTTAAGAAAAGGGAAATTCCCGTAAAATAAATTATTATTATTATTAATTGTTCCAATATCATGAGAAAATCGACATCTTGTCCAGGCAATAATGGTTTTAAGGCTACGCAGTCACAATTGTTTTAAAATATAAAAGAACACATTGTTTTTAACATCATACAGGGAACCGTTTCAATATGCACAGGAATCGAGTTATTATAAAAATAGGCAACAATTGTTTGATTATTTTTGTAGATCATACTGGAAGCTGACGTTAAATAGTGACAATTGTTCTAAAATATTCGAGTACAGTGACTACAACTAGTTAATGTTTCAACAGATACGAAACAGCTGTTTCAAAAAAATTGTACGACTTATCACTTCAAGTTCAAGTTAACGCAAAGAGTGACAATTGTTTTCTGACTATCAGTGATGATTATCTTCAACGATAAACAAAACATGTTCAAAATCAGGAACGTCAATTGTTTTACTGTATGCGCAAATTTCATCGCTTTCAAGCCAGTAAATGATCACAAAAAATTTTAAAAATGATAAAAAATAACGTATCTCGTAAATGGCAGGAATTGTTGAATATTTAAAAGCTTCAAAATTGTTTTCTGACTATCAATGATAGTTATCTTCATCGATAAACAAAACAAACTACAAAACATTCAAAAATTCAGGAACGCCAATTGTTTTACTGTGTGTGCAAATTTCATCGCTTTAAACCAGGAGAAATGATTACTGAAAATTAAACATCCGAGCAAAAATAGTTGTCTCTCGTAAACAATATCAATTGTTGAATATTTATAACCTGTTAGCAGTGAATAAAAGGAAACAAAGAAAGACACGTGCAATATAATATCAGTTGTCATATTGTCATGGTAATAGTTGTCTTTCTCAATCAACAGCAATAGGATGTTTGTGAGTTGTTACTGATCAACAGTTGATGTAAACAGTTGAACAAAAGATATGCAAGTTATCAACAGTAAATTTGTTTAACTAATATCCGATATACGTTAACTAATATATTAATAATTTGTAGTCATTATTCTATACTTTGGCATAAAAGATTAGAATCGAGCTTAAACCTAACGAATTATTTTATACAAATCCATTCACCCAAATCCCAATTTGAGTATATATCCTGCTGGCCATAAACTCTCGAGCCGGTGGAAATGGACGTTAACTCGCTAATGTCTTAATCATTGGACCATGAATTTCAGCAGGAAGTATTTTCACATATACCTCCCCGGAAATCGCGATTCTTTAACATTGCATTTGTCCATTTCCGGTCGGCGCCCCGATTAACCTCATAAATTTTACGTGTTCGCGGTGTACGAGTCTCGTCCGCATTGATTTCGCTCAGTTACTGTAACTCGCCGAACTTCCATTCCATTCGAGATTATATATTTATGCAGGGAGTGAGCAAAACATCCCCAACTTCAGAGCTCTTATTAATAATTTTATTTGTACATTCCAGCGGTACTCACGAGTAAGCCAAAGAAACTCGCAGCTCTGGACGCGAAATTGATACGCTTGAAAATATCTGAGCACAAGGATTTGCCATTAGGAATTCAATTTTACTTTCAATCTCTGAAGTAAAAGAAAGTGTTGTAATCACGAAACTTTTCGAGATATTTGCGAAAATATGCGTTTACGAATTTACGAAGATGTAGCCTTTATCGCTTGCCTGTGAATTGTGTTCTAAACGTCAACTACACTAATACTTGAGCACAGAATAATTGTTATTTCTATTAATTGTACTGAATTTAATAAACTGTCCGCAAACTGTTTAATGTATCTCCGAAGTGAATGCAAGCAACGGTTTTGGGTGTAAGCTCAATATTGTTGCTTACTTGCTTGGCTCCCACATTACATTATATTATATTTACTTTCACTGTGTACATCCCTCTCTCACTAAGGCTCTGCACTAACTTATCCAAGCAAAATAAACACAAATTTCTAACAAATATTAAATAATACTCTTACTAGGAACGATATGATTTACATCGCAGTCTTGCAATCATAAGTAGCTAACTCAAAAAAATGTAAATTAGGATTATTTTAAGATTTGCAAGAAACAAACATCTATGAGGAATAATACAATGCTGTACTTGTTCCTCGTGAATATATTCTAGCTGCGCTTGGAATTGTATTTTGCTACTCCTATTCCAATTATAAAAACCATTACAAATGTAAATTTCTTGTAATTAGTTTGCTTTGATAATTTGGGAATTGTCATTTAAATATTCTACGAAATTTCAGAATTTGCAAATGTTGTGGAAATTGTATGTACTTTATGGAATTTTTACAAAATATCAAAGATATACATACAACTCGCGGAAGGACCCCATGGGGTCGATAGTCCAATAAAGATTGTTTATATATATATGCATAAAACGTACCTACATACATATCATTTTAAAATATTTTGTAGAAGATTGTGTGAAGATTATGAATTTCATTGAAATTTGTTTTATTTTATAGAAATTTAGTTGTATTTCATTTCCAATTCAATAAGAATTTCATATATTTTCTGGAGTGTTTGAAATGCATGCAATTTCCTTAAATTATCTAATAGAATATTTTCTGGAGATGCTAAATTTGATTGAAAATAATTTTAGATTTGAGATGGTTTTCTATGAAAATCTTATGACTGTTTATAGCTATTAGAATTAGATAAATTAAATTGAAAATTATTAAGATTTAAATATTAAAAACATAATAAGAATTAGGTACGGAATTTAATACAGGTCCTGCAATTCCTTGAAAAAGTTGTCAAATTTTATATATTTTATGAAAATTTAATTGTATTTTATTTGGTTTAAAAATTTGTTTTACATTTTAACCATTCTTAGATGTTTCATAAAATTTAAAAAAAATATTGTACGAAGACTACTAAAAATATATACCGATTTTTCTATTGTTCTAAAACATTCGAGTACGTACAGTGACTATAACTAGTTAATGTTTTAAAAGATACGAAACTGCAGTTTTAAAACAATTGTACATTTCATCAGTTCACGTTCAGGTGAACGTAAAGAGCGACACTTGTTTTCTGACAATCAATTATGATTGTCTTACTTCAAACAATCAATTATGATTGTCTTACTTCAACGATAAACAAAACATATTCAAAAGTAGGAATGTCAATTGTTTTACTGTATTGCCAAATTTCATTGCTTCAAGGTACTACTGAAGATGTATACCTGAATATACCTTGAATAAAAACTTAATACGTGTATATTTGAGCAAATTTTATGGTATTTCCGGCAACTTTGTGTGTTTATTAAAATTTCAGAAATTGTTAGTTATTTCTACAGTTTAATAGAGGGTTTTATGACGAATTTGAAATTTATAGAACATTAAAAGAAGATTCAAAATTTGATTTTTTCAACATTTATCTTATCTAATTAAATCTTATCTTATTTAAAACAAAAATATCATAAGTTTTACATACAAAACCATCTAATTTTTATCATCACATAAAAGAAATTTCAATAAATTTGTTAATCTCCACATATTATGTTCGATTAGATAATATTCAAAATTTGCTTGAAGTTCATTTGATTTATACTTATGAATACATTGTTGATAATTCAGATTTTGTACTTTTTATATATTTTTGGAAAATATATGAAAAGTATACAATCTTAATTATCAACAATGATAAATTATCAACGGTGATAATTAAGATTTTGTCAAATTTTATATATTTTATGAAAATGTTATAGTATTTTATGGGTTTAAAAATTTGTTATACATTTTAACCATTCTTAAATGTTTCATCAAATAAAAAATAAATGTATGAAGACTACTAAAAATATATACCTATTTTTCTATTGTTCTAAAACATTCGAGTACAGTGAGTACAATTAGTTAATGTTTCAAAAGATACGAAACAGCAGTTTCAAAACAATTGTACATCTCATCAGTTCACGTTCAAGTGAACGTAAAGAGTGACAATTGTTTTTTGAAAATCAATGATGATTGTCTTACTTCAACGATAAACAAAACATATTCAAAAGTAGAAACGTCATTTTTTTTACTGTATTGTAAAATTTCATTGCTTCAAAGTATTACTGAAAATGTATACCTGAATATACCTTGAATAAAAACTTAATACGTGTATATTTGAGCAAATTTTATGGTATTTGTGGCAACTTTGTGTGTTTATTAAAATTTCAGCCATTGTTAGTTATTTTCTAGAGGGTTTTATGACGATTTTGAAATGTATAGAACATTAAAAGAAGATTCAAAAATTTATATTTTTCAACATTTATCTTACCTAATTAAATCTTATCTTATTTAAAACAAAAATGTCTAAAGATTTTCATACAAAACCTTCTAATTTCTATCGTATAAAATAAATTTCAATATATTTTTCAATCTCCATATATTATATTCCATTGGATAATATTCAACATTTGCATTAATTTCATCCATTTAAACTTATGAATACATTTTTGATAATTGAGATTTTGTACTATTAATATATTTTAGGTATATATGTGAAAAGTTCAAATCTTAATTATTACCGTTGATAATTTATCGTTGTTGATAATTAAGATTTTGTATATTTTGTACTTTTTGTACTTTTTGTACTTTTCATATATTTTCCTAAAATATATAGAAAGTACTAAATCTCAATTATCAACAATGTATTCATAAGTTTAAATTGTATGAAATTCAAGCAAATTTTGAATATTATCTAATAGAATGTAATATGTGGAGATTGGAAAATATATTGAAATTTATTTTATATCATAGAAATTTAGGAAAATATGTGAAAAGTACAAAATCTCAATTATCAACAAATGTATTCATAAGTTTAAACGAAAGTTCTGCAAAAATTAAAGAATGAAAAAAAACACCCCAGGTGTTTTCAAGCTTTTCCATTATCTGAAAGAAACTTGTGTTTTGAATAAGTGTAAGTTTTTTGTAAAATAAAAATATGCAAAAACAATTTTGCATCAGTCATTAATCCAATTTTTGAAAATATAAAAAGTAAGCTAACTGGAAAATATCCAATTTCGCAGTATTTTTCTAGATATCACTGTTTCAAAGATGACTATCAATTTTTTAAACACTATTATCAAACTTACAATGATTATTGCTAAAGTTGTAATCGTACCAAAATTCCAATGATTACAGGCGATATTGCAATTTTTAAAAGAAAAAAAGTTAAATTTAGAAAGTAAAGAAATTTATAAGTATAATTTCAAGTCATTGCAGTCAAAATTTCAAAAGTTGTAGCGACATTTTCAATTGTAAGTAAAATGTCAATCACTATTGTCAAAATTTCAAACATTACTGACAAGTTTTCATTTAGTGTCAAAATGAAAATTACTACTGTCTAGTTCTCAATTCTTTTACGCAATAAGCATTTATTACTCGAATTTAATTTTAAAAATTAGTATTAAAATTTCAATAAATACTTTTAATTTTAATAACTTTTTTGTTTCTGTCAATATTTCAAAGAATACTGTCAAAATTTCAATTATTCCTTTCTTTAAATATCGAAATTGCTATAATTAGTGTAAAAACTTGAATTATGCTGCAATTTTATAGATTATTCCTAAATTTTAAATTTTCTTTAAATTTACAGTTATTACCGTCGATGTTTTGAGAATTGCATAAGAATTTCGATCAGAATTGTTGAATTGAAATTGTTGAATTTACTCAGATTATGGAATTTGAGTTATCAATTTTTAGATCGGTTCTGGCAAAGTTTTACCGAATTTAGATAACGTTTAGTTAAATTTTGTTTTTTTTACCTTGGCCAGAATTAACACATATGAGTCATTTTTTGTTTAATATAGACAAATTTTGGTTGAATTTTGATTTGATGTCATGCAAAGTTTTGGTTTTGTTTTCCTCACGTAAATAATGTACAGTCATGCTCACATAAATCTAGTACAAGAAGTTAGGTTACAATAGCAATTTTATATAGCAATGTCAAATTGTTTGTAGTAGATTTATGTGAGCATGACTGTACGTACAGGGTGTCCAAGATAAGGATCAACAGCATGGGGATCTCGGAAACCGTAAAAGTTACAGGGTAACTAGATACACGGTGTACATTTTTACGTGCCAATAAAAAAATGTATCACAAAAAGTTGATGATGGTTTCTTCGAAACGAAACGTTATTCTAAATATTTGTAAACGCTGTATAGTAGAGCTAAACAAGTGGCAATGAGAAAGTGCCTTTGGTTTTCTTTTACCATTTCAAATAAGTTCAGAAAAAATAAAAATGAAGCCGCAACATTTCGGATTTTGTGGAATATCTTCAGGAAGTGAGAAGAAATTTCTCGTTTTCTCAACAGAATATTACTGACAACAAAACTGCGCAAATTTTTGTAATTTAGCCGCCTTTGTAACTTTTACGGTTTCCGAGATCCCCATGCTGTTCATCCTTATCTTGGACATCCTGTATATGAGCCAATTTTTGTGTTAATAAATTTTGGTTTAATTTGAGTGGCTTTTGATTCATTTTTTAGTTTTACTCTTGTAAGCCCACGATATATAATTTAGTAATAATAAAAATAATAATAATATAATAATAATAATCCCTACTGCTCCTCTACCTATATTCTAAATTCTTCTACATTATTTGAAGATTTTCTATAATTTTTAAGCTAATCTTCTTTTTTGTACAATTACAGTATTTACAGTAACACACACAAGTGCAGTATTTTAAGGAATTTTCAGAAATATTTGGGGTACTTGCTCGTATAGCATATAATAGAATATTTGGACGATGCTATTGATTATTATCAACGTCTGTTAATTTTTTTTTCAGTTTGCTTCCATTTCCACATGTTTTGTTAAAATTTTGTGGAATAATCAATATTTTTAATTTCCGAAATATTAAAAAAATCACATGAGACAAAATATAAAGTTGTGATGTAGCTATTTTAGCCTATGTTCGGCTAAAACACCTATATCACAAATGGAAATTTTGTTTAATGTAATTTTTTTAAATATTTTGGAAATTAAAAATATTGATTATTCCACAAAATTTTAACAAAACATGTGGAAATTGAAGCAAACTGAAAAAAAATCAACAGACGTTGATAATAATCAATAGCATCGTCCAAATATTCTATTATAGTTTATGCTATACGAGCAAGTACCCCAAATATTTCTGAAAATTCCTTAAAATACTTTAAAATTGAAAATTCCACAAAATTTGAGCCAAAAGTGTTACCGTTAAATAGCCAGACAGCATAATGATACATATCGATTGTCTCGCAATAATATTAATATGCAATGCTATTTTAGAACCACTTCCCTTATTACTAACATCATTAGAAACATCATAAGTATGCTTCCAATAATACACTTGCAGTAAACATTTTACGACCACAATGTCTCATAAGCGCCATTCCGTAATTTGCGTTGAACTCCCGGTGAATGAATTTAACACCAAATATGCAAATGGTGCGGGTTTATAGTGCGAATCCGTTTTGCATAATTGGATTAACACCGTCCAGACGTATCCGAATGCATTTCGGATTTTCCAAAGACAATTTGGCGCGCATTGTCCGCGCCGTGGGCATCAATGCGGACTCCATCGTCGGCACGAAAGATCCAATATATTCCGGTGAATATAATTCCATTACACGTGCTTTTAGCCCACGTGTAAATGAGCAGCCGTTCACGTGACCTGGTATACGTCAATACAATTTGTACATGTTACTTTCAATTGGGCGCACGTAAACGCGAAGTACTGGGAGAAATTAATGAATTGGCGCGGTCACAATTGAGACCGATTGTATTTCTATTTATATCGGGCGATCGCAATTAAAACGTGGTGTGGTTTTCCAGTGCCGTAAGTCTGTATGTGTTATGCCTGCCCAGCTAAAAGCATCCCTCATTATGTAAATACAAATAGATTCGCGTGAGTTCCGATTTACTTTAAATCAAAGCAAACACGCAGCACTTCTGAAATTAATCTCCTGGCGGCCACTGAATACAGATGTTACGAAAACATTCTCCTGGAATATAAATATTTAAAAGCGATTTCGGGAATAGTCCGTTAAATTTTGTAGAGCCGTTAGGAATTTGCAGACTGTAATTATTTACACTACTTAACTTTACAGCACTAATCCAGGCGGCAGTTTTTTTTAACTTTTTTTACGTGCTCGTAAAGAGAAACAAAATAAATATCCAATTTTATTACTCGAATTACTCATTTGATATTTGTTTTCGAACACATCATTGTCTGAGACAATGAAGACAGAATAAAATTATAACTTTGTCCGGCTAACTTTACTGCCGATTTCTCTTCATTTACTGGCGATTTTAGAAACTAAAGGCTCAACAAAGATTTAGCAGATTTCTACAATTGAAATTTAATATTTGGACTATCACTTAAAAAAATAGCATATTTGGACAGTTTCCATCAACATTCTTCTCCAAATTTGAAATAAATAAAATAAGAAATTTTCTCTGAAATATCTGAAAAATAGTAGTAGTGACTGTATTTATTAGGGATTTTATTCCTAACTGGCTATCGACTAACGGGAGTCCTTCTGTTGTGTGAGTTGTGTATTTAAGTGTGTGTATTGAGTTAGGACTTGTTACTCTATAAATTCGCCCCTGTTCTCTAGAGTGCCGTTAATGAGGTCCCAACGGATAATGGTACTAGTTTCTCAGTACAAATGTACTACCTGCACTGGGGCTCGAACCCAGGTCTTCTTTGAAAAATAATTGTAGCAAATTGTACAAATTTCATAAAATTTTCGTTAAATTTTCGAATCAGATCCAGAAACAGAAACTATGTTCAAAGTTTCTATACCATTTCAGGATATACGAGAAAAAAATCTCAAACTTATTAAACATTTTATCAGGTTTCAACGAAATAGGAGAAAATTTTAGCAAATTCTAGAAATTCAACAAATATTATAAACTCCAGTTACCGATAATATCCCTAACAAATTCACTACTACTACATTCACTACTACTATTAAACTCTATACAAAAATTCAAAAACATCAAAGATTTCCAAAAATTCTATCAAATATGTACAAACTTAAAAAAAAAATAGATTAACATTTCTAGAAAATCTTCAAATAATGTCGATAACCTTATCATATTTTCAAAAATAATAATGTTGCTGGAGGTGTTAGATCCATCTTGATGTCAAGTTTTCTAGTGAGGGGGTTTAGCACTAGTAGGTTGCGATTCATTTCACTTCAATCAGAAATCGATAGTACTCAAAACCCTCACTAAAAAAAATTACTTATTATAAATTTAATAATATTAAATAATTATTATTTAATAATATTAAAATAATAATATTTAAAAAATAATAATATATTATATTTAATACATAAATTATATGCAAATGTTGTAAAATCATACAACAACTGACACACTAATATGACTAATTCGAACTGACACTAAATGAATAAAACAATATTTATACTAAATTATTGTGAATAGAGACGAAAGACGACAGTCGATAGCCTATTCCATATATCATGTATCACATCGTATATCATATATCTATCAATCTATGAACAATATTATGTTATTATATGTATTAAGCATGCTGCAGATGTTTAACTGTATATGGAATAAATGTTCATACAACTATTGTGAATAGTAAATTTTTATTTGTAAATTTATAATTTAATAACACATTAAAAGTTACACAAAACGTTACACACGTCTATCTTTTGACAGATAAACTGAAAACCTAAAAAGTTTCCAAAAATTGCAACTGAAAATTTGGCAGATTTAAATTATAAAATTCAAATTTGTGGATTTGGACAATGGCAATTAAAAATTCAAAAGGTCTGTTTCATTTGGAAATTTCAAATTTCATTTGAAATTTACGTAGAATTTCACATTTTTACAGTTGTACAACGTGTACAATGTGTACAAAAAATACACAGTTTTTAGAAGTTTCGGTCACACAGTTAAAATAATTGACAGATTTCGATAGATTTAGCACATTTTGACAGATGAACTAAAAATTGAAAAGTTTCTAAAAATTGCAACTAAAAAATGACAGATTTTGACATATGGGTCTGTTTCAATGGAAAATTTTGACATTTCCGTTTGAAAGTTGGGCAGATTTTCACATTTATATCTAAGAAATTGACAGATTTAGGTAGATTTGGACACACAGTTAAAATAATATGCAGATTTCGAGAGTTTGAAAATTGATACATTTTAAGAATAGGTATCATTTCAAAAATTGTCATAAGAATAAGAATAAGAATAAAAATAACTTATTTACGTGCTATTAGATAAAGTTTACATATGTCATAGAAACACAAAATGTGGACACAATTAACATAAAGTCACAATACATCAATAAAGGTTTGATACTAACATAGAGAGAAACATACAATACAATTGCTATACATTTTAAAAACAGGTACAATAGGAGGAGTATATTGTTATGGTCATATTTAATTATGATACATTAATGATAGTTGCATTTAAAAAACAGTTCATTTTTGATATTGTCAATTAAATATGTGACAATTGTGACTAGTTTCATTAAAAAATATGATGATTTTGACAGTTGTAGTTAAAAATGGGTTTATTTTTGATAATAATAATATTAATAATAATAATAATAATAATAATAATAATAATAGTAGTAATAAACCTCTATGCACTAAGCCAGATTTAAAAAATTGTTGATTGTGACAATAGCAATTCAAAAGTAAAAATATATTGGTCTGTTTCAATGGCAAATTTTGACATTTTCATTTGAAAATTTTGTAGATTTTCACATTTAAACCTAAAAAATGTACAGATTTTGGTGGATGCGGATACAGTTAAAATAATTGGCAGATTTCGACAGCAGGAGTTTGAAATTTGACACATTTTAAGAGTATCATTTCAAAAATTGTCATATTTAGACAGTGTCATATTTTAAACTCCTGCTGTCGAAATTTGCGAATTATTTTAACTGTGTACCCGAATCTTCTAAATTTTGTCAGTATTTAGGTATAACTGTAAAAATGTGAAATTCTACCTAATTTCCCATTTTTTTAGAATTAGCAGAGTTTAGATTGAAAATTTGGTAGATTTCGACAATCACAGTAGAAAATTTCATAGATTTTTGCAGCTGTTGCTGAATATTTCATAAATTTAACATAAATATGACGATTTCGACCAATGCATTTCCATAATGTTTTTTTTACAGTTGCAGTTCAAAATTTATTTAATTTTGACAGTTGCAGTTCAAAATTTATTTATCTATGACTAAATTTGGGCGAATTTTAGTTCAATTTAAACGAATTTTAGTTCAATTTAGGCAAATCTAATATCTATTTGGGCGAATTTCTGTGCGCATGTTTACTTCTGTACACAAAAAATTGAAAATTTGTTTGATTTCAACAGTTCGAGTCGTAAATTTAAGAGATTTTTGCAGCTGGTGCTGAAAATGTAATAAATTTTAACAGAAATATGAAGTGTTTGACAAAAGCAGTTAAACATTTGTTTATTTGTGACGGTTGCAGTTAAAATTGTAATTATTTTTAACAGTTCCAGTTAAAAAAAAATATTTCTGACTGTGCTAATTAAAAATTTATCAGTTGTAGTTAAAACTTGAAAAGATTCGATAAATTACAACTGAAAATGTTAAAAAATGCAAATGTGTTGATCTAGACATGGATGTTCAAATTGGAAATAGTATAGTTCCATTTGAAAATTACACAGATTTTCACATTTTGACATTTATACCTAAAAACTTGATTGATGAAAAAATGTTGATAGATTGATAATTTTTAAAATGTGACATAGTTGCACAGTATCTTTTGAAAAATTGTCATATTGGATAATTAAAAAATAAAATTACAACTAGAAGAGTTAAGTTTGAAAACTTGGCAGATTTTGACAGATGGAGGTGAAAATGTTACAGGTTTTCGCAGCTGGTGCTAAATATTTGATAGATTTTACAGTTTCATTTACAAATTTCACGATTTTGACGGTTATAGTTAAAAATTTGTATATTTTTGATAATCATAATAATAATAAGCTTTTATTCACTGAGCCATTTTACAACGGATTTGAGAAGTCAAAAATGGCAACAAGCTACATTAATGATAGTTGCATTTAAAAAATTATTCATTTTTAACATAGTCAATTAAATATGTGACAATTGTGACTAGTTTCATTTTAAAATATGACGATTTTGACAGTTGTAGTTAAAAAAATTGTATATTTTTGATAATAATAATAATAATAGTAATAAGCCTTTATTTACTGAGCCATTTTATAACTGATGTGAGTCAAAAATGGCAACAAGCTACATTATGATAATCCCATTAAAAACATCGTTATTTATGGATTTTAGACTAATAAAGTTAAAAGTTGAAAAGTTTTGAAAAAATGACTTGATAAGTTTAAAAATGTGGGTAACAGTTTTGGGCAGATGATGTTAATACTTGAGAAGTATAAAAAATTACAAGTTGGTGGATTTGTACAATTGTATTTAAAGAAATGTACAAATGAAAATTTCATATTCATGAAATTTGATCTGTTGCAATCGACAATTTAGACAGTTGAATTTGAAAATTAAACACCCTCACATTTTCACATTTATACATAAACAATTCAAATATTGATAGATTCGGTTAGTTACAGTAGTCAATTTTAACCGTTGGAGTTTAAAATATGACGGATGTTTAAAAATTGTATCAATTAAAAAGTGATATATATGGACAGTATCAATTAAAGTTTTTACAAAAGGGGAGAATTGAGTTGAATATAAGGCAAACTTTAGCAGTTTACATTTTATAGATTTTTGCAGCTAGTAAAAAAAAAATAGATTTCAACAACTTCAGTTGGAAATACGACCATTTTCACAGTTGCAGTTGATAATTTGTAATTTTTTACAATTTCAGTTAAAAATAATTTAGACAGTGTCAATTAAAAATATGACAGATTTTGGACAGAAGAAGTTAAAGTTGAAAGCTTTCAGTTTCAAAATGCAACTGAAAACGACAGATTTAAAAAATGCAAATTTGGGAATTTGGACATTTAAATTCCAATGATTTGAATTGAAGTTGGTAGATTTATATGTAAAATTCGAATAGTCATCTAACTTCTGTTTTTATCACTTCACTGCCGATTTTGACTCAAGATTTTAGAAAAAAATGTTTAGCAAAATTCTTACCTAAGTTTGTTTATTTAGAAAGTTTATTTTCTATTAGCGTTCGACAAAATTGTTTATGAAAATGCGAATAGTCGGCAAACGTTCAAATGTAAATCTATAGCAGAATTTGCAAATACAAATAGGATGCGGGAGTATATGCCAGTATAGCCCGAGGAATTGTGTAATGTGATCTGAAGGTGACGGGTCATTAGATTCAAGTTTAGGGAGCTTCTCAAATATTATACTGGATATCAATCATTCCCGCTTAGGGGTTTTAATAGAGTATAAGCGACCCTCAAATAGACTGCAAAAATAAATCATTGTATGTCTACTGCAATGTCTGGCGACTGTCGCAACGTTATTATTAAAGTTTGTGATAAAAAAAATCAATACAAGTTAATTATTCACATGGCACAAAATAGCATTTAAAAACAATGCAAATGATATATAGGGTGATTCGCTTGTTGGTATCTGAGACTATGTACAATTGCAAGAAATAAATATCATATAAATATACTTACGATTTTCCTTTGTTCATATTTTTTGTCTTTGTTTATTTTCATATTTATCTTTTTTAGTTCTTTATTGAGTATGTCTATGTTGTGTTATAGATTTTTTTCGGTTTCCGCACTGTTGCCATGTATCTGCAAATATCATTACGGCTTACGACTTACAATGTACTTTTGATCGTATATAATATGTGTTTTAATTTATAAGCAATTATTAATGCATTGCTCCCTATTCACCCAACAAAACTGTCAGATTTCCGGACACATTTACGGAAGTAACTGTTGCTTTTTTAGTATTTCAAACAAATGGAGTTTATAAATACGCAGCCAAATATATGTAAATCCATGTGTCTATCTCACATATTCTGGACTATAAATCACATTTTAATATTAATAAAACAAATTTGGTATTCCATACTGGACACAATATAACCAACGCGTGATCTGTTTACATTTCATTAACTTCGCGTCTGTAATGCTGCTGTTTTTAAAATACGACAACCTAACGCATTCACGCGCAAATTAAGTGCGTATTATTTCTAATGTATGCTTGGAAATTTAAATTTCTAATATCAGGGGGACGTCATTATGTGCAAATAGCCACATTTAACTGACAAATTTGCATATCCCCGGTCATAATGTATTTTCAAGAGCGCCGGAATTATCATAAGAATCTTCTTTTTTCTGTATGTTAAGGAGGCATAATGTTGGAGGTTACGTAAAAATAATACAGGAGATGGCGTACTTGGCGCGTATCGCAAGGGGAATGTTCATGTTTAGAGGGTAGATCGACCTACATTGCACATCAAATCACTCCCCGACTTGCTATGCATTTCGTCAGGAAGCGTGACGTGTGATTCGCCCCTGTTTTATTATTCCGTATTAAACATCCCGGTTTTCAATTAAAGTGTAATAAATAATACATTTTTATTTTAGCACCAGCGCGCCCTTTGATGTATCAAATCCCGCGCGAATATGAAATGCGGCGGTGGTATTACATATTGAAGCTTTTTTTTTGACATGTGTTTCAAATAACACGCGCTCCTGAACAGCACAGGATCCGTTATAATGTCATAAGAGAGAAGATTTCAATTGAATTTCGCGAGCGCACAAAATATTTGCGATTGATATTTGCATTGGATGCCATATAGCGTACGAGGCACCGCAAGATCGGGGGATATAGATTTTCCGATGGCTAGTGTAAACATTTTTATTTGCTAGCCAAAGTCAAGCAAAGGGGATTCTGGTTATTTAAAGTAGTCCAATTTCATATTGTGTGCCATGCACTGGCTTTATTTCCCAGATGGAGCTTCGCAAAAAAATAAAGCACAACGCCACTTTTAATACATACTGAAATACACAATATTCCTACAAATATTTAATGGTCTCTTGTGTGGTAAAGTGGAAAATTCGCTGTCATATTAAGCATAATCTTGCACACAGGGACCTTCTATTTGTGATCCCAAGATATGCACTCTGGTATTTCGCTTCTAAGCATGGTGCATTGTTTAACGAGGAGCGGTTTAAACCTCCCCTATAAATCTGCCCTTTTCATGTATGCATCCCGTGCCTGCATCATTAATTAAAGCGAGCACCTCCGTTTTTTGCCACATTAAGCTCTTTAAATATTACGTAGTTTATCGGGGAGATAGAAAAATCGACACTTAATTGTAAAAAAATATGTTTTTAAGTGGATTGTTTAATATTCAAATATATTCTAATACAGTTAAAGCAATCTCAAAACTTTACAAAGCATTACCGCTCGGTGTAATGAATCTTGAATATTCATTTTAATGTCCCGAGTTATTTATATCTTACGCAGCACTGAGATTTGGTATTTTGGTGGTATTTGTTTTTGTTTGCTTTATATTCAATAAGTTTATTTTCGTGACGTGACGAAACTCGATACTTTTATCTTTATAGCACAAACGTGTCCTGTTTTCACCGCAGAAGCCAGAAAGAGTATAGGATGATACGTATGTTTCATATATTCTGTTACAAGGCAAGCTCGAGGATGTGTGGCTAGGCGCGCCTAGCCTTAGATAAAATAATACAGTTGATGATGGTTTCTTCGAAACGAAACGTTGAACCGAAAATAAACGCTGTCTTGTAGAGCCAAAAAAGTGGTAATAAGAACGTGTTTTTAGTTTTTTTATACCTCTGCAAATAACTTCAGAAAAATATAAAAACGATTCGATTTTATCGAATATCTCTGGAAGTAAGTGGATTTTTCTGGTGTTCTCAGTAATAATATAACAAGAGAGTGAGAATAAATTGAAAATAATTTGACAGATTGTCGAAAACTTGTTGCCAGGCAATAGTCACGAGAGCCCGAAGGGCTCGAGTGACTATTGCCAAATGGCAACAAGTTTGAGACATAATCTGTCAAATTATTTTCTAATTTATCGAACTCTCGAGTTATATTTGATTAGATTATTTTTTGACGTTTTTTGCTTTCTAGTATTTCTTTATCAATTTCAGTATGCGAAACGCAGCTAAAGCGACTTTTATTCATTTTGTATAACACTTTAATATGATTGATAAATTAATAATTTGACAAATATTTTGATTGACAAGAGTGAACCTAGCTACCGAGATTATTCCCACTATAATAATCTCTAGAGAATATTCCCAGTATAATAATGACGGGATTGGTCCAGAAGTATCAATATGACAAAAATCGAAATATATCATTGGTTTTGAGAAACGTCAAAAAATAATCAATAGAATATAACTGAACACTAAATTGCGCAACTTTTTATAATTTAACCGCCTTTGTAACTTTTACGGTTTCCGAGATCCCCTTGCTGTTTATACTTATCTTGGACACCCTGAACATTTCAATAAATTATCTCACAATTTACATATTTGACAAATTTCACAAATTGGCAACATTTCTTATAAAACTTCATATTTCATAAAATCACAAATTGACAAAATTTCTTATAAAACTTCATGAACATTTCCAATTTGTTTATAAAAACAAATGCATATTTTTTGGAATAATGGAATAATTTTTGCAATAATGTCAGCACTTTATGAATCTACGAACATTTCAATACATCATCTCACAATTCGCATATTTGACATAATTCTCAAATTGACAAAATTTCTTATAAAACTTCATGAACATTTTCAATTTGTTTATATAAACAAATGCATATTTTTTGGATTGACAAATCTTTTCAAGTCCAAATCGGTCCAAATCTGCCATCTTTAAAATAACTTTGTGAGAAACTATTACATTTTCGACCGAAACTGTTTCAATCTATCAATATTTTAAATGCAATTGTCAAAATCGACATATTTCCAACTGTGGCTTTCAAAACTGACATATTTCCAACTGTCACTGCCAATATCGTTATATGTGTTTGCAACTGAGGCTGTTAAAAATCGACATACTGGTATTTACAACTATGGCTCTCACAACCAATATATTTCCAACTGTCACCGTTAAAATCGACATATTTCCAACTGTGGCTGCCAAAATCGACACATTTCCAACAATGGCTCTCAAAACCGACATATTTCCTACTGTTATTCTCAAAATCAACATATTTCCAAATGTGGCTGTCAAAACCAACATATTTCCAACTGTCCTGTGGTTAAAATTGACATATGTATTCCTAACTGAGGGTGTCAAAAATCGACACACTCGTATTTTCAACTGTGGCTCTCAAAACCAATACATTTCCAACTGTCATTGTCAAAATCGACATATTTCCAACCTTGGCTGTCAAAATCGCCATATTATTTCCAACTATGGCTGTCAAAACCGACATATTTCCTACTAAACTATTACATTTTCGACCGAAACTGTTGCAATCTATCAATATTTTAAATGCAATTGTCAAAATCGACATATTTCCAACTGTGGCTATCAAAACTGACATATTTCCAACTGTCACTGCCAATATCGTTATATGTGTTTGCAACTGAGGCTGTTAAAAATCGACATACTGGTATTTACAACTGTGGCTCTCAAAACCAATACATTTCCAACTGTCATTGTCAAAATCGACATATTTCCAACCTTGGCTGTCAAAATCGCCATATTATTTCCAACTATGGCTGTCAAAACCGACATATTTCCTACTGTCATTGTCAAAATCGACATACTTCCAACTGTGGCTCTCATAACCGATATATTTGCAACTGTCACTGTCAAAATCAACATATTTCTAACTGTAGCTATCAAAATCGATAAATTTCCAAGTGCGGCTGTCAATTTCTAGTAAGTAATAAGTCAATAAGTTTTTAGCATCACTTTTTAATATCTCTAATATCCGAATCTTCTAAATTTTTCATTTCTATGTCTCTGTTGAATTGAAACTGTCCAAACATACTGAAATTTCAAATGCTAATGTCAAAATCTGTCAAATTTTCGAACTAAATTTCCCATTTTAACATACCAATATTTCCTTTTAATTAAAAAAAAAACAATAAGTCTACCATCTTGATTTCATATTACTTTAATTTATTTGAAATTCACAAACTTGCATTTGTTTTATTCTGTCATATTTTCAGTTGCAATTCTACGCAATAGTTGCATAGAATTTTTCGAATATTTTCTGACTTAGTTATATTTGTACAAATTTGTCAACTCGTATTTTCCACTGTCGCTGTCAAAACACATATATTTCCAACTGTGACTATTAAAATCGACATATTTCTAACGGTGGCTGTCAAAATCGACATATTTCCAACTGTCACTATTAAAATCGACATATTTCCAACTGTAGCTGTCAAAATCGACATATTTCCAACTATGGCTGTGAAACCCAAGATATTTCCTACTGTCATTGTCAAGATCGACATACATCCAACTGTGGCTGTCAAAACCGATATATTTCCAACTGTCACTGTCAAAATCGACATATTTCCAACTGTGGGTATCAAAATCGACAAATTTCCAAGTGGGGCTGTCAATATCTAGTAAGTAGTAAGTCAATAAGTTTTTAGCATCAGCTTTTAAAGTCTATAATATCTCAATCTACTAAATTTTTCATTTCCACTCATCTCTGATGAATTGAAACTGTCCAAACATGCTGAAATTTCAAATGCTAATGTCAAAATCTGTCAAATTTTCTAACTATGACTGACCGAAACTATGAAAAAATGTGAAAAGCTGCGTAATTTTCAAAAGAAACTGTCTAAATTTTCCATTTTAACATACCAATACTTCCTTAAAAAAATCCAATAAGTCTACCATCTTGATTTCATATTACTTTAATTTGGTTGAAATTCACAAACTTGCATTTGTTTTATTTTGTCATATTTTCAGTTGCAATTCTATGCAATAGTTGCATAGAATTCTTCGAATATTTTCTGAATTAATTATATCTGTACAAATTTGTCTAATACTTAAATGACACTATCGAAAATAAATTATAAACTCGTATTTTCAACTGTGGCTGTCAAAACTGATATATTTAAAACTGTCACTGTCAAAATCGACATAATTCCAACAGTTTCTATCAAAATCGAAAAATTTCCAAGTGGGGCTGTCAATATCTAGCAAGTAGTGAGTAGTAAGTTAATAAGTTTTTAGTATCAGCTTTTAAAATCTCTAATATCCCAATCTACTAAATTTTTCATTTCCACTCATCTCTGTTGTATTGAAACTGTCCAAACATGCTGGAATTTCAAAACATCAAATGTCAAAATCAGTCAAAGTTTCTAACAATGACTGACCGAAACTATGTAAAATTGTGAAAAGCTGCGTAATTTTCAAAAGAAACTGTCTAAATTTCCCACTTTAACATACTAATATTTCCTTCTAATTGAAAAAAAAACCAATAAGTCTACCATCTTGATTCCAAATTACTTTAATTTGGTTCAAATTAACAAATTTGCATTTTTAATTCTGTCATATTTTCAGTTGCAATTCTACGCAATAGTTGCATAGAAATTTTCGAATAATTTCTGATTTAATTATATCAGTACAAATTTGTCAACTCGTACTTTCAACTATTGCTGTCAAGACCGACATATTTACAACTATCACTGTTAAAATCGACATATATTTCTAAATGTGGCTGTCAAAATCGACATACTTCCTACTGCCATTGTCTAAATGGACATACTTCCAACTGAAGCTGTTAAAACCGATATATTTCCAACAATCACTGTCAAAATCGACATATTTCCAACGGTGGATGTCAAAATCGACATATTTCGAACTATGGCTGTCAAAACCGACATACTTCCTACTGCCATTGTCTAAATCGACATACTTCCAACTGAAGCTGTTAAAACCGATATATTTCCAACAATCACTGTCAAAATCGACATATTTCCAACTGTTGCTATCAAAATCGACAAATTTCCAACTGTGGCCGTCAAAATCTAGTAAGTAGTAAGTCAATAAGTTTTTAGCATCAGCTTTTAAATTCTGTAATATCCCAATCTACTAAATTTTTCATTTCCACTCATCTCTGTTGTATTGAAACTGTCCAAACATACTGGAATTTCGAATTCTACTGTCGCAATCTGTCAAATTTTCTAACAATGACTGACTGAAATTATGTGAAAGTGTGAAAATCTAAATTTCCAATTTGAACATACCAATATTTCCTTCTAAATGAAAAATAATTTCCCAATAAGTCTAAGTGATTTCAAATTATTTTAATTTGGTTGAAATTCACAAATTTGCATTTTTTAAATCTGTCATATTTTTAATTGTAATTCTATGCAATATGTGCATAGACATTTTAGAATATTTTCTGTATTAATTATATCTGTACAAATTTGTCTAATACTTAAATGACACTATCGAAAATAAATTATTTTTTAACTCCAACTGTAGAAAATACAAGTTACAATTACAAATACAAATTTTTAAATACATTTGTTAAAATCGTCATATTTCTATTAAATTGTATGAAATTTTTAGCATCACCTGCGAAAATCTATAAAAAATTTAGTTCGAACCGTCGAAATTTGTAAATATATTAATTGATACTGTCCAAATGTTAATGTTGTCTAAATTATACTTTATCTGTCCAAATTTGTGGTATTTTAATTGATACTGAAAAATAAAACAAAAATTGTAACTGCAATTGCCAAAATAACCAAAAATTTGAACTGCAACTCTAAAACTCGTTATATTTCCAACTCAAGTTCTTGAAATGTTTGAAACTTATATTTGTCAAAATCGTCATATTTCTGTTAAAAATGTATGAAATTTTTAGCACCAACTGCGAAAATCTATAAAAAAATTAATTCCAACTGTCGAAATTTGCCATATTTTCAAACTCCACTCTCCAAATTTGAAAATAAATAAATTTATACTGTCCAAATATTAATTTTGTTTAAATTATACTTTATATGTCCAAATTAGTCGTATTTTAATTAACACTGTAAAATAAAACAACATTGTAACTGTAGTTGCCAAAATAAACAAATTTTTAACTGCATCTCTAAAAATCGTTATATTTCCAACTCAAGTTGTTGAAATGTTTGAAACTTATATCACAAGCTGCTAAAATCTAAAAAATATTTGACTCAAACTTTTAAAATTTGGCATATTTTCAACTCAACTCAACTCTCCAAATTTGTAAACATTTTAATTGAAACTCCACTGAAAGTCCAAATATATAATTTTTTTAAATGTTACATTGTGTCATATTTTAAACTTCAACTGTCGAAATCCACAAAAATTTCAACTGTAACTGACCGAATCTACCAAGACCTGTCAATTTTATAGGTATATATGTGAAAATATGAGACTTCAATTGTCTCAATTATCAATTGCAACAGATCAAATTTCATAAAATTTTAAATGCAATTTAAGTACAAATCCACAAATTTGCATATTTCTTAAACTTCTCGAGTATCAATTTCATTTGAAACTCCCGTTCTTGATATCTGTTAAAGTCTACAGTAACTACACGATTTATATATCCGTGTAGGTACTGTAGACTTTAACAGGTCAGCTGTGATAATCTGTAGAATTTTCACGTCTAAATATAAACATCTGTCAAAATTTCAAACTTAACCCTTCTAATTGTAAGAATTTTTATGGAAACTGGCCAAATATGACATTTTTTCAAATGATGCTATTCAAATATGTCACATTCTAACCAACTATCAATCTTTCAAAACACTGTAAAATCAGCCAGATTTTTGATTGAGTTACTCAAGATCTGTAATAGAAAGGTGCTAGAATTAGTCAAATATATCAACCACTAAGCTCTTACGATGAAAATCGGATCTGTTATGTAAACTATGATAGATATATGACAGATTTTGACTATTTTTATAAAACATTGACGCATATGGCAAATTTGAAAGAGTCGGATTGTTCCAATTGAAAATTTGACCAGTTGCATTTGAAAAATAGAGAGATTTCACATTTTCACATATTGAACTGATATTAATAAAATTTTGGGAAATTTAGGCAGTTGTAATTGAAAATTTGGTAGATGTTGATATATGCACTTGAAAATTGGATAGATTTTTATTGCTAAAGCCTTGCATTTGACATGTGTTTATTATTTCATTATATAAAAACATTATATAAAATACGGCCTGCCGATTTAAATAGTTTAGAAAGTTATAAATGACAGATTTTGAAAATTTTGGGATTTTGATATATGCAACTGAATTGGATAGATTTTCACTAATAAAGCCTTTAATTTGATATGCATTTGTTATTACATTATATAAAAGCATTAAAGAAAATTATCTGCTGGTTTAAAAAATTTAGTAACGTTATAAATGATAGATTTTGAAAATTTGTGGCACTTGTACTTGAAAATTTGGCAGATTTTGATTCATGCATGTGAAAGTTGGAAAGATTTTTAGCAATGTAGCCTCGCATTTGATATGCATTTGTTATTACAGTATATAAAAAACATTACATAAAAATTGTCTGCCGTTTTCAATAATTTAGTAACGTTATAAATTATGTTGAAAAATGCTGTGGTAAAATAATCGTAATTATTCATTGCACAACAAGGAAATTTATCAATTCCTAACAATTGGACTAGATAATTTCGTTCCGCTATCCTCGCTGTAACTCGAACGTAATTTAATAATTTCGCCGCTTGGAACAATTCATAAATCTTTTGTGTTATAATTAAATAGCTTTTGAAATTCGAAACTGCGCCCAATCCATCCCGTGAATCAGAGTACGGTATGATTCACAGGGCTCGGCACGTCTAAATTCCATTATTTCGCCATTTTCTGCTGCCAACGCTTAAGAGGCGAAGCCGACCGTGCTCATTTGAGTTTTCGAAAAATGGAGATAAAATTGAATTAATTGAAAGCCCAGAATTAGGCTCGCAACAACGGACAGTAACATACACATTCAGTACAATAGGTTTTTGGGCATGAATACTCGCACGCGATAAATTTTCAATTTTCTTGTTCACGTAATAGGCGCACGAAATAAATTGCTGCTCACATTGTATTTATTGTTCGCTGTACATCAAACGGAAATCGAATTTGAATATACAATATTATTTATAATATAGTGGGACATGTCATTAATCTGTAGGCACAGAAATTTAATAAAACAAAATATTAATTAGTAATTTTCAATTTTTTTTGCAATAATTAATTAGGTAAGTAAGCTAGAATATAGTTTTTGTAGAAGGATGACAAATTAAAAGGTTGATAAAAATAAAATATTATTAAGTAGAGGGAGAAGTCAATCTTTATTAGCTATCATCCGTGACCCTTTGCCCTTCCGTGACCCTTATTTTTTTAAAGTTTTTTATGGTTAATTAGGGATCTATAAATACTGTACAAATAATTATGTATTATCAAATAAAAATAATAATTTTGTTTGTTTATCAAAAAAAAACGCTATGGACTCTAAACATTTTATTTACCCCCAATTTAATCATAATTCCTGTGTTTTCATCAGAAATTCAATATCTACCAAAGATAATATTTCCAATCTCGATGATTGGAATTTTTACTGAAAATGTATGTTATGTATGCACGTCATGTAATTTATGTGTGTTATGTATGTACGTATAAGTGCCCACATATAATATCAAACAAAGTAATGCCATGCAGATTATTTCCAAATAACACAAGAAAACGTAATTCTCTCCAATTTATTTGCATAAATTGAATATTATGGCAAGCATAAAGAATATTTACATTTCAATAACACGCCAAAAAAGCTGGACATAGGATTCTGACATGACATTTTATACGGTGATTATATATTTCGCATGTGAGCGGGAGAAGAAAAACCTTCACAACTTTAAACGTTTCATATGTGTTTAATGTATAAGACTTTGTACTAGTTTAAATCTGCAGTAACATACATAAAATAAACTCCTTTATTTCTAAAGTATGGATTATCATTTTATTAATGTTTAGACTTTCTGGGTATGTATGTAATCTGTGCAGTATTTTATATTAGATTTTCCAACATTTTATCTTTTATATTGCATTAGAACGGAACCTTATTGATTCCAGTGCACGTCTTGGAAGTATATTTTATGTATTTTAAACCAGCATACATAAATTTTTACGAGATCGGAACAACTAGTACGTACAAAGTTAGTCGTAACTTCTAGATGTGTGTAAAGATACAGAGTTACATTTTAATGTTAACATAAGTAATAAAAACATCTGATTTGATCACTACACGATTTTATTAATTGGTAGTAGAATTATTAATAGAATCAAAATTATAAAATTATTACAAATTCAACAATATTTGAAACAAATAGAAGCATAGTAATTAATAAAAACATCATTATTTAACATTCTCAAGAATTCTATGAAATTGTATTTCGTACAAAAAAATGTCAGTTTTCAATTATCTTTAAATTTTATTACAATATTTTTATTCAATTCTGACATTTTAAACTAACGTTATATACCTCTTAGCAGATATCATAAGCAGTTGTTTATCTTCATCAAGTGAAATGATTTTTTTCCAATTCGCATTACTAAAATGCTCATTATGTATATTGAATCTCATCGTTAAAACTACACTTCAATCGAATAGGTGAATAAAATGTTTACATTTTCACTTTATTCACTATAACCATTGACAACGTGAATAAAGTAAAAAATAGGTAAATTCGCACTTTCCTTGAAATTTTCGTTGTCACCTGACAATGTGATACTTCAAGCATATTTTCTAATTCTGATAATCAATTGGAAAAAATCTTGTATGATACACGTGAATAAAGCAATTTTATCTACTCGAAAACATTATCGAACTCGGCTTCGCCTCTTGCGCTGTACTGTTTTTTCGTGGATAAAATCCTACTTTATTCACTTATATCATAAATAGCTATTTCTTGATTCCACTTGTGAATTTAATACTTTTAGTTCATTCAAAATCAAAATCATACTACATCGATTTGATAGAATACCTTTAACTTCGGCATCAACTTTCTCACTGCTTCTGGGGCTTTATTTGGAACCCCTTCTGGCAAAAAATACTGCAATCGCCCTTTTAAAATTTTGATTTGATAATAGATGACAGTTTGACTTTTCACCGACTTGATATTATAAAAATGAAATAAAAACTTCTAAACGTTTTTCGACAAAATTGAATAACATATTGTATAAAACACGTGAGTTATATTTTTCACTCGAATAAATTAGCCCACTCGCCCTGACGGGCCTGTGAAAAACATCCACTTAACTCACTTGTTATATAATTAACTATTAAGCACATATTCTAGTAAAACACTTTAGGAAAATTAAAATAAAATAAACAATACAAAGATTATAAACAAACAACAGTAACGAAATATTGGTTATGTTATTATAAAGGTGGTAATACCTGTTGTCAATAACTAAATAAAGGCCAGATGTCTACAAAATTTTATATTGACATTGCAGATAAGTAGTTTAAACTTTTATCAAAATCTTCGCCATAATTCAAATGTGAATGCGGTATTAAATAAAGATCAAACAATTTTTCATATAAACCATACATTTGTCATATTTTTAATTGATACTGTCAAAAATAAACAAGTATTTAACTGCAACTGCTCAAACTAAACAAATTTTTTAACTACAACTATAAAAATCGTCACATTTTTCAACTGAAGTTTTTGAAACCTATAAAAATTTTAGCATCAGCTGCGAAAATCTATAAAATGTTTAATTGCAACTGTCCAAATTTGACATATCTCCAAACTTACCTCACCAAATCTTTAAAAGTTCAATTAAAACTGTCCAAATATGTAATTTTTTTAAATGATATGGCAAATTTTGACAATTTAAGTTTTAGGCCATCACAGCTTGAAATTTAGGAGGCCTGAAAGTTTTGACAGATTTGGTCAAATGAAGTTAAACTTTAAAAGTTTACAAAATGAATCCACTAGCAGATGTAAATACACTGTACACGTGCCGACGTGATTAAAGAATTATTATTATTATTATTAAAATGGATTTACAAATCAAATTTCTACAATTATGATAGTAAATTTTTAAATGCTTATTCTCATATTTTTTCAGTGTGTATTATTTTAAACTCCAACTGTTAAAATGTGTTAAATTGTTCAGCTGCAACTGGCTGAATCTAGCAAAATCAGTCAGTTTTGTAGGTATAAATGTAAAAATGTAACTCTTAAATTTTCAAATTGCAACAGACCAAATTTCATAATTTTTTATATTTGTACAGATGCCCAAATCCAGAAATTTGTGAATTTGTAAAACCATTAATTTTTTAATCTTCTAAAGTCTAATCCTATGTGTCCAAAGCTGTCAAATTTTTATTTGACACTGTCCAAAATAACCATCTTTTAAATGCAACTATCAATGTTTTAGACATCTAAAATCTAAACGTTATCAAACAACTTTTTCTCCAGAACTGTCAAAATCGTCATATTTCCAACTAAAACTATTAAAATCTACAAATATTTTTTAGAACATGCTGTAAAAATCTGTAAATTTTTCACCTCCAACTGTCAAAATACTGATACAAAATCTGCCAAAACTTCAAATTACACTCAAAATATGACGATTTTTTATAACAAATTAACGCCGGAAAAACTTTGAAAATTAGTATTTTTCATGGCCGTTGAAGCAAAAAACCAGGAATATATCAAAATCTCTAGAATTTCTTTACAGATTCTCAACGTAACAAAATTCGAGATATTTTGGTATATTTCTGATTTATTACGACAAAACATGACTTCAGAAAAACATATATTCTTCTCAATATACAATTTCTAATACAATTATTAATATATTCCTTATCTTTGACACCATTTAAATAAAATTTCGTAGTTTTCAGGCTTTCTAGATTTCAAGCTATGATAGTCAACTATTTTATATATTATAGCTGCCATATTGTATGTTCACACAATTAGACAGAAAAAAACTAGATATTCAAAATTCCTAAAACATTTATTATTATCTTCTCTGCCATTTATCCTGTTTCAACTTTTGCATTTTCAACCACTGACAGATGAATATCGTTGACATAATATCTTTTCTATGCTTTCTAGATTTAAAATTGCAAAAACAACTTTTTAATGTGCTATGGCCATCATTTCACGTATTACCTATTAAATATACCATTTTTTTTTAATTTCAGCACGTTTTTTGAATGAAAAATTGTTATTAATTTGCAAAGCTATTTGTATGTCTAGCTAATGCTATAAACATGGGAGCCATATTTGTTTCTGCAATTTGAAATCTAGAAAGTATAGAAAACATATTATGTCAACGAAATTCATCTGTCAGTAGTTGAAAACGCAAAAATTGAAGTAGGGCAAATGGCAGAGAAGATAATAATAAATGTTTTCGGAAATTTTCAATTTGAAGTATTTTCGAAATAAATCAGGAACGAATCAAAATATCAACGATCTGTTTTCAGATAATAAATCATAGTAAGAAGGCACATGAAGTGAAATATTTAGGATTTAAATTCACATTCTAAATCACCACAAACAAGCGCAGAAACAATAATAATAATTAAGTTTAAGGTTTTATCCATAGTTACCAGTTATATATCTTTAAGGTTCTTTTAATAAGTACTTACTGGTATTTATTTTTATTTTTATCCCCTAACTAGTTTGGGTTTATAAAAAAAATCGGTGCCATAAACCGAAACCAGTTAAAATTTCGAAATGAACTCTCTACATTGTAAAAAAATGTGTCAAAATGTGATGATTTTTCATAAGAGATATATCACCGGAAAAACTTTGAACATTTGTATTTTTCATGACCGTTGAACCAAAAAACTACGAATATACAAAAATCTCTAGAATTTATTTACAGATTCTCAACGTAACAAAATTCTAGAAATATGGTATATTCCTGATTTATCACGGCAAAACTTGACTTCTGAAAAATATAGATAAATATCTTTTCTCTCTCAAGCACTGAAACTTTACAATTTCTAATACAAATATTAATATTTTCCTTACATTTGACACCATTTCAATAAATTATTAAACAACCTTAAATAATAATTATGATAATAATAATTCATACTGCAACTATAGCTGAAATTTAAATGATCACTCGGTGTAAAACTTTCAACCCAATTATTATCATTATTCTCATCGCATGTCTATCAGTATAAATCATTATTATATTATCCCGCCCGCTTTTATGTTTTTCGCATCTGGCAGATTGTGGTTTTCACTCTGCATATTATTCGTATAAAGATGTCGAATAAAAAAAAACTCTTACATACCACCGAATTAAATATTAACATATGATGGATGCGTGTACAATATTACATCTCTCGTGTGTCTTGAAATATGAATACATTGAAAATTATTACAGCAATTTGACATTCAGTTACTGTGCGCTACAAATTGTTCCCCAGCTCTACTATAAGGAACTAATTATACTTTATGAACTAGCAGTTTGAAACCCATTAGAATATGTGGAGTAGTTTGTTTTAATAAGTATACATGCAGACACTCGATCTTAATAATGCTATGTGATCTATTACGAAGATATGAAATCGAGAATTGTTAATTCAGAATAATTTACATATACATTTATGAACGCCAAGACAATCAACATTAATTGTTTGTAGAAACAGTGTGGCAATATTGAACAATCTATGAGTACTTATTACCTTAACAGATCCCAACTTGAGTTATTTACGCACCAAACATCTTCAGAATATATTACATTCTGAAAATTTGTGGTGTATAAATAATTCAAGTTGTGATCGATTTTCATGTTTAATAGAATTGTAATTCAATTATCATATAAATTTTTCATTTTCATCGTAACTTGAGTTATTTACACACCAAAACTCTTCAAAATATCTTACATTCTGAAAACATTTGGTGTATAAATTATTCAAGTTGCTATCTATATTCATGTTTAATACAATTGTAATTCAATTATCATATACATTTTTCTTTTTCATCGCAACTTGAGTTATTTACACAAAAAATCTTCAAAATATATTACATTCTGAAGATTTTTGGTGTGTAAATAACTCGGGTTGTGATCAATTTTCCTCTTTAATACAATTGTAATTCAATTATCATTTAAAATTATCTAAATAAACAATACAATTTGCATACTTGTGCTATGTGTGGCTTCCTTGTGTGAGCTGCTATTCACGTGACCTAGAGAGATGCACAGTACTTTATTATAAATTTTAATTAGAAACTGCATGATACAATCTAAATTTATAACGTAAATATTTACATACGTATCCAAGTAAGTTCGTTTAAACTATTGAACAATTAGTGTAATCGAATTTCGTACAAATTGCGCCAGAAAATGTAACACGACGACGCTCATGGAGTTCAATATTTGAATTTCATTTCACTTTCTCGCACCTTAAAGCGTCGAAATCTTGCAGGCGAGGAATCGCTTCTGAATTTCGGTTTGCAAAGGATTTGCATATCGCGTTTCACGAGACGGAATCATCCCACTAAATGAATTGTCTGCATGTGTACGAATTTACATGAATGAGATATAACAAGGTGGAAACAGGCGTATTTCATTACTTCACGTGTTTAAACTAAATATCAAACATTTCAGACCGAGATAGGCATTCTAAATAAATTATAATCGTAGAATTCTAAATGCTGTTGTATGGCCACAAATGTTCACGAATTTGCTAAAAATTTAAATTGTTTAAATCACATATTTAAAATATGTAATCTGTAATATGTAACATGTTCTCAAACGAAATTTCATAGATACTTCAAATAAGAAGAGACGATGGCTAAAATACTTCCTAAACGATACATTTATACCTCCCAATGTTTCTTAAAAGTTTAAATAAGCAGTGTTAGTACATTTAAAATGTACAATTATCTGTAAACCACTAATAATAGTAATAAGGTCAATAATAAGGGTAATAAGGTCATTAGTAAGGGCAATAAGGTCAATAATAAGGGTAATAATAGTCTATGTACGGCAATAATAATGTACCTACAAAATAAAAATAATTAAAAAAAGATAAATAAGAAATTAAGCTTGGAATTTAATTATTTTGGTTGTAATTTTAAATCTCGATAAAGCAATAGAAATAACAAGTTAAGTATCTAACGACAAAGTTGTCTTTGAAATAGAAATGTTTAACGTGGGACAATTTATTTATTTAGTGTAATGTGGAGTGAAGTGTTATGAAAATCTTTGAAAACTCCAATTGAAATTCAAAATTCACTAATTGTGGGTAACAAAAATCACAATTGTTTAAAAAATAGACTAAATTCCATGAAAATTTTATAATATAGTAGTAGTATAGTGTAATATAGAAGTGTGTTATGAAAATCTTTGAAAACTCCAAGGGATATTCAAAATTCACTAATTATGGGCAACAAAAATGACAATTAATTTAAAAATAGACTGAATTTCATGAAAATTTTATAATAAAAGCGTTAAAAATCTCGAAATCTTAACTAATACTAAATACCACGTTTACCTTCTTGTCAAAAAATATTTTGGATATTCATTAAACATTTATTATTTTGCAGAAATGATTAATTTAAATCCTCATAATTACATAATACGAATACTAACAAATTAATGCAAACGCTTTTGTCTAATTGTCTAAAATTTTACAATGAAATTTACACTTTCATAAAATTCTGGAAATAAACCTTCAAATTCTATTATTTAATAGTTCACTTTACAATAATAACTAGTGAATGGCATTTTATTTTTTCAAATGAGGCGAAATTATTGAATGCGGACATCTACATAAAATTTGATGCAAAATGCTATATATTTTATTAGTGAGTGAATAAATGGTGTGTGTGAGTGAATGAATGGTGTGTAAAAACTTATTTTAAGCACAGTTGATGTTGATGTGTAAAATATTTATTATGTAATGACAATTGTAAGGCTGAAAAGACAATAACATGAATACATTGATTGATTGATTGGTTATGCATATGTGATATTTTTACGCACTAGTGCTAAAAAGAATCAGTTCACGGACTGTGAAAAAAAAAATTATAACGAAGCCATTAAAGATCTTAAAAACTTAACTAATTCCAAATACCACGTTTACTGCAAGTTGAAACTTCCTTAAGACATTCATTAAACATTTACGCCCATAAGCATGGACGACCCTAGTAGGTACTAAAGTTTAGTAGCTACTAATGTTAATCAGAATGACATTCAGTGATGTACTTTCTAAACGTTTTTAGTACCTACTAAGGTTTAGATGCTACTAAGTTCACTATTCATATGGCTGTTATTATTTTGCAGAAATGATAAATATAGATCTTCATATTAGAAATACAAACAAATTAATGGCAATTTGTTGAATTGGTCTCAAAGTAAAAAAAAACAATTGCACTGATTTGATAACATTCTGATTAAAAACCTGCAAATTCCGCAATTTAATAGTTTACTTTACAATAAAAACTAATGCATAGCAATTTACTTTTTAAGTGAAGCGTTATGAAAATTTTGGAAAAATCCAAAATTAACTCAAAATTTACCAATACTTAATGGCGAACGCTTTTAATTGTTCAATTTGTCTGAAATAAAATTAAAAAAATTGCACTGGTTTGATATAATTCTGATTAAAAACCTGCAAATTCTGCAATTTAATACTTTACTTTACAATAAAAACTAATGCATAGCAATTTATTTTTTAAGTGAAGTGTTATGAAAATATTTGAAAATTCCAAAATGAACTCAAAATTAACCAATACTTAAGAGAAACCACAATTTATAATATTTAAATAAAAAATGCACTAAATTCTATGAAAATTCTATAATAAACGATCCCTAAAAAAATACTAATTCTAATTATCACTTTTTATATTATAATGAATTTTATTGAATAATAATAATAATAACAAAAAATAATTCTATAATAAATGAAATAATAATTTTATTTCTTAACAAAAAATCTTTAAGAATGATAAATTTTGATCCTTATAATTCCCTAATAGGCATACAAATTAAATAATGCTTTCATTTGTTGCATTGTTTAAAATTTTTAAAATTACATTTATACTATGGTCATAAAATTCTTATAAAACACCTAAAAAAGATGAAAGACGAAAAACTGAAAAGTTTACTGTACTGTACTATATTATTGAATAAAAATAAATAAAAGGCATATTTATTTTTAAGTATTTAAAATATAATGATTTTTTTTGGAAAGTCTAGGGTCAAAATTTACTGAATATTGATGCTAAAAACTAAAATAGAGACTTTTATCAAAGTTGCACAACATTTTATGGAAATTCTTTAATATGTCTCAATGCAATATGTATAATATGTCTTAATATGTAAATGAAATTTAAAAAAATAGTTTTAATGAAATCTTCTTAAAACTGTAATTAAAAAGAAATGTTCAAATTAATGCCTATGAAAATTTCTTAAAACTGTAATTTTCAAAAAATTAAATATTCAAATTAATGTTAATGAAAACTTCTTAAAACTGTAAATAATTTTTTTTTAAATGTTTATAGGCATTAAAACTCATTAAAACGATTATTTTCAAAAAATAAAACATTTAAATATTCGCTGCATATTGATGTTTTTTAATTGCAAGTATTTTATGGTATTAAGTATTATGAAAAGCATTTCATATTTTAAAAAATGGGTTACATTTTTTGGATTATCGAAATTATAAACAAAACACTTTGTTCTCTCAATGTAATATGTCTAATATGTCTTTAATATGTTAATAAAATTCTTAAAACTGTTATTTAAAAAAATAAAATGTTCAAATTAATGTCTACGAAAACTCCACAAACTGTTATTTCAAATATAAAACGTTCAAATATGAGCTACATATTGATATTTTTATATTGCAAGTATTTTTAAACCATTTCATATTATTAAAAAAATGGGTTACATTTTCGGATTATCGAAATTATAAATAAAACACTTTGTTAATAATACTTAATTTTGTGTTGATTTTTGACTATCTATAGTTTCGACTATTTAACCTGTTAACATCAAACACTTTGTTAATATACTTAATTTTGTTTTGAGACGTGACCTCGATTTCTAGAATTTTCATGATTACAATACTTTCATTTATTATTATTATTACAAAGTATTATATCTAGCTTCAACTCTTGCTTTGTGCATATACATATGTTTTTTCAGTCTCCTAACTCGGCTCATTCAGCCATGTTCAAAGGATTATTGACAATTTTATTTGATGGACGACATTTACTTCAAATACATGTGGTCCATCAAATACTGCGATACCGCGACAAGTGAACAATGACAAATGAAAACGATTAAAAAACAAGAAAATATTAAAGCATTGCAATTTATTGCTTGTACTTGTAAGTTCAAAAAATTGTAATTAACATTGATGCAACTTAGCATCTTTGAGCAATTGATTCAAATTTCGAAGAACTCCAAACAATATAAAAAAAAAATCTGAAGAGAATTGTACGTATTTACGATTTGTAAAAATTAATTAATAGTAAAATATTAATTTCATGACTTACAACATTAATTTAAAATTTATATGAAAGTGAACAGTGACAAATCAAAAGGATTAAAGAACAAGACAATTTTAAAGCATTGCAATTTATTCAAACTCTGGAAAAGTATGAGATAGTTGGTGAAACACAGTTGTAAGTGCAAAAATTTTAATAAACGGACGAAACTCAACAAATTCTTAAAAAGAAAAACAAACAATCAGAAGAGAATTGAAGGAATTTAAGATTTGCAATAATTCAAAAATAACAAAAAAAAAACTAAAAAGCTAATTTAAAATATCTATACAAGTGAACAATAACAACTGAAAGCAAATTAAGGAGGTATAGAATTTGATTTATAATTAAATAAACCTTAATATGAAAAATCCGAATGAATGACAACTGAAAGCGATTAAAGAACAAAAAAATGAACCATGTCAGTTCATTCAAAACTTGGAAAAGTGACATTATAATAATAATGACATAATTTTAGAAATCTGATGAAAAAATCCAAGCATTTCCAATATTTACTTAAAAATTGTAAAAATAAAGTATCTAAAATAATTTAAAACATTGTAATTATTACAAAATAGTAAAATATTAGGCTATTTTAAAGACTACTTTAAAATTTCTATAGAAGTGAACAATGACAAATGAAAAGGATAAAGGAACTAGGAGATTTTAAAGCATGTCAATTCATTCAAATTCTTGAAATGTATGAGGTAATGTTCGAAATTTTAACAAACAATCCAGACTTCAAATATTTTCTTAAAATTCTGAATAAATATTATGTAAGCAATTTTACAAGGTATGTACCTATAAAGGTATAAAAGTTGTTTCAAATTAAACCACACTAATTCAATCCACCTGATGGCGCTTATTTAGGACAAAAAGAATAACTATTTAAAAATTTAGAAGAGGTATCTGTAATATCTATCTATTGTGATGTCATTAGTGTCATCAGTTGAAGTGTCAAGTTTACAAGGAATCAGTCTTATTTGTATGTCCTACTTGCAATTACACAATTGCACAATTATATAATTACACAATTACACAATTGCACAACCATTTCACAATTGAAAGTCGTTTTTGTAAAATAATTCTAGGCATATTTATTAAATAATCATATTGCTTTAAATTCACCGTAACATTTAGGCAATTTTGACATAATGAAAAATGTACGCATTGCCAAACTTTTGTATTTTACTTTTTGCTACAGAAGTGGAAGTGGGGATATGGGTGGGTAAATTTTAAACACCCTGTATACAAGATAAATGCTAAATCACAAATTTGGTTCTGATAGGTAATTCGGGCAAATCCCCAAATTCTTGCCCACAAATTAGATACCTATTTACAAACGAAATTACGCCCAATGAATGCATGAGTGTTTAATCATGTGTAACCTGTGTGACGACGATATTGGGTTAATTCATATCACCAGGTCAGTAATAGGCTTTAATAGGCTTACGATCATATTGTATTACGCAAATTCTGTGGTTTTGTCAATTGTAACAAACCAAAGGCGTGTAAGGTAATATCTGGAGTATGGAAATTATCGGTATTCCGATATGATCACTTTCTTCTCAGTTGTACTAATATTCCACTAAAATATCCATTTTAAAATGATGATTTTTTGAGTAAATAACATTTTTGTTATATTTTTTAAAATTTGGAATCAGCCAACTTTGGACCATATTAAAACTACAACAACTGTATGTGGTGACAATTATTAAAACCTACAATTGTTTTATTTCTTCTTTCTAGTCTCCTTCTTCATTTTACACCAGTATCTAATTATACATTCGCTTTGTGTTGTCTTCCTTTCCAACTAAATTTCCTGCAACTTTCCTTTATTTCTCTTTCCGGGAAATCCTCATAGCTTCTGATCTTCTCTCGTATAGTGTCATCTGTAATTGAATATCATTCAGTTTTTTCGTTGCCAATGCACTATGTTCAAAATTACCAACTAAGGTTGTGCACTTTTTAATTAATCTCGTCAGTTATTCTATTGATTTCAAAGCGTCGTTTGCAGTCAAGTTCAAGGTATGAGCTGTACATGGATGGTGATGTATTTGTTGGAAATGTTCTGTAATTGCTTTTTTATATTAGCACCATTGTCAGAAACTATGGCTACAATTTTATTGTTAATTTCCCATTCAGCAAAAACGTCTAATTAAGCTCGAGCAATATTTATTCCAGTGTGATGGACTTCAGTCAATTCCCTAGTGGTTAGAACTTGAGAATGTAAAACATTTTGGCATACAAAATGTGTAGTTACTGCTTCATAGCTTTTATTGCTGTCTGATGTCCACATATCTGTTGTTATAGATACATGTTCAACTAAATTTAGTGAAAATCTTTCTTTTGTGACTCCTTCTTTGTATAATTCTGGTAAAAGTTTTTAACTTATTCATTTTCTGCTCGGAAGAGCGTATTGAGGATTCAACTTTTTACAGTATTCGACAAATCCTCAATTTTCCACTATTGATAGTGGTTGATAATCAGCTGCTATCATTTTAAAAATACTTCTATTCATATTTTTATTTTCGGCTTCGGACAAATTCTGATTTTTTTGATTAACCAAAAAGTTTGAACTGACGAGGATTTTTAATTACTATTGGAGTCGTTTTTCCACAGATCTTTTCGAAGCCCTTTGTGTTGCCTAAAAATACATACCCGGTAGATATCTAAATTATTCCAGCTTAAAATGACTTACCATACTATATGTTTCCCTACTAGACAATGTTGTGATATCTTCTGGTTATTCAAATTCAAGGTGGGAACATTGTGTGTTACTTGATATTGAATTGGATGTATTCTTTTGAGATATTCTGGACTCATTTAAGTCCCTAAAATGAGTATTTACCGGACTCAATCCCAAAAAGTTTCCAGGGTTAAAACAATCTTGGTACTATGGCATGGTAATTAAAATCCGAAGCTCTCTATTTTCGAGAAATATTTGCTCTCATCACATTATTCATACATGATAAAAGGTTTGAATATGTTTTTGGGAACATATGCAAAAAATGTTGTTTAAACCTGATATAGATGAAGCGAAATCTATAACCGCAAAATTTTATTATGTTTCATTCAAATTTATATGCTCAAACCTAACATATAAGCATATTAGGAATGTATACAGTATGTCCCCGGATTGAGTTTACAAGAGGACATTTTTATTAATTTTTATTTTTAAGTAAAAATGTTATAGGAATTATAATTCCTGCTTGGTCTGAAACTACCAATTCAGTTATTGAAACTTCTTATTTCTGACACTTATTTATTTACTATTTGAAAAAATCATTTAAAATTACATCCAATGATATTATAGAAAAATATAATCATTCAAACAATCCCGCAAATGCAGAAAATAATACAGAAAATTTCAAAAATCGCCTACGAGAGGCATTTGCATCGATAACTATTGAAGAAATACAAAACAGTTTTCAGGAGTTAGACACCAAAGCTTGAACTATGTGAAGAAAATGGTGGGGAATTGTTTAAATGATGTTATTTTTTTAAGTGTCAAAATTTTATTCAATTTATTTCAATTAGCCAACATCCTGTATCAATAAATCAATGTTTTAATTACCGAAATGGTAGTTTCAGACCTAGCAGGAATTTTAATTCTTATAACATTTTTACTTAAAAGTTAAAATTTAAAAAAAAAATCCCTCTTGTAAACTCAATCTGGGGACATACTGTATATTAAGAAAGTATACTGAAAACGTTTCAAGCTGATGTAAATAAACATTTATGTAAAAATCTATTATTAGAATTGCACATATTTCCAGAAATGTATTTTTTTTTATATTCGAATATTATTGTAAAATGTAGTTAAAAGTTCTACTTTGAATACCTACAAAGATATGAGTAATAACAGGGTAATAACAAAATAATTTAAAACTTCGTAAAAAATTGAACGTCGGTTTCAAAAATATAAGTTGTAATAAAACCAGAAAAATATTAAAATTTACCTTAAAAACTGTTTTGCACAAAAATGTGTTTTATTTACAGAAATCACATATTAAAATTGAAGTAATTTTTCATATAATCAAATAATTTTGGAATATGCCCTATTTTAAGCTAATGCTGGTGTGTACAGAGTGATTAAAAAGTAAGGCACATTAATGCTGGAGCATATATTATTTGTTTTAGAAAAAAAGTTTGGACAAAGTTAAATGTCTAATCATTTTCCACAATTTGAAGATTTCCATTGATATTAAAATAATTATTTTGTACATGCTTATAACGGTCCAACATTTACTGGATGTATCGTTATATTTTTATTATGAAATTATTACATAATTTTTGATTAGTTTAGGCTCGTGATTTGTGATCGTATTTAGAACTTACACGTCGTGACCTTTAATTATCTACCGTGATTACTTTCAAGGTACTTTGCTATTTGCAATGTGTTAGAAACCGTAAATCATGGATTAGTATAATAAAGTGCAGATTTATGGGTTTGTTTTATTTATTCAATTATAGACACGTTGAATTTGTAACAGATAGGGAAATAAAAACACAGGTTGGCGATTATGACGTAAATTGATTTGTGTAATTGTTACATACAGGGAAATAAAACACAGGTTGACGATTATGACGTAAATTGATTTGTGTAATTGTTACATACAGGGAAATAAAACACAGGTTGACGATGATGACGTGAATTGATTTATTTTCTATGTTTTGTTAACCTTATGAGGAATTTGTAAATTCTCTTATTCATTCAATTAATGTTTTGAAAATGATTGTAACTGCGAAGTATATTTACGTGAGGTTGTTATACATGCACATGCGTCTCTCGTTTTTAAAATAATTTATTACCATGCTCATGCATTCCATTCAACTGCGGGAAATTGATATGATCAAAAATAGTACTACTTAAAGATTTTGAAACATCATAAATAACGCATGATTGAAAATGATATTTCGCGATCTTCCCGAATCACATGATTGCGTTTGTATCCACAATAATGCCACCTAGGAGTTCCATTGTCTACGTTGATTGAGGTCAATTAATAATTCTACTTATGACTAAAGCAAGTGCTAGTGTCATAAGCAGCCACTACCGTCAGTTGTGCTATCAGCTGTGTATGACAACAGTTCCTGCTACCTCAATCGGAATGGGTTGTATAGTGTTATTGTTAATTATTTGGAAGATTTGGAGGCTAGTATTCATACTATGTTTATTTCAATTGTCCCTTATTTTCATTTCTTTCATTCTCTATGTTTACATGTATACGTTTAATAATTCCATTTACTTATCATTGTTATTATTACGAATGAATTTGCAAATCCATTTCTTTATCCGTTTTAGTGCCAATTTACTCAAATTTTCAAGAATTTCGAATATTTAGAAGAAGTGAAAAAGGTTTTTTTAACTTTTTTAAAGTTTTTGAATTTGAATTGACGATATTTCTATTGTACCTGAAATCTCAATGTACCCTTATGTGTATTGCAACGTTGCCTCATAAACTATGTTTGTATTAAAAAGTTATTAAAATTTATGATTAAGCACATGCCGCGGAAATCATTAATAACGCATAAAGCACACAGTAACAATTATCCGGTCCGTTTTCGGAAACGATTTCTCATCCTATTTTATTTAAGCCACATTACAAATCACACATTAGCAAAACGTTTATAATCCGTTGATAACTTCCAAGTCCACGAAAACAAACAAGCGGGGTTACGCTGTGCTACATAATGCACATACTACGCTGAATGAATAGATCGTTACAGAACTCCCTTCACGAATTACTAGGAGCCCGCTCAGGTAACTTGTAATATGTTAACCTTTAAACATTATTGTTTACCATCGATTTGCATTAATTAATTCGCGCACAAAGAGTGGTCCACATACGACTCTGAGAAACGCGGCGGCGTGTTTATTAATTAGTTAATTAATGGCACCACATGTGGTCCACGACTCGCAAGGGGATGTCGAGTCAATGGAAATCGAATTCTAGGCCGAAGGAGTCAGTATTCCGACGTTTACTAGGTTATCGTGCGGTTAAACAATGAATAATGCTCCGTCCCAACTTGCTGTCGTTTTTCCAATATTGCTTCCCCATCTGTGTCACATAACAATTTAAACGTTCCCTTCGTATAAGTTTCGTTTTACAATTCAGCGGCTGTTTCTCCGAGAAACGTTTCCGCAAATGGATGAAAGAATACAATAGACTTATTGACAATAAAATTATTACCTTTTTATATACATATTTTATTTCCAAAATTTATTTATCATTTATCAATGATACATATTTAGATATGTACCAAATGCATTAATAACTATAATTTATTTATAATATACTATATAAACTAATAATGAGATAACCAATAATTTTACCCATTAGTAAATACATTATTAGCATATTAATATATTTTCTACATTATGATTTGAGCCACCGAGTTCATTAGCATTATTTCAAAATATTACAATTCATTATCACAAAGAAATTGACAAAAATAAATTGAACAGTAAATGTGAACACATAATATCATCTGTACTAAGCCATTACTATGGATTAGTCGGAGCCTTAACATACTACAGCACACGCGCACAAAATCATGGTGTTACAGAGTGGTATAAATATATATATATATATATATATATATATATATATATATATACCACTCAATAAAGTAGTGTCAACTTTTCTAACTAGTTCTAACGAAATAATGACAAATAATGACATTTAAAAAACTAGTGAATAATATATATTCTGCATTGTTTATTAAACTTGGCAAACCAAGCCTAATAAATAATATAACAGAATTAAGTTCAGAATGTAAAAAAAATATTGCACAATAACAAAATAATCGCATATTAACGTACTTAAGAGCTACATAAAAATATTCAATTTGATGATTTTTTTTAATTAGAAACGCCTTAATGGCATTTGAAGTACTTATTTTTTCCACAATAAAAAAATCTAATTACTTAACTTCAAGAATAAGTACCGCGTTAAAACGGAATAAAGTTCATTTCAGTATTGGCACAATATAGCGCGAGCTATATGCAAATTCTGCGATCCAACAGCCTATAAAGAAATTTGACGTGATTATTGTAAATATTTATGAAATACTATGTAATAGCGTTTGATCTTTTTTTATTTGTTTATTCAATAGTGCGCTTATTTCTCAGTAAAAACTTATATGCTTAAATTAATTAAAATGGAACAAGAACACATTTGAACATATTGGTTTACATTGAAATGTAGTGAATATTTATCCAAGTATACTATTTGATAAATACCATTAATTGTTTGATATAATGAATTGATATGCAAAATGAATTGACAATGTGATACTCCAAAAAGAGGCTTATACATTGAATATTGGCTTACATACTGAATATTGAATACTGATCAGTAATAATTACAGATTTCTTATTACCCTTAAAATCTTTTGTTGAAACTTATTATCAATTATCAATAATATTATAGAAATAAATTTAAACATATTGGTTTACCTTAAAATGTCTTGTAAAATTGGTTTCAAATTAGAGCACTTTTGCAAAGTTTTATTAAAAGGGGATATTTTTCTTATGTTTGGCTAAGCGGGACACATTTTGTAAAATTTGTATGTAGAAGCCAGTTTTCTTTGCAAAATATGGTTGAAATACCAGATTTTTGTAAAATTGGTTGTAAATTATGGCATGTTTCTGTAAAATTTTATGAAAACGGCAGATTTTTGTAATACTTGGTTAAACAGGACACATATTTTTGTAAAATTTGTATATGGAAGCCAATAATTTTTGTAAAATATGGTTGAAATGTTAGATTTTTGTAAAATTAGTCGTAAATGACTAATTCTTATTGTCTTATTGACATTGTTAATGTCTTTATTAGGTCGATAGCCTAATAAAGATCTACTACTACTACGGTTGAAATACTAGATTTTTGTAAAATAGGTTGTAAATTATGGCATATTTCTGTAAATTTTTATTAAAAGGGCAGATTTTTGTAATACTTGGTTAAACAGGACATCTTTTTGTAAAATTTTCTAGTTTTCTTTGTAAAATGTGGTTGAAATGTAAGATTTTGGTAAAATAAGTCGTAAATTATGGCAGATTTATGTAAAATTTTATCAAAAAAGCAGATTTTTGTAATATTTCAAAACAATCATTTGGAGAAGCCATTCGTTGGGGAAGCTTTACAAAATTCGACCGGAGAGTTTGGAGAAACCAGAATGCAGTTCGTTCAAATGGCAAATTTTTGTAAAATCATCATTATAAGTGCAGTAAAATTTGGTTATATAGGACATATTTTTGTAATATTTGGAAAAGGGGCTAAATACTGTGCATACTGAATATTGAAAACTGATCAGAAGTCATTACAAATCTCTTATTACCCCCTAAAATCCTTTGTTGAAACTTATTATCAATTATCAATAATATTATAGAAACAAATGTAAATATATTGGTTTACCTTAAAATGTCTTGTAAAATTGGTTGCAAAGTAGAGCACTTTTGTAAAGTTTTATTAAAAGGGGATATTTTTGTTATGTTTGGCTAAACGGGACACATTTTGTAAAATTTGTATATGAAAGCCAGTTTTCTTTGCAAAATATGGTTGAAATACCAGATTTTTGTAAAATTGGTTAAAAATTATGGCATATTTCTGTAAAATTTTATTAAAAGGGTAAATTTTTGTAATAATTGGTTAAACAGGACACGTTTTTGTAAAATTTGCCATTTTCTATGTAAAATGTGGTTGAAATATTACATTTTATACAATTGGTCGTACATTGTGGTAGATTTATGTAAAATTTTATCAAAATAGCAGATATTTGTAATATTAAAAAAAAAAATTGGAGAAACTTTATAAAATTCGACTGGAGAGTTTGGAGAAGCCCGAATGCTGTTGAAATACCAAATTTTTGTAAAATCATCATTATAAGTGCAGTCAAATTTTGTTATATAGGACATATTTTTGTAATATTTGGAAAAGGGGCTAAATACTGTGCATACTGAATATTGAATACTGATCAGAAGTCATTACAAATCTATTATTACCCCTAAAATCCTTTGTTGAAACTTTTTATCAATTATCAATAATATTATAGAAGCAAATTTAAATATATTGGTTTACCTTAAAATGTCTTGTAAAATTGGTTGCAAGTTTGGGCACTTTTAAAAAGTTTTATTAAAAGGATAGATTTTTGTTATATTTGGCTAAGCGGGACATATTTTGTAAAATTTGTACATGGAAGCCAGTTTTTTTTCAAAATATGGTTGAAATACTAAATTTTTGTAAAACAGGTTGCAAATTATAGCATATTTCTGTAAAATTTTATTAAAAGGGCAGATTTTTGTAATACTTGGTTAAACAAAACATATTTTTATAAAATTTGCCAGTTTTCTTTGTAAAATGTGGTTGAAATGTTAAATTTTTGTAAAATTGGTCGTAAATTATGGCAGATTTATGTAAAATTTTATCAAAAAAGCGGATTTTTGTAATATATTTATAAAATTCATATGGAGAAGCCGTTCGTTTAGAGAAGCTTTATAAAATTCGATTGGAGAGCTTGGAGAAGCCCGAATGCGGTTGAAATGCCAAATTTTTGTAAAACTATCATTATAAGGGCAGTAATATTTGGTTAAATGGGACATATTTTAAAATATGCATAAGGTAGCTAAAGTTTTGTAAAATGTGATTGAAATGCTAGATTTTTGTAAAATTGGTTCTAAATTAGGGTAGATTTTTGGAAAAAATTATTGAAGGGGACTGCTTTTTATAAACATTTGACTAGTGAAAGCATATTTTTGTATAATTCGTTTGCAAAAGCCATTCGTTTGGAGAAGTTTTATAAAATTGGAATGAAGATAAAGTTATGTAAAATGTGATTGAAATGGTAGCTTTTTGTAAAATTAGTATAAATTAGAGCAGACTTTTGTAAAATTTTATTGAAAGAGACAGCATTTTCTAAACTTTTGGCTAGAGAAAGCATATTTGTACATAATTCGTTTGCAGAAGCCATTCGATTGGAGAAGATTTATAAAATTGGAATGGAAATTGTGGAGAAGCCAAAATTTGGTGGAATTTTTTGTAAAATCATCATCATAAGGGCAGATCTTTGCAGTATTTGTTAAAAGGTACATATTTTTGCAAAATTTGTATATGGTAGCCAATGTTTTGTAAAATATAATTGACGTGCCAGATTTTTGTTAAATTTGTTGTAAATTATGACAGATTTCTGTAAACAGTTATTAAAAGGGTAGATTTTTGTTATATTTGGTTAGACGGTAGATATTTTGGTAACTTTTGTATATGGAAGCCCATTTCTTATAAAATATGGTTGACATGGCATATTTTTGTAAAATTGGTTGTAAATTACGGCAGATTTCTGTAGGGGATAACTTTTTGTATAAAATGAGCTGGACAGAACATATTTTTATAAAATTTGTTTGGAAAACTAGCTATTTTAAGAAAGCGGTTGAAATGCCAAATTAATGTAAAATTTGTGGTAAATTATGGCAGGCTTCTGTAAAATTGTATTAAAGGGGACATATTTTTGTAAAATTTGTTTGGAGAAGCTAGCTATTTTTAGAATGCGGTTTAAATGCCTAACTTTTGTCAAATTTGTTGTAAATTATGGCTTGCTTCTGTAAAATTGTATTAAATGGGACAGATTTTTGTAAAATTTTACTAGGGAGAATATATTTTTGTAAAAGCCGTTGAGGTAGCGGAGCTCTTTATAGAATGTAGGTGAATTGCCAGAGTTTTGTAAAATTGGTTGTAAGTTAGGTCAAAATTATATTGAAAGCAACATATTTTTGTAAAAAATGTTTACAGAAGCAAGTGTATTGTAAAATTTAGCTGAAATACCAGAATTTTAAAAATTGACTTATTTATTAGGGAAACTTCTGCAAAATTTGATTAAAACGGACAGATTTTTATAAAATTTTGGTTTTAGAGAACAGTTTTGTAATATTTTCTTTAATCCAACAGATTTTTACAAAATTTATTATAAACTTCAAACTTCAAACTTCAAACTTCAAACTTCTTTTATTGGACATGGATTACATGTGAGGTCAAGACAATATAAATTAGGAGAACACTACATTTTATGTAGAAAAAATTCCTGTACTGAATAGAAAGCCTGCTCTTTTAAGTGTTCGCTAAGTTGCTTTTTGAAACTGTGCATTTTTTGGTGCTGCCATTGTACTGGAAGATGATTCAGAATTTTTATCCCCACCGATCTTGGATCTGTAAGGTGAAGTCTATTCGATGGGACGACTAGATGATGCTGCGACCTCGTCCCATATTCATGGACAGTACTCCTAGATGGAAGATTGTGCCTAGTTTTCCACGTTCGTACGGCATGTTGTAGAATATAGACTGATGCCATCGTCAGTATACCTTCTTGCTTAAATAGCTGTCGACAGGACGTCATCTGTGGTACTCCCATTATCGCACGTATAGCTTTTTTTTGCAAAATAAATACTTGGGATGCATGAGCTGAAAGTCCCCAAGCTTCAATTCCATAAGACATCCGACTGTAGAAGATAGCATAGTAGGTGGTTATAGCTGCCTGGATGTTTACGATGTCCTTCATTCTTCTGATTGCGTAGATACTTGATGCCAATTTCATACACAAATTTTCTACGTGTGCTTTCCATGTCAATCGACTGTCTAAATGTATTCCAAGGAATTTTGGCGAATCCTTGGATACTTGATGCAGCCTACTGGAGGTAAAAATGAGTACATTTGTTTTGGCTGTATTAAGGCAAAGCTCATTCGCACCGAGCCATTCAGATGCATTGCCACTGGCTGTACTTAGCTTTTGTTGTGCTACTTCAGTATTTTTGTCTGATACCAGTAAAGTTGTGTCGTCAGCGAACATGAAAGTATGGCATTTAAGATTGGTGGGCAGGTCGTTTATGTATATGATAAAAAGTATCGGCCCCAGTATAGATCCTTGTGGGACTCCTCGCCGTATGTATTTTGGATTGCTCTTTTCTCCATTAAAATCAACAATTTGTGCTCTATCTTCTAGGTAAGACGTCATAAGCCGCAACGAAATGCCTTTGAATCCATAGTGGTCTAGTTTTTCCAGAAGAATTTTATGTGACATGCAATCGAATGCTTTACTCAAGTCACAAAATTGAGCAAAACATAACTTATGGTCTTCCATTGCCTGGTAGATGTTGTCTAGAAGATTCATTATTGCATCAGTTGTATTTAAGTTTCTCTGAAATCCGAATTGACTCTCTGTTATGTATTTGTTTTCTCCGAAGAACCTTGTTATTTGTTTGAGAATTATCAATTCGAGAATTTTTGAGAAGGTTGGTAATATTGATATGGGTCTGTAGTCACTTCTTTCGGATCGACCGTCCTGTTTTAATATTGGTACTACTCTAGCTATTTTTAGTCTTTGGGGGAAGATTCCAGTACTCATGGATGAGTTCGTAATATCTGCTATAGGTTCTGATATTGCATGTGCGACATACTTTATTAATTTAGAATCAATTGAGTAGATGTCCTTCGATGTTTTACTTTTGATACTACCAATAGCACTTTCAATCTCAGCAGGTGTGGTTGGGTTGAAAAACATGGTGATGCCTTTTGTTTTTACCTTTAGCACTGTTTGTTCCGTTAGTTTGTTTTGTATTGTTTGCACCAGATTATTGCCAATACTGCAGAAGAAATCATTGAAGTCCCTACAATTTAGAGATCCATCGATGGTACATCTTTTCGTGCCTCTGCCAGTTTCACGGTTAATAGTTGTCCATAGTTCCTTTGATTTGTTTGATGATGCATTGATTTTATGAATTATGTTGTTTTGTTTCTCTATTTTAACATGGTTTAAGTATGATTCCTTATATTTTAGATAGATATTGTATATGTCTTCATCTTCCGTGTTTTTATATGCATCGAAAATAAGTTCTAATGTTTCTTTCATATGCCTTGTTTCATTAGATATGTTTGCCCATATTCTTGATTCATTTCTAGTATACTCTAGAGGAAAGGCCTCTTCAAAATATAGGCAAAATGTTTTGAGAAACTTATTAAATTTAATATTGGCATCATCTTCTGCGTATACTGATTTCCACTCCTCTTGTTTCAGTGAGAGGACAAATTTTTCCTTATTTTGCGTTGTATATTTTCGTGTTCTATTTCTAGTTGTTTTTTGGATTGCAGCTGTGTTATAAATATATAATATTTGAGCAATGTGGTCAGATATCGCAGTGTTAATTGTTCGTCCTTCCGAACATATGATATTCGTAAAGATATTATCTATGCATGTGTTTTTGGTTTTATTTATTTTAGTGGCTTGGAATATTTTTCTATCCAAGGAATATGATTTTAAAGTATTTAATAGGTCTGCTGACTGTTTAGTATCCTCGCTAAGGTCTACATTGAAATCTCCAGCAATAACAATATTTATTTCTAAATCAAAATTCGTGAGAATGTAATCCAGGGCTTCACTAAGTATTACTAGATATGCTTCTAAGTTTGCACTTGGCGATCTGTATGACGAGATTATAATCAGGTTAAGTGGCTGTATATGAATTGCAGCTAATTCGCAGATTTTTTCCACAGACATCTCGTTTATGGTAGTAATTTTACTACAGCTTATGCTATTGTGTGCAAAGATGCATACTCCACCGTGTATGTATTGGGTTCTATTTAAAGTGCTAATATTTGTAAAATCCTTTATATTGTATGTAGTGTAGTTTGAGTTATTTAGCCAATGTTCACTGACACAGGCAATATCTATCTTTTCACTATGGAGTATGGTCTCAAACGCTGTTATTTTATTGGTTAGGCATTGCATATTTAAGTGCAATACCTTCATTGATTTCATGTTTGCATGAGATGCAGTATTGCGATTATGAACCATTTTCGGAGTTTGGCTGCAGTTCATTACGTTGCTTGGGTTTCTCACGAAAAAAATTGAAGCGTCTGACCGTAATTCCTGATGGCCATATTTCTGGCATTATTATTCTTTCAAGTAGATCGTAATCAGCTCCGATTTTGAAAGATGCGGTGCTGTAGCTTGGATTTGATTCTTTTTTTTCTACGCTAAATTTGCGATTGGGAAACCGTTTTTCTAAGAACTCTGATATTTGTTCGGGGGTGGCGTCACGTTTCGCGCGTCCTATGTGTAGCCAAGCTTTTTGTGTAGCTGCGCTAAAATTGTCTGCTCCCCATGAAGCTGTACCTCTTATGCTTTGTTTAGCATTTTTTGTTAACTTAGCAGGTGTCTTGATTGATTGCAAGTTTTTTTCACGGCGCGGTTTGCGTACTACTTCAGTCCATTTTTCTGCAGGGCCAATGGAAGATTTCTCTTCGCCCGCGGATTCCAGCGGGTATGCTGAACAGCTGCGATTTCGCGCGCTTTTATTTTGAGTGTCGCAATGTAAGTTGCCTGTAGGTTCGGAGTTCATCTTTCGCGATGAAGACGTTGCTGCAGAATTTATGTTAGGAGCATTTGAACTATTTGCACTATTTGACCTATCAAGCGCATTGCCAACCGCATCTGTCAGTTTTCCGTGTTTGTTTACTTCGCTTTTTTGATTATTTATAACCTCTGATCGAAGTTGAGAGTTGTCGAGCTCCAGGCGTGTTACCTTTTAGACAAGTAGGTAATTCGTGAGTTTTAATTGTTTGACTAAATCTTTTAGGTGATAGTATGCCTCCTTTGCAAAATCAGTCTCAGCAATGGCGTCATTTTCAGGATCTCCTGTCAGACCAACCCCGCAGCACGATTTTGCTCGCTTAACGCAACTAGGATGGTACAGCGTCGCACAAATACTACACTGAACTCCCGATTTAGCAGTGTTTCCACATGCACACAGTTTCTTGGTTACATCTACGGTTTTAACACCACTTTTCGCACTATTTGTCTCACCATCACATGCCTCGCTAGGCATGGTGAACTCAATTAATGGTATAGAGCAGATATTGTTGTAAAACTTGTATACGAGTGGACAAGTTTTATATTTATTTTCGAAAAATTGAACATATTTGTGTAAAATATTCCACAATTTATTACTTTTTGTTTTTTTAATTTATTTATTTATATAATAATCACAAAGGCCATGCTTATAACATTTGATGCATGATTGCAATCGGACATGGATTTTTTGAATTAAAAAGATTTTTAGAAATTTGATTGTAAAAGATTTGATTGTGGTTGCAAAATTCGAGCAAAAAAAATTGTTAAAAAGAACATGTAAGCAAAATACAAAATATAATGTGTTGAAATGCCAAATATTTGTGAAATTGGTTGTACACTATGGCGGATTTCTGTAAAATTTTATTATAGGAGATACAATTTTGCAAAATTTTAATTAAAGAGGTTATGATTTTGTAAAATATTTTCTAACCAAACAGATTTTTACAAAATTTATTGAAGGACTTATTTTTGTAAACTTAGTTTACAAATAATAAACTAATAAATGAATAACCAACTTAATAGTTGTAAATTAGGGAATACCTTTTTAAAGGGGACACATTTTGTTTTATAAAATTTATTTGAAGAAGCAAACTTTTGTAAAATGTGGTTGGTTAAAATACCAGATTTTAGAAAAATTGCCTTTTAATTAGACTTCTGAGAAGTTTCATTAAAGGAGGATTTTCACAAAATAATTTAGTAAAATATTTTTTAACCGAACAGATTTTTACAAAATTTATTAAAGTACTTTCATTTCTAAAATTCGTTTAGACAAGCCAGGTTTTTGTAGAATGTGGTTGAAATGGCACATTTTTGCATAATAGTTGTAAATTAGGGTATACATAATTTAGGGGGACACATTTTTTTTTATAAAATTTGTTTGGAGAAATTTTTTTTTTGTATAATGTGGTTGCTTAAAATAGTACATTTTTGAAAAATTGCTTGTAAATTAGACTTCTGTGAAATTTTATTATTAGTCTACAGATTTTTACAAAATTTATTGGAAATGAGCAGATATTGTTATAAAACTTGTATAGAAATGGACAGTTTTTTCATAAATTCTCACTAAAGGGAACATATTTATGTACAACTCAATAGATTTTTACAAATTTGATTGTACTAGAGCAGACAAAAATTGTGTATCAGGGGACAGCTTTTGTAATTATTTTATAGAAACAGATAGATAAAACATTTATCTAAAATTTAGTTCAAATCAACTGATACTTACAAAATTGATTCTAAAACAGCAGATATTTTTGTAAAACTTATATACGAGGGGAGATTTTTGTAAAATTTTGGCTAAAATGAACATTTTTTTATAAAAGTTTGTATAACTCAACACATTTTTCCTTATTTTATTGTACTAGAGCAGATATAATTATTAAGTATGTATACAAGGGGACATATATTTTTATTATTGAGAACATACATATGCATTATAGAATAGCTTTATTCTATTATATTCTATTCAATTCATATAAAATATGGTTTAAATCCATTGATTGTGACACAATAATGATCACTATATGATTTTTTTATTATTACCCTTACTAACATTTCTTAAAATATTAACCGTTCCTTGTGGCTCACCCTGTATTGAATAATAATCCGTACTGCTCCCCCACCTGCTAAGTAATTTGTTACAGTCATATGTTAACAGATAATTCTGACCTAAATACTTAATATTTATCCCGGATAAAATCAAGCTTTATGTTTTCAGAGTCTTACCTGAGATAATTAAATTGTTTCAATTTTTTTTAAATGTACAGCAATGTACAGAATCAAATACGAATTCTCGTGAAATCTGGAATGCTAATAGTTTAATAATAGATTTACACAAAATAACAACTTCAAATTACATAGTACGTTCGCCGTTCGCCAGCAATGAATATTTAATACCTACAAGATTCCGCCAGCTGCTGTATGTAATTCCAACTATTCAAAGCTTCTCGAATTACATTTGAGCCTCAAAGCTTAATAAATTCATTCATTTTACGCCCGCAACTGATTTCTCGTTCACGTCGATTTCGCGAAATGCTCGGATGATGTGGCGTTTGCTATATACGAGTTCCACTGGATGTAATTTTAAATTGTTTGGCATGCTAATGCCAAGGCTCGCGTGACTTCAGTGTTTACATTTAATTTTCAGATTTTTAGTAACAGGAAGAGATTTTGTAAACGAGGGCGCCATATTTCTGGATTGCGCTTATTATTCTTAATACTTGTTGCATAACGGCAGAGGAAGAACACAATATAAAATTAAATCGGCTGATTATTTACGTTTGCCGTAATGGGCATTTAAATTTATGGGCAGTGCAATGCTTATTTAACTAAGTATAGATAGCGAAGCAATTAACTTCGTAAATAGTTTAAGAATAATCTAGGATTTGCAGGTTGGTGCTTTTGCATCAGCAAAACAGCTGGCAACTGTGAAATATAATGAATGGAACATGATACATTTAATACGAAAATGTCGAAAATGTAATATGTAGTAAAAAAGAATAATAATAATAATAATAAAATGTTGCTATTATTTCTTGAAAATTCATAATCAAATTGTATGAAATAAAGTAAAGCTGTTCGAATGTTCAATATCATTCAGTATAATAGTAAATATACCGGATGTTGAGAAAATATACACCAGGAAATCTCTGAAGGAAGACGGTTTCCTAAAAAATATTTCAGACAAAAGTTTAATGATGAAAATGTAATGAAGTTAGAAATATCCATGAATGTAGAATGCAGGCCAGGTAAAATGCTCTTAATAACTTGTTTAAAAGCCCTTCAAATCGAAGTCCCGAAAACCTCGTAGGAAGAACTCATATTTTTCTTATCCACATGGTAGAAGAATTGCAAAAAGAGCAGCAACAAGTTGAAAATGGAATTGAATGCTTACTCCGTGGTCAACCGAAAATTACAAAAAACCGAGCGGATATTGAAAGAGAACAAAGAATTCGAACCGTAATGGAACTTCGTTAAAAAGTAAATGAAATTGATTACCTTCGAGACATTGCTCATAATTTAGCAATATAAAGTTAAATTAAATTATTTTGGTAACTAATAAACCAGAATGTAAAAGTCCTACCTTGATTATTTTCCCTTATTATTATTATTATTATTATTATATTATATATTATATTATATTCAGTCGTCGGGATTATAATTGTCGGGATTTTGATTGTCAGGATATCAACCCAAACCTGGAAAAAACATAACAGTACAAAAGTGTTACATGTTATATTTTTATCTAGTTTCGTGTAGTTTATGCAAATTTTCTCGTTTAGGTTGTAGAATTTGAATTTGTTTTAATATTTGTATGAATGTTGGTATGTTTGTATGTTTGTATGATAGCTTGGATTAAGGTTTCGAATAGTTGCATTTTTTTCTTCATTTTTCGAAAATGTCGAAACTGGATGATAGTTTTCATGATTTAGGTTATAGTAAGAAACTCTTTTCTAAATTCTGCCACAATGTTGAAACTGTAATAAATATTTTGTAATGATATTTTTATCAAGGGTGAAATTAATAGATACAATGTTTTGAAACAATATGAAGATATCTAAACTGAGTGATATTAGTAGATACAATTTTTTGAAACTATTTAAAGATATCTATACTAGAGTTAGTGAGTTATCATAACTAACTATCAGTCATCAGTTCAGTATATCGGTTTTGATTAATGGTTAATGATTTTCAGTTTTCATAAATTTCAATGCAATAGAAAGTAATTCGCGGATTTGATGATGGAATTGGAATTGGAATTGGATGACATGTAATTGAAATTTCTCCAAAGCGTTTGGTAATTATTATAAAAAAGTTATATTATATATAACTTTGCCTAAAAACTGTGTATGCCTAAAATTGTAGAATTTTAGGCATACACAGACTTAAACATTAAAATTATGACACTACATTTCAAAATTTTGTACAAAATAATAGACATTTATAATAGACTTAATAAACAGAAATATTGATTTAATAAATAAGACGAATGCACTTCTTTAACTTTGTGAAATATTTATTTGCGATCGGTTTAGGTCTACTAGAAGACCATCTTCAGGCAAAACTAACATTTAAACTGAGAAATATACACAAAAGGCATATACAGACATATATACAACAGGCATAAAAACAGAGAAATATTGATGTAATGACGCATTTATTATCAGCAATAAAACTAATTAATTTTTAATATTCGCAAAATTAAGGACTATAATAAATAAATAAAGGACTATTAATATTGTACATAATTATCTTTATTAATATTGCTATAATTTACGATAACAACGATGTAATATAATGACGGAATCATTTAGAAGAATTCAAATAAATAAATAAATAATCATTGATCACTGACAGAATAAAAATAGCACAATTAATTGATATTTTGGCAAGTCATAGAAATTTCGATGATTACGCTTGAATACTTTATAGAGATGATTGAATTTTTAGTATCTTTAGTATTAGTATCTACACTACTCAAAACAATTATCGCATAATCCAAAAAAACATGACTTTTTAATTTATTTTTTATATTTTTCAATTTATTATGTTAGTGGTTCAAAAAATAACAAAATTTAAGATAATGTTGATAAAATTTAAAGAAAATTAGGAACAGATATTTGAAGTTAACAAAAAATACTCAAAATATCATAAAACAAATTTTTCTAAATTAGTGGTATCTGTTTAGTATTTTAGTTTTAATACTCGGTGTTCCCTCCTCTGGCTCTTATTACTGCCCTACAACGCCTTTCCATGCTGAGAATAAAATTTTCCACTAGCTGCTGAGGAATTTTATTCCATTCTTCCACAAGTGCTTCAGATAACTCGTTTAGAGTTTGTGGTACATTTAGCCTACTTTTTAGTCGTCTGCCAAGATTGTCCCACATGTGCTCTATAGGATTTAAGTCGGGTGATCTTGCTGGCCAGTTTATTGCTTCGATATTAACCCTCTGGAGATACTGTTGCACTATTTGTGCGGTGTGTGGGCGGGCATTGTCACGCATTAACAGAAAATCATGGCCAATGAATGGATCAAAAGGCATGACATATTGTTCTAAAACATCTCGGATATACCTGTCTGCATTTAAAGTTCCGTTATGAAACACATGTAACTCTGTACGTGCTTGTGAGTTGATTGCTCCCCAAACCATGATTCCGCCCCCACCAAAGGCATCCAATTTGTCGCATATTGCATTGGGAAAATCGAGTCCCTGCAGTTCTCCACACTCTGTGACGTCGATCGTTGGATGAAAGAGTGAATCTCGACTCATCCGAGAACAAAATATTCGCCCATTGCTGGTGAGTCCAAACCACATGTTCTCTTGCAAAAGCAGGTCGCCGTACTCGATGTTCCCTGGTTAAACGAGGGCCAGTTGCTGGACATCTAGCATTTAAATGGATTTCATGTAGTCGGTTTCTAACTGTTTGATTTGAAATTCTTGTATTGTGCACTCGGTGTAATGAGTCTGGTAAGAATCTAGCGGTAACTGTTCTATTTCTGCGAGCAGAAAGTGTTATGAAACGGTCTTCTATTGGATTTGTGGCCCTTAGTCGCCCTTGTCCTCGGCGTCTGGAATATCCATGAGTTTCTCGGAAACGTTGGTACACCCTACTAATGGAGGATTGGGCCACATTTAAAATTTGAGCCACTCTCACTTGTGTCAGCCCTTCCCAGAGAAGAAGAACTGCAGATTGAGCTTCACCATCTGTTAAATGTCTTGTATTGCGTCTATTATTGTTTTCCATTATTTAAACGTAGTTTTAGAACACAGAACCGACGAAATTTCGAATTTAAAGTAGAACCGCACAGTTTGTTATTTGGACATTTAAAAGAAATTATTTTTCTAAACACTATAAAATTAAAGATTTTGATTATTAGTGCAACAATATTCTTAGACAGATAAATGCACAAACTTTGTTTTGTTTTTCTTTCAATCTAAGCTTACTTAAATCCATTTCCATCAATATGCGTTAATTGTTTTGAGTAGTGTAGTATAGTATCTTGAAGTTTTAGTATTCATCGACTTAATTATTCAATTTTTTTTAGATTCGGGTAAAGATAATTGAAATATTGATAAAAAACAATTGAAAATTTGACAGATAAATTGATTATTTGGGAATCAAATCTAATAAAATTTAAGTTCACTTTTCCAGATTTACAAACTGAATCATTGAGCATTGAAATATTGACCGAAAAATTTTGGTACGAATAATTGAAATTTTGATAGAATTTATTGAATTAGAGGTATACAGGGTGTCCAAGATAAGGATCAACAGCATGGGGATATTTCCAATAACTTCAGAAAAACAAAAACGATATAGCAAAATTTCGGATTTTGTCGAATATTTCCGGAAGTAAGCGGAATTTTCTAGTTTTTTCAACAGAATATTACTGACCTCTATATTGTGCAACTTTTTTTTGTAATTTTACGATTTCGGAGATCCGCATGCTGATGATCCTTATCTTGGACATCCTGTATATAGACTTGATCATTACATGTTTTGCATCATACTTAAAATATCGAGAAATATAATTCACAGATGAAATCAATGAAATATTATCTGAAATAATACATTTTTCTGGCAGGTTGTTGAAATTTTGATAAATATGCTTTAATATTTTACGGAGAAAACTAAATTTTTAGTCCATTAATTAATTCAAAGATTAAGGAAGTACATTTATTTGACCAATCAATTTTTAGTATTCGTCGACTTACATATTGAAATTTTGATATTATATTTACAATTTTGATTTATTAACATTCGAGTAAATATAAGTGTCAAAAAATTGATATTTTGACAGAAAAATTGTAGTTTTGATATGTACGAGTATCACTAATAAAATTTACGTTTACTTTTCCGTATTTACAAACTGAATTATTGCGAATTAAAATATTAACTGAAAATAAGAAGAAAAAATAAGTGAAATTTCGGTAAATAAAATTGAAATATAAAAAAAAATTAACAAATTTTTAAAATATTGTCTGTAAATGATAAATTTTCAGACAATATAAGAAATCTTACAAGTTTTTAACACACACAGACTAAATCATTGAATTAATGTCTGAAATGATATACTTTCTATGGCAAGTCATTGAAATTTTGATAATTATGTTTGAATATTTACGGAGATAACTGAATTTAAGTATTCATCGACGTAATTATTGAAATTTTGAAATCATAATAACAATTTTGATAGAAATAATTCAGATTCGGGTAAAGATAATTGAGATATTGGTAAAAACAATTGAAATGTTGACAGAAAATTGAAGTTTCGATATATCAATGCATATCGAAACGCATTTTCGTACTAAATTTTCAATGCATTTGATTGAAAATTAAGTGACATTTCAATAAAATTGATATATTCAAGGAATATAACAAGTTTTTAATACATACCGACTAAATCATTGAATTAATGTCTGAATATGATAAACCTTTTTGCCAAGTCATTGAAATTTTCATAAATGTGCTTGAATATTTTCAGAGATGACTGAGTTTAAGATCTCATCGACTTAATTATCGAACATTTGAAATCATATTTACAATTTTGACAGAAGTAATTATATAATTGGGCAAAGATAATACAAATATTGATAAAAACAATTGAAATATTGACAGAAAATTGAAGTTTTGATATGTATTGATATGCATTGAAAATTAAGTGATATTTCAATAAAATTGAAATATTGAAGAAATCTTACAAATTGGTAACACTCGCAGATTAAATTATTAAAATATTGTCTGAAAATCATAGATTTTCCCCTTTTCAATATAATTGAATATCGAGTTAATCATTGAATTTTTTACATCATACTTAAAATATTGAAAAAATGAAGTTAAATTTCGGTAAATAAAATTGAAATATTAAAAAACATCTTAACTTAATTATTGAAATATTGTTCTAAAATGATAAATTTTCAATTTGGCAAATAATCCAAAATTCGGTAGAAGAACCATTGAAATTTTGATAGAAATATAATAAATGTTGGTAACTTCTTATTAAATGACATTTTAACAGCTTACTTCAAAATTGACAGAATTGAATTTCATTGGTAAATACAATAAAAATATCGATAAAAATTGTTCATTTACAATCATGGAAATATTGACTTAAAAAAATGAAAACTTTGACTTAAATAATCGAAATTTTGGTAGAAGTGAATATTTAACAAAAATAATTGAAATTTTGACTTTTGTTTTACATACTTGAAAATTTTAGAAACATTATATTAGTATTCGAATTGTGAATCAGGAAAGCAACTAAAACAATATATATATATACAAAACGTTACAGTTAAAACATTACTTTTGAGTTTTTAATCAAGTATTTTTAATTTTTCCAGTTGATATTTATTTTAAGGTTCCATAAAATTTAATACAAAAACATGTTATTTACAAGTAGTAATTTATTTTCTAGAAGTACTAGTTAAAAAATACTTATACAAAACGTTACAGTTAAAACATCCCTTTTGACTTTTTAACCAAGTTTTTTTAATTTTTCTAGTTGATATTCATTTTAAGTTTCCATAAATTTAAATACAAGCGTTAGTCATTTACTACTACTAGTTAAAACATATTTATACATAACGTTACAGTTAAAACATCACTTTTGACTTTTTAATAATGTTTTTTAAATTTTTCCCGTTGATATTCATTTTAAGTTTCCAAAAAATTGAATACAAAAGCATGTTATTTACAATTTTTAGTGTGTAGTACTCATGGAAAATAAAATATATGATTTATTTTCCATGGCTTCTACACTATTTTACTATTTTCATTTTTAACAATTCTCCATGAAAAACTTCCACAATGACAAAACCAATTACCATAAATATGCACATTTTAATTCTTAATGTATATTTTATCTTCATTTGCACTTTTCGTGATTTTCATTAAAATAATAATTATAATATAGTATAATAATAAATAATTAAAATAATATATACTTTGAATGTTAATTGAGTGGGAACTTGTAATAATTTCTAATTACAAAAATCTGAGGAACTTTGATAGGAACTCAAGTATTTGGCATTGTTTTTGCCCCATTACAGTGAATATTTATAAAAGCAATTATCAAGCTTTCCAATTTCCGTTTTGTAATTATGTACTCTACGAATCCATTATATCCATTATACAGTTTGCACATATTTTGGCACAAGATAATAATCGCCCTTGAAGCAAGTCAAAGGGATAATAACGGCGCATCCGTCTCCTGGTTGGAAATTAGGTAATTGCGTTCTGATTACTAACTGTGGTGGAAATTCAACAAATGAAAGTTTAATAACAATTTCAGATTAATCAAAACTTTGATGGTTCATAATGTTGAACCAAAAGCGTTTTGATGTGAGTTTGTCACAATTAGCATGATTCATAATTTTTAATATCTAATCATATGCAGTGTGTCCGCAATAAAACAGAATAAGTAGAATAAAGATTGAAGCGTTTTCACACTTGCTATAAATAATAAATTTAAATTACAAATCATGTACAGTGTATTCGCTATAAGTAGAATAAAGAGAAAAAATATGGAGACAGCTTATAATGCCTAACCTCAAGAAGTACATGCATCTAAAGTAAAATTTATAAAAATATAGTTAATACTTTACAGCATACTGATAATTGTGATTTTCTGTTTTTCTTCATAACTTGTTTGTTTATGAAGATTGGTTTTTGACAACATTATTACGTTTTTTTTACCGTAGTTTTGAAATTATGAATTGGTTTTATTCTAATTTATGTACGTTTGGCGATATTGTCAGCAATATTGTTTTTTAGTGCAAGTTGTAGGCGGCAATGAACACATATTGTTTGTGGTTCATTTGATAGATTTGGTTTGATTGTTGTTTTGATAGATTGATGATTTTGGTTTATGGTTTGATAGCTTTATTCTTACATGTAACATGTAATTGTACATGTAATATACATTCACGGCTTCTTTGCAACAGAGTTGGCTGTGTTTCCTTTTTGTCACGTAGGACAAACTGATTCAGTGATGCAACAGAAGTTAATTATTTTTTTGTGTCAATGGCTATCAGACATTTGCTTCCTACCACACTGTCAGATTTATATATTTTTTCATTACTAGCTTTCATCTCTAATAATTTAAACTTTACATCTGGCTACAATGTTATTTAAAAAATATAACCTCAAATTGAAAACAACTTAACCTAAAAAAATTGACAAGTTAAATTGGGGAATTCAGTTATTTCCGAAACACTACCAACAAAGTTAATAGATATTCATAGACTACCCTGACGCAAAAACATCGTGAATGGACATATGATATAAATAATATACAAACTCGTTAAATTAAAAAAGAAATGTTTTGTGAACAGACATTCAATGTATAATAACGTTATTATATAAAGAATACATTAATACAAAATGAAATCCTTCGTTTGAATAGAAACTAATTTATTATCATGCCGACAGCGAAACAAATTGTACAATAAAATAAATTGTGGCTAGATATTAATTCGCATCAGCGCCGAGTTGTAATTTAATTCCCACCTGAAAAGAGTAAGCGATTAAAGCTCCATGTATACATAAACCATTATTCAGCATAACGGAAGGCTCCGTGAAATTTTAATTAAACAATTTTCAGCTAATATAAATTAAGCAACAAAAAATAATTAATCAATGCTGAAACAATAAACGTGGCGACTAGGAAAAATTAATGGCTTGCGTGTATGGCGTGCGAATCATTTAATTAAACGAAAATTCCGTCAATCCTAAGATAAATGAGAGGACGTGAACGTTATACAAATACATCGGCTTAAGAAGTCTGCAAACATTTGCATAATCAGACGGATGCGAGCGAATTTCAGTAATCAAATTCTTATTGGGATGACATTGAGGGGCATTTAGGCTTGTCCACTTCGTCCAATTAGAGAATGTGAGCACACGATTAGAGCTAATATTTACTTGTAATATTCGAGATAGCAGGTAGCGATGAAAACATCGTGCGCAATAGAAAATTTTGTTAGTCTTCAGAATTAATTTAAATTCTCGGCAAACAGTTCAAGTACTTTCAAATTAAATTAGCCGGAAAGAAGTTTCGTTTAAGAAGATTATTAGTTAAGACAATTTTATTCCCGCGTAATACTGAATCTCGTGCTTACGGAATTATGGTTAAAATATGAGCACAAGTTGCAGTTTACTGTATATTTTGCAAACGCGTAAGTGGCTGATAACACAAAATATATAAACATTTACATGTCTGCGCTATTTTTAACGAACTGAAATAATTAGTATTGGCATATTATGCGCATATTTATATACAAACTTATTCTAAAAGTCCGACGTGACGAAATATTGAAATTTTTAATCAATTGTGGAAAACACTCGAAAACATTATCTTATCATTAAATACAGAAAAATTTAGTGTAATACAAATTGATGGAAACTTCTGAATTTGTTTACATACATTATCAAAATGTAGAATATTTGTTATATAATGGAATTTGTGTCACGCGCAAATATGTTGCAACCATAATTAGTAAAATGGCACACGAAATTTAATTATATCAATATTTATACTACAGCATTATGGTATTATTTTACATATTCATGTAGAGCACGTGCGGGACATAGTCGCAAAGTGCCTAGGTAACATAATAAAACTGCATCGACTCAGAAATGCATCCTGCATTTTAATTTTTGCATAAATGGAGATGGCGAGCTGAAATTCGTCTTAATATTGTTAAATTGGAGTTAGTTTAAGGCGACGAGGAGCTCTGGGAATTCGCTGGAGAACGAGGTTTTACCAGTTATTTTACTTTTGTCAGCCCTTTAACTACTATACCTGTTAAATTCAACTACATAATAACTTATCTCTTTAAATTTCTCCGGTAATTTGTTTCTGTGATAATTTTTTATCACTTTTTCTAATATTGTTATTTAGTAACTTTTCCCATTGAATTTCAATATTATTCACAATCTAAAAATTACTATATAATGAATACTATCACTACTACAATTTTGATGAAATTTTGATTGTGGTGAAGTCTTTGTCAATAATCATTCAGGTCAATCAATTTCAGAAAATATTCTATTTCTTCTATTATTCTCTTAAGTTTTATTTTATAATGTAAAAGCATCTTTATTTGTTTGCTAATTATTACTTTGATAATGGGAAGCATGTAATTCCCGAGACACCAGTGAAATGTTTAATAAAAATGGAATATTAATGGAATAATAAGTGTAATAATTTAATGAAAAATAAGCAGTTTCTACTTCAGTTTCTGAAATTTGGAATTTGTCGTTTTAGTTTTCAATAGTATTTTGATTTATTTTACAAATGCTTTTTAATTTTGGATTCAACTTTGCTTATGTTTTAAATTTAGCATTCTTTAATTTAATAACCAATGCATTTTTATGTGACAAATTTTACATTTTATAGAAATAATTTTATACCGTTAAAACTGTTTACCTTAAGAAATACATTTTCGTCATAGAAATATATAAATGATCACTGTAGGAACCATCGAATTCGTATTTTAGGAACAAATAAATTATTGCAATAAAAAAAACTTTGCACCGTAAAGAACCTATAAATTTTCAACATAAACAATTTGTTCGCTTAGTATATTCTTATCCATATGTTTTGTTCTGTTATTCAATTTCGTTTGAATTTGATAACGATAATTTATAATCATTGCCTCTTAATATTAATAATCATGGAGATTTGCAAAATTTTATAATGATAACTCTCATTAATATTGGTAATCTTTAAATTTCCGTTTCGCTTTAAAGTATAAATCAACTTCCATAGTAATTTCGAAATGTAGAATTTAAAGTCATGATAATTTTCAAACTTAAATTTGAGGGAAACGATGATTTTGGATTTTTTAAATTAAAGCTACGATGATTGATTGCAGTACTTAATATTGAGAATCCTGACAATTTTCAAAAATTATATAAAATTATAAAATTATAAACCTTATAACGATAATTAATAAAAATATGATTTAATTTGATTTCACCACGAGATGGCTTTTACAGGCTTCTCTCAATCTATAATGATTAAATTGTCGTTTCGTTTTAATTTTCATTTTAATTATCATGGTAATTTAGAAATGTAATTTAGACGTTTTTGAATCATAAATTTGACGATATCGATAATTTTTTTTATCTTTCAATTGACAGTCACGTCGATTTCGTTACCTAATATTGATAATCATGACGATGTCTAAAGTTAATAATTATAACCATTTAAATTGTGGTTTCTTTTAAATATTAGTACTAACTTTCATGTTAATTTTTAAATGTAGAACACAAAGTCCATGATTGATGAAGACGATAATTTTCAATTAAATCAAATTTGATAAAGATGACATTCAATCTTTCGATTGGTAGTCTGATTTCATTATTTAATATTGATAATCATAAGGTATGTAATATAATGCATAAGTATGTAATGTTTATAACGATAATCGTTATTAATATTGATAATATTTAAATTGTCGTTTGTTTTTAATTTTTCTACAAAGTGTTAAAGTAATTTTATAATGAAAATTCAACGTGACGATGATTTTAAATAATACTTTGATGATAAATATAATTAGATGATAAATATGATTTTATGCCATTTGATTTATAGCCACAATGATTTCATTACCTAATATTGATAATCTCGAGGATTTGCAAAGTTTATAATGATAACAATCATTCATATTTGAAATATTTAAATTGTCGTTTCGTTTCAATATTTAGATTAACTCTCACGGTAATTTTGAACTATTAAACTCATAGTTACTATGATTTTCCATAATAAAATTATCGATAAAGATGATTTTCAATCTCTTGACATAGTCACGATGATTTCAATACTTAATATTGATAATCACGAGGATATGTTTATAATGATAACTATTATTAATATTTGTAAACTTTAAATTGTCGTTTCCTTTAAATATTTAAAATAACTCTCAAGCAAATTACGAAATATCAAAGTCAAAATCACGAAGATTATACTTCGTAAAATTGATGATAAAGTTGATTTTCAGGCTTTCGATTGATAGTTACGGTGATTATATTACTTGATATTGATACTTATGACGATTCTCAAAATTTTTAATGGTAATCATTATTAATATTGGTAATCTATAAATTGTCGCTTCATTTTCATCTTCGTACTAATTGTTATAGTCATTTTAAAATGTAAAACTCAAAGTCATGATAATTATCAATCATAAAATTAACGTTAAAGATGATTTTTAATCTTTCGATTGATAGTCCCGATTATTTTATTACCAAATATTGACAATCACGAGGATTTGTAGAGTTATACAGGGTGTATCTAAATTACGTGGACAAGGCTTAACCACAGATTACTGGGATAAAAAAATACGATTTAACAAAACTAGCCAGTATTCAGCTTTGAAGTTAATTTTAAAAAAACAAAATGTGCTTATAACAAGAGAACGTTTACATTGTTTTGGATATGTTGATATGACACTCTATACGGTATAACTCATATTTTGACATAATATTGTTATTATCAGTAGACCGGTTGTGTACAAAACAAGGTGGCCTATCATTAATATATTCATATTTTTTAATGACAAAGCAAATAACTTTTAAAAAAACAAATCGAACGCAGGCATTCATTATTAAGTTTTTTTGTATCTTTCTTGTTTTTGATATCTGTTACAGTTTCGGCATAAAAAATAATAAATGAGGGACTGCCCTACACTCGTTTGGAAACAAATGTAATCTAGTTACCGGGTTGATGATGTTATTCACAATAATGAATATAAAGTACACTTACGCCGATAAAACAGATATGTTGCTAGTTTTAGAAATTTAAGAGCCCTAATAACGAGGAAGAAATTTTGGAAATTATAGCAATTGCTTCATCCATACGATATCCAAATAGTGCAAGAGCTTTTACCTGCTGATTATGATCTATGTTTTGCGTTTTGGCGATTTATTCAGGAAGCAAGAGCTGAACATATACTGTTTAACCAGAAAATTCAGTTTACTGTTCAAATATAAAGATACAAAAAACATAATAATGAATTTGCTGTTGTCATTAAAAAATATGAAAGTGTTACTGTTGGGCCTCCCTTGTTTTATACAAAACCGGTCTACTGACAATAACAATATTATGTCAAAATATGAGTTAAACCCGTATAAAGTGTCATACCAAACAACATCCAAATCAATGTAAACGTTCTCTTTTTATAAGCAAATTGTGTTTTTCTTAAATTCACTTTGTAGCTGAATACTGGCTAAACCAAACGCTTTTGTATCTAGATAATCTGTGGTTAAGCCATGTTGACATAATTTAGAGACAGATTTATAGAGATAGATTTAGTGATTTAGTATTGATAACCATTACTAATAATTGAGATCCGTAAATTGTCGTTTCGTATTTATATTTAGATCAACTCGCACGGTAATTTAGAAATACTCGTAGTCATGATGAGTTTATATCATAAAGTTGATGATACAGATAATTTTTAACCTTTCGATTGATAGTTACGATGGTTGCAATATTTATTATTGATAATTATTTGATGATTTTCAAAACTTATGATAATTATATTATTATTGGCAAGCTCTAAATTGTCGCTTCTTTTGTTATCTTTGTATAAACTGTAATAGTAATTTTGAAATGAAATCTTTTGAAAGTCACAATGATTTTCAATCATAAATTTTGTAAATTTATGCTTTAATTAGTTTATTGCTAGTTTATATTTATAAATAAATAAAATTGACGATAGAGTTGATTTTCAATCTTTTGATTGATAGTCACGTTGATTTCATTACCTAATAGTGATAATAAGGTGGATTTGTAAATTTTAACTATCACGTGATAATACATCAAACCTACTACAAAAATGATAACCATAATTAATTTTTGAAATCTTTAAATTGTCGTTTTGCTTAATCTGTACATTAATTTTTATGGTAATTTAGAAATAATAATCTAGTAATAAATAATAAAACAGTCATGAGTTACCATCCACATTAACAATTCAACATTTTTAATATTGGTAATCTTTAAAATAACCACTAATACTATCACTACAATGAAATTTAAATAAATTCTGCGGGTCTTGCTACATTTTGAGTTATATAAAAATGCATTACCTCATCACATCCTCGTCATCAAATTCAGTAAATTTTCAAGGCATTTATTAAATTCACAGTTTGTTATGGGCATACGGTACTAGTGGCATATTTTTATGAACTTTTAGTAATTAGTCACGTTATTTTCAATTCAAGTGAATTGGCTAGAAAATATTTTATAATAAAATATAATTATCGTGAAAATAATTCACGATTTTACAAGTCACTGGAGTTTTTAAAATTCCAATCTGTGTCTCGCTATATTTTAACAAATGCCTTTATTATATTGGCGTGTGTTTATTTCCTCTCTTAAATATATTTTCAATGTATTAAATATTGTAAATATGGTTATTATAAGAGCTTGTGAAAATAACGTGAAACACTAGTAGTTTTTTTTTTAATATCACATAATTTTAAATACTGCACAATATTTACGTATATAAATTTTGTTTCTTGTTTATAAGTTTCTTGTACAGAAAAACGAAATTTCAGTAATGGAAAAGATAGTTCAATTAGTCCAACATATAAGAAGCATTCATAAGAAAACAGGGTTACTGACCTGTTCTGAAAATTTAGTTTTTATTTGTTTTTGTTATTTTGGAATGTATGGAAACTTATTTCACTTTTTATAAATGAAATCAATTTGTTTTTAATGATTTGAAATTCTTGAAAAAAAAATTGTTTTTGTAAAACTAGAAAGGACAAATAAACAAAATTTATTGGATTCATGGATTTTGAACTGAATATGTAAAAAAAAAACAAATACACAATATTGGTTCCATTTAAAATTATAAATTATAAATTCGATGCATATTTAGCGGTGGGTTAATTTTCATACCCCATAAAGTGGTGAAGGTGAAATCGTGGAAATCATGAAATAAGTTATAAAAATTAAAAACAAATGATAGAATAGTCCCAAAATATAATGGAACATCTAAAAGTTTTCCTAAAATTCATAATGAAAATTTAATTTCGTGAAAAATGTCAAATATCAGATATCAAATATCAGATAATACAAAAACTTTAAAATACACTTATACAAAATAAAAAAATTAAATAAAAATCTCAACGGATTATATAAATTCTATTTAAATTGCAGAAAAATATATTTAAAAGTAACATTATTTCTGCTATGACATTATGCAAATATTTAGAAATATCAACAAATATAAAAATATCTATGTTGACACTTTGTTTTGAAATATTAATCTTTATTCTTGAAATAATTACTATTTATAAATATCTAAATGTTTTAATGTTGAAATATAAAAAAAAAAATAATACATATTTACCAGAATTTCAATTATTTGGCTTTTGACCATTGAATAATTACCGTCATTTTAAATTTAATTTCAATATTTACTATAAAATCAGTATTTCTGTCAAAATTTCATTGATAACTGTAAAATTTTCTATTATTTGCAAGAATATATAGTCATATTTAATAAAAAAATATACAGGGTCCGTCATTTCACCTCCCGTCTTCAATAGCGCAGTTACTAATTAAGTTAGGATTTTGATATTTTGCAGACTTCAGTTGCTTTCTAGGGTGTATTTTAGGAAAATATTTTTTATTATACAAGGTGTCCCAAAAAAGTGTGACGTCATCATGATATATATTTTTAGATTGCATGGTATATTTTTTGTCACTTAGTTGGGTGCCTTTTATAGATGCCTACATACCCATAATTTTTTATTGAAATCGAGATAGTGACATTAGCACAAAAAAATTAAACCGATTTCAATCAAATTTTATGGGTATGTAGGCATCTATAAAAGGCATCCAAATAAGTAACAAAAAATATACCATGCAATCTAAAAATATACATTATGATGACGTAACACTTTTTTGGGATACCTTGTATAATTAAAAATATTTTCCTGAAATACACCCTAGAAAGCAACTGAAGTGTGCAAAATATCAAAATCCTAACTCAATTAGTAACTGAGCTATTGAAGACGGGAGGTGAAATGACGGACCCTGTATATTAGTAGCAAAATATTAGTAATATTTACAAAAATTTCAATAATTACTGTCAAGTTCTGTCAAAATTTCAAGATGACTTATTTGTTCTAATGTTGTCCAACAAAATATAGTCACATATAACAAAATTTCATTTATGACTAGCAAAATTTTAGTTTTTCCAATTTTCCAACACATTTTAGTCATATTAAACAAAATTTTATTAATGTTTTCATAAATTTTAATTATTCTGTCAGATACTCAATAATTTCTTTCTAAATTCTATTAATTACCGCAAAATTTGAATTAATTTATGTCATAATTTCAATTAGAACAAGAACTTTTTTAATTACTTATGTTTACTCTACTATTCTGTCAAACATTCAATAATTACTCTAAAATTTCTACTCGTTTCTGTCAAAATATCTATGATAACTGTTAAATTTGTAATAAATTCCAACAAAATTGCCATTTTTGACTAAACTGAACATTGCTGGCCAGAGAATTCTACTAATTGTGCCCACTTTGGCTTTACTGTATTTTATCTTTACTTCGTTTCGTTTTTATTTCTATTCTATCTTCTCTGTGACCAGAAACTATCGAATTTCGAGCAAACTTTTTTTGGTTTGTGTCACACCGTAAAACAACTGAAAACTATCATCAATTAAAATTCGTTTAAGATGGCCGTGGAAGGAAATAGTTAACATTTTGACTTCCTATGTGGTCACATACATTATTTGTCCTATAACCTCTTATAACAGATTTGATGTAAATAACTTCTATCAATATTTATTAGTATGACTAGGGCCGGTTTTAACCAATTTCGAACTGTGTGCACCTATACTTACAGGTACAATACTTATATATTCTCACATTTTTTCTGTTTTCTCTGTACATGTATTTTATCACATTTATTATTTCCTCCTCTATTCTTCTTTCTGCTAGTTCGTTCCATATATCCCCTCTCTTTATCCTGTCGAATGCCTTTTCGACATCTACGAAGCATATGTGCATTTCTCTGATCTTCTTAATGAGTTTCTCGTTTAGTTGTCTGAGTATGAAAATTTGGTCTTGCGTACTGCTCCCTCTTATAAATTCGCACTGGCTGTCCTCTATTGTCGTTTCTAGTTTGTCCTATCCTAGTACTACTTTTCCTTAATTTCGTTACTTCTTAACTTCTTTAATCCTTTTCTAGTACTCTGGCCATTATCTTACTTGGTATACTGCTTAGTGTGATTCCTCTGTAATTTTCGCATATTCTTTTATCCTCTTTCTTTATTCCCCGTATTGGTAGAATTATCCCTTTATTCCAGTCTCTTGGTGTTTCCCCGCTGCTTATTATGTCATTTAATAGTTTCGTTATTTGTGTTATTCCTCCTTCTCCCATGTGTTTAATCATCTCCGGGGTTATATCGTCTGTTCCTGGTGATTGCCCGTTTTTTAGTTTTTTAATTGCTTCTTGTACATTTTTTTCTCTTGCCTTTCTTGCGACTTTTCCTCCCATTTTTGTGTTACGTTATATTCTTCATCCTGTTGGGTTAATTCTTTGAAATATTGTCTCCATCTTTTCATTATCTTGTCTTCATTCGTGATAATTGTTCTATTTTTATCGATTATGTTCATCATATTGTGTTCTTTTTCCGCTATCTTGACTTTTATTTTGACTTGATTCTCAAGTTTGTGCGATTGAACCAAGTAACTTTCATTTTAAACTTTTTTTCCGCATCTTTAGTAATTATGAATATATCGTATGAGTTTTTAGAAAATCGCGATTTTCAGTTTTTTTTAGAATAACTTCTAAACTGCTCGGACTTAAAAAAAAATCAACATAAACTGAACCAGCATATAAAACTGCATACTATTTCCCATTTAACTAGATCTCTAGCTTTAAGAATAAGAAAAATACCCATGCAATCCTCCTCTATTTAGGACACCCTGTATAGTATTTCGCATTATTTCATCGACTGCTTTAGTTTTTAAATCTCGAGAGTTAATTTGTGATTTATTAGCAATATAGTTATAAATTTTAGTTTACTGATCTTGTAAGCAAACTTTTTTTTAATAATTAATTTTTTATAGAACTTGAATAGCCCCATTTTGCTTGGAGTAGTGGCATTTGTTGATAGTTATTACTAAGCAATATTTTTAAAAGAGATTTGTGCACCCGTTAAGTGAAGTGGTATAAATTTTTAATTGAATTATGTAGGGTGTCCGAAAATTGTGTGAACAACTCGGACACCCTAAAAAGCCCTTTTCTGCGTCACCACGATTCGCGCTGCAATAACTCACGGCTCATTTCGCGGCCCTCATTCGCGTTTCAGGCATTACACATTTAGCACATTTCGCGAGAGCGTTAAAGAACGCCGAGCCGCCGGAATCCGCGCAACAGGTGGCGGCCATTAGGCGGTTCTCAATCCTCAAACTTTCCGCAACTATCATTTTATCAAGTCCCAGGACATGAAGTGCACCGCTAATCTGCTTACCGCTGTGCGTGCACATTACTCGCTGCTATCGGCCCTTTCCCTGTGCCCCATTCGTGTCTGCGTCGGCCGGAGCAGGTGCATCATTTAAATCGCGCGATTTAAATGGTGCGGCTGCTAATTTTTATGTACAAGTGTTAATTTTAGAATAACAAACCTTGTAAACTCAATTTGCATCCCATTTAGTTCCAGTGCCGTCGCCGCAGCGTGAGCTGTGCAAATGTTTAATTTCGGGCGGTTCGGAATGTGCTAAGTGATTTTAATTTTCCCGATATATTCCAGGATTAACCGATAGAGGACAATGGGGAGTAATAATAACACTATGGAGGATGCGGAGAATGATATCACGAAGCATCTGCTCGTGCAAATCATATTTTATTTACTGTACGCCGTCATATTTCTCCTGGGACTGTTTGGGAATATGCTGGTTTGTTACATTGTGTACTCGAACAAGACGATGCAGACGGTCACGAATTTATTCATAACGAATTTGGCGTTGTCGGACATCCTCCTGTGCATCCTCGCCGTACCGTTTACGCCGTTGTACACGTTCCTGAATAAGTGGATTTTCGGCAAAGTAATTTGCCACTTGGTGCCGTACGCGCAAGCCACAAGTGTGTACGTGTCTACGTTAACGCTGACGGCGATCGCAATCGATCGATTCTTCGTTATTCTCCACCCGTTGAGGCAGCGGATGAAGCTGGCGACTTGCTTTGTGATTCTGCTGGGAATATGGATATTCTCCATGCTGATAACTCTGCCGTACGGCATATGCATGCAGGTCAAATTGCACAAAGGGAAAGAGGTGTGCGAGGAAAACTGGAGCGTCGAGTTCCTCGAGCTCGCCTTCGGCTGTTTCACTTTGGTGATGCAGTTCGTCATCCCGTTCTGCATCATCGCGTACTGCTACCTCCGCATCTCCAGGAGGCTCAACCAGAGGGCCAAGTCCAAGCCGGGCTCGAAGACAGCCAGGCGCGAGGAGGCGGACAGGGAGAAGAAGAAGCGCACCAACAGGATGCTGATCGCGATGGTCACGATCTTCGGCATCTGCTGGTTCCCGCTGAACCTGATCAACGTGATCAACGACATCCACGAGCTGGGCCCCTACTTCCACCTGTTCTTCTTCCTGACCCACTGCATGGCCGTCTCCTCGACCTGCTACAACCCCTTCCTGTACGCCTGGCTGAACGAGAACTTCCGCAAGGAGTTCAAGCAGGTCCTGCCGTGCTCCTTCGGGAACAGCTCGAACAGGTACTGCAACGGGGACGAGCACACGCTGGATACGCTGTTGCACTCGACGGTATTCACGTCGCCCGCTAAGCAACTCGAGCCGAGAGAGCCTATCGCCGAAAGGATTCCTCAAACGCAGGAGTACGATTTGTAATTTACAACGCTTTCAAGGACTGAGATGTAGTGGTAAGAACAAACGAAATACGGAATCATGTGTGTTGCAGATTGTACGAACAGTAAATGATTATTCCGTAATTAACTTTGCAACACCCCTTTCACTTCAAACGAATCATTTACCCAGTAAACGATCTGTACGTTTTTGCCCCCCCCCCCCTTTGTTTCTGTGCTGTCCTTTTTTGTGTAATTTGCTCCTGTATGTTATTAGGTTTGAAATTTACCAAATAACATAATGCCTAACACATAAACCACTTAAAACGTTAAATTTAATGTGTTACTAACGTGTGTTCTTTTTGTTAAAGGTGAATACGTCATCACGTATGACTCTATGACTAATTAGTGGATTAATGTAGTGTAAATAAGCTTATGCACTGTTTATATAAAAAATATGTTACATAAATAAGTGTTTATAAATAACCAAAACATGGCTGATGAATTCACGACGGACACTTTTGATAGGAATGAAGGCAACAGCACCTTCGAGAAAGACATTATAGACGATAACGTTGTGCAATCGCTGTTCTACATGTTATACACGACAATATTCTTAATTGGGTTGTTTGGGAACGTGCTAGTATGCTACGTTGTATTGCGGAACAAGGCGATGCAAACGGTTACGAATTTATTCATCACCAACTTAGCTCTATCAGACATACTCCTGTGTACTCTATCAGTCCCTTTTACACCTTTGTATACGTTCCATGGAAAATGGTTATTTGGAAGCGTAATTTGCCATTTAGTACCAGTCGCACAAGGCATAAGCGTGTATATATCCACGCTTACTCTGACATCAATAGCCATTGATCGATATTTCGTGATAATCTACCCGTTCCATCCGAGGATGAAAATTTCCACATGCAGCTTTATAATCGTGGCAATATGGATAATTTCCGTATTAGTTACTCTGCCGTACGGCATATACGTGGAGCATCATCCTGGAAACCAAACGTTAAATATAACTGACGACATAAAATACTACTGCGAGGAGAAATGGCCCACAGATCAATACAGGAAAATTTTCGGCGGCCTAACAACGCTGATGCAATTCGTAATACCATTCCTCCTAATAGCCTATTGCTATATTTGCGTGTCGATAAAGCTAAACGACCGCGCCAAAAGTAAGCCCGGCTCGAAGAGCTCCAAAAAGGAGGAGGCTGATAGGGAGCGCAAGAAGCGCACCAACAGGATGCTGATAGCCATGGTCGTAATCTTCCTGGTGTCGTGGCTGCCCTTAAACGTCATCAACATCGTCAACGATTTCCACGGGCAGTTCATAACGTGGCGCTTCTACTACCTCAGCTTCTTCATGGTGCACGCGCTGGGGATGTCCTCGACGTGCTACAACCCCTTCCTGTACGCGTGGCTGAACGAGAACTTCCGGAAGGAGTTCAAGCACGTGCTGCCCTGCTTCAACTCGGCGAACGCGAGCGCCGCGCTAAGGGCCGGGTACAGGACCGAGAGGACGTGCAACGGCAACGACACCCAGCAGACGTCGCTGCTGCCCTCCGGCGTCCACCGGGCGGTCTCCCTTCGGGAGAGGAAGTCGACGACGCCGCCCTTCAAGACCGACAGTGTGGAGGTCGAGAACGTCATCGTGCCGAACGTGGCCGCAATTTACGACAGCGCCGCTGAAACTGTCCGATTGAAACTGATCACCGAGGAGGACCCTCCGCCGTACGACTCCATCAAAGTCGAGGAATGAGGTGAGTCCGTTTTCCTTTCACGCCGCACGAATCCTTAATAAGGACCGAGCGCGAAATTGGTTAATCCTGTCGCGGCGCCGCGTAATTGACGCCCATCGATCGCGATCCCGACACGTTCAAGTTGCAATTTAAATTTGCCCCCTAATTAAACAAATTCACATCTGGCTGCAGATCTGCTGGGGTTTAAATACCAGACCCTATCTGCGAATTAAGCCAATTTGCAAGTTGCCAAATTTTACCCAGGATTAACGCGAAGCCGCTTGTAAAAGGGCCAGTCAATTCCGGATACTCGCATTGTGTTACTATGTGTATTTCAGCTAACATTGCACCTCGAGACAACTACAATCAATTTTTATGCGTAACAGTATTGTAATACATGCTTTACCCTCGACTGTCCGAAAATATAAACTTTTTATTCAATTGCATCATAAGCAAAGCGCGGATTTATAATTTCGCGGACATTTCGCGATCTTCCCGAATCACATGATTGCGTTTGTATCCACAATAATGCCAATTATGCCAATAATGCGGGGATTTATAAGCATAAAAAATTACAAAATAAACGCTTAAAAATGCATAAAAATCTTAAAAAATAACTATATAAAATAGCATAAAGATTAGAATACGCACAAAAACGCAGAAAAAGTATGAAAAGGCATATTTTATTTTTTATGAAAATACAGAAAAACAAAACAAAACATAATTTCATTAACAAGAACGCACTATAGGTAGATAAAAGTAATATTTTAATATCATAGGTTTTGGTGATTAATATTAATAACAATAATAATTAATAACAAATAATGATTACTGCTCATTTTTAAATAAACTAATAATTAAATGTTTTTCTAAATTTACAAAGGAAAAACCCATTCTCCTATCACTGAGCACATTTTTTAAGTGCCAAAAGCTTCTCTCAACATCCACACTTGTAATTGGTGCATATTTAAATTTGGGAACAATTGTAATATTTATCAGCAAATCTTCCACGAAATATCCTTTTAAAACTGTTGATATTTTTTGTAACTCGCCAAACCCTTAATTTTTTGACAAAACTGCATCACATTTTTATTAATAATGTCTCCTACAGATCCCCGTACGTTTGAGACGTCGTTCCTAAAATCTTCAACTATTTGAACCGCATCTACCAAAGTTGTGTCTTTGCTTGGAGTTAATCAATCGCTTTGCTTACGAAACTGTAGTTGATTTTTAAGAATGCCAAATTTTGTACAACCCTCCTATCTTTAAGAACTTTGTGGCATTCTTTAATTACCTCTGACACATTTTCGGGAAACTCTAACACAAGCTCCTTAAATGCCACGTACCACGTACCCCATCTAGTTATAACCGGTGCTGGAGGAAGAGGTACATTTGGCATTCTTTCCCTAAACATTTCAACCCTCAGTGCTTTTAGGAAAATTTTCTTCCCGGCTTTTATCAAATCATTGACCAGGGGAAATTGCAGTCTAATCGTTTCCATGAAAACCAAGTGCCAAATAGATGCAATGCATTAATTGCTCATAAAATACTTTTAAATTAGAATATGCCTTCAACAGCAGCGGCGTCAGAAAGCATCAATAATGATTTATCATTCGGTACGGGGTTTGGCAAAAAAAGTGTTACTCCATCGTGAATGAATTTGGCAACGGTATTACCATTTGTTTTTTCTAACTGCTTGGAACTAATTAAAAATGCATTGGTGGAGTCTTCGTTTAATATTCCAATCAGTAAATGGGCGATGTACCGACCACATGAATCAGTAGTTTCATCTACACAGAACCATATGTAATTGTTGCCAATTATCTTTTTTATTTCCTCAATAGTGTGTTTATATACTTGCTCGGCAATGTTTTTGCGAATGGTTGATTCGGCAGGAATATGTCTACGGGTGTATTTTTGTAAAAAAGATTTAAACATACTATTATCTAGTTTTTGTTACGGAATGTTAGAACATACCATCGTATTGCATAAATCAAAGTAAAATTCCTTTTCATTCTGTGTAGAAGAACTCGCAAAAGACTCGGAAATAGTTTGCGGGGTACTCAAGGTACTGTTTGCAGATTCGTGTTTTTTCTTAATTTTCCAGGTCAACTGTTGTTTTGATATGTTGTGTTATGTTAAATTTTTCCTCGCAGTTAATCTACAACATAATACATGCTTGTACCTAGGCCAATAGCAACACAAAATAAAACTTACCGGTTTGATACAAGCCCTGCAAATTAATTTTCCGTTCTCATATTTTAATTCAGAATGTCCATTAATTCATCGACAGAAGGTTTTACTTTCGGCATTTTATACAAGAAAACTTATAAACACGTAATACACACAAGGCACAAGCACAACGCACTGAAGATTGAGATAAAATGGACTGAATTGATAGCACACTTGCCCCTGATGCGTTCTGTGCACGTAAAAATAGGGTAATCCCCGAAATAATCATCCTTTGTTTACCAAATATCACGTATGCACGCTCGCTTTGTTGATGATTTTGTGATAACCAAGCAGTCTAGACGTAACGGAGTAATAGTAATACTGAATTCTCATTACAATAATGTGCAATAAAATATATTCCTAGCTAATATAAATAATGTGCTATAAAATTGAGAAATAAGCAATTAAGCACAAAAAATAAGGAAATATGCACAAACAATGCATTAAAGCAATTATAAGCTTAAAAACTGAAGATATGCATAAAAGCACAAAAAAAATTTGTCACGTTACTTCATTTGCTGAAATTCGTATAGATACGAGGTCATTCTGGTCTGCTAATAAAACTGATGTATAGCATAATACCTAGAAATCCGCGCCTTGCCGTTATAACATAAAATACTATTTTCTTCAAACGTCACAAACGTGACACTTTGTGCCCTTGGGTACACATATTTAAAGAGTCACTTTTCTTTTAGGAGAAAATGTGTTTACTATGTCTGGCGGCGAAGAAAAAGTAAAAAATACTCAACCATAAATACTTATATAAACTCATAAAAATAACTTTAGTTTTATTTGTGATTTTCTTTATTACAAAAAATAACACTAAATGTACAGCTAGTTAAAGTAAAACATACTCATAACTATAAATACTCATAAAAACTCATAAAAATAACTTTAGTTTTATTTGTGATTTTCTTTATTACAAAAAATAACACTAAATGTACAGCTAGTTAAAGTAAAACATACTCATAACTATAAATACTCATAAAAACTCATAAAAATAACTTTAGTTTTATTTGTGATTTTCTTTATTACAAAAAATAACACTAAATGTACACCTAGTTAAAGTAAAAACACTCATAACTATACTATTATTTGTGATTTTCTTTATTACAAAAATTTACACTAAATGCACAGTTAGTTACAGTGGCGCTATGAAAATTAAACCCACTACTGCCAGCAACACCTCCTACAAATTTAGTGTTATTAATATTGGATCCATTTGCTGCTTCACGATGAGTCTCAAGTTCATTCACAGTTTCAATGAAGTTGTTAGGCTCCCGAATTTTCATTGCAATATCTTTCTTATTTTCTAAAGATTCCTCGATGTACCCTTCAGCCACATTACTAGATTTCCATCCACATTACCAAACAGGTAATGTAAGCGCCTCCGTCTACCAGCAATGTCGCCGAAGTGCATCGTAGGAAATGACCAATATATTCCTTCCAATTTGGTAACTTTAAATAAGATGCTGCCTCTTTGGGTGCTTCTCCAATTTTATGAATTCCCATTACTATTCGACGGCAGACTCCATTATAGTTTCTTAGGAAAAATATCTACTCTTCCATACCAGCTAGTCTAAGTGAAGCATATTTTCTGTATGTATTTATGTATACATCGCCAATGACAGTAAATGATTGTTTCTTGGGAGTTTTACTATCAGGGATTTTTATTAGCAGAGTCGATCCCAAGTTTTCAATATCGTAATCTTTCATTTTTACCAGCTTATCACACCGACAGGCATCAGATATCCCAAATATCAAAATAACCTTAAAAAAACAGGCATGATTTCAAAATTTTAGGCATAAAGTAATTTTACCTTTATCCCCAAATATTTTCCATCTGGAGCATTAGACAGGAAATTATCAATTTCTTCATTGTTTAGGACTTTTGCCTTTTTTGGTATGTAGTCTTCATTTTGTTACTTTTTAGTTAGTTTTAGTGGCGCTCTGAAAATTAAACCCACTACTGCCAGCAACACCTGCTACAAATGTAGTATTATTAATACACTTAGGATAGTTATGCACTAAAACATCCCAAAATATGCACTACAAATGTTGAACATATGCACTTAAATATGCACTAAAAATGTTGAATGCATGCAATTAAATATGCAAGAAAAACAGAAATTGCCATTTTATATCTATTTATTGGCACTCAATTTAATCACACAATACAAATGTTTACATATTACAAAACACGACACGTATATATATATATATATATATATATATATATATATATATATATATATATATATATATATATATATATATATATATATGCGTTTTCACAAACTATTTCAGAACAGTTTCAGCCCCTCACATGAAAGACTAGTACAACATACATTTGCCAACTAAAGTTCAACTAAAGTACAACTAAAGTACACTGAACTAAAGTTCAACAACTAAAGTAGCTATGAAGAATCACCAAACGTAACAGAAGACGAATACTACGTCGTACTAAATAACAAAAAAATTGATAATGCATATTGCATATTTAACGAGTAAATGATTATTAATTATAATTGGCATCAAACTGAAGTACACATTAGATCTTACTCAATAAAATATGCGTGACAGATTTTTCCAGCATCACCTTAAATTGCAGCACTTCTTCAATATTCTAAAAGTGCTAAAGTGAAGGTCCAGAATATTTGGAAGTGCTAAAGTGAAGGTCCAGAATATTCTGAAAGTGCTACACGTTATAGGTACTGTCTGTGAACGGAAGGCCTGATTCACAATACACTTGAATTGATGAATACTAAAATACCTCTTGGTTTGTAATGATTCTTCTGATGTTGAACTGTTGGTGTGAATAAAGCCGCCCAATTCACTGATGCCGTTATCTTTTTATTTTATACATGAGAGATCTCGCCTTCAGCCCTATTTTACTCATGTGAATCTACAAGATAAGAGAGTTTTGTTCGATACCTCTTCGTAAAGCGGGTTTGCATCTATAGATACGAATGGGAGAAGGTTTATCTTTCGTTCACTTCTATCTAAAATTACAAACGGTATCTCCCTAATATAAATCAAATGGTCGCAAAGATCTGTTACTGTGAAAACAAATGAAACACAATATTAACAAGTTCCAGAATAGGAAACCAGTGAGTGAAAGACAGTGAGCGAAATTCGATGAGCACCTAAATAGATTGACTTTCGCTCATCGAATTTCGCTCACTGTCTTTAACTCACTGGTTTCCTCTTCTGGAACTTGTTAATTTTATGTTTCATTAGTTTTCACAGTAACATATCTTTGCGACCATTTAATTTATAAATATTATGCAACTATTGATTGCAAAGTTACCCACTTTCCAAAGAGGTATCGAACAAAACCGAATGCAGTACTCAAGAGTAAGGCCGCTTTCGTGCGCTTGAATTGCACTGTCCACTCACTTTCGCCTCGTGGATGAACACGGAATTCGCGTGAACGAAAGCTTTGCCTTCCTCACTCTTGCTGTAAGTAACTATGGTTTGCACTTGCAAAAAACAAGTACTACAGGAGAGTAATGTTTAGTAGCAAAAAACAAATACTATACATTACAATTTAAGAAAGTGAATATTCCATTGTTTGTACCTGTAATAAACAAGTACTATAAATTATAGTTTAAGAGAGTTTAAGAGTTTTTATAGTACCTCAAAGATAAAATGCTATTGTTCGTACATGTAACAAACAAGTACTAAATACATAATACTTGCAACAAATAAGTACTACATATTCAAATTTAAGAGAACCTGTTGAGAGGAACCCAATATAGGCGCAATTTATATAGTACCTGACAGAGAAAATGGTAATGTTTGTACTTGCAACAAACAAGTACTGATAGAAAGATAAAATGCTATTGTTCGTACATGTAACAAACAAGTACTCAATACATAATAGTTGCAATAAACAAGTACTACATATTCAAATTTAAGAGAACCTGTTTAGAGGAACCCAATGTAGGCGCAATTTATATAGTACCTGAAAGAGAAAATGGTAATGCTTGTACTTGCAACAAACAAGTACTGTATAAACAGTAATGAAAAGAACCTGATTAGAGAAACCCAAACAAAGCGCAGCTTTACATGCATCTACTTTAAATGTAGCTAAAAGATTGTACCTGAAAAGGAAAACCCTGTTCAATGTATGGGCGCAACAACGCGGTACTAATTATATGCACATCAAATAAGTACGTCTTACAGAACGAGAATATGCGCAGACAACATTGAAGTATGTGTGGCGCATATACATACTTGCAACATGGTACTTGCAGCAGGCAAATACGTAGTAATCGTAGTTGCAACAAACAAGCACTGTATACATACTAATGGTACTTGCAACAGCCAAATACGTAGTAATCGTACTTGCAACAAACAAGCACTGTATACATACTAATAGTACTGGCAACAAACAAATACATAGTAATTGTACTTGCAACAAATTAGCATGTATACATACTAATAGTACTTGCAACAGGCAAACACATAGTAAACATACTTGCAACAAACAAGCACTGTATACATACTAATGGTACTTGCAACAGACAAATACATAGTAATCGTACTTGCAACAAACAAGCACAGTATACATACTAATAGTACTTGCAACAAGCAAATACATAGTAATCGTACTTGCAACAAACAAGCACTGTATACATACTAATAGTACTTGCAACAGCCAAATACGTAGTAATCGTACTTACAACAAACAAGCACTGTATACTTACTACTAGTACTTGCAACAGGCAAATACATAGTAATCGTACTTGCAATAAACAAGCACTGTATACATACTAATAGTACTTGCAACAGGCAAATACCTAGTAATTGTACTTGTAACAAACAAGCACTGTATATATACTAATAGCACTTCCAACACGCAAATACGTAGTAATTGTACTTGCAACAAACAAGCACTGTATACATACTAATAGTATTTGCAACAGGCAAATACATAGTAATTGTACTTGCAACAAATAAGCACTGTATACATACTAATAGTACTTGCAACAAACAAATACATAACGGACACGGGAAAACGCACAAATTATCCCTCTCCATAAAGCTGGAGACAAACACAAATGCGACAACTACAGGGGAATAACGATCCGAAACTCTGCTTTCAAAACACTAACAACCCTAATACACAAGAAGCTAATGAAATACATCCACATGGCAGAATACCAATGCGGCTTCGTAAAAGGCCGATCAACAATCGACGCAATACACCTAGTGAAACAATCAATCGAAAAGGCGAACACCCACAACTTAAAGATACATATAATGTTCATCGACTCCAAGAAGGCGTTCGATACCGTGAAGAGAAGGGAGACAACTGGAATAATAGAAACCCTAGACATACCAAACAAACTAAAACATATGCTTAAAATAACAACAACAAAAACAAAAGCCACGGTATTGACAAGGAAAGGAGAAACAGAACCTTTTGTGACGACAAAAGGAATCCGGCAAGGTGACACACTGTCGGCAACAAAATTCACTTTAGCCCTTGATCACATAATTAGAAACATTGACAAAGCGGGGACTATAAGGAACAGAGGTGTGCAAATAATTGCATACGCAGATGATGTCACAATAATAGCCAAACAGGAACAAAAACTATTAGAAATTCTGGATGAGATCACAAAAGGAGGGAAGAAATTCGGACTGGAAATCAACACAAAAAAGACCAAAATTATGACAACAACAAACGAAAACTAGAGAAAAGGAGTAACTTTCGACGGCAACACATACGAAGGAGTGAATATCTTCAAATACCTAGGAGTGACAATAAATAACGAAGGAATAAACGCGAGGGAAATTGAAAAAAAAATACAGGCAGGCAACAGAGCATTTTATGCAAATAGCAAAATATTAAGGAGCAAACAAATAGAAACAAAAACAAAAAAACAGATATACAAGACAATTATAAGACCAGTCTTAACTTACGCTTCAGAAACGATGACGATGACCAAAAATGATGAAAACCAAATCGCAATAACGGAAAGGAAAATTGTAGGGGCAATTACAGGACCGGACAAATTAGAAGACGGAAGCTATCGACCTAAAAACAACAAGAAGATAGAAGAAATACTAGAAGGCGACACAATAATAATGAAAATTAAGAGACAACGGTTAAAATGGCTAGGACATATATGGAGAAGACAAGAAACCGAACCAATAAAGCAGATAATGGGATGGAAACCAACAAGCAAAAGGAAAATAGGAAGACCCAGGAACACATGGTTGGAAGAAGTAGAGGAGGACCTGAAGAACATTTGAATGGTGAGATGGAAAGAAGAAACAAAAGACAGAAAGAAATGGAAAGAAACTTTAAGGGAAACGGGACTAATCCACCCAAATATAGGATTTTTTAAACCCCACCGATGGGGTGGCAAAACTCTTATCAGAGTAATACGCCAATATAATATATACTAGTAAAATATCAATACACACAAATTATAGCTATGATAGAGCCATACTTTGGCTACAATATGAAAAAAGTTTAAGTTTCTATATCATTCATAAGAGAAACTATGAATATTTGTTAATTCGTCTGTTTGAAGCAAAAATTTCGGAAATTATGTTTTCCCCCGAAAACTACTAAAGATAAAAGTTTTATAGGCTTGATAAAATATGTTCAGAATTGAACGTGCAATCTGAATATCTAAAAATATACAGGGTGTTCCATTTAAAATAACAAAGTTGATGGCCACTTCCGGTAGAAGCGGAAGTGATAGAAACATGTACCTATTTTATTTTTGGAGATCATGACGAACTATATTTGTGTGAATTTTTTCAAATTTTAATTTCATCAGGAACCCCATAAACTTTTAAACAACATGGGATTACATGGGACACCCTGTATTACTTGCACTTATAAATCTTGAATAGCACCTTTTAGTGGTATGTTAATTATAAACATGTTACTGTAATGTGACTGCACATCAGTATCAGTGCCATTGTAAGATAATGTTTAATCATAAAATATCATTGTACGAAATGTAAGCACAAAACGTCTGTAACAAAGGGTATACGATAAGTCTGTGCAAAAACTTACGTTTGAGGCTCCCTCCCTGCAGAAGAAGCACTCATTCTATTGTACATACTTGCTTGTACTGCTTGTTGCTTGTACTGGCTTACATTGTATGCAGGTATCTTCTCATCTTCCAGCACTGCTGGAACTTACAAGTGTGCAAGTTTGAACGATGGCCCAACAGCGATCTAAAAACACACGCCTAAAGTTAAATCTGTACGATCTTTATGTGTATTTGGACACAATACATTATAACATTGTGTGCCACCATTGGTATATTCATTGGTCTGAACATGCAAATACATGTTAATATCTATCTGCATGTTTAAATCGCAATTCGCATTAGTTGAATTGCACATTGCGTTATATTGAGGTACCTTTTATGAAGCGCAGCTCAACACCGGGCGCATATGCGTCTGCACGGCAACAGGCACCGACTCGCCCGGTCCAACTCCGACCCGGGCTCTCAACTTCTGTGGTAAACTCCACGGCGCCAATTACCAGAGTTCCCCACGTCTCATGTGGACGTCCTCCTCGTCCCGTGCAAGAAGTCGGCCGTGCAGTTCTTCGGCCCTCCAGTTCTTCGGCTCCGCCTAAGGGCGATCTGCAGAGCGACCGGACGTGGAGACACCTTGAATACTTCTGCAGAGGGGTGGTGGGCGAAACCCCTCTCGAGGTGACGTGGAAGCGTCGCTGAGCCAGGGCAGCTCTGATTGGCTGACCGATGAAGTGAGATGAACTGGCGCAGATGCGCACGAAGAAGACGGAAGCAATGACTTCCCTCCAATTCCTTACATCGCTGTGACCTACTTTCAAAAATATAATTAATTTATACGGAGATAAGAAAATAGTTTCAACCACAAAAAATATTGTATTATTTGGTTAATTATATTGCAGCAATATATATTTAAGGCGCATGCAAATAATTTACACATAATGCAATGAATTGACTTCACTCTTAAGCCCAACATGCTATTTGGCTGATTGAGATACATTTAACGTGACAATTGAACCTCAATAACATCACTGTAGTAAATCGCACGTAGAATTTAGCCCTGGCAATGACACCCACAATGTCTCAAAATCAAAACAGTGACAACACGAAACGACACTTCAATTTGCAAGGCAGCATAAAAGGGCGTCCGTTAAATAAGCAAATTACAAATAATAATAATATTAGCCCTTCAGTAATAAAGAGATAGTAACAGAAACAAACAGTGGTTAGCCATAGCAAATAAAAACAGCCCTGGCAGTGATACTGACGATACAAACGACAATGGGAACGATAATAACTAATGACAATAACACTGACACTGACTCAATCACAAACTATAACAACATGAAACGAACCCTTCAATTAGCCAAAGCCGAATAAAAGGGCCGTCGTTAAATAACCGAATAACAAATAATAATAATAATATTGGACCTGCACTGATAGAACAACGACACAGACACTGACTCAAAATTAAATCAATAACTACACGAAATAAACACTTTAATTTGCCAAAGCAGCATAAAATGGTACCCTACCAAAGGGCCCTAAATTATAAATAATTATAATGATATTAGTTCTCCAGTGATATAACTTACGATAATACCTAAAGACAACGACATAGACACTGACTCAAAATTAAGACAATGACTACATAAAACAACCACTTTAATTAGCCATAGCAGCATAAAACGGCAGTCCACCAATGGGTCTAAAATAGTTAATAATAATAATGATATTAGTTCTCCAGTAATAATGATATAACTTTATGTACTCTATTTTGTAAATATAAAAACGTTCGACACATTGTGTTCAATATACAGGGTGTTGAAAAAAGATGAATACACCAAGAAAATTTGGAAGTAAAACGGTTTCGTGAAAAATGTTTCAGACAAAAGTTGCAGGGCTTGAAAATAAACACTTTAATTAGTCAGAGCAGCATACAAGGGCACCCTACCAAAGGGCCCTAAATTTTAATAATGATATTACTTCTCCAGTGATATAACTTACGATAATTACAAAGACAATAATAACTAATGATAACGACATAGACCCTGACTCAAAATTAAAACAATGACTACACGAAACAACCACTTTAATTAGCCATAGAAGCATAAAATCACAGTCCACCAATGGGCCTAAAATAGTAAATAATAATAATGATATTAGTTCTCCAGTAATAATGATATAACTTTATGTACTCTATTTTGTAAATATTAAAACTTTCGACACTTTGTGTTCTATATATAGGGTGTTGAAAAACGTTGAATACACCAGGAAAATTTTGAAGTAAAACGGTTTCGTGAAAAATGTTTCAGACAAAAGTTGTAGGGCTTGAAAATAAACACTTTAATAAGCCAGAGCAGCATAAAAGGGCACCCTACCAAAGGGCCCTAAATTATAAGTAATAATAATGATATTACTTCTCCAGTGATATAACTTACGATAATAACAATGACAATAATAACTAATAAGAACGACATAAACACTGACTCAAAATTAAAACAATGACTACACGAAACAACTACTTTAATTAGCTATAGCAGCATACAACGGCAGTATACCAATGGGCCTAAAATAATAAATAATAATAATGATATTAGTTCTACAGTAATAATGATATAACGTTATGTACTCTATTTTGTAAATATAAAAACTTTCGACACTTTGTGATCAATATACAGGGTACTGAAAAAAGATAAATACACCAGGAAAATTTAGATGTAAAACGGTTTCGTGAAAAATTTTTCAGACAAAAGTTGAATTAAAATTAAAACAATGACTACACGAAACAACCACTTTAATTAGCCATAGCAGCATAAAACGGCAGTCCACCAATGGGTCCACCAATGGATCCACCAATGGGTAATCTTTAACATTATTGACGGCTACTCCTGAAATTTTACTGAAATTGAGGATAATTTAAATTTTGGTAGATAATCTCCATTCACGATATTTTTGCGTCAAGGGAGTCTATGAATATCTAGTAATTTTGTTGGTAGTGTTTCAGAAATAACTGAATTCCCCATGGAACTTGTCAATTTTGTTTGTGAAATGAATAATAATACATTGAAAAACATTCAATTTATTGCAATTTGGACAAGGATTGTGTAGAGACTTAAGAATACCAATTTGTATTCTTGTCATTTTGTTAAATGCTGCCCTAATTATAAATCTGACAATATGGTAGGAAGCAAATGTCTAATAGACATCAACACAAAAACAATAATTAACTTCCGTTGCATCACTGAATCAGTTTGTCCAACATGACAAAAAGAAAACCCAGCCAACTCGTTTGCAAAAAGATCGTGAATGAAATATACAAATGAAAATTTTACAGTAATCTTTAAAACTATAGCGACCATTGAAAATTTGACAAAATAACAGAAATATTTACAGAAACAATTGAAAATCTAACAGTAGTCATTGATATTGTAACAGTCATCAAATACGGAAACAATTGAAAATTTGACAGTAGCCATTGATATGTTAACAGTAACCAAAAAGTGGCAATCAAATTGAAAATTTGACAGAATAAATGATATGTTTACAGAAATAATTGAAAATTTGGCAGTAATCATTATTTTAAAACTAATCTTTCAAAATCGACGGAGTAATAAAAAAATTGGTCGTATTAATTCAAAATTACTTGCATACGCATACTTTACGATATTTTGTTATTAGTCCATTTTAATGCCTCAAATTGACTGAAAATTTTATAATATTTGATCCCATTTGGCATAATTCATTATAATTTGATTCTCATACAGAGCAATATAACAATTGAACGTTAATAGAATCAGAATTGTTGTATTTCTTAGATTCATGAAATATGACCAATAAATTAAGGAAAACGATGAGGTGGAGCTTGTGAAAGTATTGTAGAAAATAAAATACGGAACACCTTTTTCACAAAAAAACATTTATTTACGAAATGCAAATTTCTGCCGCAATGCAGCCATCTTCAGTATCAATATAGCACCGATGGGAACAATTTTGTGCATCTTCTTAAATATGCGTCCTAAAATTACACACAATAGTTATTTCACAATGTACAATATTGATAATATCTTACAATGAATGTGATTTAAGTTTTATAATAAAAACTTAATAGTATACAAAATTTTGTATAGTACAATAATGTACAATATTGATAATATCTCACAATGAATGGGATTTAACTTTTACAATAAACGCTTAATACTATACAAAATTTTGTATAGTATTAACTAAGTACTTAAGTGTTTATTGTAAAATTTAAATCTCATTCATTATAAGATATTTTCAATATTATACATTGTAAAATATATATTGTGTGTACAAAATTTGGTATAGTATTAAGCGTTTATTGTAAAATTTTGATATTATTGTAGAATATTGATAATATCTTACAATGAATGGGATTTAAATTTTACAATAAACACTTAATACTTTACAAAATTTTATATTGTATTAAGCGTTTATTGTAAAATTTTGATATTATTGTAGAATATTGATAATATCGTACAATGAATGGGATTTAAATTTTTCAATAAACACTTAATACTATACAAAATTTTGTGTAGTACAATAATGTACAACAATATTGATAATATCTTAGAATGAATGGGATTTAACTTTTACAATAAACACTTAATACTATACAAAATTTTATATAGTCTTAAGCGTTTATTGTAAAATTTTGATATTATTGTAGAATATTGATAATTTCTTACAATGAATGGGATTTAAATTTTACAATAAACACTTAATACTTTACAAAATTTTGTATAGTATTAACTAGGTAATTAAGTGTTTATTGTAGAATTTAAATCCCATTCATTATAAGATATTTTCAATATTGTACATTGTGAAATAACTATTGTGTGTAATTTTAGGACGCATATTTAAGAAGATGCACACAATTGTTCCCATCAGTACTGTATTGCTACTGAAGATGGCTGCATTGCGGCCGAAATGTACATTTAGTAAATAAATGTTTTTTTGTGAGATTAAGTATAACTATTTTGATTCAAAATACCTCAAAAATAGCAATGTAAAAAATTACCTCGATTATTTTTGCATGGTATTTTGAGACCCTAACATTGGTTTTTACCTTACCTCTCAACTCTCTCTGTCTCTCAACCTTACCTTTCAACAATTGTATCAAATAAAATTGAGGGGAGATAAGTTAAAAATAAGACTTTGTCAAGGAGATAGATAACAAGTATGGTAAAATAACTAGAAAAAAAAGAACATTTCTGTTATGTACTGTATGTGTGTTTATCTACTGTTTTTATGTTAAAACAGTTTTCGTATGTTACTATATTAGTGTTTCCAGATGTCAAAACTGTGATATTTTCTTCACTAACATACTTTACAAACTATGTACCTACTTTGACTTGTGTATGCTGTATAGTTCTAAACACAATAAATATTATTATTATTATTATTATCTGGACTAGATCAGGACGATAGGAAGATCCATGTCAGAGTTTGGCGACGTTCACATATGTGAAAGTTGCATTGTATTCTATGAAGGTCAGCAATATGCAAACGTGAAGGCTGAATAGATTGTAATGAACATGATTCGTACAATTGCATAGAAGTGGTGGATTGAAGAGTAGAGTACATTTTATCTTACAAGAGTGGTAAGCTTATTGTACTGGACTCAATAACATAGATACACTGATATCAGTTTGGATTTTGTGGCGGACATTTAGGTTAAAATTTCTTTAGATAGAAGTTCTAAAGGGAGGAATTTAGATAGTTAGTTTGAAATGATATTGCAAAATTTATTAGTTTATTATATAGACAAACTCATATCAGTTTGAATTATGTAGCGGACATTTAGGTTAAAATTTGTTAAATTATCATAGTAAGAAGTTCTAAAGGAAGGAATTTAGTTAGGTAGTTTGAAATTATATTTTGTAAAATTTATTATAGTTGTTGACTTCCATGTCAATATATTTCAAGACCTATGCGCTCATTTTCAGTAGTATTGGCATTTAATTAGTTAATATCATTGCAATATTTATAAAATGAGTTTCACATACTGTTAGTGCTTTAATATCATGTATGGGAAAGTGATTCTTTTCATTTGTCCATGGCGAATTTCTCTTCTTACAAAATAAAATAATACTTTAACAGTTACATCATAAATAGCCATTGTTTCATTTGAACCTATAAATTTCATCCAAATGAAACGTTTTAGAGTGGCTGTACTTTTTATTAATAGTTTATAATAGCATTCTTCTGTAACACAATGGATATAACACTTTTAAGGGGCGGTATTCGTCCTTTGCGTGTTATGCCGCTGTTTTGTATTTTACAGTTTTAAATTATTTTGCCCGCCGTTACATTCGAACTTTATTCGTACGAATAAAACGCTTTTGAGAGGCTCTCAATGTTTATTAATAGTTAACAGTAGTATTGCACTATAGGCCAGTGCCAATAACAAGTTTAATGAGCAGTATTCGTCCTTTGTGAGTCGTGTATCGCATACGTGTTAAATCAATTTTCTCATTTTAACTAAGTTGTGTATACTAAAAAATGTACGTTTTCCAGTTAGTTAGTTTCGAGACTTTTAACTTAACGAGAGTTAGTTGGTTTCTTTGAGCGCTAATGCTCATAGACGGTAATTCTCACCCAAAAAAAAAACAAACAAAAAATCGTTACATAGCTAAATACTGTATTACTCGGTGTTACGCTGTTATAAAGGGTGATAACTTGAAGACGTAAAGTCACGTGCCGTAGTATATTCAATATTCCTCCGCAGAGGAAGTGATTAATTGTTATTCAATTAATTGAGTGTACGCATTCCGCTGTAATAAAGTGTGAAAGTTGTTAATTAATTATGCAGCAAAGTGCAATCGCCCAGTAATCAAAGTTCATGAAATGCGCCATTTACGATTATGAAATGCCGATTAAAAATAGTAAAAGCTCTCAGAAAGCAAGTTTGAGAAATCATTTAGAACAGTCGAGGAGCGACGAAGTTTATCACCAGTAATTGCTAAAGTGCACAAAGTAAGCAATTAATGCTGCTGCGAAACGACAAGGTAATATTTATATGCAAGATATGATCGAGCGCTTAATGTACTCACATTTAGTGAAGTCGGTTCAAGTAACTGGAGTTTCCAGGAGTTGAATGCATTTATTCCTTCGGAGTGATTTAATTCGAAACTAAATTAGGTTTAACTTGTGTATTTAGAGAAGAAAGAAATTATAACTATAACATCAGTAATTTTGACGGTACATATTTTGCCGCGAAGTATTGATTCTGAAACGGTATTTTCCTCAATTACTTCATTTTATCTCATGGAACATACGCCTCTGAAAGTGGTTTGTGGATGGAGTTTGCACGCATTCCTCTTGAGTGCGCACCACCGCAACAAACATCTTCGGGGCGACGTTTGGAGCGAAGCAGTAATGAAATAATGCCAATATTATTAGTGATACGGCGTTTGGAAACCCGCACTGGGGCGGTTATTACATTATTAGTAATTATTATTATTTAATCATATGCCTAACTATTGGTGTAAGACTGATAAGGTCAAGTTTATTTTGCAGGTTTGCATTTTTTTTTCGTTTCTTCCCAGTATTTGCTGTTTGATTTTCACCCATGATATTCCTGTCTTTCATATTCTTCAATTATTCTATTATGTTATGCTTTTCTGGTCTTCCCAGAAAAGAATTAAGCAGTAGTTGTAAGCAGTAGAAAGTGTAGTTTTTCATTAATCTCGTGTTTAGTATATTCTTCTTGTTCTCTGGTTCTATCTTTTCGTGATTTTCTGGTCTTCCCAGAAATGTAGAATTTCGTAGTAGGAAGCAGCAGAAAATGCAGTTTTTCCATTAATCTCGTGTTTAGTATAATCTTTTATATGCCTCGATTGTCTTGCTTTAGATTTACATCCCGAACTTACTACTACTAAATCCTACTTTTCTGGGAAGACCAGAAAAGCTTCAAATGATAGAATAAAATCTGTTCCTCCATTATATATCCATTTGTGGACCGAATCTGCAGATTTCGTTCTTCCGTTATATTTTCATTTATCATACATCTTACATCAACATCTATAGATGTTGATTGTTTTTTCAGGTTTCATTTCTTATTTTTCCCCTATCTGTATCTTGTCTCTATCTTCCTTAGAAATTTGATTTCCACTGTTTATATTCTATCATTTGAAGCTTTTCTGGTCTTCCCAGAAAAGTAGGATTTAGTAGTAGTAAGTAGTAGAAAGTTTAGTTTTATGCTTGTTTAGTGCATTTCTATCAAGGTCTCACTATTTTCTTTATAATAGGTCTTGTTATTTCTTTAACTATTGCTATTTTACATTCTTTGCTATTTCCTTCTTTTCAAGGAACTTTGTTTTAATCATTTTACCCTATTTAGTCTATCATTTATCTATTTTTCCGTTGCTTTCCATTACCGATCCTATATATTTTCAATTTTCTATTTGTTTTCCATGGAACTTTATTTTATAAATTATACTTCTTGGTTAGATTATCATAATTTTTGTTGTGTTCGTATTTATTTTCATGTATATTTTTGCTAGTTCATCATTTAGTACTTCTATATTCTATTGAAGATCTTCCCCAGTCTCCTACTTTGGAAACTACTTCTGTTAAACATAATTTATGTTATCTGAATAATTTTCCAATATTCTGGTTTTAATGTAGTCATTAAAATCCCTGCTCAATTTCATTCCCCGTTTCGTTTAGTGCTTAATCTACTACTACTGAGAGCAGTAGCTCACTCATAGTAGTTTACTAAAAGTATATCGGCACTTGGCATTCGACGTTGTGGTTAATTCCCAATCGTGTGTTAAATTTAATTTTCCACAGTCGTTTTATGATAGCCTCTTGCGGTTATTTCATACGTAAAATTTGAATTATGCTGCATTAATCATTAATAAAATACTGCAATATCGGCCCATGTAATAGACTGGGTAATTAACTAAGGGTTAATTACCCAGTCTATTCAGTCAATTAACTAAGAGCAGTATTTAGCTTGGCATCATAAACAGATTCATTTCATTTCTAAATATTTATAATTCACTACCAAAACTAATATTCGGTCATCAAAATTTCATCCCCAAATTATTCAAAATCGGTACCCAAAAACCATGATTTTGGTAGACTATTTATCATTTAAAGCATGGATCCCCAAACTTTTTGGCAGAAGGGCCCATAGGAATTTTCTAAATTCTAGGACGGCCTGACCAAATATGCACATGATATTAATATATCCACACTTCCAAGAAATATTCAAATTACAGAACGTTATGCAAATTGCAGAAAATGTATGCTAATTGCAAAACAATTATGCAAATTGCGAAAAAAATTAAGCAAGTTGCATAAAATGTATGCAATTAAAAAAATCTAACGCACATTGCAGAAAATGTATGTTAATTGCCAAAAAATAATGTAAATTAAAAAAAAAATTGAGCATGTTGCACAAAATTTATGCAATTTAAAAAAAAATAATACACATTGCTCAAAATAAACTGTAAACTGAAATTGTAAAACAAAATAATGCAAATTATGGAAAATTAGACAAGGATATCAAATTTTGCAAGTAAACAGTAAATAGTAAACAGTTTTTTTTTTCTTCCAACGAAACTTTCATTACTTTATATTATAATTACATTGTTTTACAAATAATTAGAATGTATAGGCGGAAAGACCGCAGGTCGATAGCCAATAAAATATTGTTACTACTACTAGTAAACAGTAAACAGTAAACAAGTCTAACTGAAGCTTCTGAAATGTTGTTTAATTTTCTGAAAATCTCGTTGATTATTTTTTTGTCTAGTACATGTGTATATTTAAAACACTTGACTAAAGTTAACTTTTAAAAAGAAAATATCGTAGAAAATGTATGTAATTTGCAGAAAATTTAATAAAAACAATAGAAGTTGCAACTAGAACCTGTAAACGATTTTATGTTTAAATTTCTGACTTATATTTATATTTTATATTTAATTATGGTAGGAGAGATACTTGTTCTATTTATCTGTATAACAAGAAGTGAATTACATTGAAACATTAGAAATTTGAAAAATGTTTATAAATTTCCTTAAAAGAGAAAAACTTAAACAGAAAACATAAGCGAGTAAATTGCAGAAAATGTAATTTAAACGTTTAAATTTTCAAATAATTATGTGTGTTACACCAAATGTCATAAAGATTTCAAAAATTGCCAATAAGTTATATAATAATAATAATAATAACAATAATAATTATTTATTTGCAAGAGATAATAAGTATCAAAATTACTTAAGGTTGTACATGTGTTTTTTATGACAGGTTCTATCTAAAAGAAAAAATAAATTGAGAACTATAATAATAGTATTAATATTACAAGTTTGTTGTACAATGATTACAAAGAATACATATAGTTGCATATAAACGCATGATTCACTGAAGCGTTTTCTGTAACACTTGTGCATGAATATTTCATTCAAGGTTTATAAATAATTAAATAAATGAATATTGTAGCGCACAGTTCATAAGACAGGATATTTTGTAATAATCAGACATGGGATATACAATGTACATAATATAATTTACAAATATATAAAATATAAGAATGATTGTAGTTTTGGTAGTTTAATTTAATCTCAGGTGCATATTTTGACGGGGTAGACATATATGAAAATATATAATAAAAATGTTTAGAATGTGCCATCAAAAGAGTAAAAAAGTGCAGAATTTCGATTTAAATATAAAACTATTAAGTATTTAAAGTATTTTGTACTACACCATGTTGCAGTAAATGTCAACAACTCAATGAAGGCTTTATACGCGATTTAAGTGAAAAACCTGTAAATTTGATTGCATTTTTAAGTTGCAGAAAACTTAATTATATTATTAAAATATTTATCAAAACATATAAATAAATATGTAAGTTACACCACATTCCAGAAATTGACAAATAGTTTTATGGGAATTTAATGAAAATTACTAGAATGTACTTGCTAAAGAATTGATACGTCCAGAATTTGAATCAAAATATCAGCAGTATGGTTTAGAAATAAGCGATCAATGTAAGAAAAAACTCAATAAAGGTGTTAAAAAAAACTGATAAAGTTCACCAGATAACGGATATCTTTAAGATATTATCATAATAATTGTCAAAATACATAAAAAATCTATAAGTTAAATTGTCCTCAAAGGTGTATGGCATTTAATGAGACTTTCTGGAATTTTCCATCAAAATATCAAAGAATGTTTCAGAATGTTGGGAAATTGCGAAAATAACATAACCTCTCAAACATGAACACAAGCGTGGAACCGAAGAAAGGGAAAACCAGAAAATGGTTTATTGAAAACCTAATTAAAAGTTCCTGAAAACCTAATCATATTTTCAAAATAATTATTACAATATACAAATAAATAGGAGGTGTCTCAAAATTGACACCCGAATTCATTTCCGTTTGCCCATCGTTACAGAGTTTTTAATAAAAAAAACAAAAACATTTCAAGTTTAAACTTTAATAAAAACTAATAATATTAAAAATTAAATAAAACTTAAAAAATTTAAACTTAATTGAAAAACCAGATATTCTCCACATCTGTCAAACTATTTGCCAAATCTGACAGTTATGTTTAACTGTAATAATTATCAAAATATATAAAAAAATTTATAAGTTAAATTGTCGTCAAAGGTGTATGGAATTTAATGAGTCTTTCTGGAATTTGACATCAAAATGTCAAAGAATGTTTCAGAATGTTGATAAAATTGCGAAAATTACATAACCTCTCAAACACTGAACAAAAGTATAGAACTGAAGAAAGTAAAAACCAGAAAATGGTTTATTGAAGTTCCTGAAAACCTAATCATATTTCAAAACAATTATTACAATATACAAATAAATAGAGGGTGTCTCAAAATTGACCCCCGAATTCGTTTCCGTTTGCCCATCGTTACAGAGTTTTTGATAAAAAAAACAAAAACATTTCAAGTTTAAACTTTAATAAAAACTAATAATATTAAAAAATTAAATAATACTTAAAAAACTTAAACTTAATTAAAAAAACAAGATTTTCTCCACATCTGTCAAACTATTTGTCAAATCTGACAGTTATGTTTAACTGTAATAATTATCAAAATATATAAAAAAATCTAGAAGTTAAATTGTCCTCAAAGCTTTATGGCATTTAATGAGTCTTTCTGGAATTTGACATCAAAATGTTAAAGAATGTTTCAGAATGTTGATAAAATTGCGAAAATTACATAACCTCTCAAACACTGAACAAAAGCGTGGAACCGAAGAAAGTGAAAACCCGAAAATAGTTTATTGAAGTTCCTGAGAACCTAATCATATTTTCAAAATAATTATTACAATATACAAATAAATAGAGGGTGTCTCAAAATTGACCCCCGAATTCGTTTCCGTTTACCCTTCGTTATAGAGTTTTTGATAAAAAAACAAAAACATTTCAAGTTTAAACTTTAATAAAAACTAATAATATTTAAAATCAAATAAAACTGAAACTTTATTAAAAAACAAGATATTCTCCACATCTGTCAAAGTATTTGTCAAATCTGACAGTTATGTTTAGATTGTACGAAATGAATAAATTCGAATTAGTAGTCGTAGAAAAAAGTTATAGTTATTGTTTACATTTTTATCAATAGCTCTATAACGAGGGACAAGCGGAAAATTTTCACTATTTCCAAAATATTTATAACATAAATGTAATTGCTAATTGCAACTTTAAAATTAAGTAATTTTGAATTCTCATACTTGTTATTACTTAACTGAACTTCTGATGAAACGGTTATTTAAAGCTGCAATTTTTCTAGATATAAATGTCATTTCAAGAAAAAGTTTCATACCTAATAACTATAACAATTATATATTTTGTTTTGTTTAATATAATAGAAAATACAGTGCTATAGGTATGGTAACAATTAAATATTTTGTGTTGTTTCATGAAATAAAATTAATAAAAGAAAACGTTTCTTCAAAAATTTAAATTAAAAATCAATATTCATATTTTTCATCAACTGTACATATTAAAATTGATAAAAAAATAAATAACGATTTTTTTTAAAGATGTAAAATTAGACAGAAAGGACATTATTTAATAGGCTATTTGCGGATTTTCTGCCTTTGTTTTAAAATTATTATTCATTATAATAATTTTTTTGTTTGCAGTATGGTATAGATATATTTGTTGAACTAATTCATGTTTTATTAATCTAATCTGAATAATAATGCACATCTATTTTTTATAATATAGAAAATTACTGCTTTGTAGCTTAATGTGTTTATAGCTTTAAATACGTTATTTACACATTAGAGTGAAATATTTACAAAAATCGTTCAAACAACCTGGAATATTTAATTACATAAGTTAACACTGCATCAATCAATCAGTCAATCCATATTAACTATATCCAAAAATAACTATATCCAAAATATTTACTACATAAACGCACTAATTACAATTTTAGATTACTACATTTTCGTTGAGTAAACTGTTACTATAAGTCAATGCTAATTCGTGTATACTTTAATTTACGTATGCTAACGTCTAAGAAAATGGTTATTCATTGAAATTATTATTGATATTATGAACTACCTATATACTGTTATAAATAAATAAATAATGTAAAAAAACACACAAATACAGCTAATAAGTAGCTTAAATCTACGTATTAACTACATAATTTATTCATCGAGATGGTTTCGACCTTTCCTACGTGGTAGTCAATATTAAAAAACAAAGAAACCATTTCCTATGTTTTTACCACAAAACGTGTATTGATATATTCACATATACAATAAAATAATGACTCGAGTTTCCACTTCTTACGGTCAGTGCACTTAAAAATGACAGTAAGAAGTCTAAACTCGGGTCGTTATTTTATTGTTTATGTCTATATATCAATAAACATTTTGTGGTAAAAACATACAAATTGTTTCTTTGTTTTTTAATATGGACTACCACGTAATAAAGGTCGAAACCATCCCGATGAATAAATTATGTAGTTAATACGCAGATTTAAGCTACTTATTAGTCTATTAGACTAGATTGTACCATTATTTAAAAATAATAATTTAAAAAAATACGTAGTTAAATAATTTTATAAACTACCTATATACCGTTATGAATAAATAAATTATATAGTTAATATGAAGTTAATTAATTATATGTTATAAATAATTATGTAGCTTTATGCTAATAAATATTCTTATTATTATTAATAAATATATTTAGGAGCATAAAACGCATCATGAAATGTATCTTTATGTATCACAGTAAACGCCACCAAATTCAGTTTTCACATTAAACTGGTGCAAGCCTCTACTAAAACACACGAACAGCTTCATTAGAACTTCGCCGTTATATCCAAAATTTGTGAGGAGCACAAACTGCACATTAATGCAGGGTTTAATTATCGTGTACACATTTACCAGTCCTCGCAGTTTCAACTAATAAGTTTCTAGTGCACATTATAACTAATAATAGATTTGCATCAACATTTGAGTAAATCGCAGAACGGTCTAACTGAATGTAGTTATGTGTAATAGCTTCATGCCCAAAATTAGGTACGTTTCGGTTGCAAAATGAACAATTTAAACATACCGAGAGCAAAAATTTTCATAGATAAAAACTATACCTAGTAAGTTAAGCAAATATGATTACCTAATATTAAAAAGTTATTAGGGCAGAAAGCCAGAGAGCCAATAGCCTAATAAAGATGTTCTCTCGCTCTCTACATCATTTATTATTTATTATTTTTTAGTAATGAATACTTTTAATTTTAATTTTAATTATTTGGCGCTCATTTACTTTATTTCCAGTAATTAATAGTACTGACCTCATAGTTTTTGCTCCTGAACCAATCTATACTTGAATTTGAACTCAACTCAACTTGTCAACTTCCAACTTCTAATCTCAACTTGTGTAAATGTGTATATTTGACTTATGTAAAACTTTAATGTTGCTAATGCTAAATGCTAAACAAAATATAAACCAAAAATATTATAACTCAATAAATGCGAAGAAGCAAAAGTACTAAATAAGAAATAAAGCCAAACCAATTTCGGAGATTAGAGCTAGGGATAATTTTCTTTCCTTTCAACCGAGCAACATTTTTTGCACTCGCGGGTTTCGAACTTACGAATTTGATACGAGAAGCTCCCTCGCTTAGCTCTTATGCACAAAGTTTATAAAACGCAATTGCCATTAAACAAGTAATAACATAATTACATACAAGAGGCTTACTCGGTTAACACTTAAATAACGATATATTCGGTAATTGGCAATTAGGTATAAATTATAAGTACTTAAGTCTCAATGAAATTTCCCGCTATTAATAATTTGCACCAATTAACTACCTAATTAATAACTTCCGTTGCGGTAATACTACTAGTATATGCCATTGAAATTACCAATACTCGCATCCGCCAGGACAAGCAATAAACCTGCGAGGAGGATTAAATACAAATTCCTGCCGTGTTGTATAAAATACACCACCGGATAAGAAATAGGGGACAAAAACAGTCTCGTTTATTAGACGAGACCTGATTTATACCCGCATCCTCACCTCCAGGGGTCAGTATCCAGTTGAAGTTGGCAGTGAGTGCGATGTATGTTTCCTTTCTTTAGTATTAACAGGAGGTTTTCCCGGAGAACTAAGAAGGTGGGCTAAATTACGTATTTAAGAGGTACAATGTAATCGAGTTGTTGTAAATAGATGGTCCTTCTATTATTTCTTTAGGAAGCAGATTAACTTCAGTAGTTGTCCTTGATTTTTACTTTCTTCATAACATAAATGAGCCGTTGAAAACCAGATTGAGTTTAAAACAGTAATATTTTTAATTTAAATTATTAAAACTTCTGTTATAAAATTTAATGTTGTTTCTTTACATTTTTTCTATGAAGTTAAACTGAGTAACTCAGTTTTTTTCATAATTCAGATAAGTCCAGAAATATACAAGAGATGTTGTCCTTTGTATATTTCTAGACTTATCCGAATGAATACTCTGGTTGTGAACGACTCAAATATTGTTTTAGTGAAAATTTCAAGTCAAGCGAAAATTCATGTCCTAATGTTCAGGACATTTTCGTTATGTATTGCCGGTACATGTCATAACTACAACTATCTGGAACGTTGGCATCCGGGAAAATGCTTTATCATGCTCAGATATTAAAATACTGGGCTTGTCGAGTGCACCGTGCAATGAATTCGCAAATGAAAATTACACGCTTTCCCATTTTTCACGAGCACGGGAGACGCTCCATCGATCATCCACACATGGATTTTACAACACGTGCTTCGAATTCACGACGTCCTTGAGCCGTGTAATTCCATACACAATCTTATTGACGGAAGTACTTGTAGTATATAAGTACATCAAAGCCTGTGGGTTTTATGTTGTTGTCTTAGGTCTTGATTAAAGTTTTATATCGTGCTGGGCACTCATATTTTCGTAATTCAGGTTCGACTTTTATTACATGAAGTGCTCCTCTCAGCGTATAATGTTTAATAGCGCAGTGTAAAACAATATGTTTCGGTTGTTAACATTGTGGACTCCAGCGGTCACCAAACTACGGCCCTCGAGAGGATTCAATCCCGCCCACCAACATTTAGTTTTTTAAATTAATTTAAAAATTGTAGAAGCAAAATAATAGAAGAAACATTTAAAAAACTGTAACTGTGTTATTCTAAGAAATGGAAATGAAGATATAACAATTTTCCATTTAAAGGCATTCACTCAATCAAGAAGAAAACAGAATTTGATCTCTTTTTATTAAAGCTGATAAAACCAAAATGTCGAAATAAAAATTTATTTTGACATAAATATGAAGATAAGATTCTCTATGAAATGGGAAGGAAAATATGACAAGTTTCTACATATAAAGGAAATGAAAATGTATAATTAAAAATGAATATTTTTAACTATAAAATATTTTCATGTACAATGTGTAAACGAAGAATCTGATATTTGCTTCAAAATTATAATGTATATAAGATATATAAAATTGATTTCCAGTAGAACTTTTTATAGTTTTTGAATATCATGAAATTGAATACCAATTTGGTCAATATCGCCAATTTTGATACACCAAACAGCAAAATGGTAATGTAGAAAATAATATATGATAATTTTCTTTATAGAATGAAAATGACGGTGAATTGAGATAATTTTCTCTAAAATATGGTAGTACCTGCAATAAAAGATGGACATTTTCTCTATAAAAGTAAAATGACGAAGAAAATAAAGATAATTGCGTTAATGAAATAGAAATGAATTTTCTGTACCACAATTTTCACTATAAAATAAAAATGAACATAAGTTTATCTAGGAATTAGAGATAACATTTTTCCATGTAAAACGGAAATGAAAATTTATCTTTAAAATGAAGATTTTTTCTCTATAAAACTAACTACAATGTACAAATATGATATATTTGTCAGCATGTTGAAAAATAGAGATAATATGTATATAAAATAGATTTCCAGGAGAAGGTTTATCATTTTTAAATATCAATCAACACCAAAATGAAGATGAATGAAACAAACTTAAGAATATTTTCTCCTTAAAATGGGAATGAGAGTAATAAAAGATTTTCTGATTTTATCTATAATATAGAACAATATAGAAAATATACATTGAAAAATATAGAAATCTTTGCTATAAAATGAAAATACTCCTAATACTGTTATTGCTGATTATATTTGATATTTGACTGATGATTGATACTAAAAATGACTTTTCTCTATAAAATGGGCAAGAATGTGAAGCATATGATAAATTTCACTATAAAATAGAATGGCTTTCTTTATACAATATTTTTTCTCTGGAACGTGTAAATGAAAATTCTGATATAGTATGTGCAAAGATAATAATAATCTTTATTACGGTAATACAATAGAGATTAGAAATCTTTAATAATATTTAATAGAAATTTAAAATAAAAATAATTAGTTTTCTAGTACTACGTTTAACTTCTTTTTTGTGTATGAAATAGTTGATAAAATCATTATAATTTAGAAAAATTTCAAAAGTTTCATCATTTTGGAGTTTTATATTATTCCCAGCAGTTTTCATTGCCTGATTTGAAGATATTTTTGTAATATTCTTGAACCTTATTTAGAACTTTATATAATTTTTGGCAATTGTTTTCTTGTTTGCTATTGTTTTTATAGTCTTGGCTATTTGCAGAAGTTTTCACAATTTCGAAAATCTTCATTTTAAAACAGATCTTTGTTTATTAAATAACTCCATTGTTGACAAAAGTATTCACCGTTTTTAACAATATTTACATACGTATGACATTTTCTCGAGTTATTTTAATCAAAATATTCTATTGTCATTGTATTGTATGTCAAAAGTATTGTCATTGTCTCATGGAAGATGTATTTTTTAATATTTTAATATTCTTCAGTCTTGTTTAGAACTTCATATCATTTTTGGTGATTTTTGTTCTTGTATTGTTTTCACATGTTTTTATAGTCTTGGCTAATTCCAGAAGTTTTCACAATTTTGAAAATCTTCATTTTAAAACAGATCTTTATTTTGAAATAACTTAATTGTTGACAAAAGTATTCGCCGTTTTTAGAAAGATTTACTGACAATATGACAATTTTCTTGCAGTTTTTATCGTCTTATCGAAGCAGTAATATTCTTGAGTCTTGTTTTGAACTTTATATAATTTGTGGTATTTTTGCTTATTGTAATTATTGCATTGAAATGTTTTTATAGTTTTGGCTATTTACAAAAGTTTTCATAATTTTGAAAATCTTCATTTTAAAGAAGATCTTTATTTCTTAAATAACTTCATTGTTGACAAAAGTATTCGCCGCTTTGTAAATATTTACAGACGTATGACAATTTTCTTGAGTTTTATATAGTTTCTAGCAGTTTTTATCGTCTCATCGTGAGTTTTGTTTAGAACTTCATATAATATTTGGTAATTTTTTGCTTCTTGTATTGCTTTGAATTGTTTTTATAGTCTCGGACTATTTCCAGAAGTTTTCACAATTTTGAAAATCTTCAATTTAAAACAGATCTTTATTTTTGAAATAACTTCATTGTTGACAAAAGTATTCGCCGTTTTTAGAAATATTTACAGACTTATGACAATTTTCTTGAGTTTTATGTAGTTTCTAGCAGTTTTTATCGTCTCATCTTGAGCATTGTTTAGAAATTTATGTCATTTTTGGTAATTTGTTGCTTCTTGTATTGCTTTGAAATGTTTTTATGGTTTTAGCTATTTCCCGAAGTTTTCGTAATTTTGGAAATCTTCATTTTTAAACAGATCCATTTGTTGAAATAACTTCATTGTTGGCAAAAGTATTCGCTGTTTTTGGAAATATTTACATACTTATGATAAGAAATGTCTCGAGTTTTATATTATTTCTAGCAGTTTTCAACGTCTGGTAGAAGATATTTTTGTAATATTCCTGAGTCTTGTTTGGAATTTTATAACATTTTTGGTAATTTTTTGCTTCTTGTATTGCTTTGAAATGGTATTTATAGTTTTGGCCTATGAATTAAAATTTATGCATTATAATTGAAATTTTCAAAGAATTCCTAAACATTTTGCAATAGTCATAGCAATTTTAAATGTGAGCAATGAAATTTTGACAGTGTGTTTAAAAATTTGTCAAAAATAATTCAAATTTTGACAGTAATCATTGAAATTCTGACAGAATAATTAAAATATCTAAAAAATTGACAGGAATCGTTAAAATTCTGACATAATAATTACAAATATACTCTTTGGATGCAATTATTCTTACAATTTTATACCCATATTTGCAATTGATATACAAAATAAACACAATTTTGAAAGCAATCTGTGAATCTACGGCAGGAACCATTGATATATTGTTAATTACCATTAACATAATTTAAAATTTGACAGTATTCATTGAAACATTTATAGTGATCGATTAAATTTTGACAGAATAATTAAAAAATATATAGCAATCATGGAAAATGTTACAGTAATCATGGAAATTTTCACAGTAATCATGGAAATTTTCACAGTAATCATGGAAAATTTTATAGTAATAATTGAAATTTTTACATAAAAATTGAAATTTTGACAGAATAACTAAAAATATATATATATAGTAATCATGGAAAACTTTACAGTAATCATCCAAAATTTTATAGTAATAATTGAAAATTTTACATTATAATTGAAATTTTCACGGAATTATTAAATAAATTGCTGTAGCCATTGAAATTTCGAATGTAATCAAAATTTTTCATGAAATTTTGACAATTTGATTAAAAATTTATCATAAATTATACAAATTTTGACAGTAATCATTGAAATTTTGGCAGAATAGTTAATATTATTAAAAATTTGAAACGAATTATTGACATTTTGACACAATTATTAAAACTATGTCGGAAATAATTAAAATTGAGTAATTAATAAAATTTTAGCATTATAATTAAAATGTTGACGGTAAAAGCACAGTATGTAAGTAAGAAAGGGGCAGTATAAAAACTATAAGCAAAACCAAACCTGACCTAATCTACTGAATTATATTTTACTGCAATATAATATTTTTCTGTCTCATTTCTATTTTTCTACAAAAACGCCTGAAAGTGTTAGTGTTTTGAATCTGTAGATCCTTTGATTCAAATTTATTTGATTAGATTAGATTCGTGTTTTTTAAGCCGTGTTTTACATTATAAGATTTAAAAGAAATAATATTAACAGCGCACAAAAATGTGTTTTAAACATCTGTTAAATGTGTTGCTTTTGTAAAAAAAAGTGCCAAAAAGTGTTAGATATATAAAATCCTGAGGTATTTTGTAGGAAGTTAAATTTGAAACTTGCTTGGACTTTTGTTGAATTTGTAATAAAGCCTGCAAAATCGCCTAAAAATGTTGGGGTTTTTTATCTGTAGATTCTTTGATTTAAATTTATTATTTTACTAACGATTTGTGCACTCTCAGGTATAACAAATTGAAATTGTAATGTGCATTTGGGATATATCTCCGCGGACAACTGGAGACCGGTTTCGACCTATCGGTTCTCATCAGTCAACTGGGAGTCCGCAGTTACAATTCCTAAATGCACATAAAAGTGGCACTGGGACAGTGATGTGTAAGAGAGGCAACGTAAAGGCCATCTCTAGTTCAAAATATTAATAAACTAAAATTTAATTTAATTTTGATTTGGTATAACTGGGAGTGCACAAATCTCTATTAAATTGTTTAACTCAAGATGGACGCTCGCCTTTTAAATAATTTTTTACTTTTATATGGTTTATTAAATTTTATTAACCTCCCAAAAAGTCTTTACATTTTTATAAAAAAATGAGTTATAAGTAGATAAGCTAGGGCAGTTCTGTGACAATTTCCCATAAGGATTTACATAAGGGTCTAAATTCACATCATTGAAATTTTGTCTTTTCAAGTCGCGGATTTGGGGGCCGATATGACTACAACGGATTGCCTAGAAATGTTGATTAAGGGAGTCGTATTTTAGGGCCACCCCCAGGAAAAATAGGCCCCCAACTCGGCGACTTAAAAAAAAAATGGCGAAAATGTGCATTTAGACCCCAATGTTAATCCTTATGGGTAATTGTCACAGAACTGTCCTAGCTTATCTAACTGGTATACTCAAATAACATAATTGTAAGCATAGTAATTGGGTAATAAATTCTGTTGGGTTTTAATTTTTCTGTTATTGTTAATAATTTATTATAATTTTGGTTCTATTGGGTTCTATTGGGTAATTCTTTTACGAGGTAAATGTGCAATCTAAAATAGTAATATATACAGGGTGTTTGCTTAGAAATAAGGTTATTTTTAAAGGCTAGTTCATAGATGTCTACATCATGCTACGCAACGCCGTAACAATGCTATCGCTCTGGGCATTTTCAACACGCATTGAAAATACTCATAGCGATAGCATTGCCATAGCGTATCGTTACGTCGTGCACGAAATATATGAATCGGCATTTATAGTTATTAAAGTTGTTTATTAACGTTATAAAATAAACATTTTTGATATAAAAATAGATTGATATCGAATTGGAAAATTCACCAATTCAAATTTTCTTATATAAAATATATGCAACATTCTAACAAACTCTACGTATATGACGGCCCCAACTAAATATATATGCAAATACATCCACAAAGCTTTACATTCCATTAGGCAAACTTTCTGGTTTATTCTCGCATTTCCTTATTTCGCCGAACCGAAAAGACGAAAATATCACGCAACTTCAGCGCCGTGTATGAAATTTCATCTGCAAGTTGTAATGATAATGTTGGCCCCTAACAAAGCGACACGAAAGCATATCAATTTTCAGCGACAATGGATATCTATTTTGTGAAAATAAATATTTTCAGTCCTGTCACATTCGAGCCAGCTGCACTTTATAAGCGTTGACTGGTTTGTCTTAAAGCTTTTCCTCATTAATTGGTTGACGAATGTAGCTGACGTTGGACATATACGAAGAAATCGTTTTGTTTGTATTCTACTTGCAATTATGTTTCTTAGTTTTGATGAATTATGCAGTACATTTGTCGCTTATAAAATCTTATTAGGATATTTATGAGGATTCTCCGATTTTCAGTTATCAATGTTTATGTACCTACTTATGTATTAAAAATAAAAAAATCGGAAAACAACACATATTTTTCCGGAGTTTTCATCTAAAGATTGTATTTAATATACTTATTAGCAATAAAAACGTAGCTTTAAAAAAATAAAGTTTTGATCGAAATTTAATTAACAAAATTTATATCCTGATATCCTGAAAACATAAAGTGTATAATAGAGTAATAGGTAGTCAAGGAGTGGTAAAAATATCAAACGATATAAAAACACGTGAAATTTTAACGTCTCCTAAATATTCTAAAATATTCTAAAATTGTCGGTCATGTTAATTTAATTGCCGTAATGGCATAAATATATTACACCATCATTCTTAATTTATCTTCTGGTCTACTATCATCGACCATAACAGCAAAATAATATGCATCAATAGTTTCTTTTACAAACCTGTTCAATAAGCAATTAGCGTCTACAATTCCATTTAGATACACATCATCTAGACACAATTCTTGGGAGGCTTATAACTTTGTAAAAATGGTTAAATTATTTTTGAAAACTTCAAAAACTTCTTCTAAACAGTTTCCACGGTTGGTCCTTTCGGCCTTTTATTATGGCCTCTAAACAAAACAAATTTGGTGTTTGTTTTGTATTAAAACAACTTCTACAGTGATCATTTTTGAAAGAGCTATTAAAAAGAGACACTCTATGACACTCAAAATCTGGATGTACTTGATATTTTCTTAAGCTTCCTTCCAATTTGAATGAGATAAAAACTGGTTCTCTAGAATTTTTTTGAAACCAGTCTGTACAGGAAGCAGAATGCTGAATTTTGCCGGACGCTGTATTCTACCCAAAAATAGTCGAAAAAGATTCGCAAATAATTCGCAATAAAGTTATAAATTGTTCGCTCCAACTAATATTTTCCTGAATATCAGAATTTGCATTTTGTTTCAATTTCTGTTTCTTTTAATGTTCTATGCATTTATTTATTTATTCCTTTGCCTATCTAGCTGTTGGTGTAAGGCTTACATTACTAATTTTTATAGTATTCTCTTCACTTCCTCCTATCTTTGGTTAATTCCTTTATTTCTTCCCATGTGTTTCCTTTTCTTGCTGCCTCTTCTTTTATTGCGCTGTTCCACTCTTTTCTCGATCTTATTGTCTAGTTTTCCTCTTCCTCTGGTCTCGTATATTTTCTTAGTGTTTCTATCTTCTCTCATTCGTCTCATGTGCAGTGGCGGATTTTGGGAGGGGGTGGGGGGCTATGAGGGCTATATTTAATCAATATACTCAATATTTATAAGTTTTTCTCATTTATTCGTCTCAATTTACAGATTTATACATATTCATAAGCAAGCTCAATGTAAAATGAAAAAGAAAATTAATTATGCATATTTTAATGAGTAACTAGAAGCAGCAACAAAATGAAGCACACATTAAATTTTACTCAGTAAAATATGCATTAGACAGATTTTCCAGAACCACCCCAAATTGCAGCATTTCCAGAATATTCCGAAAAGTGCTGCACGTTTGAGGTACTGTCTGTGAATGGAAAGCCTGATTTACAATACAACCGAATTGATGAACATTTATTAAATAGCTCTTGGTATTCATCTAAAGTTGGACTGTTGGTGTAAATAAAGCTGCCCAATTCACTGGTGCCGTTATCTTTTTATTTTATACATGAGAGATCTCGCTTTCAGCCCTATTTTACTCATGTAACCTGAAAGAAAACATTCTTTTAATTAATTTAAAAGTTTAATAACCTCTTGGTCAAACATATTAAATTAAGCAACATAAGACACTTCGTCTAAGTGTCACAGTTTTTTTTTTTTTTAGTTTGATTCATAACAATTGTTTTGATCGTTATAACATTTTCAAGAGTTAAAAGAATACTCAGAGTATTCTTTTAACTCTTGACAATAGTGTAACAATCAAAACAATTGTGGAGTATCAATAATAAAAAAAAAACTAATGTATGAAATAAAGTTACGCACTTTTTAAAAATTTTCAAAATTGTTTTTTATTGTTCACGACAATTGTTTCGCCACACTGTGGCTTCTTCAGGTGAAGAAATGATACATAAACTGTGTACAATTTGCTTAAGTAGTGTATTGATGGGGGATGGGGGGTAGCTATTAACAAGTTTTAAAAATATTGAGGAGCGGTGAATGATTGACGTCCGTTTGGTCGTTAAGTAGGAGGCCGCTTAATTTCCTTTTGTTGATTTCCAGGCTTTCCAGGTGGTTAAGTTTCCTTCCTTTTTCTTCTTGATGGAGTATTTGGAATTTGGGGTCGAACGAATGTCCTTCCTCTCGTAGGTGGTTCGCGTACGTGGAAGAATTTTTATTATTAGTGAAACATTTTTGATGTTTCTCGATCCTTTCTGAGAAGGCACGACCTGTTTGCCCTACGTAAATCATTGGGCAGTCCCCACACGTCAACATGTAAACCCCGCTGCGGTCAGTTTTGATAATTGGACTTTTGTTATTTTTTATTATTCTACCTAGGTTGTTGTTTGTTTTGAACGAGACTTTCACATTTTTCTTTTTCAGGATGTTTGCAATTTTTAAGGATGAGGATCCTGAATACGTGATGGAGGCATACTTCATATGATTATTATCTTTTCCTCGTGGGTATATTAAGTTTGTAGTTCGTTGTTTAATTTTAGCTTTTAATATGGTATCAATGAGGTTTTCGTGAAATCCATTTTTTCCGGCAATTTGTTTAATTATGTTCAGTTCTTGTGTATAATTGAGTTCCGTCATTGGGATGGTTAGTAATCTATGTATCATGAAATTATATGCTGACATTTTTTGTGATTTTGGGTGAAATGAGTCATTGTGGATGGTGTTGTCAGTGTGTGTTGGTTTCCTGTAGATTGCGAAGTCATGTTTGTTGTTAATTTTTGATATTGTTAAGTCAAGAAAATTAATCTTGTTATCTGTTTCTAACTCCATGGTGAACTGAATATTTTATGTAAGTTGTTTAAAAGAATACGGAATGAATCTAGTTGTCTGTTTGTTCCTGTAAACGCCACTATTACATCATCCACATAGCGATACCAGTATAGGCAGTTCTTAAAAGCCGTTGATTTAGAAATTTGTGTCTCGATGTTATTCATAACACGACGACGTATATCCTGGCTACGTAACCTGCGGGAATGGTTTGGGGTATCGTCGGCGGACCTGTTTCGTTCGGCTATCTCCAAAGTTAGAATTGCCACGATGATCAGCAACCTCCGTCGGAGAAGCTGAAGCAAGAAGAAGTTATTCATAAATATTTCTGCCATTAAGGGGCTTAATGGGTTCCCCATTGCTAATCCGTCCGGTTGGGAGTAGAATAGGTCGTTAAATTTTAGGTAATTTTGAGCTATATTAAGTTCCAGGAGATTTATAATTTCTGAGATTATAATAGTATTTGTCCCATTGTCTGTCATCATCTTATCTATTATTGTGACTGTTTCCGATGGCGGTACGTTTGTGAATAAATTCTTTACATCGAATGAAACGAATTTGCTGTTGGGTGGTAATTTAACGTCTTTAATTTTTGTGACGAGTTCCAGGCTATTTTTAATTGCAAACTTTGAGTTAAACTTGCTATGTTGTTTAATTAATGTATTCAGTTGTTTGGCTAATTTGGTGCCGGGGGAATTTACGTATGATACAACGGTTCTTATAGGTTGGTCCTCTTTATGTAATTTAATCAAACCGTACAATTTAGGTGGTTGTGGGTTCATTGTGGTGAGGAAATATTTTTCTTTCTCCGAAAATAAAGCTGTACTTTGACTAATTTCTTGTTTTAATTTTGTCTGGAACTTTTTGGTTGGGTTATTTTTCAGTAATTTAAATGAGTTGGACTCTAGAAAGAGTTTGATTTTATTTTTGTATTCGTTTTTGTTTATTGCGATGATTGTGTTTCCTTTATATGCTTTTGTAAAAATAATATCCGAAACTTTTGATTTCTCCCGGATTGATTTTGCTATTACTCCTTCTTTTATAACTCGATTCTGGGTTGTATTCGTGTTCTTTAAAAAAATAGCGATTTTATGTTTATCCAGAAGGTTGTTTTCTGTTTTTGTTATGGCTAATTCGCTTTCAACTGCTAAGCGTTCTATTTGTTGAGTGTTGATGTTTTGTTTGATATTATGTTTAAAACCCTTACTTAATAAGTTTAATTCCCCTTTGTCAAAGCTAGTCTGGGTTGAAAGCTAAAATTAAACAACGAACTACAAACTTAATATACCCACGAGGAAAAGATAATAATCATATGAAGTATGCCTCCATCACGTATTCAGGATCCTCATCCTTAAAAATTGCAAACATCCTGAAAAAGAAAAATGTGAAAGTTTCGTTCAAAACAAACAACAACCTAGGTAGAATAATAAAAAATAACAAAAGTCCAATTATCAAAACTGACCGCAGCGGGGTTTACATGTTGACGTGTGGGGACTGCCCAATGATTTACGTAGGGCAAACAGGTCGTGCCTTCTGAGAAAGGATCGAGGAACATCAAAAATGTTTCACTAATAATAAAAATTCTTCCACGTACGCGAACCACCTACGAGAGGAAGGACATTCGTTCGACCCCAAATTCCAAATACTCCATCAAGAAGAAAAAGGAAGGAAACTTAACCACCTGGAAAGCCTGGAAATCAACAAAAGGCAATTAAGCGGCCTCCTACTTAACGACCAAACGGACGTCAATCATTCACCGCTCCTCAATATTTTTAAAACTTGTTAATAGCTACCCCCCACCCCCATCAATACACTACTTTAGCAAATTGTACACAGTTTATGTATCATTTCTTCACCTGAAGAAGCCACAGTGTGGCGAAACAATTGTCGTGAACAATAAAAAACAATTTTGATTTTTTTTAAAAAGTGCGTAACTTTATTTCATACATTAGTAATTATGAATTTTCAACAAATAAAAGCCACATCGATCTACCTAATAAAAAAAAAAACTGTGAAACTTATACCAGGTGTCTTATTTTCCTTTATTTAATATTATTGTTGTTATTATTGTTGTATTGTTGTATTGTTGTATGTTATTGTTGTATTATAATTTAAGAGAACCTGTTTACAGGAACCCAATATAGGCGCAGTTTGTATTGTGCCTGAAAGAGAAAATGCTATTGTCGTACTTGAAACAAACAAGTACTATGTACATACTACACAAGTACTTGCAACAAGCAAGTACTGGGTACCTAATAATTTAAGAGAACCTGCTTAGAGGAACCCTAGTAAGGCGCAGTTTTACATGCATCTACTTCAAATGTAGCTAATAGATTGTACCTGAAAAGGAAAACCCTGTTCAATGTTCAATGCATGGGCGCAACATCGCGGTACTAATTATATGCACATCGAATAAGTACGTCTTACAGAACGAGATGCGCCGACAACAAGGAAATACAAGTAGCTAAGATAAAATGCGATTGTAAGTACTTGATATAAACAAGTACTATATACATGCACTTGCAACACACAAGCACTGTATACAAAGTACTTGCAATAAACATGTAATGTATACATATGTACTTGAACCAAACAAGGACTGTATACGTATGTACTTGCAACAAACAAGTACTGTATACGTAATACTTGCAACAAACAAGCACTGTATACATACAACAAGTACAAGAGTGGGCGGTAATATGAGTGGCGCAGCGCTAAGATAAAATGCGATTGTTGGTACTTGAAATAAACAAGTACAGTATACATGCACTTGCAACACACAAGCACTGTATACAAAGTACTTGCAACAAACATGTAATGTATACATATGTACTTGAACCACACAAGTACTGTATACGTATGTACTTGCAACAAACAAGTACTGTATACGTAATACTTGCAACAAACAAGCACTGTATACATACAACAAGTACAAGAGTGGGCGGAAATATGAGTGGCGCAGCGCTAAGATAAAATGCGATTGTGTTTACTTGCAAAATACAAGCACTGCATACATAGTACTTGCAACAAACAAGCACTGCATACATAGTACTTGCAACAAACAAGTATTGTATATGGATACTTGAAACAAACAAGTACTGTATACAAAGCCCTACTCGTTACTGTCTCGACGTACGAGCGCAAAGATGTGAGCGCACCTGTAAGGAGAAAAACCCTAAACGTACATATGCGCAGCGCAAGAAATATAAGTACGTCGCCCAGAGCGAGAATATACGCCGACAATACACAAATACAAATGGCGCAACCTGTAAGAAAAACCCTGCTCACTCAGGCGGCGTACTGTGTGACGCTATAATGCAGTTATTCTTGACCCTTTTGAACCTACGGAATCCACAGATTTGAAGGGAACAACTTGATTGAGGTCAACAGTGTAGCAAGGAACCTACCATCACGATTTACAATGCCGCACCAGAACAACATGGGTTATTACAGTGTTACAGAGAAATCTCAATGTGGCTTAACTTGCTTCACGAGAACTCAATCCGGACACCGGGTTAAGAACTTCCTGCTTAAAACTAATACGCATTATCGGTAGCAAAGCAAGAAAATAAAAGCTGGGGCGCATCTGTGAACAAAAACCTGAATCGAGACTCTAATTGATGAAATGTAAGAAAAACTGTACTCACTTTGATACGTCTTGGAGCTCATCTCAAAAAAAGACCTACCTTGAAATTGACTTTTAAAGTTGAATTGGCGAAGATCCAGTACCCTGCAACTCCGAACTCCGAAAACAAATCGGAGTTCGAAATTTGACGGTGTGGCGCGGGTGAGGAAAGCACGAAACAAACGCAACAATCCTCAGGCTCAACCATACCCGAACTTTCGACACTACTACGCACTGGCTCTAAACGGGCAAACTTTTAACGTCAGAAGGTAATCTGAACTGCTCAAGATACTTTCACTAATTATTTGTTGAAGACAAGAACACGGACAAACACTAAAAAGTATACGTTTGACTTGGGAAGGTAATCCCAAAATGTTAATCGCGAATTTAACACTTGCTGGAAGAAATTGCACGTTAGTAAATACAATGCACGCACGCATATTTATGTATACAGAGTATACATAGTATGTATACAGAGTATACATAGATACATACAGAGTGGGCAAAATAATTTATTAATGTCAATAATTAATGTTGATGATAAAAAAAACTTTTCAAAAATGCAATATCATTTTTACAATCGACCAAGTATAAACATGAAAAACAAAATTAAATGATCGATTTAATGCGTTAATTGAAAATATGAATATTTCCAATTTGTACGGTTTTTTGGCCCACTCTGTATATTCAATAACTTAGGGTGTAACACAGATCTATGAATTAACCTGAACATGGAACTCCTAATTAGGCTCATCAAGAAACTCTCAATGACGATGTAAAATGTTGCACCAGAAGTTAATATACCTACACAATAACCTTAGGTGCAACAGTGGAGTATGATTTAGGGGCTCAACAATGAACTCCTAATCACTATCTAGAGTATTGCACCAAAGGCCAATGTGTTGTCATACACATTCATACACACCACACTTCAACCAAACCCAGGTTGGCCCAGAAGTGATCGAAACACAGATATAAGATCATCTCACATGATTCACCTTGGGGAATTCTAGGTGCCCTGAAATGTTGAGGAGAAAATTTAAATCCGCTGCACGTAAAATTTCTGGTTAATTGTCCCCAAACAATGGACTTCATAAAAGTCAGCAATTGCACAATCATCTCGTAAATGTATACCCATTTGATTACATTGATAAGGTACTATTAATTAATGAGGGAATTATAAGAATAAGTATGCAAATTTGCACAGTAATTTGATTTATTTTGAAAAATCATCCCCATGTCTTTCTCAACTTGAAGCAATTTTAACAATAAATGCTAATTTCCGGTATTTCAAAATATGTAGCCATTTATTCCGGGTTGTTATGATTTAAAAATTATAAATCAAAGAATAAAAAAAAAAAAAAAATTAAATCAATTGATTTAAATCATGATTAAACTGATTTTTTTTAAATTATTCGTTGATTTAAATCATGATTAAACTGATTTTTTTTTAAAATTATTCGTTCATTTAAATCAACAGATCTTTTTATAAATCATTGATTTAAATAAAAATAGATTTTATTTTGAAATTATTGATTATTTTTGCACTGTTTGTGCATTCCAATAAGTGAACAATTAAAATTATAATGTAACTACAGAGTTAGCATGCTTCAAAATAGATAATTGTTAAAGTAGATACATTGTATACACTTTTGTATAAATGCGTACTTGTGTTAATAAAAACTTCCGAAAATTACAAAAATAATTGTAAGTAAAATATTATTTTTAAGTATTATTGGGTACTTACTGGTCGAGTTACTTTTATTTTATTTTATTATTTATTTATTTTATTTTGCTTGACTTGTTGCTTGACTAGTTTAATCTTTTCAAACTTCAAATTAATTACAAACATTTCTGGTAAAAATAAGATTCAGATACATACATAGCAAAATACACATATCATGCCTTTGATGATGGATTGTTAGAAACTAAAACTAGTCAGGCAAAATAAAACAAATAAACAATAAAATAAAACCAAAATAACTGTACAAATAAGTACCCAATAATAATACCTTAAATAAATAACTGGTAACTTATGGATAATACTTTAAACTTAATAATATATAAATCTTTTCTTCAATTTTTTTCTCATGGTATAGATACACAGAAATTTATTTTAATTATTATTTCTTGTTCAAAATCAAAATTTATTTAAAAAAAATCATATGATTAAGTCGTGATGTAAATCAATTGATATAAATTTGTTTTAATTATCATTTCTTGTTCAAAATCAAAATTTATAAAAAACAAATCATATGATTAAGTTGTGATGTAAATCAGTTGATATAAATCACATCTGTCCTGGCCAAAACTGATCAGAAACATACAAAATGAAATAAACCATGATTTTTATAATTAAAAACAAAATTATTGACTTATGATTTTGTTTTAAAAACCATGTATTTTTCTAAGCCTGCTGTTATGTAATGAGGGCATTAATACGATTAATACGCGGCAAGTCGACGGAAAAGTATTTTATTTCTAAGAACATAATGATCGTGCGTACAAACATACATACGAACACACAATCAAATGTATAAACATGCAAATATGCATACAGCCATACACACATACAAATATACACACACGCAAACATAGAAACATAGAAACATGCATACACACATACAAACGCACAAACATACAAACATTCATACAAACAAATATACAAACATACAAACAATCATACAAACAAATATACAAACATACAAACAATCATACAAACAAATATACAAACATACAAACAATCACACAAACAAATATACAAACATACAAACAAATATAAAAACATACAAAAATACATACAAATATACAAACATACCAACATATACACATGTTGACAGTCACTCAACACGCGTACATACGCATACACACAAACACACACACACATGTTTATGATTGTTCAGTGCATCGATCGTTCATTAATGAGTCCATAAGGTTTACATTAATGAACGATTTTGTGCGCCAAGTCGACGGAAAAGTATTTTATTTCTAACAACATAATGATCGTGCATACAAACAAACATACATACATACATACATACACACAATAAAATATATAAACATACAAATATGTATACAAACATACACACATACAAATATACACACATGCAAACAAACTTATATTAATTTATATGCAATAAGTCGATGTAAAAAGCTATGTCTTTGTGTGAATGCATGTGAGCAGATATCATTAAAATTTGCACAAGACCAGATAGAACGAGCCATGCGCCTTAACCACTAACCTGGAATTCCACAATGTCGGCCAAAACTCAGCCAATCTCGTGAAAATCCAAATGTATTCTCCCTTGGCTTCTGCGGCGTCCCGTGAACTGGATTCACCACCAATCTGGAGAAATCCTGAACTGGATTCACTCCCGATGGCCAAACACCGGCACCTAGAAATATATTATCTATTGATACCCAGAAAGTCCGAGTTGACCTCTACGTTGTGTCGCCATTTGATGGAACCGAAGAATTTAAAATTTCCCGCAAAATACTGCTGCGATCGCCGCGATACTCACCCTAAACGCGGTCGTCCGGCCCAGGAACACTATCCCGGAGTCCCGTCCAGATACTCGAAGAACTTCCTGGAAGAGGGGCAAAAATGTCGGGAGCAGCACGGATTGCTTGTTATCCCGGTGGCGGTCCCTCCGACCTAAGGTACTTGAGGTGGTTGAGGGGTAAGGTGAAGCTGCGCGCGCTCACACACAAGTCAACACCTGCATAGAAATGCAACAATGAAAAATCAATACATTCCTTAAAATCATTTTTACATTGGAAATTAGAAAAACGAAATTTTAATAACTAAAACTCTGATTGCGAGATTATTAATTGCCAGAATGGAACCATAATTAACATTTATGTGCAGAATTTCGTGGAGAATAATAATATGGAGTCCGTTTTTGAGTAGCTACCCCCTGATTTCCGTAGCAACCCTTAACGCGTTTTATTGAATATTGGGGTTGTTTTTGGACTTATTGGCTCCAATTTGCGTACACCTACAATACAGTATGGGGAAAATATTATAGTTATTTTACAATTTTCGTACCATCCCTTAAAACGTCCTGATCCCATTTCGAACGACTGCACACATAATATTTAATATAGGGGTTGTTTTTGAACTTGCGGTCTTAAAATTGCGTACACCTATGAAGCAATACCAAGCAAATATTACAGTTATTTTACAATTTTGATAAACATCCCTGAAAAAGTCCTGTATCGTTGCTAGCGTCCACAAACATAATACGAGTGTCTCACGCAAGCCATTGGTTAAAAGTTTATGAATTTCCTGCTGAAATAAAAATTTGAAAAAAATCACACAAACACGATTCATGGTGATCTCCCAAAATAAAATATGCGCATGTTTCTATCGCTTCCGGTTATACCGGAAGTGGCCATCAACTTTGTTATTTTAAATGCACCCTATATATTTTTACATATTCGGATTTCACGTTCAATTCTGAATATTGTTTATCAAACCTATAAAACACTTATCTTTAGTAGTTTTTGAGGAAAAAAATAATGTTTGCTTAAAATAGACGATTTAAAAAATATTCATTATTTTTCTTACAAATGAAATAGAAACTTAAACTTTTTTGCATATTGTAGCTGAAGCGTAGATCTATCATTAATATAACTCATGCGTGTTGATACTTCACTATACTATTTCAAAATTTCAATTATTTACAGGTACACTTCAAAATGCCATAATTCATTTTTTTGTAATGGAATGACATATTTTTTGTATGACGTGGCAACAGACAGAACAATTTTCTACAAAAAGTGTTTAACAAACATATCCCTAAAATGAGTGGTTTTAAGTCGAGTGGCGAATCAGTTTAATCAGATTTGTTGGTATTAATTGGAGCAGATTTATTAATATTAATTGGTTACATTTTTACTAATGTACAACTGAAAGTTACAGTTTTGAAAGTATTGACAGGAAAAGTTATGGTACTTTCATCATGATTTTATCATAGCATGAAAGTTATAGTTTTCAAAATAATTACATGACTAGCGCGAAAGATGCACTTTTACTAATTTACTTTTAACGAACGGTTTAGCGCAGACACCCTGTATACGTAATAAAATTTATAAAACTAGCAGATATACGTAGGGCATAGTAAAAGGGACACTGAAACCTCTTGGAGCCGCGGACCGCATTGAAATTGTTTATTTTATATGTTCCTGAAATATTCAAAGCTGTTTTTTCTATTGCCAGCAATATCCGTAAAATTCCATATCGGTAAACGCCGGGGAATGCGCCGCAATGGGCAAGAAGTGATTTTATTATGTGAAAATTCTATCCACACTCGCAAACAGCCTTATACAAGTTCTCCACTCCCGCAAACAGCTTTATAAAATTTTCATAAGTATTACACAAATTGCCGGAGAAATAATATTTTCCATGGGAATTTTCGTCATCGGCGCAATTCACGCGGAGAAGAATGAGGAATCGGGGACAAGTCCCAGCGGAAAAACGTTTTAATATTTGAGGCTCAATTAGATCGTTGTTTATACAAAAAAAGTCGGTCAGAATAATACAAACTCGCCTCTCTTAAAGTTTATTTGGACCGTTGATGATGATTCATGAAGACCAATATAAAATATTTGCGACTTATTGTTGAGCGATTTAAATACGCCTGCACAGTAGATATAGTCAGGACTACATTAACTTAGGTGGCAAAATTTTAATCACAAACGATTGTGGCGTGTACGTAGCTACTACATAATTGATACTTTTTGTTGCAATTTTTGGCTTTTTAATTAATATTTTGGCAGAAGTGAAAATTATTTCTGGGTTCGAATATGCATTAAAAAAAATGATATCTTTAAAAGCTAGTAGTGAAAAAAATTATAAATCTGACAATGTGGTATGAAGCAAATGTCTAATAGACATCGACACAAAAAAAATAACTTCCGTTGTATCACTGAATCAGTTTGTCCAACATGACAAAACGAACACCCAGCCAACTCGGTTGCAAAAATGTCGTGAATGTATATTACATATTTTTGTATACGAATCAAAACAGCCTCTCAGAAATAATTTTCTTTCAAAACAAGTAAACTGCATTGATTCTTTTATGCACCAAAGAAAATAGTGCCGTGTAATTGTTTGAAATTTAAGGTCGAGGGCAATGAAAATGATTGGGATATAAGAGAGAAGTTAGAATCGCGCATTTATACTACTGGAAGTTCCCAAGAGAGAAGTTTCAAATGCACTAAGTTTTGTATTTGCGGAACTTTCCCAATATTATCCATGAAAGTAAAACGAATGCAATTTTTTTATGCCACTCATTACTTTAATCGCTCTGGTGTTATAAAAAGACTGAAGTTAATTTACTTCTGAACTTATTTTAACTGAACGGACCGTTTAACTGTAGTGAAATAATCGTCTAAAAGACGATTGTTACTGAACTTTTTAAGAATAATCGAACAGACTGAAATACTTACCACCTGAATTTGGTGTGAATGGGCTGAAGTTAATTTACTTCTGAACTTATTTTAACTGAATTGAGCTGGCGGTGATATAATTGTCTAAAAGACGATTGATATTGAACGTTTTAAAAATAATCGAACAGACAGAAATACTTACCACATGAATTTGGTGTGAATCATGTGAATTTATAGTTATTTGATAATATTTGCTTTTCCCATGTCATTTCAATAAACACTATTTACAAAGTGAAATACTTTACATCTCTCAACACAGAAATTTTAAAATCGTTTGAAAAAATACGTGCACAGACTGAAATACTTTCTGTACTATGATGTGAATTGTCTTCTAATTCCAAAACTACTGAATACAGGACATATGTAAACTTAAAAAAAAAAAATACGTGCACAGACTGAAATACTTTCTGTACTTTGATGTGAATTGTCTTCTAAATCCCAAACTACTGAATATAGGACATATGTAAACTTTTTTTTGAAAAAATACGTGCACCGACTAAAATACTTCCTGTACTTTGGCGTGAATTGTCTTCTAATTCCCAAACTACTCAATATAGGACATATGTAAACTTTTTCTGAAAAAATACGTGCACAGACTGAAATACTTCCTGTACTTTGACGTGAATTGTCTTCTCATTCCCAAACTACTCAATATAGGACAAATGTAAACTTTTTTTTGAAAAAATACGTGCACAGACTTATATACTTCATGTACTTTGATGTGAATTGTCATCTAATTCTCAAACCACTCATTATAGGACATATGTAAACTTTTTTTGAAAAAATACGTGCACAGACTGAAATACTTGCTGTACTTTGATGTGAATTGTCTTTTAATTCCCAAACTACTCAATACAGGACATATGTAAACTTAAAAAAAAAAAATACGTGCACAGACTGAAATACTTTCTGTACTTTGATGTGAATTGTCTTCTAATTCCCAAACTACTGAATACAGGACATATGTAAACTTTTTTTGAAAAAATACGTGCACAGACTGAAATAATTTCTGTACTTTGATGTGAATTGTCTTCTAATTCTCAAACCACTCATTATAGGACATACGTAATTTTTTTTTGAAAAAATACGTGCACAAACTTAAATACTTTCTGTACTTTGATGTGAATTGTCTTCTAATTCCCAAACTACTCATTATAGGACATATGTACACTTTTTTTGAAAAAATACGTGCACAGACTTACATACTTCCTGTACTTTGATGTGAATTGTCTTCTAATTCCCAAACCACTCAATATAGGACATATGTAAACTTTTTTTGAAAAAATACGTGCACAGACTGAAATACTTCCTGTACTTTGATGTGAATTGTCTTCTAATTCCCAAACTACTTAATACAGGACACATGTAAACTTAAAAAAAAGTACGTGCACAGACTGAAATAATACATATATAATAATAACACAAACTACTCAATATAGGACATATGTAAACTTTTTTTGAAAAAATACGTGCACAGACTGAAATACTTTCTGTACTATGATGTGAATTGTCTTCAAATTCCCAAACTACTGAATATAGGACATATGTAAACTTTTTTTGAAAAAATACGTGCACAGACTGAAATACTTCGTGTACTTTGATGTGAATTGTCTTCTAATTCCCAAACTACTCAATACAGGACATATGTAAACTTAAAAAAAAATACGTGCACAGACTGAAATACTTTCTGTACTTTGATGTGAATTGTCTTCTAATTCCCAAACTATTGAATACAGGACATATGTACACTTTTTTTGAAAAAATGCGTCTACAGATTTACATACTTCCTGTACTTTGATGTGAATTGTCTTCTAATTCTCAAACCACTCATTATAGGACATATGTAAACTTTTTTTGAAAAAATACGTGCACAGACTGAAATACTTTATGTACTTTGATGTGAATTGTCTTCTAATTCCCAAACTACTCAATATAGGACATATGTAAACTTTTTTTGAAAAAATACGTGCACAGACTGAAATACTTTCTGTACTATGATGTGAATTGTCTTCAAATTCCCAAACTACTGAATATAGGACATATGTAAACTTTTTTTGAAAAAATACGTGCACAGACTGAAATACTTCCTCTACTTTGATGTGAATTGTCTTCTAATTCCCAAACTACTCAATACAGGACACATGTAAACTTAAAAAAAAATACGTGCACAGACTGAAATACTTTCTGTACTTTGATGTGAATTGTCTTCTAATTCCCAAACTACGGAATACAGGACATATGTACACTTTTTTTGAAAAAAATGCGTGTTCAGACTTACATACTTCCTGTACTTTGATGTGAATTGTCTTCTAATTCTCAAACCACTCATTATAGGACATATGTAAACTTTTTTTGAAAAAATACGTGCACAGACTGAAATACTTTCTGTACTTTGATGTTAATTGTCTTCTAACTCACAAACTACTCAATATAGGACATATGTAAACTTTTTCAGATAAAATACGTGCACAGACTGAAATACTTTCTGTACTTTGATGTGAATTATCTTCTAATTCCCAAACTATTCAATATACAAGGTGCATCTAAATGCTTGTAAGTACGTCACCATGTAAACATATTTTTATTCCGCTCCACTAAATATAGTTCTATTTTTGACATAGACAACTTCATTTACACTCATTAGACATGAATAAGGCAATAAAAGTTATCTTCATGCTATTCTAATTTCTATTGTAGAATTTCATATTTGACTGCTCAAAACGAAAACGAAATTATTATTAGTTTCAGCAATATTTGTGGCTTCCGAGCACATGAATGCATATATTGAGATTCAATATACATAATGAGCATTTTATTAATGCGAATTGTTTACTCCTGCCTGTATTTTAGCTGTGATCTGTCATCTATATGTATATATTTTATAAGGGAATGCTAATACTATTTTCCTACTGATAATTATGTATGTATGTATTAAAAGTTAGTAGTAGTAACAATATTTAATGGCTATCGACCTGCGGTCTTTCCGCCTCAAAGTTGTGCCTTAAAAGTTATTATGCTAGATTTGTTTTTTGTAACTTATTTATCATCATACAGCAGACAAAGCAAAATAACGTAAAAATAAGAATTTAATATGATCTATTATATATTTTTGTTATTTTAAAATCGTGATTGATTACTGGCCTTATGATGGTAAATTTCTTAGAATATAATATGCAGCTACTGCATGTTCACGAAAATTGAATAATTTAAGATTATCTTGGGCAAGAATCCAACCCGGGGCTACAGATTTAAAGTCCTAAAGTCCTAAAGTCCTAAAGCCTAAACTGGGCCCGTACAATGGTTTCTAGCTTAACTTTTACTGCAAAAATTTTCAAAGGATTAATTGAAGCGAACTTCATATTCAACTACAAGGTGTATCTAAATGCTTGTAATTACGTCACTATGTAAAATATTTTTGTTCCGCTCCTGTAAAAATAGTTCTATTTTTGACATAGGCAACTTTATTTACATTTATAAGACATGAAATGGCAACATCAGTTATCTTCATGCTATAATTTCTATTGTGGAATTTCATATTTGTCTGCTCAAATACGAAATGATTATTAGTTTCAGCAATATTTGTGGCTTCCAAACACATGAAAAGACAATAATGAAGAATAATTTAAAGACACACGGACTTTTCACTAATTACTCATGAAGATGGCGTTAAAAGTTATCTTCATGCAATTCAAATTTCTATTGTGTCAGTTCATATTTGACTACTCAAATACTAAATTATTATTAGTTTCAGCAATATTAGTGGCTTCCAAGCTAATGAAAAGACTACGATGAAGAATTACGTAAGGGCCCACGAGTTTAAATGTACATTATTTACATAACCTTACTTTTAAAATCGAGGGCATTCTTAAATTGTGTGTACATAAAAATAACCAGATATGCATGAAAATGAAGTCCTCACAGGCAACATCCTCAAGTGGGGCAGATTACTTCACGCCACAAAGAAGCTGTAAACTGAAAATCATGCAGGAATTAATGAAATAAACGAACTGCGACAAATCTAATAATTGCTCCAAAAATGTTACAAAATGTTTTATTATTGCAAATTGAGGACTAGTAGACAATAAAACAATCACATCAAGTTATTAAATTAATCAAAGTAAATTATTTAATAAACAAAAACATAAACAGAAGTACAGATTTAGAAAACATAATTAATAAGTAAAATATATAATCATAGCAGATGTTGAAAGTATGTACCATTTGCTTGTAAACACGTTTGAACTCGTCTTCTTTTATTGTTGAAAATGTTGATTAGCATTTGAGGAGTTATGGTTCGGCAAACATTTACGATTTCTGCCATTAACTCTTCCAACGTATGCAGTCTTCTTTGGAAAACTCCATCTTTTAGATATCCAAAAATTGAGTACTCCAGTGGAGTTAGATCTGGAGAGCGTGGCGGCCATAGTCCTTGACTAATTAGTCTATTATCAAAAAATTAGGCTAACGTTGCTCTGGCTGTATGAGCCGTTGCACCATCTTGTTGGAAATATCCGTTCTGCTGGTCTTCATCATCTAATTGGTCTATAAAAGACTGGATAATTTGTTGATATCTCTCACCGTTTATTGTATCATGAATGAATATAGGCCCAATTATTCTACGGCGAGACAGAGTTAACCAAATTCCAACCTTCTGAGGATGTAGTGGTGCTTCCACAAAAAATGAAGGTTTTCAACATGCCAACACCTATAGTTTTGTGAATTAACATATCCTGATAGGTGGAACCAAGCCTCATCACTGAAAAATGTTAAATCGAGCAATCGATCGTCATTTAAATTTTACACAAACCATCGGCAATAACTCAATCAGCGTTGAGGATCCACTGGCAACAATTATTGCACCAGTGAGACCCTATAATGATGTAAATTCAACCTCTTTCTCACAATTCTATGGCAGGTGCTCGAGAAAATTCGTGCTTGCATAGCCAATTTACGAATTGATTTTTGAGGGTTCACTTCGAGTCGTTCACGAATATCTGCAACAACCTCTCCTGATACTGAGGGTCTGCCTGAGGATTTCCCTTTCTGAACACTACCAGTTTCCCTAAAACGGTGCACTATTCGTGAAATATGTATTGACAAAACCGAGTATTCAAATTGGTGGTCAGGGAACTTTTGTTGAAATTCCGGAACGTACTCTGGAATTGAATTAATCCATTCTCCATTTTCAAATCGTCCTTTACGATAGTAAGCCTCAAGAATAAAAGTGTTCTTCTGATCAGTGTACATTTTAATAGACTACTGTTATTATGTTGTTTGACAGTTGACAGGTATGGTTAAGAGTGACAGTTCTCAAATAGTACGGTATACAAATTTGAAAGGCGGCACATTTGAATTGAAGTGATTACGCAACAACAATCATTTGGGTACACCTTGTAGGACATATGTAAACTTTTTTTCTTAAAATCACGCAAGTTTTCATCTCTCATAGTTTATTTGTAAGCTAAACAATCACCCTGCATTATAGTTATTTTTAATACAATTAATCATTTACAATGCTTCGATTTGCAATGCTAAATTGGTTTTATGTGCAGATTCACACCCAATCAATCTAATTGGCTTCGACGCGTGTCATGTTGTATTAACTCCCAGGTCACTCGCCTCGATAACGTGTCTTCTGGGGTACTGTAGCTGGTTAATCTAGTGTATAAATTTGGGTTAAGCCAATGAATGTAGAATTTATAAACCCCGTAATCCAAGTATTATGAATTGATTACTTCAATTAGGCAAATCGGAGTCTCAAATAACGTGCGTACAACAAATATCGTCGACCAAGTTGGCTTTGCCAATCTCAAGTCATGTCTGCTCTAAGATCACATCTAATATGACAATGTTAACATGACATACATAATTCGTACTATCTTAGTGCAGACATGACTTGAGATTCCCAACGGCAACTTCGCCGTTGATTTTTGTTGTACGCACGTTATAAACAATAAGATTTACAAGATAAATAACATTACAAACTTACGAAAGATTAATATTATAAGTATAAAATATTTATGCGCTATGAAAATTGCACATTGTTTGCAGAGATTTTTAAATTGAGATTAAATAGGTTGGAAAATTATGGCGAAAGTATAGTTTTCGTGAAAATTTTCGAACTTCAGATTTCGGAAATAAACGTTTTGAGGTCCCCCAAGTCCATTAAGAGAATTATTGAAAAATGTTTATCATAATCACAAACTTGTAATGACTTAACGATGAGGTGGAGCTTGTAAAAGTATTGTAGAAAATAAAATAATAATCACCTCTTTTACACAAAAAAAGTGAAAAATGTGTTTATTTTTGCAATTAATTGTAAGTCACGATATTCCCTTTAATTTATTTTCTATCGACTTATCATATGCCATCGCATTTGTATCTTGTATAAAATTGTATGGGAAGCTTGACAGTGGAATTTCTATGCTGCAACTTTGAAGCGAGAACATTTCCATGAATTATGGATACACGAGTTTTTCCGTCATTTAACCTAACCCGGGAGGTCGTAAATACGAGCAACAACATTAATTTAATACCTGTGCAAAGGTGTCCGAGTGACGGCGCCAATTTGCATGAAATATAAAAAGGAAAAATGTAAATTTTCGAAATTTAAAACTCAAATACGTCGCACAGGGTAATTTTGCTTTGTGTCGAATTAAGTACGCACGTTTAGGCACATTAAATTTAATTAAGCCGAAAATTTGTATGGGCTGTAATATTTAAATATGGAATGTTTAGACTGCACATTGTGAGTGAGGGAATAATGTAAGCGAACATATCAGGAGGATTCGATATATACGGGGTGTCTCTAAATTACGTGGACATGGCTTAACCACAGATCGTCTTCTTTTGATCCCAGTAATCTGTGGTTAAGCCTTGTCCACATAATTTAGAGACACCCTGTATATGATAATTTGCTTGACAAGAACTTAATCAGATTTATGACAACTGCACTTTCACTTTTCACAGAATTTAGCATTTATAAATCCAGAAATTTTAATTTTTCAGTAATACCCATGACATTTTAGGGAACTTTTTATTTTCGTTCACTCCACTTGAAAAATATGAACAATATTTTCCAATTTAACTTAAATTGGCATTATTCATCTGAATATTCTAATTTCAATATGATATCCCTGACATCTGTGTTTAGTTTTTCTTGCCTTTGCAACTTTTCATTCGATAATTTAAATGGTTGTTGTATATATTTGTTTAATAGTTAATATATTTGATATATAATAATATATATATATATATAATATTTAGTGTTAGATTATCAATATAATAAATGCTAGAGAAAATGACATAATTGAACCGTTGAAAATAAAAATTTGGTAAATTCATGTTTTTTTTAAATTGAGAAAAGTCCGGAAATATACAAGTTACAACATTCCTTGTGTATTTATGGTAGTCCTTGATTTCAGGACTTACCTGAATGAGAATTTTACAGATTTTTCCGGTTCAATTGAAAACTTTAGTAGAATTCTGAAGATGCAGTTGTAAATTTTCCAGTTTTTCAGTTCTAAAGCAAAAACTTGTCATATTTTGACGGCTGCAGTAGAAATGACTGATTTTTACAGTTCCACATAGAAACTTTAATGAAACTATATATTTATATAATTCAAATTTAAAATATTTTGAAAATTTCAATAGAGAATTTCACAGATTTCACTGGTTTTATTAAAAAAAAGGTAGAATTCTACAGAAGTAGTTGCAAATTTGACAGTGTTTTACTTCTAAAGGTACAACACTTGATAGATTTTGACAGTTTCAGTTGAAAATGACAGTTTTAGAGAGATCCACTAAGAAAGATTTTGACAGTAGTAGTTGAATATTTTGACTGATATAAATAAAAATTTAACTGATTTTGACAGTTGCAGTTGGACATTTCATAGCTTCTTGCACACGATCGATAATATGAGGGTTTGTTATAGTTACTAATTTGTTAGTTTGTTATAATTTCACCAAAGGGGCTAATGTTTTACAGATTTGGACAATTGCATTTGAAAGTTTGGCAAATTTGGACCGTCTTAATTGAAAATTACCAAATTTGGACAGTTTAAGTGGGAAATTTGAACATAAATGTGGCAGATTTCAGTAGTTGACTTAAAAAATTTAACAGATTTTAACGGTAGGTGCCAAAGTTTGATAGCTTTGATAGCTACAGTTGGAAAAATATTTTAGCACTTACAGTTAAATGACGACGATTTTGACAGTGGCTGTTGAAAACTGGACCGAATTTCACTATTGCACATTAACATATAACATATTTAAGCAGTTGGAGTTGAAAATTTTACAGATTTTGTATACAGGGTGGTCACTTTTAGGACGCATACTATCAGGATCTATTAAACGGAAATATATACAGAGTTGGTCAAATGGGATAAAAGTTTCTCATTTTTGTACCTTTCAAGGAACGTTTCACTGAAACGAAATCCTGGATATTTTGCACAGTTCCTGAAATATCTCTGAAAAACTGAAAAAGTGCACTTTCCTTTTCCTGTACAAATGACCATAAATTCTAGTTGTGACTGTCGCATTTCTGTAACTCCTTACATAGGTATTGTACATGTCAAGTTTTTCATGTTGAGGATAATATCTTGCCATTTTTACTAACCAAAGATATAATCTCCATTTTTGCACTTTATGCACAATAAAATTACTCTGAAGTTAGTTTCTTTGTATGAAGAAATGTCAAAATGGTAATTTGTTATTACATGGCATCTTTGATTTTTACTTAATTTTTAGAGCGGTTTGATTTATGCAAAAAAAAAAAATTATTGATTTTTGGTGGTAAATAATGTCAGATTACCCTTGTGTTATACATCGTTGAAATCGGAATTTTTCGCTCTTTTGAATGCTATTAAAATCCTATATTGTGGCATAAGAAAATCAAAAGTTGACCATGAAAATTTGGGCATCTAGTTGGCGCAGACAGTGTTTGACACTGTCATCAGAAAGCTCACGTCGAAAAATATAAGAGTGCCAAGTTTCGTAAAATTTTAAAAAGTAAAAATGTTATAAAAGTTATATAAAAAGGTAAAGGAGAGTGCACGTTTTCAGTTTTTCAGCGATATTTCAGGAACTGTGTAAGATATCCCGGATTTCGTTTCAGTATATTAAAAGGCACAAAAATGAGAAACTTTTATCCCATTTGACCAACTTTGTATATATTTCCGTTTAATAGATCCTAATGGTGGGCGTCGTAAAAGTGACCACCCTGTATATGTAATTTAAAATTTGCAAAATTTGAACCGTTTCAATATAAAATTTTAGACATTTGACAATTCTCCAGATGGACAAAGAAGAGTAAATTTAACAGTGTTTTACTTCTAAAAGTACAACATTTGACAAATGTTAACAGTTGCCGTTGAAAATGACAGACTAAGACAGTTGCATATAGGAAGATGTTGACAGTAGCAGTTGAATATTTTGACTCATTCAAATCAAAATTTAACTGACTCAGGCCCAGTTGTACGACAGTGGATCATCCTTGACCATGATTCTGTTATCTAGGATACAATTGGTATCCTTAGAAACTGATCCACGATCAAAGATAATCCATGATCGTACAATTGGGCCTAAGATAGTTGCAGCTGGACCTTTGAGTTTCAAGAGATTTTTATTCACAGTGTCGAAAATATGATAGAATTTGACAATTAAATTTGAAAATTTGACAAATTTGAACAGTATTAATTGAAAATTACAAAAATTGGCTGACATTATAAATTTAACACATTTATCCCTGCAGGTGCAAATATTTTATAGTTACAGTTGGAAAATGCAAATTTTAGCAGTTACAGTTTTCAGAACAGTACAGAATATGACGATTTGGACGGTTGCTGTTGAAACCTGGTTTGATTCACTGTTGCACATTAATATATAACGGATTTAACTACTTGCAGTTCAAATAGTGACCCCTTTTAATTATATGAAATTGAAAATTTGCAAGATATGAATCATTCCAATTGAAAAATTAATAGATTATTCCAGAATATAACGAAAAATTTTATTATGTGACAAAATTATTAAAAAAAATTATTACAGTTGCAAGTTTGTTGAAATTTAGCCGAAGGAGTTAATCATCCGACATATTTCGACAGTTCCATTTGAAAATTTGACAAATCTGGAATTTCCATTGAAAATTCATTGACGTTATAAATTTAACATATTTTTCACTGCAGGTGCAAAAATTTGATAGTTACGGTTCAAAAATGCAAATTTTAGCAGTTACAGTTTTCAGAACCGTACAGAATATGACGATTTGGACAGTTGCTGTTGAAAACTGGTTCGGTTTTCACTGTTGCACATTAACATATAACGGATGTAACTACTTGCAGTTCAAATAATGACTCCTTTTAATTATATGTAATTGAAAATTTGCAAGATATGAACAGTTGAAATTGAAAAATTAATAATGTGACCAAATTATTGAAAAAATTATTAGAGTTGCATGTTTGTTGAAATTTCGCCGAAGGAGTTAATAATCCGACAGATTTCCACAGTTGCATTTGAAAATTTGCCAAATGTGGAATTTCAATTGAATATTCAATATATTAAAAAAAAATATGGAAAAATTGTAGCATTTGGACATCTGAAATTTTCAAATCTTGCAAATTTTCAATTACATATAGCCAAAATCTGTCAAATTTCAACTGTGTTCAAATTGAAAAATTAATAGATTATTATGGAATAGTAAATTTTATTAAATGACAAGTTTGTTTAAATGATTTGTTGTTTGTTTGTTGTTGAAATGAGTTAATAATCCGATAGATTTCGACAGTTGCATTTAAAAATATAACAAATTTTGAATTTCAATTGGAAATTCAATGTATTAAAAAAAAAATTGAAAAAATGGTAGCATTTCGACATAAGAAAATTTCAAATCTTGCAAATTTTCAATTACATATATCCAAAATCTATCAAATTTTAATTGTGTTCCAATTGAAAAAATAACAGATTATTATGGAATAGTAAGTTTTATTTTGTGACCAAATTATTAAAAAAATTAATAGAGTTGCAAGTTTGTTAAAATTTCGCCGAAGGAGTTAATAATCCGACAGATTTGGACAGTTGCATTTGAAAATTTGACAAATGTGGAATTTCAATTGAAAATTCAATATATTTGATAAATTTGTAGCATTTCGACATCTGAAAATTTCAAATCTTGCTAATTTTCAATTACATATATCCAAAATCTGTCAAATTTTTAACTGCAACTGGTCAAAGCTATTATATGGTAATGTGCAAACAGTGAAAGTCGCACCAATTTTCAACAATGTGTCAAAATCTTCAGCTCTTCATATTTATAAATGCAGTAGATTTTGACACATTCTGTTGAAAATTGGTCCGAGTTTCAGTTCTTCAGTATTTCTTTTAGATTTAATTAGTTTAAGTAAAAAATGTAAGTATTACAACAGAGTATTCCAACTGTATATGCATTGATAATTTTGGCAGCTGTTTTTGAAACGTTAACTTGAACATTATTTCTATTTAAAGCGATCAAACTTGCAATTAACGGTTATTTGAGTAACAAAGACGACTATCGATTATACGAACCTTTATATAGTTGGTTATATGAACTTTTGCATAATTGCATCATTAAAGTCTTCCTAATCCTTGGAAAAACCTGAGGAAAAAACTGATACTCCCTAAAATGTATATAATAATTGTACATTTAATATTTATAATTTTTTAATTTATAAATTTCCTGTGTACTCCTGTGTCTTTAATTACCTAATTTTAATGTACCTGTATACAACTGGAAATAAAAATGGACTTAGATTTGATTTTCAAAGGCCCAATTCGTAACGTACTGAATTTCTCTTGCAGCTGGAAAATTAACCATCACTGTGCTTTATTACGATCCTCCGATGCACTTTATAATCATTATTATTTTGCCCAGTAATCATATAAACTGTATCGGCTATCATAATCTGCCAGCAAAGCACTATTAACGTCTAATGGCTCAATTTATCCGTAACTGATTTTACCCTTAAACTGGAGTGTGCACCAGTAATTGGTAAATTTTCCTAGTCCAGTTAAATCACCTCTTGTAATATATAATTTTTAAATTATCCTATATTAAATTATTACTACGAGGCATTCATGGAGCATCATGGTAATAATTCATTGATATTTTAGGAGCGCGAGTGCCCAAAGATGTAAGATGCACTTACAATTAAAAAAAAAATTAAAACAAATTTTAACATTTTAAGTTTGTAATAATAATTGATTTAAAAAATGTAGGATCGATAATGAAAAGTAGCGGCATTTTGTTTTTGTTGTATAATATTCTCAACACTTAGATGCACCTGAAATACACCAAGATACAAATAAATTCCATGTTAGGCATCATTAAGCTGTGCTGTATAATTATACAATTTAAAATGGCCATTACCACTGTTATCAAACAAGTTAATTATACTAATTAAGTCCCCCGCAGGTTCTTTGCCAAACTTAAATGGATTGTTAAACAGACGCACTTCGTCGCAGTTTCGCACATTTCGAAGTTAGCTAAACTAAATATAGTTATCTAATTAGCCACTACACTATAAAGGAAAACTCTTCCTGACCGCAATCTCTGGTATGTCGTGATAATGGAAATTTAGTTTGGTTCTGAACTATAGTCCAAGTACACATTGAATCACTTGCTGGTTATTCATAAACTTAAACGGATGTGCTAAATTTGCATCATCTTGTCTATTTTCATTGCAGTAATTTTTATGTGAACTTATAACAATAATCATATATACGTAAAGTAAATAATTATAATCGTATTTTTATTATATTATTAGTATCATTGGTCGCAAACTTCTTTATCGATTACAACCCTTTAAAGAATTTACGCTAGACTTTATTAAATATAAAGCCTATTTGCTTTTACAGTGTAAGACGTGTCTCTGTTTTCTTCGTGTACGTTTTTCTTCACTTCTTCCTATCTTGCATCAATAGTTTGGCTTCCTCCCATGTAATCTTCCATCTCTTCATTTCTTGTCTGATACCGTTATTTCATTCTTTACTGGGCCTTCCTTCTTGACGTTATCCTTATATTTTGGTCTCATAAGCCTCATTAAGTATAAAGCCTATCTACTTTTACAGTGTAAGACGTGTCTCTGTTTTCTTCATGTACGTTTTTCTTCACTTCTTCCTATCTTGCATCAATTGTTTGGCTTCCTCCCATGTAATCCTCAGTCTCTTCATTTCTTATCTGATACCGTCATTCCATTCTTTACTGGGCCTTCCTGTTTGACTTTTTCCTTGTATTCTGGTCTCATAAATTCTCCTAACATTTATTTCTTCTCCCGTTATTTTAATGTGGCCGAACCATCTTATTTGCCCGTCTTTTATTTTGTCTTCTACTGTTTTTATTTCTAAGTTGTTTCTGTTTCTTATTACATCGTTTCTTATCCGATCCTGTCTTGTTATGTTTTCTATTATTTTGATGAATCTGATATCTATTTCGTTGATCTTGATCTTTGTCTTTCTGTCAACGTCAATGATTCACTGCTCTACGTTAGTGTCGGTCTTGTGACCTACAAAACTATTTCTAGTTTTCTCTCTTTGGAATCTATTTTTGATTGAATAATGAGTTCTTCATCATGTTAAATATTTTTAATGTTTTTCTTATTCTTCCATCTATGTCTCTATCGTATCTCTCACCGTTCTGTATGTACAGTCATGCTCACATAAATCCAGTACAAGAAATTACGTTACAATAGCAAATTTGTACAGCAATGTCAAATTTTTTGTACTAGATTTATGTGAGCATGATTGTACATGCCCAGATATTTGAAATTTTCTTCCTGTCTAGTGGTTTTCCTTTAATCCTGATATAGTGTATCTTGTTTTTCCTTGATATTATCATGGTCTTTGTTTTGTCTTTGTTTATTTTCATATTTATCTTCTTTAGTTCTATATTGAATATGTCCATGTTGTGTTGTAGGTCTTTTTCGGTTTCCGCCAGTATTGCCTTGTCATCTGGAAATATCACATCTAATATTTTCGTTCTTTCCATTTTCAGAATCCGATATTTAGAGGTTTCATAGTTTATTCCCTCCTTTATCGCATTATCTACTAATAACGTGAATAGTAGTGGGCTTATTAAACATGCCCTTTCACTTCTTTTTTGTTTTATACTCTTCTGACTCTTCATTGTTTCTTCTAACTATGTTCTTATAACTTTTGTACATTGATTTTATCATTCTTATTGTTCTCTTTTTCTGTGTGTATATCTTAAGATTATGTTTGTGTGTATATTTCACGATTCTGTTTGCGTGGATATCCCAAGACTGTGTTTATGGGGATATCCTAATATTTATTGAAGGGATATCTACAGATCCTTTATGTTGAAATATTTCAAGATTTTATTTGTGGGAATATCTCAAAACCATGTTCATAAAGATATCGCAGTAGTTTATCACGTGGCGATATCTTATAGCTCTTTTTGTGATACATCCCTCAAGATTTTGTTTCTGAGTTTATTTATAGATTCTGTTTGTTGTTACTACAATTAGAAATTTTGACTGTAGTAGATGACATTTTGGTATAATAATTAAAAAAATGTACACAAATTATTGAATCTTGAACACTAACAATTTCAATTTTGACAGTAATGAAAACTTTACAGTAATCATTGAAATAAAGCGTAATATAAAATTGTTAGACGCCACAATCGTGTCTCCACCTGGCAGTAAAACTGTCAACACCAACACCGATTATCCCAATACCGACATCCACGTGACACCTGTGGACGATTCGGATCACCAAAGTAACAAAACATTAAAGGACCTGAAAAAATTCGGGGATTCCAACACAAATCCGATACGAATCAGGTCGGCTACGAAGCACACGAAGGTGATCGCCACATTGCAGCGACAATCAACCGCTTCTGGTGTGGAACGGAACTCGACCGCTGATGATAAAGACCAGGCAAAAAAGTCAACACGACCAGAAAAGAGAAATAACTACGAGAGCAAAAAAAACAACAACAAACATGCATCCACCGACCTCGATGATCCAGATGACAACTTCACAATTTACGAATCCCGGAAGAATCGTCGGAGAGATAGGGTTCTATCTCGAGGAACCGGTGAAAACATGGGTATAGCGGGAAATTCGCCGAAGACATGGCTGTACATCGGGAGAGTACGAGCAAATGTGACCGAAGAAGACATGAAAAAGCACATCTACACGATCCTGCTGCACCACCACTTCTCATGTGATAAAATTAAAACGATATCGGGAGTAAACAGTTTTTGTATTTCCGCAGATTTCTCCGAACACAAAAAACTAATCGAACCTCAAAACTGGCCTCAAAACGTAATTATATCTAGATATATTTTTCGAAAGGTCGCCACCCCCCAGAAAGACACCTAAAGTGTCAAATCGCTATAACGAACAAAGTCTAAATATTTTTTACCTCAATATACAATCGTTAACATCCAAAATTAATGAACTGGAGGCTGCACTGAGTAGCCACCAAAACATATTCTCCATTGTTTGCTTGAGTGAACACTGGTTCTTGAATAACGACATTGACAATGTATGTCTTAGTCATCATAAAGTAGCATCACACTTTTCACGATCAAAAATGATACATGGTGGAGTAGTGATCTTAATTAATAAATACATGCCGTTCAAAGATATTAACCTAACGAAATTCTCAATTGAACTACACTGTGAAGTAGCCGGCATTTTACTAGCTGACCTTAATTTAATTGTTTTAAATGTTTATCGTTCCCCTTCGGGAGATTTTAATATATTTTTGAGTGTACTTTCCCAGGTCTTTAAGGAAATTGATAGTGCTAAAGTTTTTATTGTCCTGACTGGCGATTTTAATGTTAAGTTTAACAAACCAGACCCAAATCTGCCAACATTGCTGGACTTTATGGGTAGTTACGGTCTACGCAAAACTGTTGAGTTTCCCACTAGGCAAGACAATTGCATAGACAATGCTTTTACAAACTGGAACCAGGACCGCCTAACGGTAAGACCTTTCAAATGTTCTATGTCTGATCATCACAGTGCCATAGATATTAGTTTAAATCTCACCTGTGGACCAGATAAAACTCATAACAAGTTAATCCGCCATATAACTAGCAAGGGCAAAGCTCACCTGCACACTCTTGTTACCGCTGTGGAGTGGAATCTAATTCTTGCCAGCAGCCCAGATGCAAATGACCAATACAGCAATTTCCTGGACGCTTTCCTACATTGCTGGAACTTAGCCTTCCCAACTTCCAAATGGACCAACAATTCCAAAACTCTTAACATGAAATGGTTTACACCAGATCTGAACAACATGAGGAACAAACTCCTGTTCCTAAATGAAGCTTGCAAACAACATCGTAACCCAGACCTACTCGAGCTAAAGAACAACTTCAGGCAGCGATACAGGAGAGCTCTCAGGGAGGCTAGAATTGCGACTGCAGATAGGTATATATTAAACGCTGGCAATAAATCCAGAGCTAGCTGGAAAATCATAAACAATATGCGTGCTAATCAATTCTGTGATAAAACATCCACCTGTGATATTAGTGTCGACAACTTAAACACCTTCTTTTGTGACGTTGCAGATAACATAGTTAACTCCCTGCCGAAACTTGATATCAGTCCTGTTTCTCTACTGTGCCAGTCCTTTGTGGCGTGTAGCCCCACCTTTAACTTCAAACAAGTGTCGTCTGTGCAAGTTAGAGACGCTATTGCTGGACTGAGGTCCAGTGGGAGCACGGATATAGACAATTTGAGCACAGATGTTGTAAAATCAGTGAAGTCAGCAATCGTAGAACCCCTAACAAGGCTCATGAATTGTTGCATCAATCAAGCTGTGTTTCCCGAAAGAATGAAACTAGCAAAGATAATCCCAATACACAAAAAGGGAAGCAAATCTGATCCCAATAACTTTAGACCTATTGCTATGCTCCCAGTTTTTTCCAAAATACTGGAGAAAATTCTTTACTTGCAACTGCGGGATTTCTTGATTGAACATGATCTGCTAAGCAACTGCCAATTTGGGTTCAGGCAGGGGAAATCGACAACAGACGCTATCCTTGCTCTAACGGATGACATTATTAATGGACGTGAAAAAGGAGAATGCACGGCAGCATCTTTTTTGGACCTGAGTAAGGCCTTCGACTGTGTATCCCATGAGATATTATTGCAAAAGTTGTACGTGTATAATCTTCATCCTAATAGCTGCCGGATGCTACTATCATACCTCTCAAATAGAAAGCAACAGGTATCACTGAACCATGAAATGTCATCGGAACTACCCATTAGGAACGGCGTGCCTCAAGGATCTATACTGGGTCCACTACTATTTCTAATCTACGTGAACGACCTCCCGTTGCATGTCAGGGCAGCGACGACAGCTATGTTTGCGGACGACACCACATTGTACAACTCTGCTGAGAATAAAAATCTATCAATTCTGCGAAACAATGAGGCACAGTCGGAGGCCCTCCAGTGGTTTACAGCAAACAAGCTATCATTGAATTCAGACAAAACGGTGCAAATCTGCTTTGGCAAAAGGGGAGAGGAAGTGTACCACACAAAATTTCTTGGTATTACCGTTGACTCTACTCTAAGTTGGCACCAGCAAGGCGAAATATTGGCAAGGAGGCTGTGCTCAAATATTTATGTTCTACGTAACCTTGCGAACCAGGTGAATCACGATGTCCTAAGAACAGCATATTTTGCTCTATTTGAGAGTCATGCTAACTATGGTTTAGTTATATGGGGGCACTCTGTGATAAGGCATAGAGTTTTCAAACTCCAACGAAAAGCAATACGCATAATAAGTAGACTGGGTTACAGAGCCGATTGCAAAGCTCAGTTTGTTAAACTTAAAGTCCTGACACTACCTTCACAATATATTCTCAAGTGCATATTGCACATCAGATGCAACCTTGCGTTGTATAGAAGCCACGTTATGGTACATAACCACAGTACGAGAAACAAACATAATATATGTCTCAATTCATTAAAACTAACATGTTCCAGAAACGCAGTCAGTTATTATGGAATCAAATTTTTCAACTCGCTCCCGACATCAGTCCGGAATCTTCCAAAACAACTTTTGAAGTCAAAACTAAAATCATTCTTAATCCAAAAAGCATACTACGATTGGGACATTTTCTTAAACGACGATATAACTATCTAATTATTATGTAGTCTGAATGTGTATTTGCCTTTGTTGTTATTATACTTACTCTTACATACTTACTTTTAATGACCTGTGTAAACATGAATAATGTACATAGCACCAATAAATTATTATTATTATTATTATTATTAAAGACGGAAATTCCTGAAAATTGACGAAATATTAGGATAATTGAAATTTTTGAAAGAGTCTTTTAAACTGCAGTAGTAACCATTGAAAATTTGAAAGAATAATGAAAATGTCAACCGAAAAACATTGAAAATTTGACTGTAGCCTTTGTTATTTTAACAGTAATACAGTTAAACGGTGGCCATCGAATATTTGGTAGAATAACTGAAATATTTACTAAAATTATTGAAAATTTTACAATAATCATTGATATGTTAACTGCAACCTTTGAAATTAGTTACGGCAATTGCTTGAAATTGTCTCAATTTGAGGATATTTGAGATTTTGGCAGATAAAATTGAAAATTTGATAGTAGTCATTAAATCTACAGCAGTAACCATTGAAAATTTGACAGAATAACGGAAACGTTTATAGAAACAATAGAAAATTTGACAGTAATCATTGATATTTTAACAGCAACCTTTGATATTATTGACACCAATTCAAAAAAATTGACGAAATTTGAGGATATCTGAGATTTTTCGCAAAAATATTTCAGCTTATTGAAAGTTTGGCTCATTATTAGCAGTAGCTATTATTCAATCCTGAAAAAAAATTAATAGCAATCTTCAAAACTACAACAGTAGTAATTGAAAATTTGACAGAATGTTTACAGAAACAATTGAAAATTTGACAGTAGCCTTTGATATTTTAACAGTAATAAAATCAAGCAGTGACTATTCAAAATTGGGTAGAATAACTGAAATGTTTACTGAAATAATTAAACATTTTACTGTAATCATTGATATTTTAACAGCTAACTTTGAAATTATTGATAGCAATTTCTAAAAATTAACGAAATTTGAGTATAGTTGAGATTTTCGCAGATACAATTGAAAACAAATTGTAATAATCTTTAAAACTGCAGCAGTAACCATCGAAAATTTGACGAAATAATGGAAATGTATAGCAAAATAATTGAAAATACGACAGTAGCCTTTGATATTTTAACAGTAATTAAATCAAACGGGAGCCACTCAAAATTTGGTAGAATAATGGAAATGTTTACTAAAATAATTTGATATTTTAATAGCAACCTTTGTAATTATTAACAGCAATTTCTAAAAATTAACGAAATTTGAGGATACTTAAGATTTTCGCAGATACAATTGAAAATTTTACAGCAATCTTTAAAACTACAGCAGTAACCATTGAAAATTTGACGAAATCATGGAAATGTATACCAAAACAATTGCAAATACAGTAGCCTTTGTTATTTTAACAATAATAATATCAAACGGAGGCCATCGAAAATTTGTCGGAATAACTGAAATATTTACTGAAATAATTGAAAATTTTACAATAATCATAGAAATTTCAACAGCAACCTTTGAAATTATTTACGGCAATTGCTGGAAATTGGCGAAATTTAAGGATAATTTTGGCAGATACAATTGAAAATTGGACAGTAATCTTGAAAACTACTGTAGTAACCATTGAAAATTTTACAGAATAATGGAAATCTTTACAGAAACAAATGAAAATTTTGCAGTAGCCTTTGATATTTTAATAGCAATAAAATCAAACGGTGGCCATCGAAGATTTGGCAGAATACAGAATTTTACAGTAATCATTGACATTTTAACAGCAACCTTTGAAATTATTAACAGCAATTCCTAAAAATTGACCAAATTTGGGGATAATTGCGTTTTATGCAGATACCAAGGAACATTTGACAGTCATCCTTTATACTACAGTAGTAACAATTGAAAATTTTACAGAATAATGGAAATGTTTACAGAAACAGTTGTAAATTTCTTATTTTAACAGTAATAAAAGCAAACGGTGGCTAATGAAAATTCGGCAGAATAATTGAAATGTTTACTGAAATTGTTGAAAGTTTTACAGTAATCATTGACATTTAATCAGCAACCTTTGAAATTATTTACGGAAATTCCTGAAAACTGACGAATTTGAGGATTATTGAGATTTTCGCAGATACTACTGAATAAAATTGATAGTAATCTTCAAAGCTACAGCAGTAACCATTGAAAATTTAACAGAATAATGGAAATCTTTACGGAAACAATTGAAAATTTGACAGTAGCCTTTGATATTGTAATAGTAATGAAATCAAACGGTGGCCATCGAAGATTTGGCAGAATAATTGAAAGGCTTACGTTACTGAAATAATTATGAAATACCTTTGAAATTATTAACAGTAATTCCTAAAAATTCACGAAATTTGAGGATAATTGAGATTTATGCAGATACAATCTAAAATTTGAGTCATCCTGTAAACTACATTAGTAACTATTGAAAATTTGACGGAATAATGTAAATGTTTACAGAAATAATTGAAAATTTGACATTAACCTGTTATATTTTAACAGTAATAAAATCAAAGGGTAACCATTCCAAATTTGGTAGTATAACTGAATTGTTTCCTAAAATAATTTGATATTTAAACAGTAACCTTTGTAAATATTAACAGCAATTTCTAAAAATTGACGAAATTTGAGAATAATTGAGATATTTGCAGATACAATTGAAAATTTGTCAATATTTTTTTATACTACAATAGTAACAATTGAAAATTTGACAGAGTAATGGAAATGTTTACAAAAACATTGAAAATTTGACAGTAGTCTTTGATATTTTAATAGTAATAAAGTCAAACGGTGGCTATCGAAAATTTGGCAGAATAATTCAAATGTTTACTGAAATAATTGAAAATTTTACAGTAATCATTGATATTTTAAAAATTTAACAGTAATCTTAAAAACTACTGTAGTAACCATTGAAAATTTGTCAGAATACTGGAAATGTTTATAGAAACAATTGAGTAGCCTTTGATATTTTAACAGTAATAAAATCAAATGGTGGCCATCGAAAATTTGCCACAAAATTGAAACGTTTACAAATAAATAGAAAATTTATAGTAGTCATTGATATTTTAGCAGTAATATTTGAAATTTTTGACGCAAATTCCTGATAATTGACAAAATTTGAGTATAATTGAGATTTTGCCAGATAAAATTGAAAAAAATATATACAGGGTGAGTCAGGAGGAACGGAACAAACTCCAGGGGTGTATTGTACACGTAAAAATGATTTAAAAAAACTTAAATGTTGTTATCCGATTTTCATTTGTTTTCAAGTGATAGTTTCGAACAGTTTGTTGAAAAGTAGGATAAATAATTTTTATCCAGAGTTTTCTGATGTGGAAACCGGTGACGATATCTTTCAACAGCAGCTGTAGCACTCTCGTTACAAAAGCCATAGACAAACACCACATTTGCATATTCAAGATTTGAAACTATAACTTGAAAACAAATGAAAATCGGATAACAACATATGATTTTTTTTTAAATTATTTTCACGTGTACAATACACTCCTGGAGTTTGGTCCGTTCCTCTCGACTCACCCTGTATAGTAATCTTAGAAACTACAGCAGTAATCATTGAAAATTTGACAGAATAACGGAAATGTTTACAGAAACAATTGAAAATTTGGCAGTAGCCTTTGGTATTTCAGCAGTAATAAAATCAAACGGTAGCCATCGAAAATTGGACATCAAATTGAAATGGTTTTTTAAAAGTAATCGTTGAAATTCGATGGTGTAATAAAAAATGAAACCGTAATAATTCAAAATTACTAAAGCATTTCATAGAAAATAACACCAATTTACTTAAATCGTTCGTTAGTTTTCTTTGTCATAGTTAGTTAGTGCTTGTCAAAGGTTTGACAGATACTATTTTTGTTTTATTAAAACATGGCTGCCGAAGATGTAACACTACGAGTAGATAGGCAAGGATAGTACGGAAACAATTTCCTTTAAGTATTAACACAGGGGTCTAAATTAAGTTTACTTCCGGTCGGCCGGCCACCGAGTTGGCCTACCTGTATTTGTTCGACGGATTGCCTATGGAGCAAGTGCATGTTGGGATGCCTAACTTGTCGACGCGCGAATTTTGAATTCATTGTATGTTGGGTTGCCTGTGCCGTTAGAATATGATGATTTTGAATTTTAATTTATTTAATTACTATTTAATTAATTATTTATTGGTGAACATTTTATTGAAATTCCTGAATTTGAACCGATAAACTTCCTGTCGTGTGCATTTACAAAGCGAGATCTTAATGTACTGTGCCAATGTATCAGAATTGAAATTTACGTATTTGGCTATATTATTAATATAAATACGTTTTAAACACATTTTAAATATGTTGCGGCGTATTTAAAATGAGCAATATGATGTACCTATAAATAAAATAATTTTATACATGATATTTTTATTTATTAGATTTATAAAATATGTATTAGATTTATTTCCATTGACAGAAATATATATATATATATATATATATATATATATATATATATATATATATATATATATATATATATATATATATATATATATATATATATATATATATATATATATATAAAAAATAAATATGTTATATAACTAAACATGTGCTAACATATACACTCATAAATAGTGCACATGAAACTGTACTGTGGATGAATTGGGATTTATGTCCACAAAATGTGTCACTATTAATAACGTGTCAGGCAAATAAAAATCACAATGCAATATAATCATTATTTAATAATTATCCACATTCACGGATGACCAATGCCGCTATATTTTTCAGGGCAATTATTTTGAGCCGCAATTAACGCGCCCGGATTATATACTCCTATCGGTTTATTGGAAAAGTTAATTGACCCAAAAATACAGGGAGAGCCATACCGCCTCGTATGGACTACATAAAATATAAGCACTCATGTGCACGTTTCAGATCTAATCAGTCACTTTACCGGCATATGTTGCACACGGAAAAGTGATTAATAACAATACCTTTATCTACACATTTATTGGTGTCGACGTTTTACAACGTGAATTGTATGATGTAAATATTGGCTCTATTTGCTTGCTTTATGTACTCGCGCCGCACTTATCTGAGCTATTTGCAAATTGAGTAATGTTTTATAAAATCTCACTTGCTAGAATTATTATCATAAGTTTTATTATGAATACATACGTAATGTTAATTGTAACTAACAGGCTGGAGTTAACTAATTTTTATGCAAGAATTTCAATAGTTGTAATAAGTAATTCTATAAAATTAACCTTCAAAACGGATATTGCCGTTTGATTATTTTCATTAAAATACTGATTGCCTATGTAATTGTATAGAAAGTTAATAATAAGAAAAATATATTATAGGTTGGATGAAAAGTAATATAACTTCAGAATACGTTATTTTTTACGAGAATCTGTAACATTCGTATTAATTGAATTCCGATCTCTGGAAATTGTTAATTATGGTTCATATTACTGTGACATGATGCAACCCAATCAGTCTAGCATCAGACTGCCTGGCTGTTGTTGTGTATAAAATTGCAACTGAATTGGCAATTCAGTGAAATGGCTCATTTGAATTTCCGAATGAAATTGAAAGTCGATAGTACTCGCGCGAGGAAATAATAAAATTGCATTCTGGATTTCGCAAGTAGGTTACAGAAATGTAATTCTATTCAAAGAATAGCGAGAATTATGAAATACACATTATCACGTGGCACTGAGTTGTCAAATAACTGACACGTTGATAATAAGCTGTCAAATAACTATAATTTTGGGTTCCAGCAAATGAAATGCGATCATTAAATATCATTCGCAAGCAAAACCTGGAAAATGCGACATTCATTTGAATAGAGATCAAAATTCCTGAAAAAATAGAGATGGCGTACATTCGGATTTTTCCATTTCCTTATAATACTAAGTACATTTAATAAGTTTGTATAATTATTTAAAGTTTATAAAAAATGCTAAATGCTAAATGCCATGCTTAACAATAATATTAGGAAAAATTGGCGCTCTGATTTCAGGCTAAAATTATTGAAAAACAAGAATGGAGTATATTCCTTATTTTTGCATTTTGTAATAGTACTAAGCTTAATAAGATAGGAATTAGATTTAGTAAATTGATGTTATTTCTTATGAATTACTTTAGTAATTTTGAATTATGACGATTCAATTTTTCATTATTCCATTGACAATTGACGTACACTGACAAATTTTCAATTTCAATTATTTCTGTAGACATTTCAATTATTCTGTCAAATTTTCGATTACCACCGTTTGATTTTATTACTGCTAAAATATCAAAGGCTGCTGCCAAATTTTCAATTGTTGCTGTAAACACTTCCGTTATTCTGTCATGTTCAATTTTAAATGGTTACTGCTGCAGTTTCAAAGATTACGATACATTTTTTTCAATTGTATCTGCCATTATCTCAATTACCCTCAAATTTCGTCAATTTTTAGGAATTGCTGTGAATAATTTCAAAGGTTGCTGCTAAAATATCCGTGATTACTGTAAAATGTTCAATTATTTCAGTAAACATTTCAGTAATTGTACCAAATTTTGAATATCCACCGTTTGATTTTATAAATGTTAAAATATGAAAAATGTGCTACTGTCAAATGTTCTATTGTTTCTGTAAACATATACGTTATTCTCTCAAAATTTCAATGATTACTGCTGTAGTTTCAAAGATTACTATACATTTTTTTCAATTGCATCTGCCATTATCTCAATTACCCTCAAATTTCGTCAATTTTTAGGAATTGCTGTCCATTATTTGAAAGGTTGCTGATATAATATCAATGATTTCTGTAAAATGTTCAATTATTTCAGTAAACATTTCAGTAATTGTACCAAATTTTGAATGGACACCGTTTGATTTTATAAATGTTAAAATATCAAAAATGTGCCACTGTCAAATGTTCAATTGTTTCTGTAAACATTTCCGTTATTCTTTAAAAATTTTCATGGTTACTGCTGTAGTTTCACAGATTACTATACATTTTTTTCAATTTTATCTGCCATTATCTCAATTACCCTCAAATTTCGTCAATATTTAGGAATTGCCGTCGATAATTTTTGAATCTTGGAAATTGCAGCAGGTTGCTACTAAAAGATCAATGATTACTGTAAAATATTCAATTATTTCAGTAAACACTTCAGTTAGTCTACAAAATTTTGAATGGCCACCGTTTGATATTATTACTGTTAAAATATCAAAAGCTACTGTCAAATTTTTAATTGTGTCTGTAAACATTTCCATTACTCTGTCAAATTTTCACTGACCACTGCTGAAGATATCAAGATTACTATTATTTTTTTAGAGATGGGGTATATTCGGATTTTTACATTTTCTAATAGTACTAAGCTAAATAAGATAATACAATTTGAAGTACTTAAAAAACTAAAATCTTGAACTTCAACTAAAAGGTTGCTGTCAAATCATTGTGACGTTGGCACTAAGATATCAAATAACTGTCACTTGGTAATAAGCCGTCAAGAAAAGGTCACGTTGATAATAAGCTATCAAATTACTGCTATTTTGACTTCCTACCTCTCAAAATATCACAATTTTGATAATAAAAACTATGAGAATGATATAATTTAGCTTCATCGTTGTCAAGGAGCTGTCAAATAATTATCACTTTGATAATAAGCTGCCAAATAACTATTATTTTGATTACCAACTTATCAAAATACTATAATTTTGAGTGAAAACTAATGAGAATTGTATAATGTTAGCTTCATCGTTGACAAGGAGCTCAAATAATTATCACTTTGATAATAACATGCCAAATAACTATTATTTTGACTTCCCACTTATTAAATTATCAAAATACTACAATTTTGACAGAAAATTATAAGAATTGTATAATTTCTGCTTTGTCGTTAATATTTAGCTGTCAAATAAATATCACTTTGATAACAAGCTGCCAAATAACTATTATTTTGACTACCAACTTATCAAAATACCATCATTTTGATAGAAAACTATGAGAAATGTATAATTTTGGTTTCAGCATTGATAATGAGCAGTCAAATAATTTTCCCATTAATAATAAGCTGTCAACTAATTATCACGTTGATAATAAGCTATCAAATAACTGTTATTTTGACTTCCCACTTATCAAAATATCATAATTTTGATAGAAAACTATGAAAATTGTATAATTTTGGCTTCATCGTTGACAAGGAGCTATCAAATAATTGTCACATTGATAATTAGCTGCGAAATAATTATTTTTTTGACTTCCAACTTATTAAATTATCAAAATACTACAATTTTGATAGAAAATTATAAGAATTGTATAATTTGTGCTTCATCGTTAATATTTAGCTGTCAAATAAATATCACTTTCATAACAAGCTGCCAAATAACTATTATTTTTACTACCAACTTATCAAAATACCATCATTTTGATAGAAAACTATGAGAAATGTATAATTTTGGTTTCAGCATTGATAACGAGCAGTCAAATAATTTTCCCATTAATAATAAGCTGTCAACTAATTATCACGTTGATAATAAGCTATCAAATAACTGTTATTTTGACTTCCCACTTATCAAAATATCATAATTTTGATAGAAAACTATGAAAATTGTATAATTTTGGCTTCATCGTTGACAAGGATCTATCAAATAATTGTCACATTGATAATTAGCTGCGAAATAATTATTTTTTTGATTTCCAACTTATCGAAATACCATAATTTTGTTAGAAAACTATCTGAATTGTATAATTTTCTCTTCATCGTTGATAATGAGCTGTCAAATAACTTTCACAATAATAACAAGCTGCCAAATAACTATTATTCTTAATTTGACTCTTTAAATTATCAAAATGGTATAATTTTGATAGAAAATTATGACAATTGTATAATTTTTGCGTCATCGTTAATACTGAGCTGTCAAATAATTATCACTTTGATAATAAGCTGCCAAATAATTATTATTTTGATTTCCAACTTATCGAAATACCATAATTTTGTTAGAAAACTATCTGAATTGTATAATTTTCTCTTCATCGTTGATAATGAGCTGTCAAATAACTTTCACAATAATAACAAGCTGCCAAATAACTATTATTCTTACTTCCACCTTATCAAAATACCATAATTTTGATAGAAAACTATGAGAATTGTATAATTTTGCTTCATCGTTGATAATAGGCTGTCAAATAATTTTCACATTGATAATAAGCTGTCAAATAATTATCACGTTGTTGATAAGCTGTCGAATAACTGTTATTTTGACTTTCCACCTATCAAAATATCATAATTTTGATAGAAAACTATAAGAATTATATAATGTTAGCTTTATCGTTGACAAGGACCTGTCAAATAATTATCACTTTGATAATAAGCTGCCAAATAACTATTATGTTGACTTTCAACTTATTAAATCATAAAAATACTGTAATTTAGATTGAAAACTATGAGAATTGTATAATTTTGGCTTCATCGTTGATATTGAGCTGTAAAATAATTATCACTCTGATAATAAGCTGCCAAATAACTACTATTTTGACTTCCAACTTATCAAAATACCATAATTTTAATAGAAAACTATGAGAATTGTATAATTTTGGCTTCATCGTTGATAAAGAGCTGTCAAATATATATCACTTTGATAATAAGCTGCCAAATAACCCTTATTTTTACTAGCAACTTATCAAAATACCATAATTTTGATGGAAAACCGCGACAATTGTATAATTTTGGCTTCATCGTTGATAATGATCTGTCAAATAATTTTCACTTTGATAATATGCTACCAAATAACTATTATTTTGACTTCCAACTTATTAAATTATCAATATACTATAATTTTGATAGAAAATTATGAGAGTTGTATAATTTTTGCTTCATCGTTAATATTGAGCTGTCAAATAATTATCACTTACATAATAAGCTGCCAAATAACTATTATTTCGACTTCCAACTTATCAAAATATCATAATTTTGATAGAAACTATGAGAATTGCATAATTTTGGCTTCATCGTTGGTAATGGGCTGTCAAATCATTTTCACATTGATAATAAGTTATCAAATAATCATCACGTTGATAATAAGCTATAAAATAACTGTTATTTTGACTTCCCACTTATCAAAATATCATAATTATGATGGAAAACTATGAGAATTGTATAATATTGGCTTCATCGTTAATAAGGAGCTGTCAAATAAATATCACTTTGATAATAAGCTGTCAATTAAGTATTATTTTGACTTATTAAACTTATTAAATTATCAACATACTATAATTTTGATAGACATCTATAAGAATTGTATAATTTTGGCTTCATCGTTGACAAGGAGCTGTCAAATAATTATCACTTTGATGATAAGCTGCCAAGTATTATTTTTACATCCAACTTATCAAAATACCATTATTATTAAAGAGCACTATGAGAATTGTATAATTTTGGGTTTAACGTTGATACTGAGCTGTCAAATTATTTTCACATTGATAATAAACTGTCAAATGATGATCACGTTGATGATATACTATCAAGTAACAGTTATTTTGACTTCCCACTTATCAAAATATCATAAGTTTGATAGAAAACTATGAGAATTGTATAATTTAGGCTTCATTGTTGACAAGGAGCTGTCAAATAATAATAACTTTGTTAATAAGCTACAAAATAATTATTATTTTTACTTTGCACTTATTAAATTATCAAAATACTAAAATTTTGACAAAAAACTATGAGAATTGTATAATTTTGGCTTCATCGTTGATATTTTGCTGTCAAATAATTATCACATTGGTAATAAGCTGTCAAATAATTATCACGTTGTTAATAAACTGTCAAATTAGTATTATTATGACTTATAACTGATCAATATACCATAATTTTGGTATAAAACTGTACATCATTTTGGCTACATCGTTGATAATGAATAATTATACATATATCGAGCCCAATTTCTCCGAGCATATTTTTTCGAGTAATGATGTAATCTGCAGTTTTTTAAACTTTTCTATAAAAACAAAATGAATTGATGGTTCATCATTAAACGAATTTCTAAAATACAATAATTATTCATTAAATAATATTTTTAAATTGACGCAATTGTCGGAGGTAAAACAGAATTTTCCTCGAGGATTTAACGTCGCCATGACGACGAAGCATCATAGAAAAACGTTTCATGTCTTTCCCGGATATTAATGATGTTTGTCAAATAATATCATTCGCAGAAATAATTCTCCGCTTCACTGTGTGCAACTAGCGATGTTAACTTTTAAGCTTATATGTATTCAATGGCACTAACATGTGAAAGGTCACTAAAGGCAGCACGGAACAAACTATTAGCTTTTAAGAAGCTCAAAGGGATTTTCTGTTTGATGATAAATGAGGTTGCTCTTTGTCACCGCGTAGGTACTTAAAACCCAGAACATACGCCACGAACTAAATCGATAGAAATTCACTTCAGTACTTCACTTGCTGGACTTTTCACCGATACACTGCTGATAAAACTGTAATACTGCAATTTATTTCTGTCGGCGTATATTTCTGACAAAAATATTACCACATACTTAAATTTTATATTGGTAATTCTTAACAAAAATTTAAATTTCGTAAAAGTTATTGGGGATTAAAATAACGTATTTTTTGTATTTCAAATGTTTCTTTTCATTTTATTTATGTTTGCTGAATATATTTCACAACTTTAGTTTATGAACCGTGAAGCACTAAATAATTCAAGCAGACATACGTGTGGCAAGAAATTAAATTTATATCTGCTGTCAGGCCCTGTATAAGTTTGCCCTACTCGGGATATTCTAAGTCTTAACGCATCCATGTTAAATTCTAAACTAACATCTATAAAATAAGACGTGGGTATCCCCTTAAAGTTTGCTGCTACGAAAAGCCACGCAAGTTTTTAAGGTAAACTTTTAATACGCTTACACCGAGGGCATTATTTTTATGGGGTAATAAATAGGTTTGCCGCCGCGAAATAAGTTTCAACTAGATTTACATACTATAATAGTCTATATATTATTTGTCACCACAAAAACTCTATGTATGAGAAACAATATTTTATATAAACACTTTAACATATAATACTTATAACATACACTATACATTATAATACACTAAAAACACTAACAAGATTGTTAGTCAAGATATCACATATTTTTTGGCTATTTACAATCGTAGATTATCTTTGTTCCTGGCACATTTGCCTAGGATACAATTGTATCAACAACAGGCAAATGTACCACGAACAAAAATAATCCACGATTAGAAAACTCGGCCTTAGTCAGTTATTATCAAACTGTAACAGTTATGGTTACAAATTGGTACCACATTTCTCAATATACACATAAATGTATTACAAACTTTTCTTTCAAGAGTTTCTATGCGTTATTAAAAATATCAATAAAGTAGACGGCTTTATCGGCACAAGTTAGTCCTGTAACTAATTTATACATTATATTCTAGCACTTGCAGGTTCAACGCCATGAAATATAGTGTACTTCACATACATGTATCAATAATTCATGTAGTTTGACTGCCTACTTCTCGATTAATGAAACGTATGTCTCTAAATCAATAATGCGCACTTGTGCTTGTGGCACTTGTAAATCAAAGTACGTGACAATCAGTACGCTACAAATATTGTCTGATGTACGAAATATTATTTCGAAGGTGACCTTGTCAGGAGCGGTGATTATCTTATCGTGTTATCGACGATACTTCATGTGTGCACACAGTAGAAGAGCTGGTGAATCGATTGTGTTATAAATTCATGTTGTTGACATTGGTTTCAACTTTTTCCTAATATAATTCAAGTGAAAAGTAAGTGGACGCATGAATGGTTTTGAAAATGTTTGTTGGCATAAATCAATGCACGGTGATAACACCGAGGCGTGCAATAAAATGATAACGTGCACGATTTAATGGCAAATATAAATTATTTTCCTGATTCACTTTTCGCTAAATATAATTTCATGGGCATTTTAAAACCAACGCAGCGAAGCAGCATGCAAATCCTGTTTTAAATCAACAAGTGTTTCCATTATACTTAAATTTGTATGTACGATTTGAAAGGCTTAATAGGCAAAATTTGGTAACCATTTTCTGAACCAAAACTTCATTTAAATACATATTCAATAATAGATAATTAATAATAAGGAACACATAAATAATTTTATATTTAATTGAATAGATACTTTGCAGACTTGTAGGTTCAGATGTATGATAATGCTTTCAGTCCAGAATCATTGATTTCTTAGGATTTGGTTAATCATTTGTACGCTGTAAACATTTTTTTCCGTATTGCCAAGGTTATAAATGAAGGTGTACCTAGAACAAAGTCATGATAGCTACTGTTGAGAGCTAAAACATTCTTTCTATGAAAATTGCGTCAATTTACTGTTTTCGCGGGTAATTCAATCGATTTAAAAAAATGCATTTTAATGTTTGATGGATTTATACACATCCACATGGAAATTGTCCAAATTTTCACAGATTTGGGAAGTATGTACTCAATATGTATGATAATATCTTACAGCTGAATCTTAGAATTAAAAAAATTTTGATAGTTGGAATTGAAAATTTAACTTATTTGGACATCTCCATTTGATAATCCGTCAAATTTTTACATTTCTGCACTGAAGTATTAAACATAAACAAATTTTGGCAGATGTTGGGAGCATCTAGTGAAAAATTTGACAGGTTTTTGCAGCTAAAGCTTAAAATTTGCAAATTTTTAAGTTTTTCGGACGTAATTTGATCGATTTAGAAATTAGACCTGAATATCTAATGGATTTTTACACAGGAATACGAAAAATGCATAAATTTTACCAGATCAGGGCAGTATCTATTCAAAATTTGATAATATTTAACAGCTGAAGCTTAGAACTTGACAAATTTTGATAGTTGCAATTGAAAATTTGACATATTTCGACGATTTATATCAAAAATTTAACTTTATAGACATGACATTGAAAATCCATGAGCCTTTTACGTTTCTGAACTGAAACATAAAAAAATAGACAAGTTTTTGCAGATCTTAGGAGCATCTATTTAAAAATTGACGGATTTTTGTAACTGAAGCTTATAATTGACAGATATTTAATGTTTTCGGGCGTAATTTGATCCATTTAGAAATTGCACTTGAATATCTGATGGATTTTTAGATAGGAACACGAAAAATGGACAAATTTTACGAGATAAGGGCAGTATCTATTCAAAATTTGATAATATTTAACAGGTTAAGCTTAGAACTTGACAAACTTTGATAGTTGCAATTGAAAATTTGACATATTTCGACGTTTTTTTTTGAAAATTTAACTTATATATACATGGCATAGAAAAACCATGAGATTTTGTCTCTGCACTGAAACACAAAAATAGATAAGTTTTCGCAGATTTTGGGAGTATCTAGTTAAAAATTGACTGATTTTTGCAGCTGAAGCTTATAATTGATAGATTTTTAATGTTTTCGGGCGTAATTGATCGATTTAGAAATTGCACTTGAATATCTGATGGATTTTTAGACAGGAACACGAAAATTTGACAAATTTTACCAGATCACGGCAGTATCTATTCAAAATTTCATAATATTTAACAGCTTAAGCTTAGAACTTAACAAATTTTGATAGTTGCAATTGAAAATTTGATATATGTCGACGGTTTTAATCGAAAATTTAACTTATATAGACATGACATTGAAAATCCATGAGATTTTTACGTTTCTGCACTGAAACATAAAAAATAGACAAGTTTTGGCAGATTTTGGAAGCATCTATTGAAAATTTGACAGGTTTTTGCAGCTAAAGCTTATAATTGACAGATTTTTAATGTTTTCGGGCGTAATTTGATCGATTTAGAAATTGCACTTGAATATCTGATGGATTTTTACATAGTAACATGAAAAATGGACAAATTTTACTAGATCAGGGCAGTATCTATTCAAAATATGATAATATTTAACAACTGAAGCTTAGAACTTGACAAATTTTGATAGTTGCAATTGAAATTTGACATATATCGACGGTTTTAATTGAAAATTTAACTTATATAGACATGACATTGAAAATCCATGAGCTTTTTACGTTTCCGCAGCGAAACAAAAAATATAGACAAGTTTTGGCAGACCTTGGGAGCATCTATTTAAAAATTGGCCGATTTTTGTAGCTGAAGCTTATAATTAACAGATTTTCAATGTTTTCGGGCGTAATTTGATTGAATTAGAAATTGCACTTGAATATTTCATTAATTTTTACACAGGAACACGAAAAATGGACAAATGTTACCAGATCATGGCAGTATCTATTCAAAATATGATAATATTTAACAGCTGAAGCTTAGAACATGACAAATTTTGATAGTTGCAATTGAAAACTTTACATATTTCGACGGTTTTTATCGAAAATTTTACTTATTTAGACATGACATTGAAAACCCATGAGAGTTTTACGTTTCTGCACGGAAACATAAAAAATAGACAAGTTTTGGCAGATTTTGGGAGCATCTATTGAAAATTTGACTGGTTTTTGCAGCTGAAGCTTATAATTGACAGATTTTTAATGTTTTCGGGCGTAATTTGATCGATTTAGAAATTGCACTTGAATATCTGATGGATTTTTACATAGTAACATGAAAAATGGACAAATTTTACTAGATCAGGGCAGTATCTATTCAAAATATGATAATATTTAACAACTGAAGCTTAGAACTTGACAAATTTTGATAGTTGCAATTGAAATTTGACATATATCGACGGTTTTAATTGAAAATTTAACTTATATAGACATGACATTGAAAATCCATGAGCTTTTTACGTTTCCGCAGCGAAACAAAAAATATAGACAAGTTTTGGCAGACCTTGGGAGCATCTATTTAAAAATTGACCGATTTTTGTAGCTGAAGCTTATAATTGACAGATTTTCAATGTTTTCGGGCGTAATTTGATCGATTTAGAAATTACACTTGAATATCCGATGGATTTTATACGGGAACATGAATAATGAACTTCCTTTAACACATTTTGGCAAAATCTACAAAATCTATATAAAAATGGACAGCTTTTAACAGTTGAAGCTGAAATTTTACAGATTTCGACAGTTTTTGAATAAACATTTGACCTATTTGGACGGACTTGAAAACCTCATAGATGATTACATTTTTCAGTAGGATATCAAAAATTCACAAGTTTCTATAGCTTGGATCTTAGAAGTTGGAAGATGTGAATGTGTGATTTGAATGTTTCTGCCAGAAATTTAATTGATTTAGAAAGTTCGAAAAAATTTAACAGATTTAAAAAATTAAAATAGAAAATTTTAGAGATTGCATCATATTTAATCGAAAATTTTACAAATTTCTACAGTTTGCAATTGAAAATTAGAAATATAGAAGAAGTTGCACTTAAAAACCTAATAGAATTTTAGATGGTTGTTAACAGTAATCAGGCTATATAAATTAACAATGAAATAAAATAAAAATAAATATTATTTATTATTAAGTAAGTACTTAATACTACAATCTTGAATTATTTTTATATTATAGAATTATAAGATTGCTCTCGAAGATAAAGATTTATGTCCAATTCAGACAAATTCATTCAATAATTTGTAATACCTACTATGCATGGGCGTTACAGTAAACTTGAAGATTTTCGCTTAATTAATAAATTTTATCAAAATGAAAAGATGAAGATTTCTGCTCATCTTAAAAACATTAATTTGCAAAATTTATAGTGATATGTTATAAAACCTGTAGCATTAATCATAAATGTGAAGATTTGTCAAGATATAAAAAGATGAAGATTTCTGCTCATATTAAAAACATAAATTGGCAAAATTTATAATGATTTGTTATAAAATATACAACATTCATTTTAAATGTGAAGATTTGTCTAAACTTAATAAAAACTGGAAAATTGTTGAAAATTACAAAAAAACCTGCTGTATACAATCAATGTATGTACACGATCGATCTATACATCGCCATGAAGCTAGCAGTGTAGCGGACATTGGTAAAGGTATATACCTTTATTAATATTTAATGTTTCTCACGGTATAAGTACATAATTTGTGTACCTACTTTACATCAGGGTTGGAATAAGGAAAGATTTAAAAAAAATCAAAAATCAATATTTAAAAAAATATATAAAAGTCATGACTTATTTGTTGATTATTTTGATTTTTTTATATTTCTGATTATAATTATGATTGCCAAGTTGATTCATATCATGTAATTTAAATCACTATTCAAATTATATGATATTTGTTTTAATATATTCTTGAATTTGAACAAGAATTGATGATTTAAACAAATTTATATGTATCTGTACCATGTAATGGACCAAAAAATGGAAGAGAAGATCAATATTTGACTTACAATTATCTACTTTAAAGCATACTAACTCTATAGTTACATTATATTTTTAATTGTTTGCCTATTTAAATGTACAAACAGTGCAAAAACAATAATTAATTTAAAAAAAAAACAATTTTCATTTAAATTATTCATTTATTTAAAAAATCAGTTGATTTAAATCACACCAACCTTGCTTTATCCACATCGACTTTCCCTAATATTTTTGAATTAAGATGATGATAGACTTAATGAGTCTTTTTCTTTCACTTTTTGCTCATTAATAATCATCATGTTTTTTAATGTCTTTTAAATGGAGCCATAATAATAATAGAAAATAATAGAAAATAATAAAAATACAATAATAATAATAATAATAATAATAATAATAATAATAATAACTGCTTATTGGTGCTTTTTCCAGAATGGGTTACGTGAGTTGTTATAAGAATAAAACGTAATATTCAATGCTGTAGACACATCTAGTTATATGGTAAAACATACAAGTAATTAAACAGTACATACTGATCAAAAAATTATAATAACTAAAGTCAAATTAGAATTTTATCAATGCCTCTGTGAAGTATTCAATTGCGGTGAATAAAATATTTAAAATGGCGTTTCAGAATATGCCTATGCAACGTATTATCTTATAAGTGGGAACATTTAGCATTCATTTGTCACATTTACGGTACATAACTAGAGAACTCTGCGAAATTGGAAGACATAAAATTACAATAATTTATCCCTGGTTAAAATCAAAGCCAAATCATCGTAATTGAATTAAGATAACGCAGGTCTGATTTAAACTAGAGAATGTAGCATTGGACATTAATTGAAAATTAATAATCAATTTATGTTAATTCACATCCAGGGCATAATTTATAATATTTAGAACGGTATCTACAAATGTCCATGAGTTGTTCGCACAGTTCAGCAATCTATGAAACTTAATATCCATATATTTCTCTAATAAGCGTGATAAATTGCAGGGATATTGCGAGTTAGTATCAATTTAATTAATTAATATGGTTAATTATACAACCCAATTCCAAATTATCTCTCAAATGTGAGAGTTATATTACATCCTGCATTAATTTTATATGCAGCATGTTTATTTCTGCATTTATATATTATAGGTACCTACATATGCTGTAATGTCTGTAAATTTGGCATTTGAACAATAATTAAAAGTAACAATAATAAGTAAAATGTTTAAAATTATTTTGTGATGGCGATAATAGCATTGCGCAAAATTTAAAGAAACGTATTTGAATGCGACTTTTTTGTTGACAAAATAAAATTTGCTTTTCAAATGTGATTTTGTTGCGTCCGGCTTGCGTAGGTAATTAGAATATCAATATATTCACTCAATCGTTTGCCTTTTTCACCAGCCTCAGCACAAGGGTGCTAATTAAACAAAGGTTTTAATTACCGAAAGCGGTGTTATTTTTGCATTAATTCCACGCGCACATGTTCCCCCCTATGCAATGAAAGTACGACGCCGAATTATATCGCCGAGTTTCCGACCGACAATCATTCGCCGCATTAAAAAAAAAAAAACTGTTTTATCAGCCCGGCCAGAAGCTCCGCTAAAAACGCGCCCTAATTTGCATTACCGTCCCAATGGGCGCTTCCGGCGACACATCTATCCCGGAAATGAACACATACAGCCCAGCCGTGAGAGTTAGCGGACTTGTTATTAATTTACAGAAATCATATTTATCTCGTGTTAACCGCGCAATTTCGCACGCGGGCTTTTGCGTTGATGTGCGCTGCGGAACAGCTAAAAGTTAAAATATTGAATTATATGGCGGGGCTGTGTCGCGCTTTTAAACACTCACAATGTAAAAGCTCCCCATAATTTCCGTGTGACTTGCACAATGCAGCTCTATATTTAGCAATAGAATGCAGAAAGTCAATAACGGGGGATAATTATTGAAGCCAATATGACGCTATTCGATGAATTGGTCATCTGCAATGCAATTTCCGCGTAAATAATGTATGAGCTGTTGGCGTTGCTGCATATGACGAAAATCGTTTTCGACTGATCACTGCGAGGTTTAATATAATTTGCGAAAATTATACTTCATTTAAAATTACCAAATAAATGGGAGTGATTAAAACTATATGCAAGATACTGGCACATATTTCATATCAAGACAAGTCCAACACGAACTACTGATATATCAGTAGTAGTCGATAAGAATCGATACCACTATTAGGTTTTTTTAAATACACAAAAGATGTAAAGAAGACATTTGCCACGAAATGATGGAAAAATTCTTTAGATATTCTGATCGATTCCTACACAAATTGTCGGGCTTTCTCTTAGAAATTCATCTAAAATTGTTAACACATTAAAACAAAAAAAAAACAGAAATAATTGATATTTCGTCAGTACATTTTTAAAGAAACACGAGCTATGTTACTAAAATTGACAGCAATTATTGAGATTTTGATGTCAACCATTTTGATTAGGGTAATACAGCATTGAAAGTAAAACTGAACATTTTATGCTATTTCTTAAAAATATGAAGCATTTTTTATGTGATATTTCTATGTGAAATTATTCAGTATTGAAATCCTCTTGAGAAAACTCTTAAACTGTAGTCATATCAAATGTTAAAATAAAAGTAATACAAAATGTAGAAAAATGGTGTTTCTATTCCCGATGAAATTGTAACATAAAAAAATGAAACTTTGACAGCGATGATTCAAGATTTTAAAAAGTCTTATAGAAATCGAGAAACCGAAAATGTAAATGTAATACGTGAAATTTAGGCAGAAATTAGGCATTAGGCAAATTCTGCAGTAACACTTTTTCTATTTCGATAGAAATGATTGATTTGTGAAATGAAAATGAAAATTTATTGCAATTCATTTGTAATTTGTTAATTGAAAAAGGAAATTTGGAATGACATTGAAAATGTTACATTAATAATAGTATACAGGGTCACTTTTACGACACCCACCATTAGGATCTATTAAACGGAAATACATACAGAGTTGGTCAAATGGGATAAAAGTTTCTTATTTATGTGTCTTTCAATATACTTAAACGAAATCCGCAATATCTTGCAAAGTTCCTGAAATATCGCTGAAAAACTGAAAGAGTGCACTTTCCTTTTCCTCTTATAACTTTTTGGAGGAAATTTTACCAAACTTGGCACTCTTACATTTTTCAACGTGAGCTTTCTGATGAGTGATAACAATACCAAACATTTTCTGCGCCAACTAGATGCCCAAATTTTTGATTTTCTTATGGCCGCAGTATTGGATTTTAATAGCATTCAAAAGAGCGAAAAATTCTAATTTCAACCATGTTTACACATGGGTAATCTGATATTATTTACTTAAAAAAATCGATCATTTAAAACATTGATGCAAAAATCCAACTGCTGTGGACTGTTCTAAAAATTAGGCTTGCCACGGAATAACAAATTACCATTTTGACAGTTCCTCATACGATTTTGATGTCAAATATTAAATTTTGCTGAGAGTAATTAAAGTCATAACATTGAAAGAAATACCTGAAAATATTATGTTATTTGTTTGCCAACATTTTAAAGATTACTGCCAAAATCTTTAAAATGGTTGCTATAATGATATAAATTGTGCTAAAAATTATAAATATAGCAGTCATTTTTAAAAAGTTTACTGCGATTGCTGAAATGATATTGAAAATTGAGCATTTGCTTGTAATCGTTGAATATTGCAATTTTAACAGTAAGAATTAAAATGTACAACAATAAGTACGCTAATAACTAAAAGTTTACTAACAATTGAAAATTTAGCATTAAGCCTTAACATTTCGGCATAGCTGAAACGTTTACAGTAATAGTTTTAATTTTGATATTTAAAAAATACTGAAATAATTGACGTTTTGACAGCAATCTTTAAAATGTTGACAGAAATATTACACAACTGAAATTCTACTAAAATTGACAGTAATTTTTGAAATTTTTATTGTAATCATTAATATTTTTAAAGAGTAATACATTATTGAGAGAACGAATTGAAAATTTTACAATAATAATAATAATAATAATATAATAATAATAAAGAATATTTATTAGCAAATAACGCTACATAATATACAAAATTTCAACAAAAAACAACAAAAGAAAACACACAAATAGCAACTACAATCTTCATATTAACATAACTTTAATTCTATTTACTACATCTACTATTTTCTATTTACAGTCAATCAATTCAAACACATAGTCCCTCACCTGAGACTTAAACCTATGAAAATGTATCTCATCTTTTATGTGACAGGGCATGTTGTTATACAGCTTTAGTCCTCTCGAGAAAAACGATTTTTCCGCTTTATCTGTCCTGTACCTATCGACATAAAAATGGGACTTCTGCCTCGTCTCATGGCCATGAACATCGTATACATATTTAAGTTTTACTACTAAATTTTCAGGCATAATAATAAAAAACTTAACACTAAAAAAATTAAAATTTGTCAGTAATCTTTTACATTTTGGTAGAATTGAAACAGACACTAATGTTTCCGGTTTGGCAGAAATATTTTTAAAAAAAGGAGAAATGATGATGAATAACAGTAATAATTGAAATTTAGGCACAAATGATTTGAAAATTTGTTAGCAATCACAACTATTTTGACCGAATTAATGAGTTTTTAATAGAAATAATAGGAAAATTGACAGTATAACATAATACCGAGTGTTCATTTAAATTTTAGCTCTAGTTATCCATGAAAATGTTCGCAGCCAATAAGAAAGGCGTTATTGATGTTTTCGCCTTTCTTATTTGTAAACTTACAGCTTTTACTAGAGGTGAAATTTAAATGATCACTCGGTATTTTGATAGTAACAATTGAAGATTTGACAATAATCTTTAAAGTTTTGGCTGTAACGACTGTGTGACTAAAAATTGAAAAGCTTGCAGCATGTCATAATATTTCGGCATAACTGAAACATTTACAGCAATCGTTTTAATTTTGATATTGACAAAATACAGACGTTTTGACAGCAATCTTTGAAATGTTGACAGATAATTGAATTTAAGAATAACAACTGAAATTTTACAGTAATTTTTAACATTTTGATTATTATCATTACAACTTTCATAAAAGAAATTGAAAATTCACAGAAGGAATTGAAAATTGTACAGTCATCATTGAAATTTGAACACCAAAAAATGAAAATATGTCAGTAATCTTTTAAACTTTGGTAGAATTGAAACTTAGATAGTATGATTCCAATTTGGCACAGATATTAACATTAGAGAAATGATGATGATGACGAGTAATAATTAAACTTTTGGGCCAAAATTTGATGAGTAATATTTGCAGTTTTTTATATGGAAGTGTATTAAAAAAAACTGCAGAAATAAAAAATATAACTGTAATGAGTTATAACGAATTAATGGAATTCTAACAGAAATAATTGCAAATTTAACACTAATTAATAATATTTTGATGTTTATAAATGAAGATAAATCAGTAAATTTTAAAATTTTGGCTCTAATGACTAAAATTGTACTAAACATTGAAAATATGGCAGTCACTTATGGATTGATGGCCGAAATTTTACTAAAAATTGAAAATTTGCACGTTACCTATGACATTTCGACAAAATTAATACTTTTGCAGTAGTCGTTGCAATTGCAATTTTGATGGTAAAAACTTCAAATGTTTTCGACTATGGATTTGATTTATTGTTATATTTCAATAATTCATTAAATTTTGCCCTAACATTTTTAAAACAAAGTTTTTTTTTTGTGTAGTCGTATATTAATGGGCGACCTGCATAAAAAAACATGTTAAAAGGCTTCTTTTTATTTAAGTTTAAGCGTCAGGTTCTACTAAGCAAGTAGAGTTATCCCTAAAATATTCCAAAAAAGTTCCAAGACTTGTCCTCATTTCAACAATTTTAATTTAAAATATATCAATAATCAATTTCCATTGTCATAAGTTAATTTGTGTTTCATTTGTCAATTTGTTTCTTATTTAAATATTGTGAATTAGGTCAAACATTTATGAAACGATTTCTACTACATTTCTACTACACTGAAGCCATGTCTAGTTCATTTGTTCGCTGACACAATTTTTCTACTGTCTTTGATTTCCCGCGATTTCTGCTGTCATTTTGCATTCCATTTGTTCGCTGACGAAATTTCTACTGTCTTTGATTTCCCACTTTTCTGCTGTCATTTATTGCTGACGTGATTTCTACTACATTTGTTCACTGAAGCCGTTTCTACTACACTTTTCGCTGAAGAAATTTCTACTGTCTCAGATTTCCCGCGATTTGTGCTGTCATTTATTGCTGACGTCATTTGTACTACATTGGTTCGCTGAAGCCAATTTTAATACATTTATCTGCTGACGCAATTTCTACTAAATTTGTTCGCTGACGCAATTTCTACTGTCCTGATTTCTCGCAATTTCTGCTGTCACATAATGCTAACGCAATGTCTACTACATTTGTTCGCTGATGCCATTTCTGTTACATATGTCTGCTGATGATATTTCTACTGCATTTGTTCGCTGACGTAATTTCTACTGTCTTTGATGTTCCGTCATTTCTGCTGCTATAAGTTGCTGACGCCGTTTCTACTACATTTGTTCGCTGGCGCAATTTCTACTACGTTTGTCTGCTGATGAAATTTCTGGAGCATTTGTTCGCTAACACAATTTCTAGTATCTTTGATTTCTCGCGATTTCTGCTGTCAGTTGTTGCTGACATAATTTCTACTACATTTGTTCGCTGACGCTATTTCGACTAGATTTGTCTGCTGACGCAATCTGCAGTGTATTTGATTTCCCGCGATTTCTGCTGCCATTTATTGTTGACGTGATGTCTACTACATTTGTTCACTAACACAATTTCTACTGTCTATGATTTCCCGCTGATTTTTCTGCTCACATTTGCTGACAGTTTTCTGCTGACATTTGTTGCTGACGTGATTTCTGCTACATTTGTTTTGCTGACGCTATTTCTACTACATTTGTTCACTGAAGCCATTTTTACTACATTTATCTGCTGACGCAATTTCAACTACATTTGTTCGCTGACGCCATTTCTGCTACATATGTCTGCTGATGAAATTTCTACTGCAATTGTTCGCTAACGTAATTTTTAATGCCTTAATTTCCCGTTATATCTGATTCGCTGACACGATTTGTACTACATATGTTCGTTGGCGAAATTTCTGCTGCATTTGTTGAAAAATATATGTTTTTTAAATAGCACAAATTACTGCAAAATAATCGATACATTAAATTTTTCAAAAATAGATAAAGTGTGTTCCCAGTAATTCCACCTGTGAAAACCAGAGTGGTGTAAGTGTAAATCGTTTTTTTTAATTCAGATAAGTCCAGAAATATATTCGTGCATTTGATATTGTACCTTGTACGCTTCTGGACATATCTTATGGATTTTATGGATTTTATGGTTCTTATCGATTTTATGGATCTTATGGATCTTATGGATTTTATGGATCTAATGGATTTTATGGATCTTATAGATCTTTTGCATCTTATGGATCTTATGAATTTTTTCGATAGAGACCGATAGCGCGCGAGAGAGAGAGAGAGAGAGGGATAGAGAGAATGAACATATATTTCATATAGCCTTGGTACAATTTGGTACTTATTACTTATTACATAATTGTAATGATGATAATTTATGATAAAAAATATTTTGAATAATTGATTATATTCGAAAATTGCCCAACCATTTCTTTGAGAGTTTTTCAAAAAATTACATGTCGCTTAATGTTAAAAAAATACCAAGCCATTCCTGATTTGTTCTGTAGTTACATATATTAGATTGAGAATTGGTTTTAGGCGAATTTCTCAGCAGTTAGGCATTACTAAATATTTAAGTAATCTGTGCCCGACAGTGGATACAATATACAATGGAATATTCAGTAGCAGAATGTTTTTCAACCTTGTATGTCATTGATTTCTTCATTCAAATATTGAAAACCTATTTATAATTCATAAAAGCTGCATTAAGAACGAAGTTTATTTTGAGCATTTCATTGAATATTATGTATGCATAAAATGCTTGATGTTATGCATCAAAGTGGGCTGTGTTGATGAAACGCGACAGATTTATGCGTTTTGATGTAAACTGCGCGCTAAACAACGTTTTGTAGATATTATGATATTTATTGGACATCCATATTGCATTAGTGGATTGCCAATAAGAATAATGTGCACTGATTTAATGATTTCTATATTTGTGTTTTCTAAACAAATAAGCAAACTATGTAAATATAATTTTAGATTTTATATGATTCTTCACCATACTGCTCTATATCTTGGCAATTTGTGTCAATTTTATCATAAATCTTGGCAATTTGTGTCAAATTTGCTAACATTTCGTTCAAATTCTGCATAAATCTTACATCAAATTGATGTATTCGAATATTTCACAAATATTTAAATGGTGAGCTTACGTTCTATCAAAATTTAAGCCGAAGCTGTAAATGCTATTCCTCGAAAAAAGTTGGAAATCAAAGTCTATCATATTTGATTAAATACTAATAATATTTCAGACTTTACTAGGATTTTGTTTTATTTCATATACTATAGTCTCATTATACCTATATTATATTATTATATTATATTCATTGCGCATTTTTGAGATGATTGTGTACATACAGAAACATGTAATGTACAGAAGAAATGTTACTTCCATTTCAATTGCCTTTGCTTTATTTCGTTTAAAATAACGTTTATTATTCTATAATAATAATAAAAAAACTTAATACCAAGATAAAGGAAGTGTTTATTATACTATCTTGTGCAAATAGAAGGCAACCTTTACGCTTTACGATGCGCTTTACTTAAACTTTAAATTATAACGCCAGTGTTTCCAAGCTCCTGGGAAAGTTTGCGCTAAGATTATATCGGATTACTATTTCTGTTCAGCAATATTTCATAATGCGACTGATTAAATTATCAATGCATCTAGTACGCAATCGTTAAACGTAATGTAATACGAGTCGCATATAATATTTAATACAGTGACAATTATTGTTTCAATACTATTTGCTAATCAAATGTATATTATATGGCGAGTGACATACGCATAATAGGAAATTTAATGTTCCATTAAATCCAATTCAGTAATGCACTCTATTGACGGTCGGTCTGTAGTTGACAGAGTCAAGCATACGGTCTATTGACAGTAATTATTAAGACCAGATTGCACAAGTTTCGCCTATAAAAATACTCTATTCACCTGAACAACATTATTTCGCAATATTAAGAAATTCACTGCTGAATCGTTTTCATTAAAGTATCAATATGCACATTGCACGTTGTTTATTTTAATTTTATTATGAGATACGGAAAAAGTCTGCTGTTTTAATTAATTCCATGTAATAGCAGTGTTCATTATAATCGACTTCAGTGGAGCAGATTCAGCATCAATACACAATTTTATTTATACTGTTTTTACTATCTGATAACTGGCTATCGACCAAATTATTTGCATATTTATTATTTACTTTGTCCACATATCAATTCGTTATGCAATAATTTCTTGATTATATTAGTATAATTAGTGTGATAATATGATCGCCACATCTGGTTTTTAATAATTCCGATTAATTGAATCAAGGTTAAAAATCCTAGAATATTTTTATAGAAACTATAGTCACTGTAATATAATAAAGTGCGATACCAACAATTTAAAAATCACATTATTTACAATCCAAGAATCATTTATACTTAATACTTTAATAGGGTGCATTATAATCGACTTCAGTGGAGCAGATTCAGCATCAATACCCAATTTTATTTATACTGTTCAAACAAGTAAATATTAATTCTTTCAAGAGTGAAAGTTAAATAATTTAGTGTTGAATACAATATTAAAAATAGAGGTAAGAACTCCCCTCATCTCTTATATGAACATGATTGCCTTCACGGAGCGAATAAGGCTCGATCATGGTTCGCTCAATTGGAAGAATTCAGTGTGCAAAAACTGCGAAAATTGAGAGCAGGTATATTTTAGATATCAGAAATTTATGGCACAAAAATTAGGTCATCTTGCAGTGCACACCGCACCAAAACAACTTCTTTTTACAAGAAATGTGCATCCAATTTAAAACCAGACATTTATGACAATAAAGTTTACTATTAGCATTTAGCTAGCTAAATATCTAGCTTAATAGTTAACTCTTAGCATAAGAATACACAGAAAATGAATTGCAGGTGGACAAAAATTCAAAGTGTAAACAAACTATCGGTCAAACTTTTAATTTATGCATACCTAATTTTCATACTTGATGAAAAATTCTTGTTTATAACTAAACCTTTTAAAAGCTTAGACAACGAAAAGAAGAAATTTTTGGAAATAAATATCATGTTGACAACATTGGCGCACTTTTATTTTGTTCACAAGTTGGACTAAAGAACTAAACTTAAAAAATATAGGACTATTATTTAATTAAATAACGGTTTTTCATCTATTTATATTTTTAAGGGCGGAAAGACCCCTTCTGGGGTCGATAGCCTTAATAAAGATCGTTGTAGTCCAAGACGCAGTTCAAGTCGACAATTTTACAGGTTTTTACAGCTGGTGCTAATTGTTTTATAGATTTTAACAGAAATATGACAATTTTGATAATTACAGATATCACATTTTCACATTCAAACCTAAAAACTTCAATAGTTTTAATATGTTGATAATAGCTGACAGTTGGAGTGTAAAATGACACATTTGATCGTTGTATTATAAAAAAAAGTGTTAAGTTTAATAAATTTGGCAAATTTTGACAGTTGAAAAAAATTACAGATTTACGCAGATGTTGCTAAAAATTTGATGGATTGATGTGAATTTTGATAAACGCCGTTAAAAATTTGTTTATTTTGGACAGTTGTAGTTAAAAATCTATTTATTTTTGACAGTTGTAGTTAAAAATATATTAATTTTTGACAAATTTGAACAGATGTACTTGAAAGGATTAAAAAAATTACAACTGAAAATTTGACAGATCCAAAACGTGGATCTGGACATTGGCAATTAATATTCCAATTGTATATTTAGACAGTTTCATTTAAAATTAAACAGATTTTCACATTTTTATATTTGCACCCAAAAACTTCACTAATTTCGATAGTAGTTTGAAAAATTGTCAGATTTTGACAGTTGGAGTATAAAATTACCCATTTGGTCAGCGCAATTAAAAATAAGTCATTCTATTTTGACAGTTTCCATATAAAATAATTATAATTAGAAGAGTTTAGTCTGTAAATTTGATAAATTTTAACAGTTGCAGGCGAAAGTATTACAGATTTTCGCATAATGTGCTTAACTTATGATTGATTCTAACACTTTAATATAAAGATTAAGTCAGTCGTAATTAAAAAGTTATTTATTTTTAACAGTTCGTATAAAACAATTAGGAGAGATCAGTTTGAAAATTGGTCGATGTCCAAAATTATACAGGTTTTTACAGCTGTGCTAAAAATTTCATAGATTTTATCAGAAATATGACGACTTTCACAAATACAAGTAAAAATTTGTTAATTTTTGAAAGATGCAGCTTAAAAATTATTTACTTTTGACAATGTCAATTAAAAATTTGACTAATTTCGAATGATGAAATTAAAACTTGAGAAGTTTTTCAACATTGTAACTGAACAGGTGACACATTTAAAAAAAATGCAAATTTATGAATTTAAACAGTTATACATAGATTTGTCATAAATTTGAACAGTTCAGTTAAAAATATGACGATTTAGACACTTATAAAAATCATTTATATTTGGCGTTGTAGTTAAAAAAAGGAAATATTTGGCAGTTGCAGTTCTTTACTGTTAATTTTTGAGTATCAATTACAAATTTAATAAATTTGGGCCTATAAAAGTTATAAACTTAACATCTTGAAAAATTTGGCTTTAAAAAATCTGTGGATTTTTACAAAGGTAATTAAAAATTCAATAGATTTTTGTGTGTGCCAATTGAAAATTTAGATAGTTTCATTGGAAAGTTTTCACATTTATACCTAAAAAAATGAACAGACGATGATAGATTCAGCCACATCGTTCAAAAATGTCTCAGATTTGGAAGAAAAAATTTCAAAGAGATTTTGTCGAAAAATTGTCACATTTCACACATTTTAAGAGTATGTTTTAAAAACTCATATTTTGATACTTTCTATAAAAAAAAAAACATTTATATGAGCTTAATATGAAAATTTGATAGATTTCGATAGTTAGAGCTGAAATTTTTACAATATTTTGCTGTTGGTGCAAAAAAATTCGTAGATAAAATTTAAAATAAAAATTTATCAGAAATGGACAGATTTTCATACTTTAGGTTAATTGTTTGACATGGGCAAGATTTCGGTAGAAGGAGTTTAAAATATAACACATTTGGAAAGTTTCATTTAAAAAGTTGTCATATTTAGAAAGTTTGCATAACATATTACAGTTTGAGCTTGAGTTGAGGGTAATTGAGTTCGAAAATTTGTCAGATTTCGACATTTGACGTAGAACATTTTACAATGTATACATTTTTAGCACTAGCCGAAGTGCTTAAAATTTAATAGATTTTAACAGAAATATGACTATTTTGACATATGTTGCACTTAAAACATTTTTTATTTTCGACAGTGCCAATTAAAAATTTTACTGATTTAAACAGATGTACTTGACAGGATTCGAAAAATCGCAGCTGAACATTTGACAGTTAAAAAAATGAGGAACTGCACATTGGCAGTTAAAAAATTCGAATGTTCCAATAAAAAATTTAAACAGTTTAATTTTAAAATTAATAATTACTACAGGAAATTAGACATATTCACATCTTCATATTTATAACTAAAAACTTTAAGATAAATTTTGTTATTTCATTTTGAAATTAATACTGAAAATTAAACAGATTTCAAATTTTCATTTCTATAACTAAAAACTTTTAATAGGTTTATGATAGTTGGAAAAGTTATCAGATTTCAACAGATGGAGAATAAAATGATACATTTTGTAATTTAAAAAATGGTGTATTTTAGACAGTTATACATATACTATAAAACATATACAAATATATATATATATATAATTAGAATAGTTTTGTTTGCAAATTTGCCAAATTTTGACAGATGAATTTTTTTATAGATTTTCGCAGATTTTCTTAGATTTTAGCAAAAATTTTTATTGACGTTAACAGTTTTAGTTAGAAATATGAAGATTGTAATAGTCGTCATTAAAATTTTATTTATTCTGGACAGTTGCAGTTGAAAAATAGTTTATTTTTGACTGTCAATTAAAAATTTGATACATTTCTACAGATAAAGTTAAAACTCAGAAGTTATGATAAATTGTAACAATTGAACAATTGATACATTTAAAAAGTATGAAAAATGCAAATTTGTGAATTAAAACATTTGTAATTAAAGACTTTTGGTCTGTTGCAGTTGACAATTTAGGCAGTAGCTATTTAAAAGTTGCCTCATTTTTAATTATGTAAGTCAAAATTCTGAATTTAGACATTGGTAATAACAGAATAAAGAGATTTGATTTGTTGCAATTGACAATTTAGACAGTTGCATTTAAGAATTTTCCTAATTCTGAATTCTGTAAGACAAAATACTCAATTTAGACATTTTTAATTCAAAATTTAAGAGATTAGGGCTGTTGCAATTGCAAACTAGGTAAATTTTCACATGTTTTAAAATTAAATTGAAGATTCTGTTAATCAATCAATCAATCAATCATTTATTTATTTTCATGAAACAAAATGCATTGTAGCAAATGTGTCGAACAAAGTATTTAGGTGTTTAAATATTGTTTAAAACAATTGAAAAATCAGACATATTAACTTTAGTTGAAAGTAACAATTAAATGTATTTCTCTAATATACAGACCAATGTTGAAATAAGTAATAATCAAAAATAGTAGTTATATTTGTTATTACTATTATACTATTATTATAGGTGTGGTGTGGTTAGGTTAGGTTAGGTTGTGGATTCTTATGTGATGATATTAAAAATTTCCGTAAATGTGAATGTACCTCGATGCACTCATTTGTGCACTTGTGTTTTTTGATGCACCAAATTCTGTTAAAGCACCATTTGTGATAGGTTTTAATATGTTTTATTTAATAGTACTACATTTATAATTACAATTTGCTATAAATAACTATTTATGGTATAAGTAAATAACGTCGAATTTTAACGAAAAAACAGTGTCACATTGTCAGGTGAGAACGAAAATTTCAACGGTAGTGCGAATTTGCTTATTTTTTACTTTAATTTACTAACATTTTATTCACCCATTCGATTAAAGTGTAGTTTTAACGATGAGATTCAATATACATAATGAGAATTTTAATAATGAAAATTGGAAAAACTAATATAGTGAATACATTAATGAGACCACATTTGTGACGAAACTATTTTGTGTTACACAATTAAGTTATCAAACTGATCCAATTTGTGTTTTATAATTATTACTCCTATTATAGCATCATCGTCCTCATCAGCATCATCATCATCGTTATTATTATTACAATGATCATTAGACTTGAATTTATTCTAGCATCAATCACTTTACTGAAAAATCAAATTAATTAATAAATATGAATTATATCGATTCAAGATTGTACGGTGCTTTTACACTTATGTTAGTAACATGTGTTGCTAAGATGTGTTAGCTGAGTTCACAAGTCTTTTTGGCTTCTTATTGGTTACTAAATCTCAATTTGTTAGTAACACATGTTACTAACATTGGTGAAAACCTATGTTAGTAATTATTATAAGTTAGGATAGCATTAATTTTAGATATGAAATAATCAGTATAAATTCAAGTTAAATCTTGATAAAAGAACCTCTATTCCTTAATTTAATTAAATTTGATTATTATCAATCAATTATTGCTCGCTTCAGAATCATTATTATATGTATTATAATTACTTTTAGTTGTTTTATTATATTAAGGTGGTTATTACCTATTCAGCCACGGGGGAAAATATTCCGGGCTGAAATCTCATTTTTAAATTTCCACTCTAAACGTGTGAAATGGAGTTACATATTTTTTTAATCGGGGCAATGTTCTCGTATGATCATACGAAATTTGCATTTATTTTGCATAATATAATTTCAGCTAATTCCTGCTTCAGTTAGCGTTATCTGTGCCTTGGCAAGAATGGAAATCGCTGCATTATATTTTTGTGTTCAGATTAAGGGGATGTCGGCCAACGAACTGGTATTTGGCTTTAGCCCAAAAAATGTATCTAACAAATGTCATACTTAATTTTAATACTTAAAAATTACAAATTGCCATAATTCGAAAGGATTAGGTTTGCAGTGAGCTTTAAGACTCTACATCTAGCCAATAAATTATACTAGATTTAATAATAAAAATACATACAAGCGCTACCAATAAATGAAACAAATAACAAAATAGTTACTTAGACTAAAATAAAAATGAATTGAAAAATAATTTCTTTGTGACCGTCAAATATTTATTTATTTTATATCACCAAAGATAAAGTTATAAAAAAAATATTATGAAAGTAATATAATTTTTTTTATATAATACAGAACAATATTCAATAAATAGTTATAAAAAAAATGTATATATAAATATATATATGTATGTATTATGTATGTATGTATTATGTATGTATTATAATTACTGTCATAATTATAGTAGTAGTAGTAACAATATTTACTGGTTATCGGCGGTCTTTCTGCCCATAATAATATTATAATAAATAATAATAAATATGTTATATTATATTACTTGTGAATGTAATAAACATGGAATTTAAAAAGAATAAGAGCCACATCTATTAATTTATAAATAAAAATAATTTGAAAGGAAACTTTGCGTAAAGAGGAACTTTATAATTAAGACGAGTTCTGTTACTACTTACTATCTAAAAATTACATTTCAGATTGAAAAGAACAAACTGGTTTTAAAGAAAGTTCCGTAAGCTGACGTAAAAAGATAATAGAATACACTTTGTAATTATTATCGTATTAAGAAAAATACCGAGACAGGATTATGCAAGTTATTTGAAACCTTAGTTAAGATTTATGTTCCTCTGAAATACTCCGCGCTCGTTCACTTGCAAATATAGCACCTGCGTTTCATATACCGCTCGTATTAAGTGCATAATTCCAGCAGTTGATGGCATCTAATAACTTCAAAATTATGGCGCCGGTAAACTGCATTAAACCAAGGAAATTATTTTTATGTGCGAATGTACGAGGTTATTTGTGAAATTCACCAAGCTTGTAATTTTGATGGAATATCGGACAATATTTTAAGATTTCATCGATTTTCTTTGAAATTTGTATAAAATTGTTCTTAAATTAAGATTTAAAAGCTAATAAACATTATTATAATTTTAGTTATATGTAGTTTCATCCATGTCATTATAAATCATAAACTTATTTTTAATATATTTTCTATATTTAGATATACATATATATTGTACAATTAACAACTGTGAAGATGGCTGAAAGACAGCTGAAACTAGTCTAGTAAGGTGAAAAAGAAATAATAAAAATAACAAATACAATAAAACATATTTATATCTAAACACTACCAGTAAGTACTTCAATATAGAGAGAAAAAACAATAAAAAATATAAAAATAACTGGTATCCAAAATGGATGAAACTATAACAAAAATGAACATGTTATGTACACCTATTCCCATCCGAATATTCTACAAACTTATATTAAACTAACAGAACCAAACATAACATTCGTAACAATTTGCAAGAAAGAAAAACTCCAGCATTCATTAATTACAAATTTCCCAACTTCATTAATAAAAAATTTCAAGTTCAAATTAAAATGAATAAACTAAAAAATTAAATACATAAACATTATGCAAATCTAGATAAAGTCAAACCAAAAATCCAACTAAGCCATAATATATTAAAAAATAGCAAAGACGAAAATCATCTGAACACGTTAGAAGAAGAAGCTAAACTAAAACATGGAAATATTTTGAAAATAATAAATTTCAAGAAAACAAGAAGATCAATCAATATTAAGAAAAAATAAAGAACACAGAAGACTACTATTAAAAAAAAACAAGAATATCAATATACTTAAAAATAAAAATGTATTAAACAACAATCAAACAAACACAACAGCAAACAACACAACAACAATAACAGATAAATCCACAAATCTTTCAAATATTCAATTCAATAAAAAAGAAATAGAACTAGACACAAATATGCTCCTCCTATAAGAAAAATAAATCTACCTTTATTAACGAGTGAACGTTAATAAGGGTGATTCTTTAAAGCAGCATCCAATAAAATATCACCCTAAAGAAGAAAACATTAAAGGTGAGTGCATAAAAATAATAAAACAAACAGAGAAAAATAATCAAATAAATAAAACAATAAATATTGAAAAACGAATTCTTAGAAACATAAAAAATAAAATAAACCAAAACAATCTAATTATAGCTTTTGCAGATAAATATGCAAGACTGGTAATTCTAAACAAAGATACTTATACAAGAAAAACAGAAGAAAAAAATGAAAACAAATTTATACTTTAAAAAAAATCCAACAACCTCTTTCATTAATAAAACAAAAAAAAAACACTCTAAAAACGTAAAAAAAAACATTAGAAAAATATACTAACAATTTTAAATACCGAATTCCAATGAACCCAACTTTACCAAAATTATATGGACAACCAAAATTACATAAACCAGAAATCCTAATTAGACTCATAATAGACTAGATAAATTTTAAATGTTATCTATTTTATTTTATTTCTTTATTTAACGATTCTTTGCCTATTGATGCTGCTATGACTAATTACCGTCGCCAACGAGCGATCCATTACAGCTACACTTTAGATTTCATCTTTATAAATTTCACTTCGTGCGAGTCGGGTTCTATAACGTGCACGCACAGTTTAACAGTACACGGGACCGCCAGTTTCACTTCCCCTCCAAAGGAACGCCACTTTGATGTTTTATATGTATTTCGCTTCATGCATGTCGGGTTTTTTAACGTGCACGAACAATTTAACAGTACATGGGACCGCCAGTTTCAGTTCCCCTCCGAAGGAACGCCACTTCAATGTTCTATATGCATTTCGCTTCATGAAGGTCCGGTTATTTAACGTGCACGCACAATTTAAAAGTACATGGTACCGCCACTTTCAGTTCCCCTTCGATGGAACGCCACTTAGATGTTTTATATGAATTTCGCTTTATGCATGTCGGGTTATTTAAAGTGCAGGCACAATGTCACAGTACATGGGACCGCCAGTTTCAGTTCCCCTCCGAAGAAACACCACTTCGAAGTTTTATATAAATTTCGCTTCATGCATGTCGGGTTATTTAACGTGCTCGCACAATTGAACAGTACATGTAATCACCAGTTTCAGTTTCCCTCCAAAGGAATGTTTGAATATTACAATTTTTGATGTTAGAGAATTTAGAAAATCTAAATATGTTATACCGGGTGTTGAATTGGTTTGGAATAGAAAGAAAAATAAAAAAAATAATGATAATAAACAAGTTTATTTCTAGTGAATCGACAATACATTTTATACTTACAATATATATATATATATATATATATATAATCAGGATAATTACAAACACTAATTTAATTGTAGGAATTACATGTTATATACGTCATCCTTAAAAAATATGAAAATAAAATATGAATAGGAACATAGAAATTTAATATGTTAAATAACATTTATGCATTTTCCTGCTTCCCTGATTATTTTAGAGAAATAGTACAAGAATAAAAAAAAGTTTAGAAACTAAAAATCTAGCTAATTACATTTACATCTACTATCAATATGCTATCGGAGAGCAGAAATGTGGAAATTAAATAATGATAAATCCATTCGTGATGTCATCTTACTGTTAAATATGACATCAAGAAATTCAGAAATATACCTCTGAACCCAATTGTATACAATTTTAGTGCCAGAAATGTAATAATATTAATAATATCTTTATTGGTGCCATAAACAATAAGTTTTACACAGGTCATACATATTTCGAATTGAATATTTTATTTACTATAAGTATATTTACGAAATATATACCTAATTTTTTTTTCGTGAATGTGAATACGAAGAGTTTTCCTCAAAAAAGAACAATGACGAGTCTAAGCCCACCGACAAAACCAGTCAAGTAAGAGAACTTTGTTAAGTATTATGAACGAATAATCCTTCTTAAAACTTACCCAATTTATCAGAAATCACAGTAAGCGGAGATTATGCCTCTACGATGAAAATACCCGAAATACAATTTCTCACTGAAGCTTCGTTCTGCGTTAATTTTTATGTATGATAAAGTTTTTAAATTTAATTTGTAATTAATGTCGGAAGCCGTTATGACTAATTACTCTAACAAAAATACTCCTCAAAATTTGCCATGAAAATTATTCATTCAAGTATTAGAGGCTAGTAGGAAAGTGTCAGTGGCAACTGTGAAAATATACTAAACAAATTGATATTTTCACCTTGTGAGTTATTATAATAAAATTTTCTCATAAAATATTTTAAGATGTCCATTGAATTTGCAAAAAAAAAAATCCACATGGAAAAATAATTGGTCGTATCGAATTCATGAAAATAATAATCCCCATAAAATTACTAAATATTTTTAATACTTAATCATTAAATTACAAAATCTTATGGAAGCTTCCTTAAGAATTGTTATTTACTTCAAATTTAAAATTTGATAATAAAATTATTCAGATATTTTAATTGAATTAGATTTTTCACTGAATTCTTGAAAAATATAATTTCCGCATAGAAAAACCGAAAATTTAAAATTTTCAGGCCAAAGTATTGAAAAATGTATTTCCAGGTCAATTTAGTCACAAACGAAACCAATTTACATGTAAGTCAAAACATAACCACTAAACAAATTTAAATTATTATAAATAAAAGATTTACTAAAACGTGTAAACGTTTTAATATGGTATTTTATATTAAATTTTATATCGGTATAATTAATACTAAAGTTATATCGGTTCTAAGTTAGTTTATAAACCGAAGTGCGTTGTAAATTCGTAACAAACTTAATGAAGTTTATGGCCGCAATAAATACGTTTTTCTGTGAGAACTCGTGAGAGTCTCGTTTCGGCCGTAAATGTAAAATAGCTCCGTTTTCCAATTTGCCTTAATGGCAATCCTCCCATCGTTACCCAAGAGGAAGTTTTTGTTACTTAAAGGCACTAAGGAAGAAGTTTTACCGGTAATATATACATATGTCGTTTATTTTCACTACAATTTCTACACTGTTGATGTTTGTAGCTTTTACTTTGTAGTATCGAGCCACAAAATTTAGATGGGCCATATTATTGAAGCAGCACGATATGATAATGCTCCCCTAAGGAGTAATTTATGGAGAATCTCTTAATAACACATGACAATAATAATTACAAAGTAATATCGAAAGCAACTGAATGGATTATAGTAGTTATTTTTTCAGAATTTTCAATACAATTCAATTTTATTAGGGTAAATGATTATGTTGGGGTAAAAAAATTACATCGTTAGGTAAAAATATAGCAATATATTGGTTTTACTTCGGATTGATGATATGTAGGGGAGCAATATTATTATACATAACACAGCAATATTTGTAGAGTATAATTTTTGCAACAAATTACAATAATAACAACAAAGTAATATCAAAGGCAGCTCAATGAAGAATAATAGTTAGTATTTCTGAATTTTGCGTTTGCTTTCGAACTAAAGTATAGTAAGTCTAGTAAGTATGTAAATACGTAATGCAGATAAGTAATGTAACGTAATGTAACGTAAAGCAATTACTTAAGTATGTAAGTAATTAAGTAAAGTAAAAGAACCGAGTGAGAAAATTTAGGGGAACAATATTATTATACATAATACAGCAATATTTGTAGAGAATAATCTTTACAACAAATTACAATAATAATAACAGAGTAATATTGAAAGCAACTTAACGGAGAATAATAGTTATTATTTCAGAATGTTGCGTTTACTTTCGAAGTAAAGTATAGTAAGTCTAGAATGTAAATACGTAATGTACATAAGTAATGTAACGTAATGTAACGTAAAGTAATATAACGTAATATAACGTAAAGTAATTACGTAAGTATGTCGAAAGTAAGTAATTAAGTAAAGTAAAAGTATCGAGTGAGAGAATTTAGGGGAGCAATATTATTATACAAAACACACCAATATTTGTGGCGAATAATCTTTAAAACAAATTACAATAATAATAACAAAGTAATATCGAAAGCAACTCATTGGAGAGTTTCATCATTTCTGGTTTTTGCTTTGCTTTCGAAGTAACTAATGTAAGTCAAGTAAGTATGTAAATACGTAATGTGGATAAGTAATGTAACGTAATATAACGTAATGTAATTATGTAAGTATGTAAGTAATTAAGTAAAGTAATAGTATCGAGTGAGAAAATTTAGGGGAGCAATATTAATATACAAAACACACCAATATTTGTGGCGAATAATATTTAAAACAAATTACAATAATAATAACAAAGTAATATCGAAAGCAACTCATTGGAGAGTTTCATCATTTCTGGTTTTTGCTTTGCTTTCGAAGTAACTAAAGTAAGCCAAGTAAGTATGTAAATACGTAATGTGGATAAGTAATGTAACGTAATGTAACGTAATGTAATTATGTAAGTATGTAAGTAATTAAGTACAGTAAAAGTATCGAGTGAGAAAATTTTGGGGAGCTATATTATTATACATAACATAGCAATATTTGTGAAGAATAATCTTTACAACAAATTACAATAATAATAACAAAGTAATATCAAAAGCATCTCAATGGAGAGAAATAGTTATTATTTCTGAATTTTGCTTTTGCTTTCGAAGTAATGTATAGTAAGTCTAGGAAGTATGTAAATACGTAATGCAGATAAGTAATGTAACGTAATGTATCGTGAAGTAATTACGTAAGTATGTAAGTAATTAAGTAAAGTAAAAGAATCGAGTGAGAAAATTTAGGGGTGCAATATTATTATACATAACACAGCAATATTTGTGAAAAATAGTCTTTACAACAAATTACAATAATAATAACAAAGTAATATCGAAAACAACTCAATGGAGAATAATAGGTATTATTTCTGGATTTTGCATTTGCTTTCGAAACAAAGTATAGTAAGTCTAGTAAGTATGTAAATACGTAATGTGGATAAGTAATGTAACGCAATGTAACGTAATGTAATTACGTAAGTATGTAAGTAATTAAGTAAAGTAAAAGTATCGAGTGAGAAAATTTAGGGGAGCAATATTATTATACAAAACACACCAATATTTGTGAAGAATAATCTTTACAACAAATTGCAATAATAATAACAGAGTAATATCGAAAGCAATTCAATGGAAAATAATAGTTATTATGTATTTCGGAATTTTGCTTTTACTTTCGAAGTAAAGTACAGTAAGTCTAGTAAGTATGTAAATACATAATGTACATAAGTAGTGTAACGTAATGTAACATAAAGTAATGTAACGTAATGTAACGTAAAGTAATTACGTAAGTATGTCGTAGGTAAGTAATTGAGTAAAGTAAAAGTATCGAGTGAGAAAATTTAGGGCAGCAATATTATTATACATAACACACCAATATTTGTGGAGAATAATCTTTATAACAAATTACAATAATAATAACAAAGTAATATCGAAAGCAACTCATTGGAGAGTAATAGTTATCATGTGTGGATTTTGGTTTGCTTTCGAAGTAACTAAAGTAAGTCAAGTAAGTATGTAAATACGTAATGTGAATAAGTAATGTAACGTAAAGTAACGTAATGCAATTACGTAAGTATGTAAGTATTTAAGTAAAGTAAAAGTATCGAGTGAGAAAATTTAGGGGAGCAATATTGTTATACATAACAAACCAATATTTGTGAAGAATAATCTTTACAACAAATTGCAATAATAATAACAAAGTAATATCGAAAGCAACTCATTGGAGAATTATAGTTATAATTTCTAAATTTTGCTTTTGCATTCGAAATAAAGTATAGTAAGTCTAGTAAATATGTAAATACGTAATGCAGATAAGTAATGTAACGTAATGTAACGTGAAGTAATTAAGTAAAGTAAAAGAATCGAGTGAGAAAATTTAGGGGAGCAGTATTATTATACATAATACAGCAATATTTGTGAAGAATATTCTTTACAACAAATTACAATAATAATAACAAAAAATATCGAAAGCAACTTAATGGAGAATAATAGTAATTATTTCTGAATTTTGCTTTCGAAGTAAAGTATAGTAAGTCTACTAAGTATGTAAATACGTAATGTACATAAGTAATGTAACGTAATGTAACGTCAAGTAATGTAACGTAATGTAACGTAAAGTAATTACGTAATGTAATTACGTAATGTAATTACGTAAGTATGTAAGTAATTAAGTCAAGTAAAAGTATCGAGTGAGAAAATTTAGGAGAGCATTGTTATTATACGTAACACACCAATATTTGTGCAGAACAATCTTTAAAACGAATTACAATAATAATAACAAAGTAATATTGAAAGCAACTCAATGGAGAATAATAGTTATTGTTTCTGGATTTTGCTTTTGCTTTCGAAGTAATATATAGTAAGTCTAGTAAGTACGTAAATACGTAATCTAGATAAATAATGTAACGTAATGTAACGTAAAGTAATTATATAAGGTAAAAGTATCGAGTGAGAAAATTCAGGGAAGCAGTATTATTATAATACAGCAATATTTATGGAGAATCTCTTTCAAAATTTTTGAACAATAGATTAAAAATCTGTATGTACTAATTTTTGGAGATATTTAGAATTACTGCAGATATATTTGTTAACGGTAATAATTCTTACCAATCCTAAATTAAATTTGTCAACTAATATGTCAACTACTGAAGACGATTTTATAGCAATCGAAACATATATTTAGACGGATATAAAATAAATCCTGTGAAATAAGGTAAAAGTGATTTTATTCATTGATATGTGTAAAGATACATGTGATACATGATACCTGATACTTGACAAAAGATACATGACAAAATATTTAGAAAATTTCACTAATTAAAATATAACTATCATTCTTTCACTGCTGTATTAATTTACATTTTATAATGTATTATACCTGCTTAATACTCGTGGGTTTTATATTTAAACGCAGTGCTATTTTAAAAATTCTAATTTCATCTATTTATTTAACCAATGCTTACAGTGTCAGGTTCGATTTCTCGATTGAAAACATCGCTGCAGTATTTAACACATGAAACATATGGTTTTCAAATTGATAGATCCCAAAATTGGCCAGAATGTAGTTGAGTCATATAAGTACTACGAAGGAGCTATTTGAGGCCTGAAACATTCTCGACGTTTACATTTTCACTCATTTAAATGTCTTACATGTCTTTAAATGTCTTATTTACACATATTTTGTATATAACATTATCACATTCGCATTCACACGATAGACAATTTTTAGGAAATATCATTTAAATGTTTTTTTTCCAAGTACATTTTCAAGTTCACAGTATGCATTCACACAATCTATGAGGGATATTATTTAAATGCATTTTTTCAAGTATTATTTTAATAAAAGATTTAAATTATAATTAACATGACCGTAATAAATCAATAAAAGAAAATATCGGGTGCAGTAAATTAAATCAGTCGCATTGCCCCTGGCTGAGTCATGAGGAATACGTATGGCACTCGTGGGAATAGAAGTTGGACAGCTCTGATAGAGACAAAGTAAATATTTCCAATTTTATCCCAAAGACGTAATTCAATGAAAACTACCCAAATATTTATCAATTCTTATTGAATTGCACACAAACTCGAGCTCATACCTTTAACCAGCCAATTTAAACAGGGCATTCCTCTATATCAAAGGTCACCACAGGTTATACAAACAAAATACATAATCAGATTTGAATTTAAAAATCTCAAAAAACAATTGAAAAAACTAAAAATTGACGACAGCACATAAAAAATAACATTTATAACAAATATAATTTATAATATAACATTAAGATTTTATAAAATAGTTACATAATTTGAATTGTGGTGGCTTTTACGTCCTGATACATTTTATCAATTATAAATAAAACAAGTTACTTTATGAGTATCACATAAATTTATTAGTCTATAGTCACACACAAATAAATGTATGTGATTTTCACAAAGTAACTTGTTTTATTTATAATCACTTACTGTTGAATTATGTTTTATTTACTTACAATTTCAGCTAATTTCTCTTAAGTTATAATTCACATCATAATATTTGCAGTATCGTGGGAACAATTTTACCTCATTTATCTAAAATTATAATTTACTAAAAATATTTCTGGTATCGGCGGAAATACCGTTTAGATGGATAGCCTAATAAAAACTAGTTCAAGTAATATTATTTGTAGTATGTTCAGTCATGCTCACATAAATATAGTACGAAAAATTTGACATTGCTATATAAAATGCTATTGTAGCCTTCTTGTACTAGATTTATGTGAGCATGACTGTACGATAGGGTGGTCCTTATTTTGGAAAAGTCCCGATTTTTTTGAGTGCTCCCCTAAATCAAAATGAGAGTTCGAAAAAATAATTATACCGCAAAAAAGTCGAAAAAAAATAATAATCCGTCCCCCACGCAGGTTGAATTTTAAAAGGGATTTAACATGGGTTTTCCGGTCTTTTAGGTTAAACCAAGCGTTGAGCACTTGATTTCCATCGGTTCAAGGTGCAACTTGGTATCGTTAGGTTTTCGATACCGCTGAATCGAAATATCATGTCAAAAACCGATTTTGACTCATGACAGGTGTCAAAAAAGCGGCCAATAAAAATACGAAACTATACTATATTTGTATTTAAATTTAAAAAAAACCCAAAAGTTTTATTTGTCATTTTTTATTTTTTTTTGACTGCTCAACGCTTGGTTCAACCTAAAAAACCGGAAAACCCATGTTAAATCCCATTTATAATTCAACCTGAGTGGGGGACGGTTTATTTTTTTTTTCCGACTTTTTCTTGCGTCATAATTATTTTTTCGGCCTCTACTTTTGATTTAGAGGGAGCACTCAAAAACATTGGGACTTTTCCAAAATAAGGACCGCCCTAAGGTACATATATTGATATTTATGGATTTCATTGAGGGTATATAAAAAATTGCGAAATTTAAAATAGAAGCCAAAACTTTTCTAGTAAATGCATAAAATAAAAATAAAATATCAGTATCGTATCAGAAAAGCACAATACCTTCGTATATTAAAATTTATGGATTTCATTGAGGGACTATAAAAATTTTGCGAAATTTAAAAGAAACCGCCAGAACTTTTCTAGTAAATGCATAAAATCCAAAAAAATCTACCTAAAATAATACAGATTCCTAAAATTTACAATACTCTTTATTTGTTTTTGGAACTCTCAGCACATTTTCAATACATTTGTCGTGTTTTGAATTAAAATTTCCTAATTTGGATGTTAAAACGTCACAAATTTCATAATTTAAACGTTAAAATGTCGAAAATTTCATAATATGTGCTCTAAAAGTAAGTGTTTTATTTTTAAATTCATACAACAACAAACAAAAAATTTAAATTTAATTTGAGAAAAGAATGTTAAAAATTACTTATCTTTAAAATACTCTGTATTAGTCATTTAGAAAAGTCAACATATTTACAATAAATTTATAATTTTTGTCAAAATTTCACAATTTGTAGGTTAAAACGTCAAAAATTTCATAATTTGTGCTCTAAAAGTAAGTGTATTACTTTTAAATTCATAAAACAAAACAAAAATAATGTGAGGAGAAATTAATGTTAAAAATTCCTAAAATTTTAAATTCTCTTTATTAGTTATTTAGATCTCGGAATATATTTACAGTAAATTTGTCATTTGGTTATTAGAAGTCCATAATGTTGCATGTTGCAATAAAGTTGCATTTTGATTTGGCTGTATCGAAATTTTTGAACAACCATTACATCATGCCCATTTTTATTATGTTCTTTCTAAACTATTCAAATATGTACTTCTATAATTACATTTTCTGAACTTTCTATATTTTATTATTTATTATTTATTATAAATATTAGGATTAAAAATTATTTTAGAAAACGTTCTTCAGTTCAAAGTTATATTAATTTTCAAAATAATAAGTAAAAAAAGATCATACGTTTGATATACAGGGTGCTTACGCAAGTTGTTGGTTAAAAGTTTATGGGGTTCCTGATGAAACAAAAATTTGAAAAAATATACAATACATGGTTCGTTGTGATCTCCAAAAATTAAATGCGTTCATGTTTCTATCACTTCCGCTTCTACCGGGGGTAGCCTTCTACTTTGTTATTTTAAATGGCACCCCCTGTATATTTTTGGATATTCAGATTGCTTGTTCAATTCTGAACATATTTGATCAAGCCTATAGAGCACTTATCTTTAGTAGTTTTTGAGGAAAATAAAGAACTTCCGACATGTTTGCTTCAAATAAACTGTTTAAAAAATATTCATAATTTATCTTAAGAATGAAATAGAAACTTTAACTTTTTTGAACATTGTAGCATAATCATGGCTCCATCAATACAATAATTCGTATTTGTTGATATTTTACCAGTACTAACTCAAAAGTTCAATTATTGACATGTAGACTTCAAAACGACATAACTCTTTTGTTTTTAATGGAATGACATATTTTTGGTATGACGGGGCAAAAGATAGAACAATTTTCTATAAAAAAAGGTCTAAAACAAAACTATCCCTAAAATGAGTAGTTTGTCAAATTAAGGAATTTTCAAAATAACTGACAAACTTCTCATTTTAGAAATAGGTTTGTTTTACATTTTTTTGAAGAACATTATTTTGTCTATTGTCCCGTTATTCAAAAAATGTGTCATTCCTATAAAAAAAATTAATTACGACGTTTTGAAGTGTACTTGTAAATGATTTAAACTTAATGAAAATTATACTTAATTTAAAATAAACTTTTGAAATAGTACTTGTAAAATATCAACACATTCGTATTATTGTTATGATAGAGCCATGCTTCTGCTACAATATGCAAAAAAAGTTTAAGTTACTATGTATATAATTATGACTATATACCTCATAGTTGAATGGACCAATCACAATATTGAATTTTCCTTAGTTACTTCGTATTACAGCTCTTATTACTAATTGCCTGGTTGTCATGGGGCGTGTTTCGAATATATCGTTAGTTTGCGTATTTCGATGAGGTGTTAATAAAAATCAAGTTGGCGTGAATCATAATATTTTTACACAAAAGTCAAAATGACATAATATTTCTTGCATTTACATTTATTATTCGGTATATAGTCCTCCGAATGTAACTCGAGCATCAAAAATAATCGAACATAGCTGACGAATGCGAAATGTGTTCCTTAAAATACGCCTCGTCCTACGGACTCGGCGTATTTCTCAGAACACATTTCTCGTACGTCAGCTATATTCGATTATTTTTGACGCTCTTGTTATATTACTTCTGAATATTTTTAATATTGTTTATTTGAAATAAAAATTTCGGAAATTATTTTTTCCTCAAAAACTACTGAGATAAGTAGTCTATAGGCTCAATAAAATGTGTTCTGAATTAAACGAGCACTCTGAATATGTAAACATGTATAGGGGGTTCTATTTAAAATAACAAAGTTCATTGCCATTTTCGGTGAAAGTGGAAGTGATAGAAACATGCCTATTTTATTTTAGGAGATCACGAACCATATTTGGTTCACAGATATTATCAGTTTTAATATACGTATTATATTTATTATAATTAAAAAATATATTATAATTATAAGAATAATTTAAATTTTTACTGTACAAAATATATATTCCCAATATATCGAAAATCTCTTATCGTTTACACTGAATGCGTAAAACGTGCGTTAGTATTTCATCACGCGCTTCTAAAATATAATCAGAATATTAGCACGAGCCAAAGCTGCACGTACACAATTTAAGCTGCTATGAACATGTAGCTTCCAGATGTGAGCGCCTCTCCGAAAAAAAAATGAAGAGACCCAATAACGGTTGCGTAATGATGCTCCTTATAAGATTTTTACGGCGAGTCTTTTTTTATCAGCGCGCGAATTTCCCTTTGCAGTAACTCTGCCGCAGGCGAAAATCTACGTGTATATTCGAATCCCTGCGAAACACGCATTTATCTTGGCTAGGTAGTCCTCAATTGCTCATGCCGCTCCGACGAAACTGTGCGAACATCAATCTGGCTTATACATATCACGGACTCCACGATTGCGTAATATTTCCGCGACAGCCATTTTATGGATGGGATTATTATGAAATTACTCAGCAATAAACACGAGATTGCACTTCTCGGCAGCTCGATGTTATGATCTAATGACAATTCTATTGTTAAAATATAATAGTGTATGAAAATAATATGACTTTGATTTTAAAAATGCCCCAAATTAATGTTCATCTTATAATCACGTCATAAAATCTACATTTAATTCACGGATGTACTTTATATCAATTTGAAATTTTAGAACGGAGACAACAGAACAATATAAAGTATTGATTTTCCAAGACACGGTGAAAATGCTGAGTTATTGAAATATTCAATTGAATTCTTGAAATAATGAAAGAAATTGCTGAAGAAAATTGAATAAGAACAAAACAAGTACTAATGTTAGCCGAATTGACGAAGCTGCGGAATACACAGGAGCAAAAGTAACAAAAAGCCAAACATAAATAGAACATAAGGAACAACATTGGAAAATATATCATAACTCAAAAAAGGAAGAAGACTTCAAGAATATAAAGAGCAAAATGAAATTGTTAGTAAATAATGCAAAAGTAAAATTTAATCAGTTCTGATTGTCTATTTTCTAATTACATCAGCAATTATTAAATATGATAATTTTCAATTTATTTTACATTTTTCTAAATGCAGAAGGTTCATCAATTTTAGACCTTATTAGTTTTGATTGTACATTATTCTGCCTGGAATTATAGTTTTGACTATCCATTATTCCAACAGAAGTTTATCAGTTGCAAATTGAATGATTATTATTTTTTTTAACCGCAATCGTATCAGTAACAGCAGACCTGAACATTTTCAGTTTACCAGTTGTAGTTGCTAATTTTTCAAACAGTGGTTTTAGTTGCACTTGCTCATTCTTCTAACAAGTATCGCATCAGCGAATTGCCAGACTTGATAAATTTATATTGATGGTGATTGATTCATAATGGATCTTTATGATTTTAAATTCATTATTTCTGGGCGTTTATTATTATAGCAGGAGTCGCATTAAATCTGATAATTATCAAATTATCAGTTGTTATAATTATTATTGTTATACTCTATTTAATAACCAGGAGGAGTAAGTCCCAAAACCCAATTTACACTGTAAAAAGTTACCAGAAAAATCACCAGATACTTTTGGCGGCAATTTTAATTATTTTATCTGTATAATCACTAGTTTATTTTTAAACAAATCGTTTATTTTAAACGATTCGTAAAGGTTTCAAATACTGTGGGCAGCTAAAGATATAAGATATTATTATGTTAGTCAAATATAGTGGATTTATAGGTTACCTTAGTATTCAAAGTACTGAGCTTGAGTATGATGTAGGTTTGATTGCTGATATTGTAGGTTATCACTTGATTAACTATTGAAAATATCAAGATTCTCCTCAGTGAATTATCGGACTTGACGTTTCAAATATATCAGTTCTGACCATTTCATTATTTCAACAGAAGACACATCAGCGGAATTAGATCTTATAATTTTCATTTTATCAGTTGCATATTAAATGATTTAATATAACCGGAATCGCATAAGCAAACACCAAACCTAAAAATGTATGATTTATCAGTTCTAGTTGTTATTTTTGCACACAGCAGCTCTAGTTCCACCTTGTTCCCTTCCACCATTGTTAATTTTTCAAATAGCTGTTTTATTTCACTTGCTCTTTTTTCTAATTGGAGTCGCCACAGCGGATTATCAGACTTGATGTTTTACATTTATCAGTTCTGACAGTTCATTATCCCAACAGGAGTCACATCATCGGAATTACGTCATATAAATTTCTATTTATCAGTTGCACATAGAATGATTATTATTAATTTACTAGCAGAATCGCATCAACAATAGCAGACCTGAACATTTTCGATTTATCAGTTCTAATTGTTAATTTTTCAAATAGCAGTTTTAGTTGCACTTACTCATTTTTCAAATTGGTGTCGCAATAGCGAATTTTCTGGTTTGATAATTTTAAATTTATCAATTTATCAGCTCTACCTGTTAATTTTGCAAGCAGTAGTTCTGGTTCCACTTGCTGATTTTTGCAACAGAAGTCTCATGAGCATAATTAGATCTGATGAAATTATTTTCCATATATCAGCTTCAAACGTGAATGATTATTGTTTATTTTTAAATGAAATCACATCTGTAACAGCAGACCTGAAAATTTTCGAATTATCAGTATTATTAATTTTTCAATCAGTAGTTCCAGTTCCACTTGCACATATTTCAAACTTAAGTCACATCAGTAAATTACCACACGATAATTTCAGTACTGATGGTTGATTATTTCAACAGGAGTCACAACAGGGGAATTAGATCTGTTAATTTTCAATATATCTGTTGCACATTGAATGATTATTATTATTTTATCTAATAACCGGAATCGCATCAGCAAGAACAGACCTGAAAATTTTCGATTTATCAGTTCTAATTGTTAATTTTTCAAACAGCAATTTTACTTGCACTTGCTTATTCTTCTGACTGGTGTCGCATCAACGAATTACCTGACTTGATAATAATATATTGATGATGATTGATTGATCATTGATCTTGATGATTTTAAATTTATTATTTCTGGGCGTTAATTATTCCACAAAGAGTCGTATCAGCGGAATTAAACATGATAATTTTCAATATATCAGTTGAAAATGCGAATGATTATATTTTTCTAACGGAAATTGCATCAGCCACAACAGAACATTTTTGATTTATATTTCAATATTATATTACATTATATTTATATAATTGTTAATTTTTCAAATAGCATTTTAGTTCCGATTACTAAGTTTTCTAATTGAAGTCCTACATGTGTAACTGAGACATTATCAACAATAAACTTGATAATTTTTTATTTGCCAGTTTTGATTATGCGTCTTTCAAATTATCAGTGCTGAGCATCAACATCATGAATCAGCAACAATAAACTTGATAATTTTTTATTTGTCAGTTTTGATTATGCGTTTTTCAAACCGCAACTAGAGTTCCCTTTGCTCATCTCTCTAACTGATGTCGCATCAGCAAATTATATCACTTGATGATTATAAATTTATGGGTCCTGATGGTTCATTCCACCAAAGGGAGTCCCATCAGCGAAATTGGACCTGATAATTTTCCATGTATCACTTGCAAATATGAATGATTATTATTATTATACTAACCAGAACCAGAATCACATCAGCAATATCAAAAATGACATTTTTCGATCTATCAGTTCTAATTGGTAAGTTTTCAAACAGAAGGTATAGTTGCATTTACTCATTTTCTAACTGGAGTCGCATCAGAAAATTATCAGACATGATTATTTAAAATTTATTTTTTCATGAGTCAGTACTGATTCATTATGCCAACAGGCGTTTACTCATTTCTTTAACTGTAGTCGCATCAGCGAATTATCATACTTATGATTTGAAATTTATCAGTTCTGACAGTTCAATATTCCACAAGGAGTGGCATCAGTGGAATTGGACCTGATTACTTTCTATTTATCAGTTGAAAATATGAATTATTATTATTATTTTTCTGCCCAGAATCGCATCAGCAATAGCAGAGCTAAGCATTTTTGATACATCAGTACTGATAATTAATTTTTCAAACAACAGTTCTAGTTCCGCTTACTAATTTTTCTTACTACTACTACTACTACTACTACTAATTTACTTAATTAATGATTTTCAATTTATCAGTTCTGACTGTTTATTATTCCAACTTGGGTGGCATCAGCTGAATTAGATCTGATAATATTTAATTTATCACTTGCAAATATTAATGGATATACAGGGTATCCAAGATAAGGATCAACAGCATGGGGATTCGGACACCGTAAAAGTAACTAAGAAGGTTAAATTACAAAAAAGTAGCACAATTTACTGGTTAAGAATATTCTATTGAGAAAACTAGAAATTTCCGCTTCTTCCGGAGATATTCGACAATATCCAAAATCATGCGATTTCGTTTTTATTTTTTCATGAAGTTTTCCACATTTTTATCTCTACAAAACAGTGTTTACAAATTTTCAGTGCAATGTTTCATTTCGAAGAAACATCATCAACTTTATTTTTTTATATGGCCCGTAAAAAATGTACACCCTGTATTAGATAGCATTTCCTATTGCGAATTCAACTATTTATATCAAAGTATGGTTTCTCATGTTATTTGCCAGAAAAGGGGTTGTTAATAAATTTCGAACATTTTCTTATAGTAGGCGTTGAAATGATACTTTTTTGTAATTTAACCGCCTTTGTAACTTTTACGGTTTCCGAGATCCCCATGCTGTTGATCCTTATATTGGACACCCTGTATGTAATTTTTTCTTGCCGGAATCGCATCAGCAACAGTAGGCCTAATAATATTCGATTTATCAGTACTGATTATGCGTATCAACCTTATATGCAGTTTTGATTACTCATGTTTCTCAATGGAGTTGTTTAAGTAAATTATCATTATTCCAGTCTTGATGATTTGAAATTTATTAATTCTGAACGTACATTGTTTCCACTGGAGTGGCAACAGTGATATTATACCTGATAATTTTCAATTTATCAGTTGCTATTGAGAATAATAAATATTATGTTTTTAGCCGGAATCGCATCAGCAACTATATTCCTGATAATCTTTGATATATCAGTTCTGATTATGCGCTTATAAACCGACATTACAGTTCCTACAGCTCTGTTATCTAAGTAGAGTCCCATCAGCGAATTATCACACTTATGATTTTAAATAAATCAAGTAATAATAGAAGAACCTTAAATTTATTAGTTCTGACAGTATAATATTCCACAAGGAGTCGCATCAGTGGATTTGAACATGATGACTTTCTATTTTTCTGCTTCAAATATGAATTATTATTATTATTTTACTGCCCAGAATCGCATCAGCATAAGCAGAGCTAAGCATTTTTGATACATCAGTACTGATAATTATTTTTTAAAACAGTTCCGCTTGCTAATTTTTCTAACTGGAGCGAATTATCAGTTTTGATGATTCTAAATTTATCAGTTCTGAACGTTCATTATTCCAACTTGAGTGGCATCAGCTAAATTAGAAGTGATAATTTTTAATTTATCAGTTGTAAATATCAATGTATATATGTAATTTTTTTCTTACCGGATTCGCATCAGAAACACTAGGCCTAATAATATTCGGTATATCAGTACTGATTATGCGTTTAAACCGGATATGCAGTTCCGATTACTCAAGTTTCTTAATGGAGTTGTTTAAGTAAAATATCATTATTCCAGGTTTTATTATATGAAATTTATCAATTCTGAACGTTTATTAGAACACTTGAGTGGCATCAGTGAAATTATAACTGATAATTTTCAATTATTTCTAACCGAAATCACATCAGCATCAATATTCCTGATAATCTTTGATATATCAGTTCTGATTATGCGTTTTTAAATCGACATTACAGTTCCTACAGCTCATTTATCTAACTAGGGTTGTGTCAGCGAATAATCAGACTTGATGATTTTAATTGATTAGTTCTGAGCGTTCATTACATGTATTACTCCACCTGGAGTTGCATCAGTGGATTTAGACCTGATAATTTTGAATTTACCACTGTTGCTACTGATGTTTGATTATTTCAACAGGAGTAGCATTACATTTTCTTTCTCTCCATTTGCTCATTTTTCTAACTAGGGTCGCATCAGCGAATTATCACACTTAACGATTTTAATTTATCAGTTCTGAACGTTCATTATTCCAACTGGAGTGCCATTAGTGCAATTAGAGCTGCTAATTTTGAATTTATCAGTTGCTACTGTGAATTATTATTATTTTTTTAACCGGAATCGTATATGTCAACAGCAACAGCGGACCTCATAATCTATCAATTTATGAATTCTGATAAGCAATTTTCAAACCGGAGTTGCAGTTCAGACTTCTCATTTTTCATAATTAAGTAATTTAAGGGATCGTTAGTTTTGGTGATTTGAAATTTATCAGTTCTGAGCATTCATTGTTCGTGCCATTAAGTTTACCGTGCGATCAACATTTATTTAGATAAAAGAAGCCCTTGAGATGTTGGAAGTATGTCTGCTAGGGTACAAGACGTCTGTGAAAATGTGGTGGCAGCAATTTATGCAAGGCCTGTATTTTATAGGGATGCATATCCAGGTCCTTCTTAAATATTTTTTTTTGCAGTTTTCATAATACTGACACAGGTATAGCCGTCCCTTATCTAAATAGTTATTGATCGCACGGTATAAGCTTAGGGAATGTTAACACTTTTTAAAATATTTGTTGCTAGATCTACAACATTATTTGCACGTGAGATAATTTAACACCTGGCGATGATTCTACTGTATAATAACTTCTGGCTGTCTCCATTTTTTTTTGTTTTTGTTCGTGATGGTGATTCTACACTATAACAAATACAGTGCTGCATCTTTCGATATTGTTTTAAACGTACGGACCATCACTCAAGTGATAATGTTTAGTTCAAAATGTTTCTTAGATTATGATTGATTAATAAAAAGTTTGAAACGGTTTTTAAATTTTTTAAAGTCAAATTTACCTTCAGATTATTTGTCAACATAAAAATATGCACTTTGCCTGAATTTGTGATTCTTAAAATAACTCAATAATTGAATAACTTAGTTGCCGATATTATGTGAGTTATGACCTGCTAATATTTTTTTAACACTTCTTTCTTTGTATTGACATAAAGAAGGTTACATGGCATATAAATTGCATTCTCGATTAAATTATTTTCAGTGTGATATTTGCTTGAACCACGGCGCAAGTTAATGAAATTTGCCGAGACCAGATATATCGTGGGAGTATCAAATGGAAATCTTTCCTAGAATCGCGTTTGCACTTTTGTGGACGAAAATGCACATGACATTTGGTCCCAGTCCAACTCGATTTACATCAGAATCACGACAACCTCCTAGGAATCGCTCCCGCAAAACGCAAACAGGGCTGCCAGGAATCGCTTCCCTCCTCCCACGCTCGGATCGAATTATTTATGTAATTATACGTCAATTTCAGGAAATTCCGCTCCCTAATCGGTCCGTTTCGTTAATTTGTATTTAAATTACCAATATCAACAATACACCGCGACCTTCCGCCTGTCTTGCACGAGTCAAGCGGTACCAAATTAGATGTCTTACCCTCCTCGTCATCTGACCCCATTTGTATTTCCGAGATTAAGGGTGGTAGTGTTGTTAATCCTGCCGAATCCTCGCATCCCGTTCTTGGTTAATAATTCTCCGGGATTATGCACTGCCGAAAAATTTCTTCAGACAATGGACCGTCCAGGTTACAAAACGCGGCTAAACTGCAAAATTAATGAACACGTCGAGCGTGCCTTTGCCCCGTTTACACATGAAACTAGCCCGTTTTGATTAATACGTGGCTTTGTACGTTCTGAAAATTTAACGAGTTTTATAAGCGGGCATTTCACGCTGCAACAAAGCCCTTGTCGTTTCATGAAAGAAACATGTGGGATGTTCATTATTTTTATATTTAATTGGATACAATTCTATATGTGACTCACATATTTCAACCTCCTCTTTGAGAATTTCAAATAAAAAAAAAAATGTGCCATTAAAAATAAAATACGGAATAATGACTCCCAAAATGCAAAGGAAGTTTTTATAGCTTCCCTGATAATTTCACAGCAAAAATTAAATTCATCCCGTGCCGGTTCGCAATATGCACAATGAGAACTAAATAATCAAAATCAGATAAATAATTAATACTGATAATAATTGATAAATTGAGAATTATTAAATCTGAGAATTATTACAATCAAAATTAAAAAAAAAAATCCTTTGAAAAATAACAAAATAAAGTAAAATTATAAAAAAAAACATTTGTCGGTACTGGCGGTAAGTTAACAATAAGTTAACCTAGTTACTATTTATAGTATTTTGGATTAAGTTGTGATATTGGTATTAAAACATTCATAAAAGTTAAACAAGCTGTCCTACAACTTCGTGGCATAAATTTAGGAGCATGCTAAGAAAGGCAAAACTAAATGAAAATGTAAATAATTTGTTTTCTAATCGTTTTTGTTTACAAAATATAGGACCTTAAAGTGTTACTTAAGAGGCATCTTTACCCCATCTAGTATACGGCATTATTAATAAGCGATAGCCAAATAATTCATGAACGAGTTAACATAGTTATAATCGGAGAACTGATATAGAAAGTTTAGACATTTATCTACAATTAGACAAAGTAGTTTTAAGAAATAAATTAAACGTGACTTATTTCTGATCACCTAACCGGATTTATGTGCAGACAAGAATACTCCATTATAATTCATAATATTGGAACAAAAAAAAAAGAAGGTGGTTCGCAACAACATTAGCTCCAAATACAGAATACACCCAAAATTCTTATTTTCTCAACCGAGTAAAACTAGTTAGTTAAAATGACTTAAAACTATTCAAGGGCTCATATTTAAAATGAAAGAACTGAAGTGCTTTAAAGTTTGTAAAGTTTGACACAGTTTGAATGAGTCAAGGCTAATTAACCTAATGAAAAATACGGAAATTTTCACTAAATATCGTTCACTTTTGGATGGCCGCGATTGTACCTGCATTTAAAGTAAAAGTAATAAGAAAAATGGTAGGAACACAAAGAAAAAAAAAACCTCTTAATTGAAACCAAAAAGCAGTAAAATCACTATTAATGACGCATAATTACGCATGGAATGACACAAAAATATACAAGGGCTCCTATTCAAAATAAGAAATATAAGGTTTGAAAAGTTTGACACTAAATTTTGGATACTCTGTATACTTCATATCAATCAAACTTGGTTAACGGAACTGTCGGACTTTATTTAACAAGTACCTTATATAATGCCTACCGAGGCATTATTTTTGTTTTTAATTATTTTTTTAAACCAATGGCACAAAACTGTTTTTTTTAGTTTTGATTTATTTTTACTGATATTACTGTACCGATTTCAATCAAATTTTAGAAGTATGTAGGAAACTCCAAAAGACACCTAAATAAGCAATAAAATATACAGCTGGCACTATTTTCGTTTTTTTTTTTTTTTATACCTATGTCACAAAACTGTATTTTAGTTTTGATTTATTTTTACTGATATTACTGTACCGATTTTAATCAAATTTTATAAGTATGTAGGTAACTCGAAAAGAGATCTAAATAAGCAATAAAATATACATCAGGCAATCTAATAAACAAAAATATTTTCCTGAAATTCGTCCCAGGATGCAAGTAAAGTCTGCAAAATATCAAAATCGTAACTTAATTAGTAACTAAGCTATAGAAGATGGGAGGTGAAATGCAAAACCCTGTATTTCTGTTCAAATTACTATCATTTTTATGTAGTTTCGAGTGATTTATATTTCTTTTAGTCTACTCTATTTCCACATCTACTTCGACTTTATTTTAAGTTTCAAATGACTCTCAGGCACTTTGATTGAAATAGTCATTAAAATTTTTAACATTTTAAAAACTGTAAGAGTCCGACAAATACTGAGTTTATCGTTGAGTACTTTGAGTAAATACTGAGTACGTCGAATCGTATTTTTATCGTGAAATTATTATATAAGTTCTTGATTGTTTATGGGTCGTCATTTATGATCGTATTTAGTACTTAATTAACTACCGTGATTACTCTCAAGGTAGTTTGCTATTAGTAATGTGTTGGTTAGTGAACGCAATTCATGGATTAGTATAAGAAAGCATTGATTTATAAGTTTGTTTTGTTTATTGAATTATAGACACTTTGAAATTGTAACAGACAGGGAAATCGAACACAGGTTGGCGATTATGACGGGAATTAATTTATTTTCTATGATTCGATGTGGAATATCTTTTATGATTTATTATCCTTATGAGAGCTTTGTAATTTTTTGTATTTATTCAAATATTATTTTGAAAATGATTGTGACTGCGAAGATTATTTACGTGAATTTGTTATACATGTACATAGTACTGAAAATAATAACACAAAAGACCTTTATAAATTAGTAAAATCAATAAACAAACGACACATGCCTCGATCATGGACCATCGAAAATAATGAAGGCGAAAAAGTAACAAACATAGACGAAGCACTGGAAGTATGGAAAGAATACTGTGAAGAACTATTCGATGATCATGGAAAAACAGACAACTATAAACAACAAGATATGAAGGAAGAACCAACTATCCTAAAAGAGGAAATAAGGAATGCCATAAAAAAACTCAAGCCCCTAAAATCTCCAGGAGCAGATAACATCACGACCGAAATCATTAAAGCAATGGGAGAAAGCGGTGTCCACATACTACATAAAATATGCAACGGAATATGGGCAACAGGACAATGGCCTGATGACTGGGTAGAATCGGTATTCATACCATTACACAAAAAAGGTTCCAAAGAGAAATGCGAGAACTATCGGATGATTGCACTAATGTCACATGCCAGCAAGATCCTCCTCAAAATTATTAATGAAAGACTAAAACCATTCCTGTTATGGCAAATACCACCACAACAAGCTGGATTTGTCAAAGGAAGAGGCACTCGTGAACAAATTTCCAACCTAAGAAGGATCATTGAGAAAGCCCGAGAAATCAATAAACCAATTTACATGTGCTTCGTTGACTATCGTAAAGCCTTTGACAGTATGAAATGGGAAAAACTTTGGACCATACTACGCGAAATGGGAGTCCCTCATCATCTAACCTCATTAATACAACAACTATACAAAAATAGTAAGGCAAGAGTACGAATAGATAAACTCCTCTCAAATCCATGCAACATCAAAAAAGGAGCGAGACAAGGATGTATACTCTCGCCAATCCTCTTCAATATATACACAGAATATATAATGAGAAGAGTTCTTGAAAATTGGAATGGAGGTATAGTTATAGGAGGAACACCCATAAACAACCTGCGATATGCCGACGACACTGTCCTGCTAGCATCAACTGCAGAAGAACTCACAGGCCTTGTGCAGAAATTGAAAACAGAAAGTGAGAGCTATGAACTGGAAATCAACATGAGCAAAACAAAAATCATGTTCATAGACCGAGGCAACAACAATAATACAGACATAACACATATAGATGGATACGAGGTCGTCAGCCAATATATATACCTAGGAGCACTCATTACAAACGATGGTGCCTCCACAAAAGAAATAAACAGAAGATGTGAAATGGCCAGACGAACCACAAGAGAACTTCAAAGAACATGGATGGATAGTGATATAACCCTAAACACTAAAAAACAAATAATAAAAACACTGGTATTCCCAGTACTACTATATGGCTCTGAATCATGGACTATTAAAAAACAGGATAGACGAAAAATTGATGCATGTGAGATGTGGTGCTGGAGGCGAATACTACGTGTCCCATGGACAGCTCACAGAACTAACGTATCTATTAATAAAGAAATAAATGAACCCCAGCGACTGTCACAGATTGTCTATACTAGAATCCTAAAATTTTTCGGCCACATCAATAGAAGAGATGATAACAACCTAGAAAAGCTGGTGATACAGGGGAAATTGGAAGGAAAAAGACCAAGAGGAAGATCGCCGATGAGGTGGACCGACACTATCAAGGCAACAACCAACAACACAATAACACAAGCAACAAGAGATTCCGGGAACAGGGAAAGATGGAGGGATATTGTACGAAGAGCGACAGCAAAAGAGTAAACCACAATCACGACCTCTCTGAAAAGAGAGAAAACGAAGAAGAAGAAGTACTCATGTTTCTTAAATCATTTACTATCATGCTAATTTATTCCATTGAACTACGGGAAATTGATATGATAAAAAAGGAGATGTATTAAGAGTTTGAAATATCATCAACAACGAAAGATTGAAAGTGATATCTCGCGGTCTTCCCAAACAACATGATTGTGTTTGGGTCCACGATAATGCTATTATTGGAGTTCCATTGTCTACGTTGTTTGAGGTCGATTAATAATTGTACCTATGATCAAAGCGCGCATTGTATGTTAATGTTCGAGTCATAAATATCCATATTGACAGTACAGTATTATCATTTGTGACTAAGTTAGGTTAGGTTAGGTTAGATTAGGTCAGGTGAGGTTAGGTTAGGTTACATTATGGTAAGGGATTGAAAGACGGCCGCCTCGAGGAGAAGTTTAGAAGGGTAGTTTAGGTTAGGTTAGGTTAGATTATGGTAAGGGATTGAAAGACTGCTGCCCCGAGGAGAAGTTACCGACGGAGGATCTAATCCACGACATAAAGAATGCGGCGAGGCTCCTCAAGTTCGAAGAAGCTAACCAGTTCAAGGTTGAAGCAAAGGGGATTTTGTTAAGAAGTGTAAACAGATCGAAAAATCTGAATTCACAAGATATTAGAATAGTGGAACAATAACACAAAAAAGACGGGAAAGCTTTAGTTATTTTAGATAAACATGTATATAGAGAATCGGTTAAAAACTTAATAGAGTCAGGTCCATATGTAAAACTTAAAAAAAAATGCGATTTACACAAAAAAATCGATACAAACTGAAAAATCTGAATTCACAAGATATTAGAATGGTGAAACAATAAAACAAAAAATACGGTAAAGCTTTAGTTATTTTAGATAAACATGTATATAGAGAATCGGTAAAAACTTAATAAAGTCAGGTCCATATGTAAAACTTACAAAAAAAATCATTGTGATTTACACAAAAAAGGCGATACAAACATTAAATGAATGCCCACTGTTCATTCATTCAAAACAACTAAATTTTAAACTAAGAAATCCTAATCCACTAATACCAAAATTGTACGGTCTACCAAAGATCCACAAAGCAGGGTATACTTTCAGATCCATATAGATAAAAGTAATAATAAAAATGATGAGAGCATGAAAAAAAAACCTCTTAATTGAAACCAAAAAGCAGTAAAATCACTATTAATGATTAAATTGAATAATTTCCAATTAAAATAATAAGATAATGAAAACTAAGCCTGTAACTTATTTTTTTACTGATGATTTTTCGTTATTATTTCTATTTATATACTTTGTTTATAAAAAAAAAACAATTGCGATTCACACAAAAAAAAGGTAATACAAGCATTAAATAAATGCCCACTGTTAATTCATTCAAAACAACTACATTTTAAACCAAGAAATCCCAATCCACTAATACCGAAATTGTACGGTCTACCAAAGATCCACAAAGGGAATACTTTCAGATCGATAGCATTCAATTTAAATTCGGCTACCTACAAAATGGTTATCGAAAGAATTCAAAAAAATTAATTTAAAAAATGATATACCAGTCCAAAATTCTGTAAACTTAGTTTCAAACTTAAAAGACGTACTACTCAATCCAGGCGATAAATCAATCTTTTTCGACGTACGGCTTTATTCCCAAATGTCTCAAGGGATGAAACTTTCAATATATTTGCCTCCTACTTAGAATATATCTCTAGTGAATCATCAATATTGATGAATATTTTAAATCAACAAAACTTTGTATGGACCAAAATGCATTCTCTTTCAACAACGTTGTCTATAAACAAAACTTTGGGACAACCATGGGTAATCCTTTATATCCTTTCTTGGCCAACTTGTTTCTAAATGACTTTGAGAATGAATTAAGTATATAGAGAATATCAAAATTTTCCAAAAATATTTGGTATAGATATGTCGACTTAATTTTGCAGTGGTGGACTCCAATTTCAGTGTAACAAAATTTCTCGACAAGTAAAATTCACGATACACATCTATAAAGTTTTCGCATGAGATGGAAGTCAATAACAGTCTAACATTTTAGATTTGAAAATTTCTGCCAATAATAATAAATTTGAATTTAATATATACAGAATATACACCCACACAAACAAGTTTGGTCAACAGTTTTAAATGATTGATGCAGTTTGTTAAAATTTATCTTGTTATTCAATTTCAATAAAAACTTTTTTTGGACAGATCGACAAAACTGTTTCCGACAAATGTTATAAGATAGTTAAGGATTTCATAAATGTTTTCTTTTCAAAAATCAGAGTTTTGAAATTTTTGATCGCTCGTCATTTTGTTATTTGTAAAATAGAAAATAATTGAAAATACAAGTGTTTTAGAGAAGGGAAAGCAATTGCTGAAAGTTTTTGTAGTTTTTAAAAATCCCTTAAAATAAGGACGATTTTTCGAAAAACAAATAAGCGCCAATAACTATGAACTTGGGTTCCAATTCAAAACTTGGAACTAAGAAAAGTGTTTTTTTTAAATGAGTTCTAACTGCCATTTTCGGGTATTACAACCCTGTAGTATTTACACCCTGTATATACACATGGTAGGGTAACTAAATGTTGGTTTAATCACGAAGATCTATAATAAATATCAATCAAAATACAAGTTACAAATAATTACTACTCTGAATGATAGATCTATCGAACAAAAAAAAAACTCTATATAAAAATTACGTTCACAACAACCTGTTCAAACCAGTTCACAAACTTATTTAAGAAATTCAATTTAACCCCAGCTGTTTCTAATAGTCATACGTTAAACATGTTACTCCCTACGATTTTGGATAAAGAACCAAAGTTAAATAAGTAAGGTTTATAAGATTAAGTAAGATTGTGATGAATGCTATATAGGTCAGACAAGAAACATTTACATCACCCAATATCACACCATATGGATAGACCCATAGTTGCAGCATATCAGTTTAACACGGGACTTGTGTTTAAAATAGATGATGTAGAATTGTTGAAATATTCGAAGGAATATAATCTAAACACCTACGAGGCTATTTTTATGAACAAGTACTGTTCTCGGGTATTAAATTTTGATCTGTTTATACTTGCAATTCCATTACGTATACTATGTATACTGGTATATATAGTATATATAGTATACTGGTATGTATACTATGTATACCTTCGTTATCCCCCCTAGAAAACCCCTTCCTAGAAAACAGCACAGCAAAATCCCCCAGACATTATCCATTGTGATATTCCGTGTTATAATTATGTATTGTATTTATAAATAGTTTTGGATTTAGGTATTTAAGGAATTGCACTTCCCTTTTCTCGTCAGTAATGTTTCTACTGAAGATGATTGCCTAGCGATTGAAATCATGGAAATGTGTTTTTTGAAAAAGGTGTTGTTTTTATGTCAACATATATAATATTACTATTTGTAGTTTGACAATTTGGAAGTCTAATTTATAGTTACTTGATATAGTTTTCTATCAACATGACAGTTATCTGATGTATTATTGCCAACGACACAATTATTTGACAGTGCATTATTACCTTGGATGTCAAAATGCTACAGTTGTGATATTTTTATGTTATGATGGTATTTTGATACATTGGAAGTCATAATTATGGATACTTTACAGTTCTATCAACGTGACAGTTATTTGACAAATTATCATGATATTATGAATTATTACTACGAACCTTTCACAAGCTTCAAGATACTACTTTTTCTTTAAGTATCTGCCTGAGTAATTGTCTGATGTCTATTTGTCTGATTAACTGACAGTTTGTATAATTGCAATATTCTCTGTCTGACTGTGTGATTGGTTAATTATCAGTCTGACTGATTACACTGGTCAACACGATTTGTGTAACGCGGATCTTTGATAGTGAGTTTGATATACTGTTTCACGCCGAGTTCAAATCTGCAACCAGAAATCACCCACACTTTTTTCTAGAACAATTTTTTTCTGTTAAAAATGTATAGGTATTTATTTATTTTTATTTACTGGAAAATTATTTTTATTTTATTTTATTATTTTTTAATTTTATTTCGTCTGACTAAATGGATAAAATCTTAAACTTAACAAAATTCATAGTTATTGCAGAAGTATCAGGGTAAAATAAAGCTCTTTACTCGGGCGAGGTCTAGTGAGGCCCCATATCTGTTTATAATTCCTTCCTCATGATTCAGCAAAACGAATAACATTTTTGAATTTTGCATGCCTAATATGGTTAGAGTCGCACATTAAACCTTTTATGACATTTTTTAAAATTTCGTGTAGCAGTGACTCAAATTCTCTAAAATGGGAATGTACGCTACCAGGACAAGAGGAGTTAGCATATCCATTCATACTATACATGGAGGATAGATGTTACCCAAGTCAAATCCACCCAAAAAGTTAAAAAAATGTGCTAGACATTTTTTTATAGTAATTTTAATGTCAATTATACAATGAAATGTACATCTTTCATTATATTTGTTGCAAATTTCTATGAAATCTGCAATAACTTTGTAAGGAATTCAATGAGAATTTTGTGATTTGATGAATTTGCAATTTGAACTCTTTCGCAATTTGAAAAGAAAATTTGTATATATAATTTATCATTTTCAAAGAAAATTTCATCATTTCTATTTAAATGTCTAATTTGGGAGTAATAAATTTTTTGTTTTTACCATTAAAAGTTTTGCTAATTTCTATTAAAATATTAATAACATAGTGAGCGATATGTTTGTGGACAAATTCTTTATAATTGCTAGTCAAAATTTCATGTTTCAATTAAATATTGAAATTTTCAATTAAAATTTTGGTATTTACAATACGAATTTCATATTTTCCAACTAAATTCTGTAATTTATCATGACAACTTTGTTGTTCCTATTGAGTTTTGGAATTTATAATACAAATTTGGTATATATAATATCCTATATTCATTGTAGTTAAATCACAGCTATTTTTCTAATTATTTATTATTGTATATATTATGTAGGTTCTCCCGCTAAAATCATGTTTTTATTATTATTTTCAACATAAGTTGTATAATTCAAATAAAGATTTTGTATTCTGATTAATATTTTGCAATGTAAAATAAAAATTTGTAAAGAATAGTGCTGAAAATTACTCTTTAATTTATTATGTATAATAAAAAAAAATCATGTTCGCGAATTTTCTGCAAATAACTGTAAACATTTTAACAACTTTGCAAGGGATGTGATAGCTGAATAAATCCTCTACAATTTTCAGCAAAAGATTGGCGCGATCCAATTATACTTTGTAATTTATAATGAATATTATGGTATTATGTAATATAAAATTCCAATGAAAATTTCAGGATTTATTTTGAAGATTTCGTTATTTACAAGTAAATTTTATAATTTATTACGATCGCTTTGCTATTTACATTACATTGTGGAAGTTTCGATTAAAAAAATATGTCATCGCCAATAAAAATCGACAATATTGTCTTTCAATAATTTCCTATAATGCTCATTAGAGCACTATTTCAGTTACATTCATTTCAGCGAAAACAAGTTTCCATTTAAATGAAAATTTACGCCGCAAGGTTGTATATTGTTTATTTAATATTATTATTTACTTTGGAATCTAAAATTCTATATTTTATTACTACCTCGTTATCTACTAATAAATAAATAAGTACTATGGAAAAATTATATGGTGTTATTGCCATTATTTATGTGAATGTAAAATGGGCCGACAAAAGACTATTTCCCGAGCCGCTTGTATGTTGCCCATTCGCCCCTGTTACCTACTGTAATTTTATGAATCTGCTGCTTACAGAAACAATTCAGTAGTGTTAAGTCAAAACATGCTTTCTGCATCTCTTTTCAAAATGCTCCTTTTGGCATTACATGGCCACAAATAAAGTATCCTTTAAGTTGATCAAAGGGTTTAGTGTTGTCAAAAATTACAATTATAAATAACTATGGCAAAGATGATTTTTTTTTCTTCTGAAACTTTGAAACATATTTGGATTCTACATGAAATGTATAACTACAATCTTCTATCAAACCTACTGTTACACAAAAACGGTTCCCGGTTCCGGGTACCCCGGTTTTAAAATCCGGGTAAAACCCGGCTCCCAGAACCGGGTACCCGGGTACCCGGTTCTTTCTGACAGCACTAGTCAATAGTCTATTGGTTTCTTGCGTTTCGTTGTCTTATTGGTGTTCTGGTTTCATGTAAAGTGAAAATTGTTTCGAATTCTTCAATGATTCGATGAATAGCAAGCACAGAAGAGCGATTATGTGGACAAAATTTTTCACGAAAATCATGTTGTGTTTGAATAAAAGAACGATTATTTTTGTAAATATTTTGGATAGTAACCAAACGTTGTTGAAGCGTGTATTTTGCCATGATGAATTGTCAAACTATGCTAAACAAATGACAGCTAGTGAGATTTCTACAATTCTAGATATGGTTGCTATGATGTTTTAAAAATATATCGCTCCCATTGGGAGAGTCTTTAGTTGTATATGCTATAAAATATTCATTAGGCTAGCACTCATATTCAGTTCAGAGATAGGCAATCCATTTCACAAAGTGCATAGTATGTTCCAGATTGAAAATGCTCACGCGGTACAATACATGTATGGTTAAAACAAATAAATGTTTCTTTGTTTAAACATTTTTGTTTCAACTAACAAACCAGATGGGATAACTATTAGAAATGTATTGTCTAACTTAATTGAATCACCTTTGAATTTTGGGATACAATAGCATAAATTAGCACCGAAAAAACGGGACGCAAGAGAATACAGTGGCGATATTTTACGGTCTCGCTGATCGAATTCGTTGCTGCACAATGGCACAATAAATACGGGGAGCCCCAAAGAGTTAATCAGCGAGCGTTAAGTTTAAAATTTCGCAGGTAATTTAGCGGACGAATCGAACTTCGTTACGAATAAACGCCGCAAAAATACATGGGGGGATTTTAATTACCGCGGGCCGAAATGATCGATGAATATTTCATTTGAGGAAATTGGATTACGCCCTCAAAGGAGTCGGCCGAACGGAGGAATAAATCAGGCAATTTCTCACAATAGTGGGTTTAATGCGTTTATTGTTCAATTTATTTACATCCGTTTTGTGTGTTTCTGTTTCAGGCATTATGTTCCGATTTATTTATCAGCGTAAGCGTAAATGGATTTAAATATTATTTAAGGCATAATAACGTATATAAATACATACTTTGCACTTTGTAGGCATCACACTTTATTATTACAAGAGTGACTATAGTTTTGCTTGTAAGCGCTGGTCATTGTGAACTTATATTCTTGAAATACTAGAAAAGTAATCTGTTGTTATGTGATGTATGTAATATGTTTATTTTAGATTGTTATATTAAGTAAATATATTATATTATACCAGTAAGTACTAAATATAACAACGAGGTTAAATCAAACACTTGGTTAAAGTTTAACTGTATTAATGGAATAAACCTCTACAATTGTTTCGGCCTCACGACCATTCTCAAGAGTACAGAGACACTAAAATAAAAATTTAACAAATGTGCAATATATACTAAGCGAGACAAATTTTACAATCTAAAAATCTTTTAAATCTTTTAAAAAATCTTTTAAATCTTTTAAAAAATCTTTTATTTTTTTTTCTAGCTTAGTATATATTGCACATTTATTAAATTTTAATTTTAGTGTCTCTGTACTCTTGAGAATGGTCGTGAGGCCGAATCAATTATAGAGGTTTATTCTATTAATACAGTAAAACTTTAACCAAGTGTTTGATTTTACCTAATCATAATGTTTCACCAAGTAGTATCCACACATAGTTTCAATTTAAATAAATATAACAACCTTAAATATATAACTGGTAATATATGTATAAAACCTTCCACATAATATGTATATATTTAAGTTGAATAATATTCAAAATTCATTGGCATTTCAAGTATTTACTGTTGCTTTTGTTGTTTTACTTCATACTGTCGTATTAGCCAAGTTTACGGTCATATTTTGCAGTCGGTAAATGGAACATTACATTACTAGTTATATACTGTCGATTTTTAATTAATAGAAACGTCAAGCTTACAATTGACATAATAAATTGTACAAATCAGGCTTATTCATCGGCGTCCAGTTTGATTAGAGAAGAGAAAATGAGTATTTCCAACCCAGCGAACTATAGAGGTAGAAAGCTTTCATTTTACGTACTTTTACAGCACTGACAAATTGCATATCAGAAGTATATTCTCGGACGGCTCGAGCTACGCTTTTACCAATCTACCCTTCTTCCGTTCACTTCAATTCGACATCAGTCCAGCCCCAGTTCTTTAGAACGTTGAGTTTTGTTAAAATTTGGTCCATGAATGTATACCATAAGAGATGAAGAGTCTGTTAAATGAAGTCAAATATGCAGCACCTCAAGAAGTTCAACAACAGCCATCAAAAAGTGATTTTTTTTATAGTTTCATTTTTACTTTTAATCATAGGCGTCGTAAAATATCACACTTTGAATAGTAACTCGTGCTGCACAAACGCCAATGAATAAAGCTTAATTTAATCTAATGAAAAATACGGAAATTTTCACTAAATATCCTTCACTTTTAGATGGCCGTGATTGTACCTGCATTTAAAGTAAAAGTAATAATAAAAATGTCGAGAGCACGAAAATAAACCTTTTTATTAAAACCAAAAAGCAGTAAAATCGCTATTAATGACGCATAATTACGCATGGAATGACACAAAAATATTCAGGAGCTCCTATTCAAAATAAGAAAAATAAAGTTTGAAAAGTTTGACACTAAATTTTGTATAATGTATTGTATAATGTATAATGTATTGTATGTATGTAATTGTATTTTGACACTCTGTATAATTCATATCAATCAAACTTGGTTAACGGAACTGTCGGACCTTATTTAGTAAGTACCTTGTATAAGTTAAATAACGAAGCACTATTTTTATTTTTTATTAATTTTTTTAACCAATGCACAGTGGTCCCAAGCACCTAAAAATCTGTCAAAAATTCGAATTTTGGCCAAATATTCTTGAAAATCAGTATTCATTTAATCAAGGAATTCGAATTCAACGTCGAAATTCTCGAAATCAAAATGGCAGATTAAAAATGGCCGACTGACATTATCAAAAATGATGCCACTTTCGCGAAAATCAGTAGTCATGCGTTTTCGGGGTCAAGGAATTTGAATTCTAGGTCGAAATTTTCGAAATCAAAATAGCCGACCGATTTGTCAAAAATGATGTCACTCTCGTGAAAATATGTAGTCACGGGTTTCCGTGGTTAAGGAATATAAATTATAGGTCGAAATTTATTATATATTCAACATAATTAATATTCATATTCAAATATTCTTGAAAATCAGTATTTATATATTTTTGGGGTCAAGGAATTCGAATTCGACGTTGAAATTCTCCAAAAACAAAATGGCTGTATCAAAATGGCCGATCGACTTTGTCAAAAATGACGTTACTCTTGCTAAACTCAGTAGTCATGGATTCTAGGGATCAAGTAATTCAAATTCGAGATCGAAATTTTCGAAAACCAAATGGCCGACTCAAAATAGGCGACTGTCGTTGTTAAATGACGTCACTCTCGCGATAATTAGAAGTCATAGGTTTTCCCGGCCGAGGAATCTGAATGTATGGTAAAAACTAGAAAATAAAATCATTTCTTTACAATTTCAATGGTCTCGCTTATTTTATGAGTATATTTTAAACGCATTTCACACATTTTTATACTTAGTACTAATCATTAGGACAGATTGGTTGAAAATCCCCTACGTGTGTGTCTTCCATTTTTTAATTTTTGTCAAGCTTTTCATTTACTTGGGATCACTGTTTGCCGCGTTGTTGCGTTTTTTATATTAAATTACTTCAAAAGTTGTAAAAAGTTGCAGCTGATTGTAACTGTATTTTAAAGTACACACTATGGGCTATAAATTGTATTATATCTGATAAGAGACTTCGCGGAGGAAAGTAGCTAAATATCAACAATAATTCATTAATGACGTTAATATGATTAAGAAGTAAAATCATAACAAATTACATTCTTTCTTCTTTACATTAAATTATTTATCCACCAAAAAACTAAAATATTGCATTAGAATGAAAATTGGCATAACGGGTAACAAAAATTCGCTCTGAAAGAAATGTTAGAAAATAAGTCTCTGTCACTTTGGAAGCAGCCTACTATTATTTGCCGTTTTAATGGAGTAAATATTTGGTTCTACGTTAGGTAAAACGTTTAAGTAATGTAATAAGCATAAATGTTCCTAGAATTATTGACATCATTATTATACTATTATGACCGTTCTCTCCATATACGAAGTACCACTGTGCAATTTCGCAAAACTGCTTTTTTCGTTTTGATTTATTTTATTATTATTATTACTGAACCGATTTCAATAACATTTTAGGAGTATATAGGCAACCATAAAATACAAGCAAATAAGCAACAAAATATACAGCATGCAATCTCTAAATATATAAATCATCATGACGTCACACTTTTTTGACACCCAGTATAAACAAAAATATTTTCCTAAAATAGGCCCTAGGATGCAAGTAAAGGCTACAAATGATCAAAATCCTAACTTAATTAGTTACAAAATACAACCAAATAAGCAACAAAATATACAGCTTGCAATCTCTAAATATATAAATCATCATAATGTCATACTTTTTTCGGACACCCAGTATAAACAGAAATATTTTCCTGAAATACGCCCTAGGATGCAAGTAAAGGCTGCAAATGATCAAAATCCTAACTTAATTCGTAACTGAGCTGTAGAAGACGGGAGGTGAAATGTATAACCCTGTATATCTGCTGAAATTACTATCATTTTTATGTAGTTTCGAGTGACTTATATTTCTATTACTCTACTCTATTTCTACTTCTAGTTCGACTTTATTTTAAGTTTCAAAGGACTCTATTGCATTTTGATTGAATTTGTCACTGTAAATTTAAATATTTTAAAAACTGTAAGAGTCCGACAAATACTGAATTTATCGTTGAATTTTTATCGTGAAATTATTAAATAATTTCTTGATTAGTTTTGACTCTTGATTTATGATCGTATTCAGTACTTACACGTCGTGACGTTCCATTAACTACCGTGATTACTCTCAAGGTACTTTGCTATTAGTAATGTGTTGGTTAGTGAACGCAAATCATGGATTAGTTTAAGAAAGTACAAAGTTATGAGTTTGTTTTGTTTATTCATTTATACCCACGTAGAAATAAAACAGACAGGGAAACAAAACACAGGTTGGCGAATATGACGTGAATTTTCTTTTCTATAGGTTAATAAAGAAAATTCTTTGTAAAGTTTCACAAGTTTTATAGAATTGCTCTACAATTGTTTCGATTTCGATTACAATTGTTTTTACAATTTGTATTTTTTCTATGTTTCGTTAATCTTATAAGAGCATGTGGAATATTTTTTGTGATTCATTATCCTTATGCCTTGTAGATTATTTGTATTTATTAAATTACTATTTGGAAAATTATTGTGACTGCGAAGATTATTTACGTGAATTTGTTATACATGCACATACTTATCTCGTTTCTCAAATCATTTACTACCATGCTCTTTCATTCCATTTAACTACGGGAAATTGATATGATCAAAAATGGAGATGTTTAAAAATTTTGAAATATCATCATCAACGCACTATTGAAAATGACATCTTGCGGTCTTTCCGAACAACATGATCGTATTTGTGTCCACGATAATGCCATTATTGGAGTTCCATTGTCTACGTTGATCGAGGTCGATTAATAATTGTACTTATGACCAAAGCGCGCATTATGTGCTAATGTTCGAGTCACAAATATCCCTATCGACAGTACACAATTACCATTTGTGACCAAGTTAGGTTATTTTAGGTTAGGTTAGGTTAGGTTAGGTTTGGTTATGGTAAGGGATTGAAAGACAGCTGCCCTCAGGAGAAGTTACCGAGGAAGGATCAAATCCACGACATAAAGAATGCGGCAAGGCTTCTCAAGGTCGAATAAGCTAACCAGTTCAAGAGTGAAGCAAAAACGATTTTGTTAAGAAGTGTAAACAGATCGAAAAATGTGAATATCAAAAGATATTAGAATAGTGAAAGAATTCAACAAAAAAGACGGGAAAGCTTTAGTTATTTTAGATAAACATGTATGTAGAGAATCGGTTAAAACTTAATAGAGTCAGGTCCATATGTATAACTTTAAGATAAAATCCAATAGCGATTTATACAAAAAAAGGTGATACAAACATTATTTGAATGTCCACTGTTAATTCGTTCAAACCAACTAAATTTTAAACTAAGAAATCCCAATCCACTAATACCAAAATTGTACGGTTTACCGGATCTTTGGTAGGTCTAACCTAACCTAACCTAACCTACCATGGAATACTTTCAGACCGATATTGATAAAAGTTATAATAAAAATGATGAGCACAAAAAAAAAATTGAAACCAAAAAGCAGTAAAATCACCATTTATGATTAAATTGAATAATTTCCAAATAAAATAATAAGATAATGAAAATAAAGCTTCTAACTTATTTTTTTTGTGATGATTTTTTGTTATTATTTCTATTTATATACTTTGTTTATAAAAAAAACCTAATTTTTTTTTCTGTTCATCGCCATATATTAGCGCTTACATTTTCAGTATACATAGTTACTAATTTTCTTTCTTCATAACTCGGTGATTCAGAAAATGTCAAAACAAGTTTTGAAAAGTAGTTGATTCTCGTTTTTGCATTGCTTTTAAATTAAATAAATGTGTAAGTCAAAAATATGTATTTCAATTGGTAACATATTGTGATATTTTTATATATGAAATTTTAAATGTGTGGTTATGTATAATAACTTTGTTTATACATACATAAACTCTGTTCCATTTTTATTTTTAACTTATTTGGCTCTGTTAGGGTGACAGTACTGTTGGCCAATGTAATACAAAATTACATCTCAAAATGTTAATTAATTTTAATTAATAATCACTAGACTCGTATTTGATTTGTTTTACATTAAGAAATTCAATTATTTATTAGATTCAGTGCAACTTAATGCCGTTTGCATAGATAGCAAATTAGGTCTGTCTAATGCATAACATTACACATTCTCATGCCGGTGCACTTTATCTGCATCCGCAATCGGAATGTTTCCCAAATTTGCCTTTAATACTATTCTGGTTTACAGAGGATCTATCCATTATCAACATACACCGAATTGTTCGACTGGATTTGCCTAATTGATACGGCTCTTAACTTGCATTATTAATTGATTGAATAATTTACTAAGAATATTGATTCGTTGATTACTGATCGAATTAGAGATTCGAGTTAATTCTGGAAGTTATCAATTACATTTGGAAGTTGATCTATTTAAAATATTCAACTCGGAATCTAACTACATTGCCAATCAAATTTAATATTATAATAGATGGTATATGCAGAGTGGTCATAAATTATTGCATAAAAATTTTAATTTAAAGTAATATTTTTAAATTAATATATTTAAATTAAATTTTTTTTTTGTTAACAAAAATGTAATCAAATTTGAAGAAACTTGCTACGCTGTGAAATTAGATCACGAAGATGCCTTTTCTTGCTCTCTACTACGTTATTACAGCTTTTTTTAGCAAGGTTGAGTTAGATTTGGTTACGTTATGTTAGATTAGGTTTGGGTGAGTTGGTAGTGTTATCGTGTTTTGCATCACTACTGATTTTCACACACTTTTCAGTTTGTTTTTGCGCTATGACGTTATAATTTTTTAGAAAACGTTTTTTTAAACGTTGTTAGAACTTTGTTTAAAAATATGACCTTTTAAGGGGTAATTTTTTTTTAAAGTCACCTTCATCATATCACATTAGCAGTCAAATGACTATCAAATAAAATAAAATATTTCAAAATTTTACAAGTTCATATAACATGCGTTTTTTGGAAAAATTTAAATTTAGCCATAATGTCAAATTTAAATTTGATGTGAAACAAATATTGCTCACATCAAATTCAATTTTTTTATCGAAATATAAAATTACAGCCAATTTATACACCGCAAATGTTTCAAAGTGTCCAATAACCATTTGGCATTGACTAAAACTTATAGTCTACACGATGAGAGCTGACAATGACTCATGCTTTTTCGAACAAAGAATCGCGTTTGTATGCTCGTTCGCATGCTTAAGGTAAATGTAAGAGTAAAATGAAATATTAAAATGTTATTGAAATATTATTAGTGCAAAGTATTGACCAATCGACCAATTTTGTATACAAAATTTTTGGATAAATAATGTATTCAATTAAAAAACAATTTTACATAATTTGATTAGGGGTTTCATTTAGAAAAAAAATATATTATCTGTCTTATAATTAAAATTTTTCAGTGTATTCGAAAAAATATGAAATTATAAATTTTGTGCAATAATTTGTGACCACTGTGTGTTTTACTGCTCCAAATCTCCAAAATTCTAAGTTTTATAAACTATTTGCTGCATTAGGATTAATTTCATCAAAACAAACAATAATAATTTCTTTAAATGCAGGATTCTTATGCTTAAATATTTGGTTAAGTTGTATTTGGGTCTTAGGCTAGTAATTGAATCTCATTTTTCTGAATTTTTAGTAATTTTTGGCATTACTAACCACTTTCACACATTTTTTTGTTTGTTTTTGCTCTATGATATCATCATTACTTTTTGAAAAGGCATCCCTCACCATATTTCAAATTTCTATAGATCTCATCACCAGTCAAACGACGGTGAAAAAATGTAGTACCTCACCTAACATTTATTTAAAAAAAGCACATAATAAAAAAAAAGAAGTGCAAAAGTGTTCATGAGAATGAAAATATTTACATGAAAACAGCATTTGAATATTTTAATAATTTTGACTTCTGCGCTTAATATTTAAATAGTTTTATATAACTTCGCACATTAGGACAATTTATACTGAAAATTGAATATATTTGAAGAGATCGCTTGAAAAATTTGGTAGATTTCGACATTACATGCTATTGTAAGTTATAGTTGAATTTAAAACATTGTCAGCTTTTTATGGTTGCTGATTAGAATGACAGACAGATTTTGATTATTCTACTTGAAAAATGGTAGATTTTTACACTCCCAGTTAAAAATTTGCCAAATTTTGACAGTAAAAACAGAACAGATTTTTACACTTGATGTTGAAAATTGATCCTATTTTGAATGTTCAAACTTAGTTTTTAATAGGTCATAACATTACGGCAGCCATAGACGAAAATTTGACAGTTTCCGGCAATTGTGGATGATAATTTTGGCAACAGCATTTGAAAGTCGATAAATTTTGACTTCTGGCGCTTAATATTTATATCGTTATATACAGATTCGCAGATTTGCACAAATTAAACTGAAAATTGCGCATATTCGATGAGTTCGCGTAGAAACTTTGGTAGATTTCGACAGATGCTGTTGAAAATTATTACTGAAGGTAAAACCTCTTTACAATTTTATAGTTACAGAACGAAATGGCAGATTTTGATTATTCTACTTGAAGAAAATGATAGATTTTAATACTTCCAGTTGAAAATATAGCAAATTTGGCAGATTTTGACCGTGGCAGCGAAAATATAATAGATTTTGACACCTGCAGTTGAAAATTGAACCAAGTTTCAATGCTTAAATCTAGTTCTTGATAGGTCATAAAATTATGGCAGCTATAGATGAAAATTTGACAGTTTTAGGCAATTGTAGATGAAAATGTTGGCAACAGCATTTGAAAGTCTGATTAATTTTGACTTCTGTCGTTAAATATTTATATGGTTGCGTATAGATTCGCAGATTTGGACAAATTAAACTGAAAATTGAGCCTATTTGATGAGTTCGTTTGGAAACTTTGGTAGATTTCGACAGATGCTATTGTAAATTACTACTAAAGGTAAAACGTCACTAGTTTTTATAGTTGCAGATCAAAACGGCAGATTTTGATTATTCTACTTGAAGAAAATGATAGATTTTGACACTCCCAAATGAAAATTTACCATATTTGGCAGATTTAGACTCTGGCAGCGAAAATTTAACAGATTTTGACATTTGCAGTTGAGAATTGATCAAATTTTCAATGCCAGGTTTTGAAATGGTAGATTTTGAGACTCTCAGTTGAAAATTTAGCAAATTTGGCAGATTTTTACTGTGGCAACGAAAATATAACAGATTTTGACACTTGTAGTTGAAAATTGTACCAATTTTCATTTAGGTCATAACATTACGGCAGCTATAGACGAAAATTTAACAGTTATAGGCAATTGTAGATGAAAATTTTGGTAACAGCATTTGAAACTCTGATTTATTTTGACTTCTGCCGCTTAATTTTCATATGGCTGTATACAAATTCGCAGATTTCGGCAAATTAAATTAAAAATTGAGCACATTTAATGAGTTCGCGTAAAAACTTTGGTAGATTTCGACAGATGCTATTGTAAATTTTTACTGAAGGTAAAACGTTATTAGATATTTATAGTTGCAGATCGAAATGGCAGTTTTTAATTATTCTACTTGAAGAAAATTATTGATTTTAACACTCCTAGTTAAAAATTTAGCAAATTTGGCAGATTTTGACTGCGGTAGCGTTATATTTTCGCTACCTTCGATTGTGACACTTGCAGTTGAAAATTTAACCAATTTTCAAAGCTTAAATCTAGTTGTTGATAGGTCATAAAATTTTGGCAGCTATAGATGAAAATTTGACAGTTTGAAGTAATTGTGGATGAAAATTTTGGTAACACCATTTGAAAGTCTGATTAATTTTGACTTCTGCTGTTTAATATCTATATGATGAAGGTACAGATTCGCCGATTTGGACAAATGAAACTGATAATTGAGCATATTTGATGAGTTCGCGTGGAAACTTTGGTAGATTTCGACAGATGCTAGTGTAAATTATTACTGAAGGTAAAACGTCATTAGATATTTATAGTTGCAGATCTAAATGGCAGATTTTGCATATTCTACTTGAAGAAAATGATAGATTTAAACACTTCCAGTTGAAAATTTACCAAATTAGGCAGAGTTTGACTGTGGCAGCGAAAATTTAAGAGATCTTGACACTTGCAGTTAAAAATTGAACCAATTTTTAATGCTTAAATCTAGTTTTTGATAGGTCATAAAATAATGGCAGCAATTGACGAAAATTTGACAGTTTTAGGAAATTGTAGTTGAAAATTTTAACTTTTGCTTAATATTTAAATAGTTGTGTATAGATTCGCAGATTTGGAAATTGAACATATTTGATGAGTTCGCGTCGAAAATTTGGTAGATTTCGACAGATGCTTTGTAAATTATTACTGAAAGTAAAACATCGTTAGATTTTTATAGTTGCATATCAAAACGACAGTTTTTTTTATTCTACATGAAAAATGGTAGATTTTGACACTCGCATTTGAAAATTTTTCCCATTTTGACAGTGGCAGTTAAAAATGAAACAGATTTTGAGACTTTCAGTCGAAAATTGAACCAATTTTCCATGCTCAAACCTGGTTTTTGACAGGTTATAAAATGTTGGCAGCTATAGACTAAAATTTTACACTTTTAAGCAATTGCAGTTGAAATTTTTGACAACAGCATTTGAAAGTTTGATTAATATTTACTTCTATTGATTAGTTATTAGTTTAAATGGTAATATACAAAAATTCGCACATTTTGACAATTTAAACCGAATATTGAACATATTTGATGAGTTCGCTTAGAATACTTGTAAATGATTATAACAATGTGTAACTATGTGTAACTATTAACTATTGTAAATTACAGCTGAAGGTAAAAAATTAACAGATTTTCATATTTCAGGATGCAAATGTCAGATTTCGAATTTTATGCCTGAAAAACTCGTCAGATTTAGTTAGTTTGTACATCGAAATGGCAGATTTTCATACTTGTAGAGTTATAGACTTTGATACTTACAGTTAAACATGTCACACATTGGGATAGTTGGCATTCGATAATATGATAGATTTAATCTGTGATAGGTGAAAATGTTACACGATTTCATGACAGGCTTAATATTGAATAGATTCTTATAGAAAAATACACATACCATAAGTTACAAAAAAATTAAAAGATGGATGTGAAAAAATATATTGCTCACGTAAAAATTGTGTTGAGACAAATGTCAATAAATGTTGATTATGAAATAATGTAGAAATTCGAAATTACATCCAATTTATACATCGAATTTAGAAAAAAAAAACGCCATCAATTATTTCCTCTCCGCCGAAACTGCGTTTATGATAAGTGATAACATTGAATTTAATAGCTTGAAAATGATTATTATAGCTTTGATAAACAAAAATTAAAATTGCTGTAATAAAAATTAAATTATAAATTAATAAATAAATAATAATAAATACCTAATAACCTTTGGAATAAAAAAAATATATAAATTACCTTTATAAATAAAGGAAAAAAGGAAGTTTTTATTATTCTGGAAGCGATATAATGCAGATAATTGCAACGAATTAAGAATCTTAAGTCTATGCAGCTGCAATCTATATTTCTATTTAAGACTCTTAACCGGAAAACAGGAAGGAAACTTCTAAAATTTTTCTGCCACAAGTTTAAGATTGGGAAACTTTTAAGCGCATACGCTGCCTTTCGGCAGAATTTAATTAATATTTCAATATTGGCTTCCTACAACATCATCCAAAATTTCACAATCCCATAAGTCACATAATCTTAGTTTAATCAGTTTTCAAGTCATCTACGCAAGATAAATCAACAATTGGAATTACCCACAGTTTCGCGGCAAATTCCGCATTTAGACACTATCTCAGTATTATGAGCCTTGGATGCTTATTTTCCAGATAAAGAATCACATTTCAATCGCTCAAATTGATTATTAAGACCAACACTGTAGTGCTTAGCAAAAGTGTCGTGACAAAATTTCGTTTATGGAGTTATGTTATTCTATCTGATGTAGTTTTATATGGGGCTTCCATTTTACTTAGAATATACTTGAATGGGGTAGATAATCCATTTTCTCTTATATATTCATTATAAGAAAACTATGCAAGAATGATCTAAGCAGAAAACCTTAAATATCTCGAAAGTATCTTACCAGATAGGATAATATGATACTTACTACTAAGCGTTGCAGAAATGAATTAAGGATAATGAACGCGAGAATTTTTAGTTTGTATGTTAAAATGTTCCACAAAATAAGAAATATCTAACAAAATGTTGTTTATTTGGGATAAATATTTTTATAGAGATTTTAGAATCCCTAATTGAAGTAATTCAATTGAAGTTGGTACATTTTACAAACGTTTTTTATACCCAAAGAGCACTAGTTTAATAAATACAAAAATGCGATTTTCAGATGAATCGCACAATAGATGCGATAACCTACATCAAATTTAATGGGATTCAGTAACGTCTGAAAAAATACGGTGAACTTGTGGAAGAGGTGGCAATGAGGAAGAACCTGGCCCGACTTTTCGCTCCTCTCACGGAAGGATTTTAATCGAACGGCGAGACCAAATCCCATTACTGCCGATCCTTGTAGAGTGAATTTATGGAAGACGTGAAAAAGTCTGCGGATTATGTAGTTTTGTTTTTACGTAATCTCCTGTCAAATACACAATAATAATGATTTATCCGTAAGATTATATTTAGTATCAGACGGCCCAGTGGTAAATTGGCTCTCCCGGTTGAATAATGCGAGAATGGATGAGTTACATTAATACGTGACAATTTCATCCGGAGAAACGATAAATATCCCCGTAATTTTATTAATAAGAAACAATAACGGAATTATTTATGTGTTTTATTGCATTAAAGCCGCACTTATCGAATCTCCTAAAATATCAGTTTTCTCGGCTTCTGGTGCTTAAAAAACGTGGGAAATAAATTGCGCCGCTCATTCTTTCTAGCGGAAGTAATGCAGAAATGGTTATGTATCGGTTTCACTTATCATTAAGCGAAATTTATGGCAAATTAAAGCCAATGAAAGCCACTTTATTTGAAGAATCGTTACTTTTATATGTTATAAGTTATTATAATTATTTATAAATGAAAAAAATATTACTTTCAATGTTCGCTGGAAATTATTGCAGACATAAATGGCCGCCCATTTAAAAAATCAGAGCAAAAACTCGTTCCCGTACATACCGTACAAAACACAGGAGATGAATCTTACACTTTTCGGTGCATTATTATTATTAGAGACATATTTTAAGCATATTCCCAAAATAGAACATACCTTTTTCACAAAAAAAATATTTTAATTTGAAAATAAATATTTTTTTGTGAAAAGTTAATAAGTTCTCGCTGTACAAGCTTTCATAACCATATATAGAATTGGAATTAAAAAAAAGTTACAGATAATTAAAATCCGCAATATAGAAACTCATAGACTTATAGATTACAGAGAACTGATAACATTTTAAGTTCTTGAGCAGGTACTAATATGCTATTGTTTTGAAATCCCTGTTATTTTTTATTATATTTAACATTGCCGAATTAGTTCCGGCTTTTGTGGCCATCTTCAGAGGCAAAGTTTCTATGAAAGATATTCATAGTTAGTTTACATTTATAATATTATGTTGTTTATTATATAATTAAAACTAAGTATGTTTATTTTGTTTCTGTTGTTATGTAAAAATGTGTTTGATATTTAATTTTGATTTTGTTGTAATTGTGATAAGTTTGTACGTTTGTAATTGTTTTTGAGAAGTGTTTTAGAATAAGTGTGAAACCCTAATACAAATAATAATATTTTAATTATTAGTAGGTTTAGTATGTAGCTACATATTTCTATGTTTAAATTTCCTATTAAAAAAGTGGTAGACTGGCATACAATAAAAAATATAAATGATATTAAGCCAGTTGTCTTAGTTATCACTCCATATTTCAAGACAACATTTTCAAAATTAATTATTCTGTAATCGACACGATGCAGTTAATTGCAACGAATTAAGAATCTTAAGTCTGAACATTTTAATATCCTAATATTTAACCAATCATTTTCATTAATATTGATCCCGAAAAACTTGTATAGTCGTCCCTAGAAGAACTGACAATGATTAATGTTTTTTTGAACAAAGAGTCACATTGTGTATACTCGGTCATATGCTTATGGTAAATTTAATAGTGTAAAATTAAATAAGATACTAATGTGGAATTCCGGAAATATATAGGGTATCTCAAAAATGGTTTCCATTCTTTATAGGGTTACATTATTAGTCCCTACAGAGTTCGAAATCGAATGCAAAAATGACAAATAAGTCAGTTGTCAAGATGAAAAAATTGAGTATCACTTTCATGGCCTGGGATATAAAAACATAAAAGTAAGTACTTAGGTACGTAAGTAAGTACTTCCGTAATTGCCAGATGTGCTACATGCCTTCATGAAATTTTGAAAATAATCATTATTTTCTCAAAGTTTGTGTTAAAATTGATTTTACACATTATTAGTCTCTATAGAGTTCGAAATCGATTGCAGAAATGACAATTAAGTCAGTTGTCAAGATGAAAAAAATGAGTAACACTTTCATGGCCTGGGATATAAAAATATAAAAGTAAGTAATTAGGTACGTAAGTAAGTACTTCCATAGTTGCCAGATGTGCTTGTTAGACTAAAATAACTTGACGTCATATTTAATACATAAATTTTCGCCATTTTACCTATTAATAATAATAATCACTTACATAATATACTGTATTTTCATTGGTCAGGATGCGCAGGCTTTATATTGAACTCGATCCGAAGATGGCATTGGCTCCAAATGATTTCCCCACATATAAAGAGTATTCTTTTAGTATTGTATATTAACTATAATTGGAAGGACTTACCGGGGGAGCAACTCCCCTTCCCCCGCCAGTTCTCTCGCCAACTGGATCGCTAGCACTCACGGCTTCAACCATTATTCTCTACGACTATTGTATTTCACCTTCATGTGCAAAGCAGTGACATACACCTCTTACTAGGACGAACCTCTAGGACGAATCTCTCTATTGCAATTACTAGGACGAATCTCTCTATTGCAATTACTAGGACGAATCTCTCTATTGCAATTACTAGGACGAATCTCTCTATTGCAATTACTAGGACGAATCTCTCTATTGCAATTACTAGGACGAATCTCTCTATTGCAATTACTAGGACGAATCTCTCTATTGCAATTACTAGGACAAACCTCTCTTAATGCAATTACTAGGACAAACCTCTCTTAATGCAATTACTAGGACAAACCTCTCTATTGCAATTACTAGGATAAACCTCTCTTAATGCAATTACTAGGATTAACCTCTTTTGTTGCAATTACTAGGATTAACCTCTTTTGTTGCAATTAGGACTAACCTCTTTTGTTGCAATTAGGATTAACCTCTTTTGTTGCAATTACTAGGATTAACCTCTTTTGTTGCAATTAGGACTAACCTCTTTTGTTGCAATTAGGACTAACCTCTTTTGTTGCAATTAGGATAAACCTCTTTTGTTGCAATTAGGATTAACCTCTTTTGTTGCAATTAGGACTAACCTCTTTTGTTGCAATTAGGATTAACCTCTTTTGTTGCAATTAGGATTAACCCCTTTTGTTGCAATTAGGACTAACCTCTTTTGTTGCAATTAGGACTAACCTCTTTTGTTGCAATTAGGATTAACCTCTTTTGTTGCAATTAGGACTAACCTCTTTTGTTGCAATTAGGATTAACCTCTTTTGTTGCAATTAGGACTAACTTCTTTTGTTGCAATTAGGATTAACCTCTTTTGTTGCAATTAGGACTAACCTCTTTTGTTGCAATTAGGACTAACCTCTTTTGTTGCAATTAGGATTAACCTCTTTTGTTGCAATTACCAGAACGCACCTCCAGGACGCACCTCTATCTAATATACATATTGTAGTTTATGTACTGACCTTTAATCCATTCCAACACCTAATCCATAACCGTCCACATCGCAACACACACCAAAACACCAGATCACACATGCTTTCCCCACAATCGGCACCGAACTTGCATCCACACTCCATAAAAGCACGTAACTTAATGTCCCTTCGTTACTCGTTCTTCAGCTGAGCGCGTCGCGCCCCGGCTTATATAAACAAACAAAGCCACAGATGCCGCCTCTAATATTAATAATCAATTATTATCCAATGATACAATTTGATACCTAACATTCGGCCATCCTGAAAATCATCACGTCCCGGGATGAACTACTACTCTCAACCTGAACCAATCTAAATATAATCTCCACTCCCATCAAGAAACTTACTAGCCACGTCCTCACATAAAGAAGCTTTTTTTTTAATTGCCGTACTGATGCCTTACTCAGTACGTAGAATAGTTGTCTTTAAGCTGCTTGCGGAGCTAATGGTGTAGGGTGCTCCTTGTCTTCTACTGTCTCTCCAAGAGCTGTACTTTTATCTTCTTGAAGGCTGCCAGTTTTGCCGATTTTATGCTATCGGAGAATCTGTTCCATTGGTTGATAATTCTGCCAGTAAACTCCAATTTCAAACCCTTCTATAATTATTGTTGAGTCCCAATGCTATTGCATTTGCTTGCATCGTAGTTGTATATATTCTCGCCAATCTCCAACCTAATGCTCTAGCTGCTCGTTAGATAGTTTATGCTTGTGCCGATGAGCGATACACTAATCCTCTCAGACACCCTAGGATGTATGCCTTTATTTTGCTCACCATGTAGATTGTTTTTGAAACTTTTGTAGTTTGTTCATCTATGTGCTCGTACCATTCGAGCTCATTTGTATTTGCAGGTCCCGGGCAGATCATATGCCTTGTCTCTTCCATTGCTGCTGCTCTTAATAGCACGATCGAGCTGGTATCCTATTTATTATATGTCGATTTTAAAACGGCAGTCAACGCTGTCCGATCCCCAGTCTCTACCTTCACCCTAATTTATCCTGCCATCGGTCTAACTAACCTATCATTAGTAATCTTGCAGTTCCTTTCACTCATTGCTTTTAGATGACTTCATTCCAGAATTTCCTGGACCTTCCTCGTTTCCGTCTTTCAGGAGGGACCCAATCGAGCATAACTTTTGGCAATTGAAGATCGGGCATCCTTTTCACGAGTCCGCACCAATAAGTTGTCGTTTTACTGCTTTCTGCACGATATTTTTCTTTAAGGCGATTAATTATTGTATCCTTGTGTTGCGTACCCAATCCCACCTATCCAACTATTCCAATCCAACTAGAAAAATGTCGAAACTCATCGTGATTACCCCTCACAATTTCTCTCCTCATACTTCTCAGTACAACCCAAAATTGTTTACCATCCACAACTTTATAAAGACGATCGTCAGTTATCTGGTATTTCTTGTATATTTTTCTTTCATAATCATCCTTTGGTGCCTTTTTTTTTACATTTTTGTTATTACTTGTAGTTTTCGGTCGGTTAACTGACAATGTAACACCCAATTGGCGACTTCTATTTGAAACACAAACTGTTCTCTACAAAACTTTGTTCAGCAACAGAGTTTCTACTTAGACTATCTACATGTGTCATGTTTTTCCCAAGACAATGAATTACTTCAAAAGTAAACTCCTGCAACTGCAACCACGATCTTGCAATTTTAGAGACTAAGTCCTTCTTGTCTGCGGCTGCCTTTACTGCACTGCAGTCGGTAACGACTTCAAACGGCGTTCCGATGAAATAGACTCAATATATTGTGAATGTCTCTACGACCGCTAGAGTCTCTAATTCGCATGAATGCCAACGCTGTTCTGCAGCAGACAATTGTCGGCTAAAATAACTTATTGGCTTTAATAAAGTTGGTTCTATTTTCTGTAATAAAATTCTGGCAATACCCTTTCGACATGCATCTGTATGAACTTCTATATCTGCTGCTGGATCATACATTGCCAATAGACGTTCCACTAATCTTTTATTTTTGTATTCTTCAAAAGATTTTACTTCATCTGTACTTCCTTCCCACGCTTGTGGTTTATGTAGTAACATCGTAAGAGGTTTGGCAATTCTTGAATAATGTTTCAGAAACAGTCTGAAAAATCCAGCAACTCCCAGAAATTGCCGTACATTATGAACTGTTGTCGGTGTTTTAATTTGTTTACAATGGGTTATTTCAGTGTCTTTTATTAGGATGTTCGTTTTACGTTAACTCTGCTCTCTACAAATTTTTCTCATCTATAACTCTTCACAAGATATCCTGTCAAATATTTATTTTCTATCTTAACGAAATATAATTTTTATTTATTTCTACCATAAATATTAAAATAACCCATCACATGATATTTTAATTCATCCGCACACTATTCATGACGTATTTGTTTACTGTAACCGTCAATCCAATTCACCAACATATGTTTTGTGACCACAAAAATCATGTAATTTACTAAGTAATAATTAATATTTCCAGATTAAGTAGATTATTTTAAGTAACAAACTGCACATCGAATAAGCAAACCTATAGTCTCACGCATTATAAAGAAACTCCTTGAAAAACGTCACTTCATCTTACAGTTGGTCATAGGTTGCATCTCGCGTATGTTTATGTAACATTCCAATTTCGGAAATATTTCACCCAACACATCTCAACATATGTGTTATTTCACAAGATTCCACTTATGACAGTGACGCTCATCAATAATGTTCAATATCCTTACGAACATTGTTGCCAAAACCATACTCCCTTACATAATTATTTTTCTACAAATACGTACTGCTAATGATATTAATCTTATCTCTTTAATTACGAATATCTTGCTGCTTCCGTTCCGGTCATTGGCAATTAACAAGGCGATTTTTACTTTATTTGCAGTTACCGTGTACGTACGAATTCATTTCTCTTACGATAATACAATAGTAATTGTATCCATTATTTCTGGTGTCAATATATTCCTGTTTATATTACCTGCGAACGCATTCCTCGTACGCTCGCATTTAAGTTCTCTGGGCCATCAACCCCATATTTCTAACCTTATCTTCCCATAATTAACACTTCAAATTATGGGTCCCTTCGCGGTCAACGATCCTTGCTCACAACAAAAACATCTCAGCGTCACGTATCAAATTACACTTAAGTTGCCTGTGCGTATCTCGTGTTACGAAACAACATATTTTCATTTCTTGTGTACAGTAATTATCTCCATTTTTAAATTCGCACTTCCCTTATAAAAATACCAAATTTTATAATAATGTAATCAAAAACCCGTTGCATGGAATCGTACTATTTAACGTAATTTGTATGTTTCCACGTTACAATGTCAAGTTCGCCTCTAATTCGCCGGTCCAAATTCATACCAATTGCTTTAAAGATACGCTCAATTCTCCTTTAATGTATTTATGGCAGTATCTAATCTTCGGTTGTACCCATTCATCTCTCACTAAATTCTTCACACAATGCAACAGTTGGCACGATAGCTATCAATTACATTTTTTTTTTTAAACAGTTTGAAACCAATTCGTACCACAATCACTCAGATCTCAATAAATTCCAGTATAACACGCTGCATCATTATGTCTACTTTGTATAACATATTTCACTAATGTGCATAGTTCACATTAACATCCAGTGCATTTTGTTTTCTTTTACTTAATATAATTTCTACTGAAATAAATCAACCTCTCGCAGCAGCAATAAGTCGTGATCTGTTTTCACACCATCGAAGTTCTCATGTTTATATTTTAATCCGTATGTGCACTCTCGTTGTTCAAAATGCTATATAGACGTAACTATATCGAACAATCATCCACAACTTTTTAATTTCTTGTAACATTTTCAACCTCCGAATCCAACACTCCGAATATTTTTCAATCGCTTAAATAGTTTTCGTTACTTATATCCTTTGTAGCAACTTGCACTCTTACACACCAGATTATTAATTATATACACACATTTCCTTCATTTTAGGCAATCTTATTGTTTTTAAATCAATCATCCAATTCACCAAATCATGTCATTACACGACCATCTGTAATTCTGATTAATCGCATCGTACCATTGTACGCATTTAAATATTTCTTCCAGTCGCTTACAATTTAACATCGTCCGAGATTAGTCATTAACTCTCCTGTAAATTATTGCCTATTTATTTTAAAGAGCCCGCCGTTTCGGCACGCAGTCACCAAACAAACACTTGAGATAATCTCATGTGAATGCCTCCACATTCAGGCGAGGTTAATATTTTCAAACAAAATTAACGTTCATCGTTCCGAATTATTTCCAACCAGCACAATGCAATTTATTCTGGCCGGACATTTGTTACGCCACTTGTTCATAATTACATTCAACATTATTTGCAATGTGCATCCTAGTAACTAATTTATTTATCTTTCTTAATCTCTATCTCATACCAGAATGACTTAATTTCTGGAAGTATTTAAATAATTTTTACACAAACCAACCCAATTTGTTTTAATTATATTACAATCGAAGTCACAGCAATGTGTATTTATTTACTTTTTCCTCCGTCTAGAAACAAACTCTAGACTTTTCAGTCCATGACCGTGAAACGCTGTGTATACCTCTCAGAACGATAACATAAACAGCACTTGTATACAGTGAGGTCGACCACAATATTCCAAACGATTTAATTAATATCAACTCGTTCGTTTTAATATTTCGATACATATTGTTAAAAATTATTTCCAACTTCACAATCTTAATTCGTATCATTTTCTCTCTTCCTCCTTATCAAACACCTGTCCAATTTAACATGAATAAAATTATTCCAATTCTCATTGTGCAACCTTAATTTTTGCACGTGCTAATCCCAAGCCAATCACATCTTCAGATCGTTCAATCGTTCAGATCCCACTTCTGATTTGTTAGACTAAAATAACTTGACGTCACTTGACGTCAAAATACATAAATTTTCGCCATTTTACCTATTAATAATAATAGTCACTTACATAATATACTGTATTTTCATTGGTCAGGATGCGCAGGCTTTATATTGAACTCGATCCGAAGATGGCATTGGCTCCAAATGATTTCCCCACATATAAAGAGTATTCTTTTAGTATTGTATATTAACTATAATTGGAAGGACTTACCGGGGGAGCAACTCCCCTTCCCCCGCCAGTTCTCTCGCCAACTGGATCGCTAGCACTCACGGCTTCAACCATTATTCTCTACGACTATTGTATTTCACCTTCATGTGCAAAGCAGTGACATACACCTCTTACTAGGACGAACCTCTAGGACGAATCTCTCTATTGCAATTACTAGGACGAATCTCTCTATTGCAATTACTAGGACGAATCTCTCTATTGCAATTACTAGGACGAATCTCTCTATTGCAATTACTAGGACGAATCTCTCTATTGCAATTACTAGGACGAATCTCTCTATTGCAATTACTAGGACGAATCTCTCTATTGCAATTACTAGGACGAATCTCTCTATTGCAATTACTAGGACGAATCTCTCTATTGCAATTACTAGGACGAATCTCTCTATTGCAATTACTAGGACGAATCTCTCTATTGCAATTACTAGGACGAATCTCTCTATTGCAATTACTAGGACGAATCTCTCTATTGCAATTACTAGGACGAATCTCTCTATTGCAATTACTAGGACAAACCTCTCTTAATGCATTTACTAGGACAAACCTCTCTATTGCAATTACTAGGATAAACCTCTCTTAATGCAATTACTAGGATTAACCTCTTTTGTTGCAATTACTAAGATTAACCTGTTTTGTTGCAATTACTAGGATTAACCTCTTTTGTTGCAATTAGGACTAACCTCTTTTGTTGCAATTAGGATTAACCCCTTTTGTTGCAATTAGGACTAACCTCTTTTGTTGCAATTAGGACTAACCTCTTTTGTTGCAATTAGGATTAACCTCTTTTGTTGCAATTAGGACTAACCTCTTTTGTTGCAATTAGGATTAACCTCTTTTGTTGCAATTAGGACTAACCTCTTTTGTTGCAATTAGGATTAACCTCTTTTGTTGCAATTAGGACTAACCTCTTTTGTTGCAATTAGGACTAACCTCTTTTGTTGCAATTAGGATTAACCTCTTTTGTTGCAATTACCAGAACGCACCTCCAGGACGCACCTCTATCTAATATACATATTGTAGTTTATGTACTGACCTTTAATCCATTCCAACACCTAATCCATAACCGTCCACATCGCAACACACACCAAAACACCAGATCACACATGCTTTCCCCACAATCGGCACCGAACTTGCACCCACACTCCATAAAAGCACGTAACTTAATGTCCCTTCGTTACTCGTTCTTCAGCTGAGCGCGTCGCGCCCCGGCTTATATAAACAAACAAAGCCACAGATGCCGCCTCTAATATTAATAATCAATTATTATCCAATGATACAATTTGATACCTAACATGCTACATGTCTTCATCAAATTTTGAAAATAATCATTATTTTCTCAAAATTTGTGTTAAAAAATTGATTTTGAGTCAATTGAAAAAACGATTGAGTTTCTGGATTTAGAGGGGTATATTGATTAGTAGTATGTAACGCATAAAATATAGATACCATTTTATCCATCTTTACTTTACCATTTCCATAAAAATATGAAAAATAATTTAAAACCATTCCAAATATTCATGTACAAGAAATCAAAATTCGCAGCACATGAATCTGATTCAGAACTGTACCATTTCGATAAAAATATTAAAAATAATTTAAAACCATTCCAAATATTCTTGTAAAAGATATCAAAAGTATCAAAAGCAAAATAAATTGATTTTAGAGACACTCTGAAGATATATGAGTTATTGTCAGCTCTCAATAACGGTACTACACTACAATATTATTATTCCAGAATGATAGAAAGACATTTGTACACCAATATTATTAAAAAATTATTAAATCTATAAGCCATTAATAATTATAGAGCACAAGAATCTGATTCAGACTTTACAATTGTGATAAAAATATTAAAAATAATTGAATAGCTTTCCAAATATTCACGTAAAAGAAATCAAAATTCGCAGCTCAAGAATCTGATTCAGAATTTTACCATTTCCATTTAAATATTAAAGATAATTTAAAACCATTCCAAATATCCATGTAAAAGAAATCAAAATTCGCAGCACAAGAATCTGATTCAGAACTTTACCATTTCGATAAAAATATTAAAAATAAATTAAAACCATTCCAAATATTCATTTAAATAATAATAATAATAATAATAATAATATTTATTTCTTTCTTAAAAGCACATTTTACAGTGGAAATAAGAGGAACGTCAAAAAGATCAATATAAATTACATTTACATATATTACATATTATTTGCATATATCAATTCTGCGTTTGAATACTCCTTGAATGTATTCATCAGTGGTGTAAGGTTCTATGCTAAGTAGTATTTTGGAAATTTCAGTATCAAACGTTTTGTACGAGCACATTTCTCGACAGTGGAGTGGCAGACTATTAAAAAAATTTATACAACTATAATAAGGACATTTTTCATATAACAAAAGCCTGTGTTTGGGATATTTGAATGATACATTAACAATGAATTAATAAATGAAATTTTCAAAATTTCACGAGATATAACAACGACAATTTTGTGGAGCTGGAGTGAATTTTATCACTTACAACTCGTGGAAAGTGTTTGAGGCGGCAACTAGAAATGCACACAAGTAAACACTTAGTACTACATTTATAAATAGTTTTAAATTGAGTAGATGTTTTATAATTGATGGTTGAATTACACCCTGTATATTTGAAACTAATATTAATACGTGTACTTTTTGGTATGCTGAAACTTTTTTTGTTTTTTTTTTTGTATTTTCAAAATTGAACGAGATATCCTCCGATCCCGCACTACTGACTCATCCTGCATATATATAAACAACCTTTATGGACTATCGACCCCAGATGGAGTCTGTCCGTCTTCATAAAATCATTTTCCAAGTAATAACATTTTTCTGATGTAGATTGATATGGTATTCTGCTAGTCTAACCTAGTCTAATCTAATCTAACCTAATCATCATGATGGGATTTCTAAAGAATTGCAAGTTAATTATTATTTTTAGGTTTTTTTTCGTGTTGACTTATGTGCCAACTGAACATTTTAGGTTATTTTGCTTCTAACAGAAAACAAAAACTAAGTGTTAGATATCAAATTGTATTACTGGATAATAATTGATTAATTAATAATTGAAGCGGGATATATATGCCTTTATCTGTATGTAAGTCGATTATGGCCGGCATTCTCAGCACTTACGAACGGAAGAGAAGTTATTGAGCGCTTAGGGAGTGCATATGCAAGTATGGGTTCTGCTTATGGAAAGAGGATGTGTAACCTATTATTTTGGTGTGCGTTACAACGTGGACAATTATGGATTAGGTGTTGACTACACCTAAACTACGATATGTATATTAGATTGAGGTGTTCCGACATATGCAATTGGATTGTAATATTTACATTAAGTAAAAGTATGATCCTTTGCAACTGCGGGGCTCACATAAAGGAGAGGTTTGTCCTTATGTCCTTTATATCTACAGAAATTGAATTAAGGAGAGGTATGTCGTAGTTTTTCAATTAAGGAGAGGTATGTCTTACTAATTGAATTAATGAGAGGTATGTCCTAGTGATTGTATAAAGAAGAGGTGTGTCCTTGTATTCTTTATAACCTCAGTAATCACATAAAGGAAAGGTATGTATTTATGTCCTTTATATCTACAATAATTATATAAGGGAGAGGTATATCCTTGTGTCCATTATATCTACAGTAATTGAATTAAGGGTAGGTATGTCCTTGTGTCCTTTATATCTACAGTAATTGAATGAAGGAGAGGTATGTCCTTGTGTCCTTTATATCTACAGTAATTGCAGTAATTGCATTCAGCAAAAGTATGTCCTAGCAATTGAATTAAGAAGAGGTATGTCCTAGTTATTGTATAAAGGAGAGGTATGTCCTGGTTTATAACTACAGTAATTGCATTAAGCATTACTATTACATATTATTGCATTACTATTATTACTACGTAAAATGGCGAAAATTTATATATTATAAATATGGCGTTAAGTTAAGGCTACGATTGAAGAAATAATTGCCTCAACGAAATATATAAATGATTTAGGTTACCTGGATATTTAGAAATCAGCGATAATGCGGCCATTAATCGACGTACTAACTCATTAAAATACTTCTTATACATTTTACATTGCCCTATACGGATTCTGCTGAAGGTTAAACTTATAAATTACATTTACACAATGGCAAACGCGTTCAGGATGAATATACATTTAAGCGCTGCTTACTCAATTACTTCCGTATACTGATGAGTTCACTCCATAGGGACACTTCTCACTTACACATAAAAAGCTTCAGCAAGTCAGTGCACTATACGAGGAACTTAAATCAATTGCACGGAAACCACCTGGGATTTCCCGGCTAGACATTGACCAGGCACGACTGAAAATTTCATCTGACTGGCGCAAGTAAGGACAATGTTAAATGAATAGATTGAAAAACTGAACATACGTATAACTATTTATAAATATATGAGTACCTGTATTTATTAGATTCCCGACTGAATTCCGCTCTACCTCGACTGTACAGCCAAATGTATATAGTTAGTTTGCTAACGGCAAAGCAACAAAACACGGTATAGTCAAAGTTAAAAAAAATGTGTAATTTATGATATAAAAATGTGTACAAAATATAAAGATTTTGAATAAATTGAAATTGGAAAGTATTAAATAATTATGGTGATCAATAATTTGAAAAGAAATTTGATTTGCAATTTTCAAAATATCGCAAAACACTGACACTTGCCGTTTTATTTTTAGTTTTATTATTCGGAAATCAATTGAGTTACTTACCTTTCACCATTTCACCCGCCTTGCGTGCTATGTTGGCACTTTCTTGAAACACCCTGTATATATAACTGCACGTAGAAAAGGGAGCTCGATTGTTAATTATTAAGAAGTTATTTAACCTTTGCGTATAATTTTGCAAATAAAATAAATAGTGCCAAGATATTTTTTTCTGCAGAAATATAATAAAGCAATAATGTGGATACGAGGCTAAAAGGTAATTGTAACTTAATATTCTTGTAATACATTTTCCTCCACGAATAAAACCAACCTTTTAAACGCCCACGCAAATGCACATTACATTAAAACCAGACCGTTCTTTTCTCATCACATTTTGTGCTACACTGGAGAACGTTAGTAATTTAGTTATTTGTGACGCAATCTCGCGGAAAAAAGGAGTAGATTGAGAGAACAGGCAGCAACCTCGATGCGGCAAGAGTAAATATCTAACTTGTAATGAGTATAGTTCGAACGAATAATTGTCGAAGAACTCCTGCAGATTGCTCTATATATTTCTAATCAGCGGTTCATTAAGAATGCCTTCAGCGGGTGTGGATTGTTAGCGCCTGACGGAATGTAGCTAAGGATCAGTCACCCGTTTTAACTATCACGTTCATGTACGCTGGATCCGAGTAATTAAAATTAAATCAACCGTTTTATTGTATTTGAGGGAGGGATGTTACGACTTTATCGCGAATTGCAAGTCTCTCTGGATGCATGTAATTTATTCGTTGTGTATATTAGCGGTTGTGTGTTTATATTAAAAGTTCTAGAAATAAATCTGCTAAACTGATCAATAACTAAATGCTTAGATTTATTGTACTTATAACGTATAACAGATGCTAGGATCAAAACATGAGATAGGAAGTCAGCGTTACTTCTAAACAGGAAAATTCGAAGAATCTCCCAATAAAAACTACTAAGAAAACAAAGCACAATAGGAACCAACGACAACTATACAATCATCATGTATCACCAGTTACATAAATGCATCCATTGTCTCTCTGTATATTAAGTGCAAGTTGTGTTGCCTAGTATGTTCTGAAGAAAACAATGGAGGGGGTATGGTGTATGTAGGGTTGAAATACTATTCACACACATTAATATACACCCTTCCATATTTTGGTCCAGAACATTCTGACTTTTACTACTGACAAAAAAGAACCAAAACGCATATATTGAAGGAAGATGGAGTAATAAAATATTATCTAACACTAATGCAATAAAGGCGCAAAAGGTAAGGCAGCCAATGAGATATAGATATGGATCACACATGGAGTAGTTCATGAACATTATTAGAACAGCTGCAAGCATAGCGTACTGGACAACACCTAATAATGGGAAGAAAGAGTAAACAACAAGGTGCTAGTAGATAAAAGAGAAAATGACAAAGAGTTAAAAAAAATGTAGAAATTATACCTCCACAAAAGGACAACAAAGGCGTATGAGGAATACAAATAACAAAGGAAAAATATTAAAAAAGAAGAAATACAAAACAAAAACCTAAAAAAAATCGGGAAAAGATCGAGGTGGACAACAAAGGAAACTAAAAGTTATTTTTCAAGGTATTGAAGAAAAATAAGAAAATAAGAAAGATGAAAACAAAGTACAAAAGGAACCAATAGAAAATATAGAACAAGAAAGAACCAAAACGCATATATTGAAGGAAAAGGGAGCAAGAAAATATTATCTAAAACTAGTGCAAAAAAGGTGCAAAAGGCAAGGCAGTCAACGAGAAATATATGTGGAATAAACAGCAGTAGATTTAAGAATATCATAAGAAGAGCTGAAGATAAGTCATTGGGTATTGAAGAAAAATAAGAAAAGAAGAAAGATGAAAACAAAGTACAAAAGGCACCAACAGAAAATATAGGCCAAGAAAGAACCAAAACACATATATTGAAGGAAGAGGGAGCAAGAAAATATTATCTAAAACTAGTGCAAACAAGGTACAAAAAGCAAGGCAGTCAACAAGAAATAGATGTGGAACAAACATGAGTAGATTCACGAATATCATAAGAAGAGAGAAGAAGAGCATAATAAGAGCATAACACACAATAATAGGACGAAAGAGTAATCAAAATGGAGCAGCCAGCAGACAAAGGAAAAGTTGCCAAGATTTAAAAAAATGTAGAAATTATACCTCTATAAAGGGACAACAAAGACAGATGAGAGATTCAAAGAACAAAGAAAAAATATCAAAGAAGAAATACAAAAGGCCAAAACAAATACCTAAAACAAAAACGGGGAAAAAATTTAGGAGGAACAGAGGAAACTAAATGTTATTTTTCAAGGTATTGAAAAAAAAGAAAAAAAGACTTAGTATGTTATTTACCTTTTTAAAGAAGAAAGAAAAACAAAGCACAAAAGGAACCAAGGGAAAATATAGGGCGGGAAAGAACCAAAACGCCTATATTGAAGAAATGGAGAGTACAAAAATATTATAAATAAGATCAAACAATAATGGGAAGAAAGAGTAAACAAAGGTGCAGCCAGCAGATAAAAATGAAAGTGACAAAGAGTTAAAAAAAACTGTAGAAATTATAACTCCATAAACAAACAACAGAGGCGAACAAGGAATACAAAGAGCAAAAATATTATCTAAAACTAGTGCAAAAAAGGTGCAAAAATCAAGGCAGTCAACGAGAAATAGATGTGGAATAAACAGGAGTAGATTCACGAATATCGTAAGAAGAGCTGAAGATAAGGTATTGAAGGTATTGAAGAAAAATAAGAAAAGAAGAAAGATGCAAAGAAAGTACAAAAGGAACCAACAGAAAATATAGAACAAGAAAGAACCAAAACGCATATGTTGAAGGAAGAGGGAGCAAGAAAATATTATCTAAAACTAGTGCAAAAAAGGTGCAAAAAGCATGGCAGTCAACGAGAAATAGTTATGGAACAAACATGAATAGAATCACGAATATCATAAGAAGAGAGAAGAAGAGCATAAGAAGAGTGTAACATACAATAATAGGACGAAAAAGTAATTAAAATGATGCAGCCAGCAGACAAAAGAAAAGTGCCAAAAAGTTAAAAAAATGTAGAAATTATACTTCCACAAAGGGACAACAAAGGCGAGTGAGGAATTCAAAGAACAAAAGAAAAAATATCAAAAAAGAAATACAAAAAACCAAAACAAAAACCTAGAAAAAAATCGGGGGAAAAATGGAGGAGGACAACAGAGGAAACTAAAAGTTATTTTTTACGGTATTGAAGAAAAACAAGAAAAGAAGACTTAGTATGTTATTTATCTTTTTAAAAAAGTAATAAAAACAAACACAAAAGGAACCAACGGAAAATATAGAACGGGAAAGAACCAAAACGCCTATACTGAAGGAAGAGGGAGTAAAAAAAATATCTAAGTTAGTGCAAAATGGGTGCGAAAAGCAATACAGTCAACGAGAAATAGATATGAAGCAAATATGAAGTAGGTTCATGAACATCATAAGCACAACTGCAAACATAGCGTATTGGATAATAATGAGAAGAAAAAATAAACAAAGGTGCAATCAGCAGATAAAAGAGAAAGTGACAAAGAAATTGAAAATATGTGGACATTATTTCTCTAAAAAGGGACAACACAGGCGATTGAGGAATACAAAGAACAAACGAAAAGTACGAAAGACGAAGTACAAAAATGAAATAAAAACTGGAAAAATATTTGCGGACAAGATGGAGGAGGACAACAGAAACAAACAAGATCAAACAATAATGGGAAGGAAGAGTAAACAAAGGTGCAGCCAGCAGATAAAAGAGAAAGTGACAAAGAGGTGTAAAAAAACTGTAGAAATTATAACTCCATAAAGAAACAACAAAGGCGAATAAGGAATTCAAAGAGCAAAGAAAAAAGATCAAAGAAGAAATACAAAAAGCCATAACAAAAACAAAAAATTTGGGGAAAGATGGAGGAGGACAACACAGGAATCTAAACGTTACTTTTCAAGGTATTGAATAAAAGAAAAGAAGAAAGAAGAGAATAAAGCACAAAAGGAAACAACGGGATATATAGGACAAGAATGAACCAAACTGCAAGCATAGCATGCTGCACTACACTTAATAATGGAAAGATAGAGTAAACACAGGTACAGCCAGTAGATATAAGAGAAAGTAACAAAGTTTTTTTTAAATGTGAAATTTTACCTCTAAAATGAGGCAACATAGGCGAATGAGGAATATAAAAACAAAGGAAAAATACCAAAGAGGAAATACAAAAATGCAAAACAAAAACCTGGAAAGAATTTAGGGATAAGATGGAGGAGAACAATCGAGGAAACCAAAAGGTATTTGTAAAAGGTATTGAAAAGCTTGAGAAGAGTGAAACATGTAAAATGAGCCAAATAAACAACAAGACTAGTTTCTTACCGAAGATAAAGAGATAATCAATAGATTTGAAAACATTTTGGACAAATACCTGGAAGAACTGAGTTTGAATAAGACAAAGAGAAAAACTGGGTATACAACAAAACAAAAAGAATAGAAGCATAACCACAAAAAGTAATCAAAATAGCAGAAATAAGCAAGCCAATAAACAAACTACTCTTACTACTGTTCATATCAATTGATTTTTGTTTGAAAATATATTCAAATATACATATAATTATACATATGTAAACATTGCAAAATGTTTGAAAATGTTTGCATTGTTTTGGCAATATCTTCAAAACTATCTGATATTTTTATCATGTCATAAATAAGCATGACAATAAAGAAACTACTTTCACTGCTTTTCATTTCAATTCATTATTGTTTGAAAATAAAGTAAAAAATATACAATTACGCAAATATTGCAAAAGTTTCGATAATGTTTTCATTAGATTGGCAGTATCTTTAAAACACCCACGTTATTTTTAGAGGCTTGAACATGAAATATATATTCTTTACATTACCACGATTCAGTACAGACACATACCTTATGCTAAAAGTGGCTCTTTACTTTTTATTTGTTCTAATTCCTTATGTTAAGTCAATTCTTTCATCAATCGTAGGCTTAACTTGACGCCTTATTTAATATATCAATTTTCGGCAGTTTACCTAGTAATGATAGTAATTACTTACATAGTATACTGTATTTTCATTGGTCAGGATCCGCAGGCTTTATATTGAACTCGATCCGAAGATGGCACTGTCACCAAATAAATTCCCCACAAATTAAGAGTATTATTTTAGTATTGTACATTAACTATGTAACATGTACTATGTACTATGTACTGACACCCAACCTATACGTGTATTATCCAGACCACCTTCATGTGGAATGACACTTTTGTTTCCTCCACATGGTAGTCCAGTTCCGACTCTAGATCATATAAGGACTCTTCTCCTTCACATGAGTACCGTATTTATCAAAGACACAAGGACACCCCTCTCCTTAATCCAAATACTGTAGTTATAAAGGACACTAGGACATACCTCTCCTTTATACAATCACTGGGATATACCTCTCCTTAATTCTGTGGTGATGTATACATCATATTATATTGTGGCAGCATGCTTTGGGCAGTTGTCATAGTAAACATATTCGTTCATATTTATTAACACTACAATTGAATTACTAGGACATAGATTTCCTTAATGCAATTACTGCAATTACTGTAGATATAAGGGACAGAAGGACATACCTCTCCTTAATACAATTACTGTAGATATAAAGGACACAAGGACATACCTCTCCTTAATTCAATTACTGTAGATATAAAAGACACAAGGACATACCTCTCCTGTATGTCTCTCTAATATATAATTATTGTAGATATAAAGGGCTAATAGTTAAAGCTGCTTCAAATGTATCCAAATAAGGAACGGTACAAAACCAAGTAACCAATTAAGTATTTTAATCAATTAATTAAATAATCAATTAAGTAATTAAGTGAAATCAATTAGGGATTAGAGTGAAAAGTATTCCAGGAACATAGTTTGGTACTTTTTCCCGGTAGAGCAGGAAATAAAATGACGCGTGTTTAAATGTCGATCTGTTATTATTTCAGATACTTTATCTTGACTAATAACTGATAAGCGATAGCGATTACTATCCATAACTGAAACGTGAACTATACAGGGTGATTCATTGGGAAATGCGCATACAGTAATAGTAAATGCGGCACACTCAGGTGATTCTAAATAAACTATATTTTATGTGTCTATTGTTCTTTATAACCAATATACAGGGTGATAAATTAATATTGCCCATTTTTTGAATCAATCATAACCTACGAACCACCCTATACATTTTTGTAATATTTGCTACGCATGTTCTTTGTCCACTGTGGTGTCGATAAACATAATAATTAAAAAAACTTATTCTAGGTCTGGCCTTAAAAAAATTATTAAGTAGGTGTCGACTCGAAACAAAAACCCTCGATATCAATATTTTAAAATTTTGTTTGCATATTTGGGAAGAGCAGAAGAAATTAAGTAACACTGAATGTATTTGCTACTTCTATATACAACTTTGTTACTTATTAACTTCAGTCAAATCTAGATATTTCGATAAGAAGGTGGCACAAAATAAAAAAAAATCCTTTCCTAAATGATAATTTTCCAGCTTTAATCAATAAAATCACTTTCTATTTCACATTCTCTTAATTTCTAGTACTATTTCTGGAACAGTTTCTAGTTTTCTAGCATTCTAGTTTATGCGTGGGAGTGATATTAATGTCCCAATATTCATCTCTTTTGAAATATTTTTCTCAATAACGAAGCATCGAACAGCACTTCGGTTTGCATTTTTGAACTCGAAACAACAACCTGTGTATGAATATTTTAAAATTTTGATTGCATAATTTGGAAAGAGCAGAAGAAAATAAGTAATACTGAATGTATTTGGTACTTCCGCATACAACTTTGTTACTTATTAACTTGAGTCAAATCTAGATGTTTCGATAATAAGGTGGCACAAAATAATTTAAAAAAACATTATCTTAAATGATACTTTTCCAGCTTTAATCAATAAAATCATGAACTATTTCATATTCTTAATTTCTGGATCCTAACCTTAATGTAAAACGAGATTACAGGTCCGTATTTGGGATAAATATTATTACCTTTCAAACACTCTGTGTGTGTAAAAAATGATCATAATATTTGTTCATTGCGCTACATTTAAAAAAAAATAATTAAATGAAAAAATCCCCATTCCGAGAAAAGCATAACTTTATTTCAAATAACAATAAAGTTGCAAAAAATCTACATATTACAGATTAAACATAACAGAAATTTAAAAAAAAAAAATTTTTTTCTTTATCAGCGTCTTTTAAACGAAAAGAACTAGACAAAAAAAAAACATTATAGACATATACTGTAAACTACATTATAACAGTTGTTCAAAGTGACCTCTATTTTGCTCAATACATTTCCGTGGTCTTGTAGTAATATTTCTAATTGACCTTCTAATCACAGCTTGGCCATTTCTCAAATCATTGCATGCATCCTCAATTCTCCATAGAAGGTCCAGGAATGCATCAGAAGAGTCAAGAAATAATCATGCTCTAGGTGAAAAATTAATTAGACGCGGATAACGAAAATTCTAGTTTTTTGAATTTTTGTTATGTTTAACCTTTAACATGTAGATTTTTTGCATCGTTATTGTTATTTTAAATAAAGTTATTCTTTTCTCAAAATAGGATTTTTTTCATTTTTTTTTGTGTAGCGCAATGAACAAATGTTATAATCATTTTTTTATACATACATACCTACAGGGTTTTTGAAAGAGTCATTGATAATAATATTTTGTTTCAAATACGGACCTGTCCTCTCGTATGCCAATTGTATGCCAATCACCCTGTATGCCAATTGATAACTCAAAAACTACAGCGTGTCTTAAAAAGAATTTAATCAATGAAAGTGTAACGGTACAATACCGGGGTATCATTATAAATTGTAATTAATTTATAAACGTAGAGTGGCTCGTAATCTAAGTGGCTGTACTTCACCTGTGTTTGATTCATGGAATCGTTATAGTGACAAGATCGATGGTTCGTTGTTCAAGTATTGTGTCTGTTACGGGGAAAATATCAAATTATACGCATACACAAATATCATCATACAGTAATTTATTCATTCAGTAATTCATATGGTTTTACATTTTAATTTAGCAAGTAAGGTTTGGTTCATTTGGTTATGGTAAATAATACGCTTTACATTTATGTGGTGACTAAGGGTTTATTTAATAAGTAATAACACACAAATAATGAAGAATGGCGATTTATTCTCAATTAAAGTTTTGAAATGAGTAATGATTTTTACGTGGTTTCTGACTATTTCATTTGGTTATGGTAAAATAATACGCTTTACATTTATGTGGTGACTAAGGGTTTATTTAATAAGTAATAACACACAAATAATGAAGAATGGCGATTTATTCTCAATTAAAGTTTTGAAATGAGTAATGATTTTTACGTGGTTTCTGACTATATTTCGTGGTATTCTGACGTGAATTAACGTTATAATTCAAATTCTACTGGTTACTAGTACATGCGATTTGTCTCTGCTAATTACGGTGTTTTGGTTATGTCATTCATTCCCCATGCGTTCGTTCATCCATGTTTTTGTCGTTTATTTACTTGATTTAATTTATCCTCAGATAACGTTTAGCAGTGCATTTCCCAGCAAACAACATGCCAGTATCAAGGGTGACGATTTACCCTTAATAACAGTTTCGCAATGCATTTACCAAGCAATAACACCCAAATAATTATATTGCAAATTTCGATCGGTGATTTGTGCACGATGGTCAGTTGTGTCTGGCTAAAGTACATATATCTGATCTCATAGCGAGTCTCATACCCTAACCCTACTAGTCTGACGTGTATGAGACATAAGCCCTTTTGTTGGTGATTAACTCTTTTTATTGTTTATATTATCTTTTCTTTTGCTTTGATTTGGTCTCAGATGCATCTTTTTGACTCTTTTTATTTTTATTTTCTTTTGTTTTTGTTTTGATTTGGTCTGAGATGCATCTAATTGTGAGGTAAATTACGATCGGTGATTTGTGCACGATGGTCAGTTGTGTCTGGCTAAAGTACATATATCTGATCTCATAGCGAGTCTCATACCCTAACCCTACTAGTCTGACGTGTATGAAACATAAGCCCCTCGTTTGTTTTTGACTCTTTTTATTTTTTTATATTATCTTTTCTTTTGCTTTGATTTGGTCTCAGGTGCATCTTTTTGACTCTTTTTATTTTTATTTTCTTTTGTTTTTGTTTTGATTTGGTCTGAGATGCATCTAATTGTGAGGTAAATTACGATCGGTGATTTGTGCACGATGGTCAGTTGTGTCTGGCTAAAGTACATATATCTGATCTCATAGCGAGTCTCATACCCTAACCCTACTAGTCTGACGTGTATGAAACATAAGCCCCTCGTTTGTTTTTGACTCTCTTTTTATTTTTATTTAATTAATATATTTTTTTTTATGTCTTCTTTTGTTTTTAATATTTTCATTTATTTTTAGTTTGTTTTTACTTGGTTTTTGTGATAATTGAATTCACCTAGCGGATGTGATTCTGCATAATTTTGATTTTGATTCATTCACGGATTTATATACCTTCCTTACGCATGCTCATGCATGAATTTCCTTGATTCGCATTCATTCTTAACTGCCGTTATGTTTCGTATTTATTAACTTTATTTCTTACCCGATCATGACTTAGGAGTTTGATTCATTCAATGATTTTTCTATAATATTCACATGCTCGTGCTACAGGAATATACTGACTCGCATTCATTCATTTCTCAATCGCTCAAGAATTCAAATATGCAAATACTGAACACATGCATTATCGATGCTGAGGGCTGTTTTATTTTTACCGTCATGCAATTACGACCTATTAGTTCGATCACTCACTCGGCTGATGTATTAGTGATATTAACTACGCAACGTTAATTACAAGGATTTAGTGATTTGGTATGACATGATGATATTTGCTGATTTTTGTAATAATTATTGACCTTCACGGATACCGGTTTTTAGTTCCCGTTGCGATCGCTACCTGGGAAATCCCTTGAGTTTATATCTGTTTAAATACCTTCCTGACCTATCTCTTTCCCGAATCCCTGGCTAATGAAATATAAATAATAATTAAAACGCATGATAATCGAGTATGTTGATTCGGAGGAAGGATCTCATCACTTCGCACGTTTGTTTGAAGTTTCGTGGCAATGAAAGCGGTTGGTAAAATAGTCCCGTTATGGTAACTAGATTACAAGGACGAAATTAACATACAGTTGAAGGAGCTTCTAAATGCGCCCTTCTTTTGGAGATTAACTCCTCAAAGGGCGTCACGAAACCTGTATATCGCTTTCAAGGTAGTCACATTTCTCTACGCCTTCGGCGCTAAGACTTGCTAGAGTGATAATTAGGTGAGGTAATTGATGGTGGTTTGTTTGGGGTTGTCAGACTTATCATACGTGACAATATTACGAAGAGAACCATGCATGCTGTGGTATTAGATTACGGGACTGAAATTAACATACAGTTGAAGGAGCTTCTAAATGCGCCCTTCTTTTGGAGATTAACTCCTCAAAGGGCGTCACGAAACCTGTATATCGCTTTCAAGGTAGTCACATTTCTCTACGCCTTCGGCGCTAAGACTTGCTAGAGTGATAATTAGGTGAGGTAATTGATGATGGTTTGTTTGGGGTTGTTTTGTTCTTTCGTAATTTTGTCACCGGATATTCTTCCGGCGGGTTGCCGAATTAATTTACTTTACACGCGTAATGACTTTTCTGCTGAATATTTCGCAGTGCCCTTCGAAATTGGCGTTTTGATTCGCGTTACTCGATTATCAATTGCGTCAGTACTCACTCATTAACCCTTCCTATCTCTCGCCGATTGGATAGCCGTACCGATGTCTTGGTGGCCCCTGCTTTGTGTTGTTTGAATTATTTCGCGGTCTCCCCGAAAATATCTAACTGGTTCAATACTGCCCTAAGTGAATTATCAATTTCCCTGACTGTTTATACTAATTGCGCCCCGTTTACACTCTCGCGATTTCTCTCGTGCCCTCGGCCGTCGAGAACTAAGTGCTCTCTCCCCCTGCTTTCGCATACTCTTATATGTTTTACCTCCACATTCTCCCCGCGCACCGGGCCCAAATACTGCCGTCCCCGGTCTTCTACGGTGGTCTAGCCCTCCTGGGCAAGTGCCTTTTTCGATGCCTGCGCAATAATTTCTCCCATATGTTTAAACCACTCGATATTTTGCTGGCGGCTTGGGTTCGCTACCGATACAAATCATGTCCCCTCGTGGTGTGAGTTATCCAGCCCAAATGGGCTCTGTTCTAAGAATTTCGGTACGCGTGCATGTAGCTCGCGCTGTTTTTATGGTACTTAAGTTAATGAATCTATGGGCCGTAATATTATACTTTCGGTTTTGGATCCCCCGGCATTGGTCAATGTCGGCCAGTGGCACATCCCCTGTCTGGTTTCGAGTAATTTATACTTCCATGAACTGTTGATATTTCCGCCCGACTAGTAAAATCGTGTTACCCTCAAGTTAATGGCTTTTCTTGTCCCCATTGTTGATAGAATTCTCCCGGCCTGGTTCAGGGGGCTGCGGTCCCCCACGAGTCTGTTTACGTAGTTTTACGCCGGAATGCGATACTTATTTAATTATTAATACGAACGATTTTTCAGCAAATAACACCTGTCTTATCTACTCGTTGTTTAGCTAAATAAAACATGGTTTGTCGTGGGTCATTTCAAAAGTATAAATAAAAAAATCAGATACCTGAAATTTGAAAAGGGAAATTGGCCTGCTTGAAATTGATAGATTTCTATGTGCTACTTTATTGTTATTGTTGCATTATCCAGAACTGTCATTCAAACTGTCGACAAAGGTTATTGAGGTTATGTTATTCTTCCGCCTACCAGTATAACAGCATTGCGCGAGAACGGCACATATTATTTTGCATGGGAAATTCAAAGTATTTCGATTGTAGTAGATCCAGAACTGTCATTCAAACTGTAAAGAAAGGTTATTGTGGTTATGTTATTCTTACGTCTACTAGCCTAACAGCATTGCGCGAGAACGGCACATATTATTTTCCATTGGACGTTCAAAGTATGTCGATAGTAGTAGATCCAGAACTGTCATTCCAACTGTCAACCAAGGTTATTGTGGTTATGTTATTCTTACGCCTACTAGCATAACAGTGTTATGCGATAACGGCACATATTATTTCGCATGGGAAATTCCAAGTAGTTCGATAGTAATAGTAGCGATATTAATCGCGGTTCTTGCTAAAACCCAAATTGCTAAAATTAAATCGGTTTTCAAAAAACTAATGGTTTTAATTTGAATGGTACAAACACTTCAGCCGCTCAGTATATACACCCAAATGGGAATTTAATTTCAGTGAAGATATTACGAAAATTTCATCAATAATAGTAATTTATAAACGCTTGACATTATTACAGCGTAGATAATATTTGCTCGCATTTCGTGACCTATTAGAAAAGTTTTATATCGCATTTCTGTACGAATTGAGGATGTGCTTATATTCTATGGAGCAGAACGTATAAATTCTCATGTTATCGGTGATAGAATCACCATAAAGCATTTGCTTCTCCAGTAAACTAAAAATGTTCGATTGTTTTCTTTTCAGTATCGTCGATTATTTGTTGAATTTATTTATATGTTGACTGTAATAAGTTTTATGGCATATTTTTCTGCTACGATAATGCTAGACTTCTAATACTAATTAAGTAACATTTAAGCGTTTATATGTTTACATGTTTTATTTATTTCTCTTTTTGATACAAATGCAGGCAAATAACAGGTGTACTTGTAATGTTCATGTGGAAAGAACTTCTTGAGAAATTTAATTATTTTAAAGTATTGCAGCCCCGCCTGATATTATTGGGTTCATTGTGGAAAATCGAACGATAACTTAAAATCGTTGAATGTATGCTCCTTTGATGTTATTAAATTTTATTTATTTCCCCTTGGAAGCTTGAAAAGCATGTTTTTTCCATTTCATACATTTAACATGTATGAAAAGTGTCTTATACTCTCAGGACTGGCATATATAACAATTTGATAAAAATGAGAACGGCAAGTGCATGAAAAAACGATTTATTGAGAAAGTAGTCATCCGGAGACACATTTTCCAGAAAAAGCCCGCTTTGATCGATAGTGCGAAATAAATGGAAGCCGTGCACCGCAGCCAATTATATATTTACATACAAAAGATTGGGGCCTTTGGAAAATCCGGAGTCGAACCGCTGAATGGGCAAAAAATAATGTGCACGCAGGAATGTGGGTAATTAGCAAAGCGCGGATTTATAAGCATAACAAATTACGCAAATAAGCGCTTAAAAATGCATAAAAATCTTAGAACATAAGCATATAAAATAGCCTAAAGATTAGAATAAGCACATAAACACAGAAAAAGCATGAAAAGGCATTTTTTATTTTTTATGAAAATACAGAAAACCAAAACAAAACATAATTTTATTAACAAGAACGCACTAGAGGTAGATAAAATTAATATTTTAATAACATATGTCTTGGTGATTAATATTAATAACAATAATAATTAATAACAAATAATGATTACTGCTCATTTTTAAATTAACTAATAATTAAATGATTTTCTAAATTTTCAACGCAAAATCCCATTCTCCTATCACTGAGCACATTTTTTAAGTGTGAAAAGCTTCTCTCCACATCCACCCTTGTAATCGGTGCATATTTAAATTTGGGAACAATTGTAATATTTATCAGCAAATCTTCCACGAAAACTCCTTTTAAAACTGTTGAAATTTTTTGTAACTCGCCAAACCGTTCATTTTTTGACAAAACTGCATCACATTTTTTTTTAATAATCTCTCCTATAGATCCCCGTACGTTTGAGACGTCGTTCCTAAAATCTTCAACTATTTGAACCGCATCTACCAAAGTTGTGTCCTTTGCTTGGAGTTTATCAATCGCTTTGCTTACGAAACTGAAGTTGGTTTTTAGGAATGCTAAATTTTGTACCACCCTCCTATCTTTAAGATCTTTGTGGCATTCTTTAATTGCCTCTGATACATTTTCAGGAAACTCAAACACAAGCTCCTTAAATGATTCGAAATGGTCGGCATAATAGCAGGCAGCATCTAGCCATGTACCCCATCTAGTTATAACCGGTGCCGGAGAAAGAGGTACATTTGGCATTCTTTCCCTAAACATTTCAACCCTCAGTAGAGCTTTTTGGAAAATTTTCTTCCCGGTTTTTATCAAATCATTGACCAGGGGAAATTGCAGTCTAATCGTTTCAGCAACTCGATTAAAACCATGTGCAAAACAGGTGCAATGCACTAATTGCTCATAAAATACTTAATATGCCTTCAACATATATGCAGCGGCATCAGAAATCATCAATAATAATTAATCATTTGGTACGGGGTTTGGCAAAAAAAAGTGTTAACCCATTGTGAAGAATTTGGCAACGGTATTGCCATTTGTTTTTTCTAACTGCTTGTAACTAATTAAAAATGCATTGGTGGAGTCTTCGTTTAATATTACAATCATTAAATGGGTGATGTACCGACCACATGAATCAGTAGTTTCATCTACACAGAATCATATGTAATTGTTACCAATTATCTTTTTTTATTTCCTCAATAGTGTGTTAATATACTTGCCCGACATAGCGAAGGGTTGATTCGGCAGTAATATGTCCACAGGTGTATTTTTGTAAAAAAGATTTAAACATACTATTATCTAGTTTTTTTAACGGAATGTTAGAATATACCATCGTATTGCATAAATCAAAGTAAAATTCAGTTTCATTATGTGTAGAAGAACTCGCAAAAAACTCGGAAATAGTTTGCTGGGTACTCACGGTACTGTTTGCAGATTTGTGTTTTTTTTTTAAATTTTCCAGGTGAACTGTTGTTTTGATATGTTGTGTTATGTTAAATGTTTTATACAAGCCCTGCAAATTAATTTGCCGTTCTCACATTTTAATTCAGGATGTCTACGTACCCATTCATCGACGGAAGGTTTTACTTTCGGCATTTTATACAAGAAAACGTATAAACACGTAATACACACAAGGCACAAGCATATGGTACTGAAGATTGAGATAAATTGGACTGAATTGATAGCACACTTGCCCCAGATGCGTTCTGTGCACGTAAAAATAGGGTAATCCCCAAAATAATCAAGCTTTGTTTACTAAATATCACGTACGAACGCTCCCTTTGTTGATCATTTTGTGATAACTAAGCACTCTAGACGTAACGGAGTAATATTAATACTAAATTCTCATTACAATAATGTGCAACAAAATATATTCCTAGCAAATATAAATAATATGCTATAAAATTGAGAAGTAAGCAAATAACAAATAATAAGGAAATAAGCACAAAAATGCATTAAAGCAATTATAAGCTTAAAAACTGAAAATATGCATAAAAGCACAAAAAAATTATCACGTTACTTCATTTGCTGAAATTCGTATAGATACGAGGTTATTTTGGTCTGTTATTAAAACTGATATATAGCATAATACCTAAAAATCCGCGTCTTGGTAATTAGATTATGGGTCATGGCGGACAAATTGGAAGTTAAATATCCGCCGTTTCCACGCCGGGAGACGAATCGATACTTTTTCAAGAGGAATTATTATGCGGACCGTGCATAGAAGTTTCCCCGACGACTTGTATACATCATTAAATTAATACTGCAATTTGCTTCATTTATGTGAATAGTTTGTCAGCGGTATTAATTCGGGTTACGTGTTTACTGCATGTCTGCGAAGGTTAACGGTCAGGGGATGTTTAGTCTGCGGAGCTTGTTATCAACACAAACATATTATTATACGGTTTGGCTGTTTTCATACGCATTACACTGTTATACTTCGTTAACTCAATAAGACGGTATTGATACTGAGAATTGAATACAATGAAAGCGAAACAAATATGTAACTTCTCATTTGCTCGATGTTATAAGCAGCATGCTAGTTGCAGATTGATATTGTTTACTTAAAAAAAATATATTTAAAAAAATCATATATTCATTTACTTGATGCTACATTTTACCCGAAAACGTCAAATACTTTTGAAATGTAGCATTGCAAACAAAAAATGTTTAAAATAAATATTGTTTTCTTGAAATAGAAATAGAGATACATTTAACATACACTGGTATACAAGGTTTTGGACTGGAGCAAGCAAATAGTATTTTTAAGGTAATTTGGTGCGCTGAATTCGAATCTGTAACAGTTTTTGTTTCTATCTGGTCAGGTTTGCGAGATATAAAATATCATTGTTTTTGTATGTTTTTAATAAAAAATCCTTAATTTATTCAAAAATAAATGAAATTTCAAAAGTAAATGGCATTGTTTGAACATCGTTGGTATTTATCTGGGCCAGTTTCACGTATTAGAGTCCAGCAATAATCCCCCAGCATACCTTTGTCCCAAAATCCTTGATAATTTCTTTCAATTTTCATTAAATCTTGATAAGCACCATAAGTTCATTACTCACCGCACCCAGGTTTCGTGGACAAAAGTTCAAATGTGAATGCAAAAAATGCACCTTGAGTGACATCCGGGCACCTAATTCACAATATTTTTTCAATAATTCAGTAACAATTTGTCTGTAGTTATCACTTTTCTTGTTTCCAAGGAACCCATCTACGATGCTTTTGAAAGATTGCAAGGCTGCAGATTCTTTCTCTGATAAACATTGTGAGAAATAATAATCATTCAATAACTTCCTGATCTGAGGACCAACAAATATGCATTCTTTAATTTTAGCATATGAAATTGTAGGAAAAGCTGCTAATAAATCTTTAAAAACAGCACCATCTTTATTCAGAGCCTTGACAAAGTTTTTGAAAAGACCTAGTTTTATATGCAGCGTTGGAAGAAGAACGTCATTTGGATCAATTAATGGATTATTTGAAATATTTTGTTTTCCAGGAGAATACTCTGTTCTTTGGGGCCAATCTGTTCTGGTGTAATTATGACTTGTAGCTCGACTTTCCCTTAAACAAAGGAAATAAAAAAAACTGTAAAACCTCCTTGCATGTCAGTTAACAAACCAATGACTTAAATAAATTTTATTTAATTAAAACTTGGAATTTACGATATACATAGAACATTCAATCACGTACCTTTAAATCACCACATATCTTCCATTTATGATCTTTGTATTTGAGTAACGTGCAAAATTTAAGTTTATGATTCGTAATTTTACTTAGTATTAACAGCATGAGCAATTGGCATGGACAGATTGGCGTGAACCTCAAGAAAATAACCCAATAAGTCTTAATACAAATACAGATACGGATACAACCCCGAAACCCCCGCCAATTTTAGTCACGGAGATAGCAGATGTAAATCCCCTAATCTCCATATTAAATACGGTAGCAAATAATGGCTACAAACTAAAAACTTTTAATAATGACCGAATAAGAATAATGGCAAAAACAGTCGACAATTATCAATCAATAATTAATGAGTTAAAATTAAAAGATGTAAGATACCACTCGTACCAACTCAAGCAGAACAGAAGTTTCCGTGTAGTTATTAAAAACCTGCACCATACAAACAAAATTGAAGCCATAAAAGCCGAAATATCTGGTTATGGACATTCAGTTAGGAATATAATAAATGTAATAAGCAGAAAAACAAAGAAACCATTACCAATGTTTTTTCTGGATTTGGAGCCGAACTCAAATAACAAAGAAATTTACAATAATAAATACATTCAACACAGCAGTATAGCAATAGAAGCTATAAGACAAACAAGACAAATACCACAATGCGGCCGATGCCAAAGGTATGGCCATACTAAATCATACTGTGCAAGGCTAGAACGTTGCGTAAAATGTGGTGGATTGCATAGCAACAAGTTATGTTCTATTATAGAAAAGAAAAACCTCAAATGTGCTTTGTGCGAAGGCAACCATCGTGCCAACTATAAAGGTTGCAAAATATTTAAAGAAATACAACAACGAAAGTACCCCACCTTAAGACCTAAAATTAATACAGAAAGACTCACTGATGAAACATCATATGCCGCCGCAACTAGTAAAAATGAAGCAGAAAGCAGTAGCCACCATAACAATTATAAATCCCAGAAAACTGAAGATAGAATGGATAGATTAGAAAACATTGTTGAAAACTTAGCAAAAGACATGAGAATGATGTTAAATCTCATTTCTAAAGTTCTAGATAAAATGAATTAATGGCCTATCAAATTAAAATATCAATATGGAATGCTAATGGTCTAATAGCGCACGGACCCCAGCTAACTCAATTTATTAAGCTTCATGATATCGACATTATGCTTATATCAGAAACTCACTATACCAATAAAAGTCAGCTTAGAATCAATAATTACAACATCTACAATACTAAGCATCCAGACGGAAAGGCCCATGGTGGGTCTGCTATCATCATCAAAAACTCAATCAAACACTTCGAAAGTAGAAAATTTCAAACCAATCATATCCAAGCAACCAATGTCACAATTGAAGACATACGAGGACAAATTACTATATCTGCAGTTTACTGCCCACCAAGGCATGCAAACAAGAAAGACAAATACACGGAGTTTTTTTGCCACATTTGGAAGTCGTTTTATAGCTGGTGGTGACTACAATGCTAAACACCAGATATGGGGGTCTAGGCTTACCAATACCAAAGGAAGAGAACTAGCAAAATTTATGAAAGATAATAACCTTTTTCCACTCCCTGCATGGTAAGTACACTGTTATAACATTGATTTAGTGGAAGTAAGTCCCACTTACCGATAAAGCTTTGGATACTATGAGCAACGGGAAGTAAGTAATCACTTACTTCCCTCAGGGAAGTAAGTAAAATAATTTCAATAGCGTTCTTTCTCTGGCACCAGTCTTTAAAACAATTTTGATAACACCCCTTCGACTTCTCCGGCAGTAGGAAGGAACAGGCAGCATCTGCAGCTTCTTCAATTGCCATTTCTTATTCATTTTCATTGGAATTCATTTTACAACTGAACGAATGCAATTTCTGACATTCACACTTTGTTTGAAAAATAGTCTTAGTAACCAAAGCCGTACTGACATTTTGTTCATGTTGCGAAAATAAATTAATCAAACACAAACAATTAAACCAACTTCAGGAGTGGAAAAACAGTTGTAAGCAATTTGAGAGGTAAGTTTTGACCAGTCTCGGTCTTTATTGCTAGCCCTCGCTGTCGCTCGGGCGCAAACTCGACCTCGACTGGTAAAAGATTCTTACCTCTCTTAATGCTTAAATAACTATAACGCCCTCTCAGCTGGCAAACCCACGTATTGGCCAAGCGATAGCAATAAATTACCGGACGTGATCGACTTCTGTGTCACAAAAGGTATTCCCACAGGACACTTTTTGTTGGAACAAAACCTAGATCTATCATCGGATCATTCCCCAACAATGGTCACCTTAAGCAGCACTCTAATTGAGAAGCCTAAATTGATTAAACTTTTTAACAAACGCACTAACTGGGAGCTGTTCAGAATGCATTTGGACGATAAAATTGACTTAAATATTGCACTAAAAACTGCAGAAGAAATCGATAAACCTGTTGATTATCTATACAAAACTGTGCTATCATCTGTATTTGTATCATCTGTGCTATACAAAAAGCGGCCTGGGACTGCACTCCGGTGCAGGACAAAGTTAGAAGGAGACAAACAATATCAAATACTGTGAAAGAAGCAATTCTTAAAAAACGGAAGCTAAGGAAAGCTTGGATGGTGACACGATCTTCACAAGATAAATCAAAATTCAATAAGGCAATAAGAGACCTAAAGGAAATAATAAAAACCCAAAAAGACCTAGAAATAAAGAAGTATCTAGAAAACCTGACACCCTGTGAAGTTACGGATTACTCGCTATGGAAAGCAATCAGCAAACTCAATTACCACCAAGTGAACATTCCACCTTTAAGAAAACCTGACAGGAGTTGGGCAAGGGACGACAAGGAAAAAGCAGATACTTTTGCAGAACACCTGGTTAAAGTATTCCAACCCTTCCCTCGGGATATCAGCTTGGAAGAAGTAAGTGAAATAACACATTATCTAGAATCGACTCACCAGTTAGCCCTTCCCATAAAGGCAATAAATTTAAAAGAATTAAATACCATGATTCGACAAAACTTGATCCCCAAAAAAGCTCCAGGGTATGAATTAATTACAGGAACAGTTATTCAGCAACTTTCAAACAGAGCATTAATACTCCTTACTCACATTTATAATGCAATTCTAAGAACAGGACATTTTCCATCTCAGTGGAAGGTAGCCCAGATTAAAATTATCCCAAAACCAGGAAAACCAGTAGAGGAAGTCTCATCGTATCGACCAATCAGTTTGCTACCCATTTTATCCAAGCTCCTCGAGAAATTATTAGTAAAACGAGTAAAACCCATACTTGACAAACTAAAAATTATACCTGAACACCAATTTGGATTTCGAGATAAACACGCCACGATTGAACAAGTACACCGTGTTGTAGAAACAATCAGAAACAGCTTGGAAAACAAAAAATATTGTTCGGCAGTTTTTTTGGACATATCCCAAGCGTTTGATAAGGTATGGTATCCAGGTCTATTCTATAAACTTAAACGAGATCTTCCTCATCCATTTTACCAACTATTGAAATCGTATCTGAGTGACAGATACTTCATGGTAAAATACGAAGATACAACGTCAGAATTATACCCCATACAATCTGGGGTACCTCAGGGCAGTGTCCTTGGGCCCATTTTTTATCTCATATACACGGCCGATATACGAATAACTCCTAATACAAATACATCAACTTTCGCCGATGACACGGCAATCATGGCAGTAAATTCTAATCCAGGTAAAGCATCTTAATACTTACAAACATCACTTGATAATTTACAAAAATGGTTGAAAATTTGGCGAATTAAAGCAAATGAAGCCAATTCGGTACATATAACGTATACATTGAGAACATGAAACTGCCCAATAGTTTACCTTAACCATCAACCACTGCCACAAGCCGAAGCAGCCAAATATTTGGGTATGCATCTTGATAGGAGGCTTACTTGGACTAAACACATTTTCACAAAGCGTAAACAGCTTGGACTGAAATTTTCGAAGCTCACCTGGTTACTCGGACGTCAGTCTAAACTATCACTTGAAAATAAACTATTAGTGTATAAAATTGTACTTAAACCTGTATGGATATATGGGATACAGCTGTGGGGTATTGCGAGTTCCTCAAATACAGAAATCCTTCAAAGATTCCAATGGAAAACTTTACGAAGTATCTCAAATTGTCCTTGGTATGTTACCAACGATTTAATACATAGAGATCTCCAAATTCCCACGATTAAAGAAGAGGTGAAGTGGACGAGTGCGCGCTACATAAAAATACTAAAGGTACACCCAAATGTGCTAGCTATGAACCTCCTGGACAATAGTACTACCAGGTATCACCTCAAGAGAAAACACATACTGGACCTACCATATACATAGACTTACACTATTTCATTTAAATAATAATTATATTAAACAATGATCACTTAAGATTATGAAATCAAAGTTAAAGCTTTAATGTAAGCTTTAACCTCATGTTCTTAGCAGTTGTATTAAACCATTAGCCGAATACCTTACTGTAGATGCCTAATTGTACCATTGGTGTTAAATAAAAAAAAAATGTAAAAGAAGAGCCTTTAAACTGTACTTAGAGCCGTCAATGAATAATCTCCATTCATTTTTTTCATATGGTTGGTACATTTTTTTAAATAAACTTTGAATGTCGTTACAGTAGGCAGTAGTGCTTTTTTTCTCAAAATATGCAGCCAATTCCAAGCTTCTTTCTCTATAAACTGTTACTTTTGTCCCAACTGCAAGATGTTTCCATTGTTGCATACGTGAAGCCAATAATTCTGCATCTTGCTTTGATAAATGTAAATCACGAACTAGATCATTAAGTTCAGCTGGAGTCACTAAATGGCATTCATTAGACTCATACAAACTACCACTGCTGGGAACAATGCCATTGAAAGATGATTCCGAATCACTGCTTGTAGTACCAGTAACGACTGGCAATGGCTCATTTCGTAAACTTTGAACTGATTTTAAAACAGATGGAACATTTGCGTGTTGCGAACTTGTTCGATTTTTCATATTGATCCCAACAACTTTTGATAAACAAGAATAACAATTGGTTTGTTGATTACTTTGCTCTCAGGAACTGCTTACTGGAACTGAAAAGTCGAAATATTTTCTCTCGCCATTCGACCACTTGTATAAAATAGCTCTGCAACTATTACAAAACAATATCGGTGTCCACGTTTTGTCTAAATTTCTGACAGCAAATCTAAAGTAATGTAAATATGCATATTCTAACGGTCCTGTTATTGCATATCCTCTTTTCCAACCATATATTTACCACAAACAATGCAGAAATAGCTTGAATTAGTAACACACGATCTACTTGATATATTTAAGCACTATTATTATGAAGATAGAGAATAAATGTGGGTTTCCGTCAAATTACTTTACAGTAACGCCATCCATGCGACATAAAATGAACTGGACCTGATAGCGCAATTCTGGTGGTAAATTTGAATTTTATGCAGCCAAATTACCTGGGAAACAGTATAGATTAAAACCTAATTAATATTTTAACAATGTAGTGCAAGAACATATAAATTCCCATGAAAGTTTTATACCTAGGATATATTCTATTTAATTACTTGGCCCATTTCAATTAACTCTTTAATCAACGCAAATCGTTTAAATTTCACACATAGCATTCCTACGGCGCAGTTTGCCTTGTAATTTGCAATCACGGGCCCCGACAGATATTGACACTTCGGCTGTGTTTACGTTGGCGTAATTTATGTTTAATTGGCAATCTGTATTGGATGCACTGATTTATGAATCCTGGCTAATTTATTAGAAAGCAGTTGCTTACGCAAGCAGTGTGTGACCGCTGCAATGGCAAAGTTTAGCAAGTTGTAACTGTACGTTCAGATAATTCGCGTGCTGGATGTGGCACGATTGATTCAAACTAAAACCGGCATTAATGCGATAGTGTAAAGTTGCTGTTGTTTGCGAAGGCTCGTGTTTTGAATAATGCCGGCGCTGATTGTGCCGGATTCCCCCAAATCCACTGCCATTAGAATTAAATATACAGCGCAGCCAGATTAGGAAGCATGAATTTAAATTGCAAACTCATTTCGACACACGGCTCACAATTTAATGGGACTTGCCAGTTGACTGATACCTCAATCCGGCGAGAAATTGAGTAATTATATTGACATTGATGGATACATTTTTCACCTGTATCGTAACCTATATGTGATGGATATTTAATATGATGTACCCATTTTATGTCAACTTTGTGAATTAAGTATGTGATATATTATCCAAAATTAACATAAAATAGGATTAATATGCGGATGATTATTATAAATATAATAACAAAGTGGAAATTCGATGTGATTGATGATCTTGGCAAAATCCTGGAAAGAAACTGGAATGAAGTTGTCAAGGATAGAACATCCTGGAAGACGCCGATTGAGGAGGCAAACACCTACAAAGGGTTGTAATGCCACAGAGCGGATGAATTATAAATATTATATAATATATCGACTATATTTTACGACAGTTATCGACTATATTTTAATAGATAGAGAACATCGTAGTAACATAATCGATACAAAGGTTAGAAGAGGATTCGAAATTGATAGCGACCACTACCTATTGATATCAAAAATAAAAGAAAACACAGTAGAAGAAAACGACAGACATGATAAAGAAATAAAGAAATAAAGAGAGACGACAAAACTATACAAATTGAGAGAGGAAGAAGTAGCCAAAGAGTACACAAACATGGTGACAGAGTTAATATTGCAAAAAAAGTGAATACAAGAGATGGACATTATAAAGTTATGGGAAACAATAAGAAATATTATGAAAGAAGCAGCAAAAATAACATGTGGAACAATGAAGAAAACAAACAAGAAGAAACAAACGAGGTGGTGGACAGAAGAAATTAAAGAGGAAATTAAAATAAAAAGGTGGCCTGGAAGCAATACCTAAATGATAAATCAGACGCAAAATATGACCAGTATAAAGAAAGCCGAAAGAAAGTCAAAGAAGTAATACTAAAAGCGAAACAAAAGTCATGGGAAGAATTTGGAGAAAGAATATAAAGAAACAGCAGAGAAAACCAGAAGTTGTTCTATAATGTTATCAAGAGCTCCAGAAAAGAAAAAAAATAAACAGACTGTGAAATCATGACCAAACAAGGAAATATATTAAGGGAAGATGAACAAATTATGAACAGATGGAGGGAATATTTCATGGAATTATTAAATTCTGAGGAAAACAATGATAGAGAGATAGAAGAAATTACACAAAACCGAGAAAACAAAACCGAGAACGTAGAGATAACAGAAAAAGAATTAGACATAGTAATTAAGAGCCTGAAAAACGGAAAAGCGGCAGGAAAGGACCAAATAACACCAGAAATGATGAAAACCATCGGCGAAGAAGCGAAGAAACTACTATTAAAAGTATATAACGGAGTATGGAAAGAAGAGCGGATACCGGACGACTGGAGGACCGCACTTGTGGTACCAATATACAAAAAAGGCGACAGAAAAGAATGTGGTAACTATAGAGGCATTAATCTAATAAGTACTGGAATGAATATATTAGAGAAGATTATAGAAAACAAAATAAGGACAACAGTAGAAACGACATTACACGAGGCACAAAGTGGTTTTCCGAAAGGGAGGAGTATACAAGACCACATTTTCACAATCAAACAGATCATAGAGAAGTAACAAAAACAAAATAAAAAAGTATACATGGGCTTCATAGACATAAAAAAAGTATTTGATACGGTCAACAGAAAGAAACTCGGAAAATATTGCAAGAAAGAGGTTTGAGCGCGAAAATCACAAACATTATCAAAATGATATACGAAAACAACAACAATATAATAGTGTACAACAACAACGAATCAAAGTGCTTCAAGGCCAAAGACGGGCTGAGACAAGGAGGAATCCTAAGTCCGATTCTATTTATCATCTACATGGACGAGATAATAAGAAAATGCCAAACAGGAACAAGAGAAATGGAAATAGGATACAGCAGAATGAGGAACATCAGTGTGAAAGAAGGAGCGTTCGCAGACGACGTTATATTACTGGCGAATGAAGAAACAAAATTACAAAATAACATGGAGATATGGGAAGAGATACTTAAAAAGTACCAAATGGAAATAAATACGGATAAAACTAAAGTAATGGTAGTGGGTGGTATGGAAGCGATGAACAACAAATTAAAAGACCAAAATTGAACAAGTGGAGGAAATTAAATACTTGGGGGTACTATTCAACAGTAACGGAGAACAAGTGAGTGAGATTGACATGAGGATTAAGAAGGCTACAAGTACTTACCATGAAATGAACAAAACCATCCTACGCAGAAAAGAAATATCGACCAAAACAAAAACTAAGTTATACAAGACACTACTAAGACCAGTATTAACATTTGGATGTGAGAAGTGGAATCTGAAAAAGAGGCAGAAGGAAAGAATACAAGCTGTGGAAATGAAATACCTGAGAAGAACGAAAGGGGTAACAAAATTCGACAAGATCAGAAGCTCAGTAATAAGAAATGAACTAGAAATAGAATCGACCCTGGAATTTATTGAAAAGAGACAGTTAGGATGGTGGGGTCACATGCACAGGATGAAAGAAGACAGACAACCAAAACTTGTGTGGGAAGCAAAATGCAAGAAGACCGGACGAGGGAGACCAAAGAAAACCTGCGACGACACGATTAAAGAGATATTAACAAAACGAGGACTAACAACGATACAGGCAAAGAACATGACAAATGACCGAAAGAAATGGAACAAATTTATAGAAAACTAATGGAAAGAAGAAAATGAGAAATGTAAAGAAAAACACCTACACTAATTGGTAGAAGGTGTAATGATAAATATGTATATATATATATATATATATATATAAATATATATATATATATATATAATATATCAAAACATCATTATTAGAACTGTATTTTATGGATTTTAATATATTCAATTAAATTCAGTTAATATAGCCAGTTAACTATAATATCCCTAACAAATACGTTCACAAGGTATTACTTCTATTGACTATTTGGTGATGATTACATTTGTCAATTATCAATATTAAAATTGTTTAATATAGGTTACCCTATTCTAGGAATATTACCAAATAAACAAACAAAGCTTCAACACGAATATATAAATTAATAATTCATATACTCATAACCGACAAACATAAAACTAAACGCCAATATGTAAATTAATAATTCAAAACATAAAACTGTTTATTTTTATCTACAAATATGAAACTAAAACTACAATGCATATATGTTAATAAATAAATTATATAATTATAATATGATAGATACACTTTTTATCGACAAACATAAAATTGTTTGTGTATATTCCTTTATTTTGCTATACACGCTCCAGATATTTCTATGACTGGGCACATCGTAGACGGTTTTATATATTTTTTGCTTTGACTAATTAGTCCAATTATCTACTGTTCGCGTGAACAGCTAAAATTCACGCACGAGAAAGTGCTGTGAGCACACTTTGAATTATCAATAGGAGTAAAACGTACTGTTAATTGGACGTTAACATGAATCGATTGTCTGCCTTGAAAAATTTGATTGGGTGTAATTATTTCTACTTGTCGATGAGAACAAAGACCACTTCTACTTTATTATTTAAAAGCCCCTTTTGTTATAGACACCAGGGATTAAATAAAATCGCATTAAATAAGTAATTCAATAGTTTGATGTGGACATTAGTATTATTATTTATAGTACTAGTATTAGTTTCATTATTGCAAAAGGGATGCTTTAATCTTAACTTATCTTACGCCAAAGCATTAATAAAGTAATAATAATAATTACGTTTGAGGTTTTATCCATAAATGACTATACCTTTTCAAGTTCAAATTGAGACCAATCAAGTTCAAATTGAGACCAATTAATTTCAAATTGAGACCAATCAATTTCAAATTGAGGCCAATCAAGTTCAAATTAATACCAATCAATTTCAAATTGAGACTAAACAAAATCAAGTTGACACTAAACAATATCAAATTGAGAGTAAACAAATATCATTTATTATGTCAACTTAATATTGATTAGTGTCAACTTGATTTTGTTTAGTCTCAATTTGAAATTGATTGGTCTCAATTTGAAATTGATTGGTATCAATTTGAACTTGATTGGCTTCAATTTGAAATTGATTGGTCTCAATTTGAAATTGACTGGTCTCAATTTGAACTTGAAAAGGTATAGTTGTATATTTAAGGTTGTTATGTGCTATACTTACTGGTACATAATATTTATTTTTATTTTATTTTATGATTTATTTCTTTTGCCGGAGATTAAAGCATACTTGTTGCAATAATGAAACAAATAATACTACTAATAATAATAATTCGAAATAATTACAGTAACCGTAGGTAGAGAAGCAGTATGGATTATTATTATTATTTAAGGTTGTTATATGTAATACTTACTGGTAAATATTTTTATTTTTATTTTATTTTATGATTTATTTCTTTCGCCTGACTAGTTTCGGTTATAAGCAACCATCATCAGAGGCATATGTCTTTAATCTGTATGTACCTTGAATTGAGTTGAATGTAATTTTAAATCTGATAGCTGTCTAATTTAGTTGTTTTTGTTAAAAACAACTGTAAATGTCGTCATGTTTCAACTGTATCTATTAAAATTTTAATATTTCAAACTGCAACTATCAAACTCTGTAAGGTTTTAGCACCAGTTGTGAAAATCTATCAAATTTTCAACGTCAACTGTCGAAATCTGCTATAATTTCCAACAAACTCCCCAAAATGTTATATTATCAATTGTCATATTTTAATTTTCCAACTGTAGCTGTCAAACTCTGCAAAGTTATCGCACCAGCTATGAAAATCTGTAAAATCTTCGATGTCAACCGTCAATATCTATTATATTTTGCAACTAAACTCTCCAAACTTATTAAATATTCAATTGGATCTCCTCAATTTGGTCAAATTTTTAAATGTAAAATTTAAAATTTGTCACATTTTGAAATATTTCTTGTAAAATTATATCAAATTTGACTTTTATTCAGTCAAAAATGGTCAGTCTTTAACAGCAACTGTCAAAATTGTCATATTTTCTCTGTAACTATATATTTTTTAAATTTTTTCAACTACAACATTAAACTCTGTGATATTTTTGCACTATCTGTGAAAATCTGTAAAATGTTGAACGCCACCTGCCGAATCTGCTATATTTTTCAACTAAACGCTTTAAATTTGATAAATGTTCAATTAGTTCTATTAAATTTTGTCAAATTTTAAAATTCAACTGTCAGATAAGATATGATAATATAAGATAAGATAAGTTTCACTGTCAACTGGAGTATGTTATATTTTTATCTCTTTCAGTTCAATTATTTCAAATTTGTACCTACATACCACAAATCGGTGCTATTTTATATTGTATGTATTAATTTTTTTAATATTTCAACTGGAAACCATTATTCAGTCGTATCGGAGAGTTTGTAACAGCAACTGTCGTAATGGCAATTTTTTAACTGTAACTATCAAAATTTACATTGTTCTATCTGCAACTATGAAACTCTGTGAATTATTAGCATCAGCACTGAAAATCTATAATAATCTCAACGCCAACTATCGAAATATGTTGTATTTCCAACTATACACCCCAAATTTGTTAAATTTTCAATTAGCTCTGTTCAATTTTGTCAAATTTTCAACAGCTACTTTCAAAATTTGTCATATTTTTTAACTTTAAGTGAAATTATATCAAATTTGCAGATTTTACAGAGATGGAAGGCATTGTGCAGTTAATAACGAATCAGTTTTTAACATCAATTATCAAAATCGTCATATTTTAACTGTAACTATCAATATTTAAATATTTTTATCTACAACTATCAAACTCTATGAAGTGTTTGCACAAGTTGTTTAAATCTGTAAAATTTTCAACGTCAACTGTCTCAATCTGCTATAATTTGAACTATACTGTCCAAATTTGACAACTATCAAACTCTGTGAAGTTTTTGCGCAAGTTGTTTAAATCTGTAAAATTTTCAACGTCAACTGTCTCAATCTGCTATAATTTGAACTATACTGTCCAAACTTGATAAATTTTCAATTGGCACTGTTCAATTTTATCAAATTTTCAAATGCTACTATCAACATTAGTTATATTTTTAAATCTTTCAGTGAAATTATAGCAAATTTGTAAGTTAAACGAAGATAGAAGCCATAGTTTAGTCTAAAACGATCCGTTTTTAACAGCAACTAACAAAATCGTCATATTTAAACTGTAACTATCAAAAGTTACATTTTTCCATCAGCACCTTTTAAACTCTGTGAAGTTTTTACATAAGTTTTAAAAAGCTATAAAGTTTTCCACGATAACTATCGAAATCTGCTATATTTCCTAACTAAGGGAATTATTCATTTGTTATTAATTTGATATTGATCAATATATCATTTGTTGTAGTTGCAAATTTGATACAATTGTGTAAACAATTGTATCGTAGGTAATTGAACCTAGAACAAGAATGTTCCATGATTGTAAAACCAGCCCTAAATAGTCCTAAGTTATCAAATGTTTAATTGGCAGTTTCCAATCCAACTGTCAAAATGTATCATATTTTTAACTCTATCAGTGAAATTATATCAAATTTGCAACGACAACAAATCTCTCCGATTTTCGATTGTACCTGTATTTATCAAAATCTATCAAAGTTTTAACTGCAATTGTTAAAAAGATACATTAATTTTCATTAATTTCAAATGACAAACTGTTCAGTATTCAGTTTATTCATATTGTAACCCTTTACGGAGTAATACTCCTTATTTTCTTAACAGTGGAATGGAAAATGTTAAAATTATTAGTAAAAATAAAGCCATGTGTAAATTATTAGCTTTAATATTATTAAGGTCGCAGTCAATGGACCAATTTGTTAAAATATATTTGTTTGCTAAAAATAGCTAAGTAAGTAAAAATGTTGCTATCTCTACTAAAAATAATATGCTATGATTACATATATGACCAATGAACACAAGTTCAATCTATAATTGTGTCAAACACGGACTAGTTTTTAACAGCAAATGTCAAAATCGTCTGTTAATTGTAACTCTTAAAATTTACATTTTCTTACTGCGACTATTAAACTATGTGAGGATTTTGCACCAGCTGTGAAAATCTGTTAAATTTTAAACTATGATTGTCGAAATCTGCTATAATTTTTAACGAAATTGAATTCTCAGAAAATTTTCAAACTTTTCAAAATTTGGTACTATTCAATATTGTAAAATTTTCAAATGCAACTGTTAAAATTTGTCATACTTATTATTAAATCTCTCAGTGAAATTATATCAAATTTGCATGTGTATAACTGTGATGGGTGGGAAAAACAGTATAAGTCGAAAATTTGGGAAAATGAGTTTATATCAAATTATATTTCAGAAAGTGATCCTGTACATTGTGTTTGAAATAGTATATGTCACATTATTCAGTTAAGGCTTTTAAATAGGTTGGCAGTTTTAGTACTAATTTTAATGCTACGATTATTGGAGGGAAAAATGGTATAAGTCGACGCTTCCTTAAAATGCTAATTCTTGACTTATACTGTTTTTCCCACCCATCACAGAATTAATCTTTGCTATTTTCAATTGTATCTATCAATTATCATTATCATTATTATTTAACATGTGCATTGATATTTCCATTAATTTCTCTTTTATATAACTTTTTCTTATTTTCATATAAGTAGAATAAAGAAAGGGCCTCAAAATGTTGCTATTAGTAATGCCATGTGTAAAACAAATTTATTTAATGTTATTAGGGTTATAATGTCATTAAATAATCATATAATACTTTATTTTTATTTTTAGCATTATCACTATTGGAAATATGGTCATGTAGAAATATACTATTTATGTGTCATATACCATATGTACACATATTGTATTTACATATTTGACCGGTTAAGAGAGATGGTACCCATTATTTAACAGTTACCTACATTGACATTTTTATTATTACAAAATAAAAATAAACAATTCTCTATTGTTCTAATAGCGGAATTAAATAATTGCAATAAATAAGGTGTTGCTATTATTAGTTATTATTATGATTAAAAGGTCTAAAAAGCGCTAATACTATTTTCCTATATGTCACAAATATTATAATATTTTTATATTCCTTGCAATAATGTACCCAGCAATTCGATACGAACGTTTAGTTAGTAAAAAAAAGGGTTGCCAATGGCAAACCCCTACCTGTCCATCACCAACAAATGTCACATAAATTACAGAATGCTTAAAGACAGATTTTAAAATAAAATATGTTTCAATAAAAAAAAAATATATTTTCCCATCTTCCAAATTTAGTAATAAAGTATTATATCTTTTAAATTATCATTGCCGAAAACATGGTCATGTAAAACATACCACTATTTTTATAACGTTCCCGGCGCATGCACCAAAATCATATCAAACTTAAAAACTAGTACTAATAAACTGCTATAGCTAATATACAGGGATGGGTTAAGAAAAATATACAAAATTTATTATTAGTATTAATTTTCATATTGTTGATATTTATTTCTTAAAATGTGCCATTATTTTAGTTATTATCCCGGCGCATGCACCATAATAATAAAAGAATATCGTAGTTTATGTCTATTATAAATTAAGCATTGCTGTGGGCTGGTGACAATACATAAACTTCGTAATTTGTATGCACGAACGCATGCATATACGAGAAAATATGGCCGAGTGTTTTACTTCATTTTTAACAGTCCCATGATAAAAACTTATAAGCCGATCGTAAAACTGCTTTTAACCGAATTTTTTTTCGTTACTGCAAAAAGCGACTTTCATTTGTGTAGTAAAAGAAATATTGAAATCACGAAAATTTCCACCCAATATCAACTAATTCAATCTTTATTATCAAAAAATGTATATAAATATTGAATTAATTGATTAAATATGAAATAAATGATTAAATAAAGCGGACGAAGAATGTACATTGCTTCAACTTATTCAATATTATTTAAATAAAAAATACTTTCAGCTTTGTTAATATCGCATAACATTTATTTACAAATAGTAACTATAGTTTCGATCAATCCCCGTCAATAACGACCAGGTAGACCTAGAAATCTCCCAGTTATTCAATGCAGTATAAATGCCCGGTTTTGTTTGTATTTTTTTTTTGTTTTTTTGTATTTTTTATTTTTTGGTTTTTTGTAATTTTTTGTATTTTGTTTATTTTTGGTAGTAATTTTTAAATTTTTGTTTGTAAAAGTTTTAATTTGTTTACTTGTAGTTTGAAAATTACCAGTTCATTCGAGAAACTATAGTCACCATTTCTAACTAAATGCGATGTTAACAAAGTTGATAGTGTAAATTTTAGTTTATTTAAATGATATTCAATTAGTTGATATAATAAAGATTCTGCATCTGTTGCAGCTTAATATTAAAAAGTAAAATAAATATTATATCTGTTAATATACATTTTTTAATAACGTATTTTGTCTAATCTCTATAAAAAATATACAAAGTATTTTATCATTTGTTGCCTTCTTTTCCTCCATTAAAAATACTGTAAACACTCGGTGTACCGTAAATGCTTAAATTTTATAATGAGACATGTTTGTGTTATAAATGAGTTATTCCACCGCCATAATCATGAATGAGTAGATGTTCCGCAAAACGAGATATAAAGTTTGGCCCGGATTCACTGTTTGACATTGTTTAATGACCGAAATAAAATTTTCTGGAGTTGGGGTTTTATGGCAATCAGTAAACAATCTATTAGATACGAGATGGAGTAGTGGGCCTGTGGTGAGGTGCCTCACAGGGGGGCAGCTAACTGATTGTAAGTCGATAGAAATACTTCCAAACGGAGTTGAGAAGTATTCACTTATTTCTCTTAATATTTTATTTTGTGAAGTTACTTCGAAATACGTGAGATTCTATAGACGTATATTTGGTAATTATTATTTTCTTCACATACCTGGTAATATGTTAATATATAAATACATATACAGGGTGTCCAAAGTTTAAAATTCGAGTTGACTAGTTTATGCTGCGTTTATGCACTATGCGGACATATTAAAATATGTCCGCTTTCTCAAAATTGCGAATGTCCAAAAATGCGGGTGGTCGCATGCATTCCCATGCCCTGTAATACCTTTCCGTGTGCGTTTTTGCATTACACATTTTAATTATAGAATAATTATAATTAATTATAATTAAATATGGATCGGTCCTTACATAACTGATGAACTGACACGTAATACTGAAAATTCGATTTAGATGGAACTAAAGTAACAGAAATTTACTATATTCATATAAAATAACTTGCAATCTGTATATTTGTGGAAAATCATATGACAACTTTCCAAATTAGTGTAAAGTGACCTTCAAAATTTGTAAATTTTCAAAAATTGTGAAAAAAACGGTAATTTTTTTAATATTTTTGAAATGGATTGGCAACTACAGCTTCATTTTCTCTGCGTTTTCGTTTTCTCCATATGCTATTATTGCAGTATGTGCTTTATTTCTTGTTAAATGTATTTGTTCTGTCATGATATTGTTTCATTTGCGTATATTCCTTTTGTAATATGTTTTAATCTGTTTGGTGCAATTGAGGGGTCTAGAAGTAAAAGGGTTAAAGTTGATTTTAGGTAGTTCTGAGATAAATGCCTTTAAAGTAAATTTGAATTTCAAAATTCCAGGAAAAAGTTTAGAAAACTGTGTTAATATTTTAGTCTAAAATATTACCCTACCGTTTTCTAAACTTATTCCTGGAATTTTGAAATTCAAGTTAACTTTAAAGCCATTTATCTCAGAACTACCAAAAATGCACTTAAACCCTTTTACTTCTAGACCGCTCAATTATTATCCACGCCCCTCATTTAGCTCGCCCTCATTTAGCTCGCCCTTCTTTCTCCACTCTATTTGGTCCTGTGAGGTTTATGTTGTGAAAATCTGTTAAATGTACAATTAAAACTAGCAAACACTGTCGTATTTTTAACTTGCAACTAAAACGGATAGAAAGTCTTGGCTTCAGTAGTGAAACTCTGAAATAGTTACCCTCTACTTTTAAAAATTCGGTAGAATTTTGCCCAAATGGTATTATATTTTCAATTGCCACTGATAAAATCATAAAACTACGCTCCAGCTATGTCAAATATATAATTACTAGTGTCAAAATGTATATTAACTGCAACTCTAAAAATCAACTAAATTTTTAATCAAATTGTATGAGGTAGTGGTTAATTCTTAGTGAAACATTTTGATAAGATGAATAAGGGAAAGTACTTGGTATAGTTTCTGTTTTATATCTCTCTTGAGAATTACCGTAAGGTCGAAACAATTGTAGAGTAATCTAATAACCTGTGAAACTATACCAAGTGTTTTCCCTTATTCATCTTAAATTTTTAAATTTTCGGATGAAACCCTTCAAATTTATCAAATGTGTATAGCTCCATTTGTAAATATTCCTGTAAATTTTCGCCAATAACTGATCTAATAAAATTTCGAATTGCAACTGTCGATTTGTGTCAAATGCCAACGTTCAGTTATAATCTCTCAAATAATTTTCAATTCCAATAATAATAACTAACTTGATCAAATCTGTCATATTTTCAACTGAAACTATTCTATGTGAAATTTTGCAGCAACTATTGAAGTTTGCCAAATTCTAAGCTTCAGTTGAAAAACTGGTTCGAATTTTCTACTGCAACTGTCAAAATATGCGACATTTTAACAACTGTTGAAATCTGCAAAATTCTAAGCTTAAGTTGTAAAACTTCGTCAAATTTTATGCTACAACTATCAAAGTTCGCGAAATTTTGGCACCGGCTATAAAAATCTGTAACAGTAATTATTTAAATCTGCCACAATTTCTACTACAACTATCGAAATTCATCATATTTTCAATACGAACTACTAAAATCTGTCACATCATTACTTGTGAAAATCTATAGAAGTTTTGAATCCAGTTGTGAAAACCTGTCAAATTTACAATTAAACTAGCATACACTGTCATATTTTCAACTGCCACTAAAAAGGATACAAGTCTAGGTGTCAATAGTAAAAGTCTGAAAAAATTACAACTGCGAGTGTAAAAATTTATAGGCCGAAAGTTGATATGACAAATTTTCAGGTGCAATTATATCATAATTTTAACTGAATCTGCCGAAATCTGTAAATTGTTTAATTGGAACTGCCCACAACTGCAAAATCGTTCATTGAGGCTCAAAATACAGCTGAATTAAAAAAAAAACGGGAAATTACATTTTTTCTACTGCCACTGAAACGGATAGAAGGTCTTTGCTTCAGTAGTGAAAATCTGAAACATTTACCCTTCAGTTTTAAAAACCTGCCAAATTCGCTAGAATTTCGGCAAAATGGTATTAAATTTTGCATTTCCACTGACAAAATCAGAAAAATACCCTCCAGCTGTGTCAAATTTATAATTACTACTGTAATTTTTTTTTATATTTCTGCAAATCTCAAAATCAACTGAATTTTTAAGTTTTCGGATGAAACTTCAAATCTATCAAATATTTATAGCTCTACGTGTGAATATTCGTGTAAATTTTCGCCTATAACAGATCCAATCAAATTTCGAATAGAAACTGTATAATTATGTCAAATGCTTACGTTCAGTTATAATCTATTAAATAATTTTCAACTCCAAATAATAACTACAATTGATCAAATCTGTTCTATTTTCTACAATTGATTCAGTTGTCTACTTATCTAGGATCCATTTGTTTGGTTGTCTGCTTGTCTGGAATGATTTTTTTGCTACTACGCTATCAATGGCCTAGAAATTTTCGTAAAGATTAATATGCATTGTGCTTGTGATGAGTTGTGACCGATGAAATGTAAATGGTGAATTGTGCCGGCGATGAATTGTGGACTATGATTTGTCTTGGCGATGAAATGTGCAGGCTTAGTGTGGACGATGAATTTACCGAAAACCAACAAAATCACGAAAATGTACTCAAATTTCCAGTATTACCAATAGTGGAAATAAAAATACTAAATAATGTTCAACTCCAATAATATTAACTACAATTTATCAAATCTGTCGTATTTTCAACTGTAACTATTCTATGTGATATTTTGTATAACAACTGGTGAAGTATGCCAAATTCTACGCTTCAGTTGTAAAACTTCGTCAAATTTTCTACTGCAACTGTCAAAATATGTGACATTTTAGCAACTGTTGAAATGTGCAAAATTCTTAGCTTTAGTTGTAAAACTTCGTCAAATTTTCTACTAATAATAATATTCTTTATTTCGCCTTATATGTAAAGACAGATAGATACATTTATTTGTATCAAATTTTCTACTTCAACTGTCAAAATATACGAAATTTTGGCATCGGCTATAAAAATCTGTAACCGTAATTATTTAAATCTGTCACATTTTCTACTACAACTATTGAAATTCGCCATATTTTCATTACCAACTACTAAAATCTGACAAATATTTACTTGTGAAAATCTGTAGAAGGTTTGAATCCAGTTGTGAAAATCCAGTCAAATGTACAAATAAACTAGCAAACACTATCATATTTTCAACTGCCACCAAAAAGGATAAAAAGTCAGTAGTAAAAATCTTCATTTAGTAATTTAGGTTCGCATAACATTACTCAATGATCCATCTTTGATCAGATTGTAATAATTATAGTAAAATTCGATTAAGTGTTTTGCATAATAATAATAAAAAAGCAGATCTGAAAAATTTACGATTGCCGCTGTAAAAATCAATAGATAGATAGTTGATGTGCCAAATTTTCAGTTGAAATTATGTCATAGTTTTAATTGAACCTGCCGAAATCTGTAAATCGTCCAATTGGAACTGCCCACAACTGCAAAATCATTGAATGAGACTCAAAATACAGCTGAATTAAACGAACAGGAAATTTAATTTTTTCTAACGTAAATTTGGTTTTAAGTACTTGCCAATTAATTGTCTACTTGACGGTACTATAAAAAAAATCTACCAATTTACACCAACTTTTGCAATGATAACATTTAATCCTTATTTAATCAAAATAGATAATGATAGATAGATAGATGATAGATAATATCTCTCACACCAGTTTCAAACTATGACAAAAGTAAAAAAAAACATTTCTTGACATTTCCCGTTTTTTTTTAAATTTAGCTGCATGTACAATTTTCTGATTCACCTGAAAATTGTATACTGATTCACCGGGTCAAATATATCAATGAAAAGAACTATCGAAATTTGTCGATATTTGTCAAAGATTACTTAGCATTTGTGAAAACCAATCAAACTTATTGTTACTATTACAACAGTCGAAATATGCCATATTAACAGATGCTACTGTCAAAATATGTAAAAATTTTAGTTTCAGCTGTAAAAATCTGTATAATTTACTACTGCATCTAACAAATGCAATGGGCAATTGACAGTTGACGTGAATTGTCAGTTGAAATTATGCTAAAGTTTTTTTAATGGAACATGCCAAAATTTGTAAAATTGTTTATTGGAACTACCCAAAACTGACAAAGTTTTGATTGAAACTATCAAAATCGGTTATATTGTATTGAATTACCCATTGAAAATGTGTAAAATTCTAAACCACATTTTCAGCTCTAAAAATCTGTATCATTTACAACTGCATCTATCAAATTCAATGGGCAATTGACCGTTGACGTGAATTGTCAAGTGAAAATATAATATGTTTGCTTAATCAACATGTTTTAATCGTAAAATTTATGTTTTTAGTATTACACTTAGACTTGTTACACTTAGAAATGTATTTCAATTTATTTACAAATCCATGCCTGCTTTGTTGTAGTTAAACTTCTGCAGTATGCGCAGTATTTTTCCCGTAAAATCGCGATATTGACAGCTACTCATTGGAGGTAAATCTATGTAAGGTTAGGTTAGGTTAGGTTAGTAAGGAATTGTAAACAATTATGTCAAATGGAGCTCTATTCTCTACACGACTTTGGATATTATTGTAGTTTTTATACTTCTGTAGATTGTGATAAATTTATTATGTATTTAATTTTGTGTGTATGTATGACTATGACATTGAGTATGTATAAAATTTAGAGACCAATGAAAAACCAACAACTATTACATTAGTTTGTATTCATATAAATGTAATAACTTTTCTTTATGTAACTTATTTCATTATTTCGAGCAATTTTCTTTTGGAGTAATTGTTATTCGAGCAACTAGACTTTCGCGGAACTATTCATTCGAGGAACAATTTTTCAAGCAATTTTCTTTCGAGCAATTGTTTTCGAGCAATTTTCACCAAACCGAATATATACAGGGTTTTTCACGCTACACGGGACGGAATATTCTGGCCAAAATACGTGACTTTTAAAGAGTTTAACTTTTGGGATATATGGGGGTCTATTATGGTTATTTTCTGAAATTAATTTAATATTATACAGAATGTTCCAAACGCCCTAAAAGTATCAAAGTTGTGTTTTTCGAATGGAACCCCCTGTATAACTTTGCATAGTTTTATAAAAGCGTTTATTTTGGAAATTTGCTCTAACAGTTCAAGGTTAGATTAAAAAAAATTGCAAGTCACTTGACTTTTGGCATATCAGGTTCTGACTTTGCCTGTGTCTAAAGAACTTCTTGAGGTATCTTTTGGCAGCAAGATCGTCTAGTTTCATTATGGCATCGCCTTGCTGTGACACCTTAATTTTGGTAAACTTTGAAGGGCCATAACTTGAATTATTTAAATAGCATGTGCTATATTTTATAACTTAGTCGTTTTCAGCGTCTCATTTTACATCTCTTTTAAGCCTTATATTTTGTCACAAAAATTAGAAGTTTAGGAGATAATTTGGAATTTCTGAAAAATGAAACAGATCTCAACATACCAAAAGATGTAAACATACATATACTGCGATTTTTTAATAAGTGCCTGCAAATGCATAAAAAAACTTTTGAACGGTTAAAGCGAATTTCAAAAACTAAATGGATATAAATATGGGTATATATATATAACTTGATTTTTTTAATTAGCATACCTTATATTTTATAACTTAGTCGTATTCTGCGTCTCAGTTTACATCTCTTTCAATCCTTATATTTTGTCACAAAAGTTAGTAGTTTAGGAGATAATTTGGATTTTCTGAAAAATGAAACGGATCTCAACATACCAAAAGATGTAAACGTACATATACTGCGATTTTTTAATAAGTGCCTGCAAATGCATAAACAAAATTACTTCTGAACGTTTAAAGCGAATTTCAAAAACTAAATGGATTTATAAAATCAAATTATAAATATAACTTGATTTTTTTAAATAGCATAGCCTGTATTTTATAACTTAGTCGTATTCAGCGTCTCATTTTACATCTCTTTCAAGCCTTATATTTTGTCACAAAAGTTAGTAGTTTAGGAGATAATTTGGATTTTCTGAAAAATGAAACGGATCTCAACATACCAAAAGATGTAAACATACATATACTGCGATTTTTTAATAAGTGTAAAAAAATACTTCTGATCGGTTGAAGCGAATTTCAAAAACTAAATGGATTTATAAAGCCTAAAAAGGGGAAAATTTAAATATGTTATACAGGGGGTTCCATTTAAAAACAACATCCAAATCAATGTATACATTCTCTTGTTATAAGCAATTTTTTTTTTTAAATTAACTTTGAAGCTGAATACTGGCTAAACCAAACGCATTTATATATATATATAGATAAGTTTGGTCAAATCGTCTTTTTCTGATCCTAGTAATCTGTGGTTAAGCCATTTCCACGTAATTTAGAGACACCCTGTATATCCCAAAAGTGAAACGTTTTGAAAGTGAAGTATTTTGGCCGCAATATTCCGTGACGTATAGCGTGGATAACCCTGTAGAGTTGGGTTTGCTTAAAACCTTAATAATTTTTCGCAACAAATTTCGACACAAATCATCAAATTTTCGTTCCAAAATGTATTCTTAAGGGAAAATTCCCGCCAGCCGCTAAACGGTAACTTTCTGCCGCTAAATTGATTTAAAACCACCAATTTAGCAGGAAATCCACCAATGCTTAGTTGACTTATGACTACTACCGGAAGTTCGGGTATAATCGTTAACTATTTAATACACTTAATTGCATTAATTGTCAGAACCGAACGTGTGCGCTCTTTTCCCACGTACGCAGTACCGCTGATCTATGCACTTCTATTTTGCAAGTTAAATAATACACTAATAGCAACAGTAATTATTATGTTTTGTATGCTATAATTATTAATCATCTGTTTATATTACACGCAATAAATTATTCAATACCAATAATAGGACCAACTTTCATATGTTATGGTGTAATTATCGATGAACTCATAACATTATTATCATTTAATGTGATTTTGCAAAACTCAATAATAATCAAAGCTGTACTTACATATAGTTAGTCCGAAGTCAGTGGAGTAATATGTAGGCAAGGGAACATTATTGAACATTATTATGGAACATTTATGATTTTTTCTCGAAAATTTAATTATGAATTTGATTTTTCTACAAGGTTATTAAATACATTCAGGCCCAGTTGAACAATCGTGGATCATCCTTGACCATGGTACAGTTACCTAGGATATAATTGTTAATACAGTGGTAGCCTTAGAAAGTGAAGTATGATCAAAGATAATCTACGATTGAACAACTGGGTCACAATAATTCTAAAAAATGCAAAAATCAGAGTACACCCTGTGTCTAGATTTTCCGGAATATTAATCAAAAACTTAATTTTTTATTTTTTTAGAACTTTTTAAGATACTTTTGGTAGCTTAATAATATTAAAATTTTACAAGATTATTAAGAAAACTTGTAATTATTTGAAAATGCGAAAATCAAAATATACCTACTCAGCTCTAGATTTTCCGGAAATTTAATCTGAAGTCAGAAGAGTAATTTCTAGAGTGTAGACATTTTGTTATTTGTTTTTATGTATTTTGTTTTAAAAATATTATAATGCAATAGATGATTGACGTATTTTCTTAAAATAATGTAATTTTGTTGTTAACTAATTATCGGTAAATCTCAAAATATTGGACCTCCAAAGAGTTAAGTATTGCATTAATAATAATCAAGCCCACGACTGTAGTAAAATTCACATCTCACAAATAAATTGAGATCTCTTTTGATATAAGTTGGATAAATTGTTATACAAAATAAAAGTACGTCCAATTTAGATCTGGCCTTGTATATGAGTTTTTTTTAATATTGTCAGCTTATAAGACGAAGCGCTCTGGTGCACGAGGATGCTGAATAATATTTGTCGCCCTGAATGCATTAACATAATCGAATACTCCACTACATATGGTAATGTGGTAAATTACAGTTCAAAGGGTAAGCGGTACAGAATCTGGAGGCGGATATATGGTCGGCTATTTAGCATTTGGTACGGCCACAGTGGCCCCACCGCAACCATGGAGATGCACCCTAATGAAACGGGAAGTGCGCTGCTGCGAGGACGATGGGGTTACCGTTTGTGGGGATGCACCAATACGTGTGTATCTTCCGTCGCGTATCCGCAGGCTCCAGATTGAATTTAATGCCGGGGGCTTCCTGCCATAAGTCACAGCTTTATTGAATTTTATACACAATAAAATCCCATCGATCGGAACTGATTGGATTTTATTGGGTGGGTATATGTAATATCATACTGCCGTATAAATATACGACTATGTCTTTTTGTAAGTAGCTTCACGAGTGGACCTTTATTTGATGATGCTGTTTAATCTAACATGCTTTTCCATTTATAGGGATTTCATTTTTTAGCAAACATATTACACAGTATTTATTTATAATGGCTGCTAAGGTTCAATATAAATCCGCTTGTAACAAACAGAAATGTTATTTTTCTGAAATAGTCGGAAATGTAAGCGAAACCAGCACTAAAGTAGCCCATAATTGTACGATTATGTGTAAATTTAGTTGAATACAAAGCATCATGTAAATCAATTGGTTTTGTCGGAAATCAAATATTAATATCAAGACAAAATTAATTTCTAATAGCTAAAACTCATAATAACACTTTTTTTTCATATACCTATTGTATTAATCCCTCACCTTTATTTACCTAAAGAGATTTGTCTTATTTTAGCATCATTTTAAAGGCTGGCCGCGCTGCAGTTACCTTTATTTTGAGACAGTTTCACAGATATCTAGTTATTTAATTTTTTAAAACGAAGTAAAAATAACAAACAAATGTAACATGACAAATGTAAACATTTTTTATGTATTTTAAACATTTGATTATGTTTGTGTTTGCTGTTTCCAAAATTTCGAGAGATCTCGCAACAATTCTTAAGATTTATGTATATTTCGCAATAATTCCCAAAATTTCTGGAGAACATTCTGGAGATTATAAGTTTATAATAATTCTTAATTAATAATAATAATAATAGCTAATATAATAATAATGCAATGATACAAGATTATTAAGTCACCAGGCAAGCCAGCAAAATAATTCATAGTATTTGCATTATTTGAATACGTATATACAAATATAAGTATTTAAGTTTTTATCATTTCGCGATTTCTCAATAATTATCAAAATCTCTTGAGACTTATTAAAAATTCTTAATATTTATGGAAGATTTTGCATAATTTTCAAAATTTCTAGAGAATCCTCAATACTTCTCAAGATTTCTAAAGAGTTTTCAAAAATTCTCAAATTTTGTAGAGGTTTTGCAACAATTTTGCCTAATTTGCTATGAAAATTTTATTAGTCTCTATATTTCTGAGAATTCTTAATTATTCTCTAGATTTCTGAAGGTTTCTCAATAATTTTCAAACTTTCTATAGATCACCAATACTCTTCAAGGTTTAATAATAACATCAATGATAATTTTTATTGTTGTTGATATGTGAACATATTGTTTTGGATATTCAGAATTATTATCATATCTATAAATATATCCCTACATGTTTGTTAGTCTCTAGATTTTGCAATAGATCTCAAAAGTTCGAGAGATTTATCAATAATTCCCAAAATTTATAGAGATTTATCAATGATTCCCAAAATTTTCCAAATCATTCCTGATATTTGAGGAGAATTTAAAATATTTATTTTTGTTTTACTTCCTCTCAATTTACATAAGTCATACATATTAAAATAATGTCAACCAATTTTACACAATGGGTAAAATAATGTACAATCAATAAAATAAATTAAAATAGAATATCAACGTGATATTTAAAGATATTTTTAGAGATTTCTTAATAATTTTGAAGATTTATAGATTTCTTAATTCCTAAAATTTTTGAAGACTTCGCAATATTTTCAAGGTTTCATAAAAATCCTTAAATAATGAAGGATTCCCAATTTAAGAAGCTAGCCAGCAGAACAAGGTGTACTATTTCCATTATTATATACTACTACAATTTTTTGTCATCTCAATAACTTTTGAGCACTTGACCAAATCAATTTTTCGTACACATACGTAGTATCTACGTAAATTCAAATTTAAGAAACAAAATCACATCGTCCTATTTAAAATTCTAAAGTTTAACCGCACCACTCAAAATATCGAGAAAGGGTAAATGCCAAAAATATTTCATTTCACCAAAATTTCATGAGAATATTTTGAACCGTCTTCGAGATATCGCCTTGCAACACTTATTCTAACGATTTTTTTGTGACGAAAAGTTAGATTTTGATATTTTGATGCATCTTGGCAGCTTGTTCAATTAGGGAAAAGTGTTTTGCACATCCTGACACTTTTTTGAGTAAAATTGAATATTCTTCACAGATTTGAAATATTTACTGTTTATAAAATAACATTTTGTTTTTAAAATCGTAGTTTGCTGTAACTGGCATAAATGGAGGAATTTAATTTGAAAACCCATCAAATCCAGTTTTGTTGACTATGTGAGATGAACAGTTTATTTCAATTAAATTTTGTTGATTTTATGACCTGAAAAAAATGTTTCAATCTAAACCAAACCCATTTATGTGGGTTAACCCATTGTGTAATAAATAATTTATTTCAGTCGAAACCCAGTTTGTTGACTCTATGACGTGAACAATAAACAACTCATTTTGGTTAAATTTATAACATGAACAAATGTTCAATCAAAACCAAGCTTATTTATGTAGACTTTATGACATGCACAATTTATTTCAGTCGAAACGAAACCCATTTTTGTTGACATGAAGAATTTATTTCTTCATGTATCTTCAATTTTGTTGTATCTGCGATGGCATAGAACATTCATTTTCTATTGGCTTTCGATGATTATATCGTACCTAAAAATGCAAATAGTAATTTAATTTCTGTTCACCTCATTTTACTGTCGATTAGTCTTACTTTACTGACAATATCAGAAAACCAGAAATATATAAACCAGAAACCGAAATGATTTCAGATGGATATAAAATACTTACATAAGTTTCAGAAGTTCAAAAGTTAACGAATTAAATTATTTTTATATATGAATTAAATAAAACAATTTTACTTTGTTACTTCCACTAACATATTTATTTTACAAAAATAATTTAGTGACTGCAGTTTCGAATACTCTATAGTCATTGTCAAACTAAGTCTTTAGACTAAGTCTTTAGATATTTTATGAATATTTCTTGATACCTTAAAATTATCATTTTATAGACTGATTTATAGATATTTATCGGTATACAGTTTATAGACTGCTGGAAAAATTAAGATATTTTCAAGATATGATAAGATGTGATATGAAGATATGATAAGATTAAGATATGTAAAATTTTGTGTGAAGATATTTTAGAGTTTTTATAACATGTTAAAAAGAACAAAAAAAAAACAAAAATCTGGACGGTTAGACATTGGTTTAATAATTTAAAGACATGTTTTCACAAAACCTCTAATTTCTTCTCATAAATCTCTAAACTCTACAAAATTTCTTCTAAATCTCTAATTATCTATTCTCTAGAGAATGTCTATAAAATGTCTTTATTTTATTTATTTTTTGATGCGCTGTGCAAAAAAATAAATTAAAGACATTTTCTAGAAATTCTAAAGTACCTTTGTATAATTCTAATATTACCAGAATATTCATATGTGTGTTTTGTTTCAGATGGCCTAATCGTCGTCATATCCTAATGGGAGTTACTCTATTTGTAAGTGACAATTTTTATTTAATAATTAGTTATAGTTAAGATTTAGAACAGTAACAAATAATTTTATTGATTGCTTAAATTATACAATTTTGTTGACTTTATAAAAATAACAATGTTATTAATATAACAAGATAATTTATTATTAATTTATTCAATAATTTCAATTACTAATCCATAAATTATTTTATTTATTTTTATTTAATAATTAGTTATAGTTAAGATTTAGAACAGTAACAAATAATTTTATTGATTGCTTAAATTATACAATTTTGTTGACTTTATAAAAATAACAATGTTATTAATATAACAAGATAATTTATTATTAATTTATTCAATAATTTCAATTACTAATCCATAAATTATTATTATCAGTTATCTGATACATATTTCGCCATTATAATCTCATTTTCAATCTTAATCTTAAAACAGTCAGTTTACTGATATTAATTATTTATGCATTTATAAGTGTAATAATTAAATTAATACATAATTAATGATTCATTATTTATTTATTCAATTATTACAAGTACTAATCTATAAATTATTATAATCAGTTATCTGACACATGTTTCGCGATTATAATTTCATTTTCAATCTTAATCTTAAAACAGTCAGTTTACTGATATTAATCATTTATGCATTTATAAGTGTAATAATTTAATTAATACATAATTAATGATTCATTATTTATTTATTCAATTATTGCAATTAGTAATACATAAATTATTATAATCAGTTATCTGACACATGTTTTGCGATATAATCCCATTTTCAATCTTAATCTTGAAACAGTCAGTTAACTGATATTAATCATTTATGCATTTATAAGTGTAATAATTAAATTAATACATAATTAATGAATCATTATTTATTTATTCAATTATTACAATTACTAATCCACACATTATTTTGATCAGTTATCTGACACATGTTTCGCGATTATAATCTCAGTTTTAATCTTAATCTTGAAACAGTCAGTTAACTGATATTAATCATTTATGCATTTATAAGTGTAATAATTATATTAATACATAAGTAATGATTCATTATTTATTTATTCAATTATTACAATTACTAATACATAAATTATTATAATCAGTTATCTGACACATGTTTCGCGATTATAATCCCATTTGGAATCTTAATATTGAAACAGTCAGTTAACTGATATTTATCATTTATGCATTTATAAGTGCAATAATTAAATTAATACATAATTAATGATTCATTATTTATTTATTCAATTATTGCAATTACTAATACATACATTATTTTAATCAGTTATCTGACACCTGTTTCGCGATTATAATCTCATTTTCAATCTTAATCTTGAAACAGTCAGTTAACTGATTTTAATCATTTATGCATTTGTAAGTATAATAATTATATTAATACATAAGTAATGATTCATTATTTATTTATTCAATTATTACAATTACTAATACATAAATTATTATAATCAGTTATCTGACACATGTTTCGCGATTATAATCCCATTTGGAATCTTAATCTTGAAACAGTCAGTTAACTGATATTTATCATTTATGCATTTATAAGTGTAATAATTAAATTAATACATAATTAATGATCTACTCCATAATACGTATGTATGCGTAGTGGAAATATTAATTATAGGAGGTTTCACTTCCTCTTGAAATTTCGGGATTATAGCGATATTATAAAATATGAATTATTAATCTGGCGAATAATGCACTTTAGTATTAGGTACTTATGCACATTGCGATTTGCGAGTTTGTTTTTAATTTGAAATTCTTTGCTGCTTCATAAAGGGCTATTAACATTAGATTTTCTGCTAAGGTAAACATATTGAAAACTTCAGACGCATCTGAGCTTATGAAAATACTGTAAGTGTTATTAGATTATATGTCATTTCTCCTTACTTATAATATAATAATATTGAAAATTTCACACGCATCTTTGCGAAATATAATAAATGTTATAAGTATTATAAGTAATTTCTCCCTACTACTTATGCAAGACAAAGCCCCAACCAAACTTAAGTGACACTGATTTGACGAGGTAACCAGAATCTCCTTGCATATTTCAGCAGCAGAGCGTTTACAGTTTGCAAGTTGGTGGGCAAATAGTGTGCCACAAACTTCATAATTGTGTTCGTAATCCGTCATCACAAAGTACGGAGCTGTCACGGACCTCGTGCATGTAATTATTTCACATCACAAGTTGTATATTAATTGCATCGATTTCAATATAAAAATATTGTGACACGTTTTGGGGAGAAGACGATATCACTGAGTTGGAAAATTATGTTGAAATATTTTCATACCTTCATGATAATATATGGTTATCGAACTAATCAGCGTGCAAAAATTCGTCTTTGTAGCACGGCGTGTTTTAAAGTTGCTTAGTAATAACACTTTATTGACCAACTTTGAGCGAGAATAAACGTCGGAAAGTACAACGTCAATAAATATAAATAAACGAAACAAAACAACTAATTTTTATTGACATGAATATTAAATGTACACTTGATATTACTGGAAATCCTAACACCAGAAACCATAAGCTTCGTACTCTTGATTATTGGTTATTTGGAAACTAGTAGTTTCAACCTTCCGAATATCCATTAATAGCACTCTGCTTCGCGTCGTGCTCTGAAACCCGCTGAGCGTATTTAAATGACTCTCTTGTGCACTTGTATCATAGTATACATGCTATTATTTTGATGTAGCAAAATTTCATAACCGTGCAGTTTTTGTTAGTTTGTCGCTGAGGTCTCATTTTTCAGCTCATTTTAAAATATTTATATAGTGTTTTTATATATATTCAATAAACCTTTCAACCCATGCTGTGTGTAGGCATGTAACATAATGTGTATTTCTATAACATAATATAATAATATTTCATGCTATTTCACTGCTTTATGAATTGCTTTCACTTCTTTCTGTCTCTTGTCGTCTGGATCGCTTCTTGTCTTGAGGTGTCCTTTTTTCTGAGTATATTTGCTTCGGCGTCTTCCCAAGTTCTCGCTGGTCGTCCTCTTCTTCTTCTTCCTTGCATTTTCGCGTCCCATACTTCTCTTGCTTGCATACTGCCCTCATTCTGTGCATGTGCCCCCACCATCCTAGCTGTCTTTCTTCTATGTACTCTATGCTCTATGCCCTTAATATCTGGATATTTCCTGATTTTCTCGCTTCTGATTCTGTCTCTTATGGTGACTCCATATACTCTTCATACTCTTCTAAGGTATTTCATTTCTACCGCTCGTATCTTGCTTCTGTGACGTACCTGAAGGGCAGTCGGCGCGTTAGGCCGTGGAGCGAGTGGAGGGTCCCTTCGAAGTAGTGACGAGGGCCAGGCTCTCGGTGTCAGAGAGTGGGGGGGTTAAAAAAAAGGCTCCACGTAATTGTACCTCGTTGCTACTTCGTCGCAAAGGGTGGCTCCACCCTACCTGCGTGGGTGGACGACAGACAGTCAGCGAAGTTCAGAAATCACGAACTGTCACAACGCTGACCGCTTGGCCCCAACACCACCAGATTTAAATCTCGCAGTGAGAATAGAAAACTGTAACTGAACTGAATGAGAAAACGCGGGGGGAACAAAAAATAACAGGTGTGAGTTTGTAGTGTAATATCGGCGTTTATTCACACACACAAACGACGGACACCGTGTCTGCGCTCCTGAAAACAAATACCTCCGAACGCCACCCTTTCGCGCAGGGTTTACTCTATTCGGCCGAATATAATAAGCTCCTAATCGCGCGATTGAAAGGGCCGACGGAGCGACCTTTTCTCTTACACAAGCGCAAGCACGTACGACACGAAACACGTAAACGTAACTTATACACAAAAGAATAAACGATCTGGCTCAATTGAGCACACAAAAAAATTATATCAATATATTGGGATCTGGCTTGTGTTTCCTGGTGGTCTCGCTGGCGACTCGCTACGGCTCCGGGAGGGCGACGGCTTGCGTCGTAGACGCCTGGTGCTCGAATCGCGGCCTCCAGCCAAGAATGTTCTGGTCGAGCTGCTTAGCCCGTAGCTAAACGCCTACAAAGCACATGGCCTTAGTCAAAATGGCCGGACACGTGGCTTCAAGAAACGGAAAAGAAATAACTACTTACTCAGGTGTTATGAGCGTTTTAGTTCTCTGCCCCGTACTCGGTGCCTCAATCCCCTCAAGGGTGGTTAGCTGAGAACCGTTGATTATTCCCGTAAACCGGATGGTGATACCCTTATCTTCAACGGTCCTTCTGGCACGGTCTGTACTGGACACGAGTCAATTGAGTTCTGCTCATGGCGGCGTCTCGCCGGCGAATTTAAAAATCGCTCACAGGGGAAACGCGTCACCACAACAAAAAAATGCGAGCACGGTTGTCTACCGTGCAGGTCTATACGCCAATTAATTATTAAAGTGCAGTTTCTGCCAACGCTATTTCTGGACCGTTACAAATTCCCCCCCAACAAAATTAAAAACTCCGGGTTGTTTCTCATTAAGTACCCAGGTCTCACTTCCATATGTTAGCACTGGCCTGAAGACTGACTTGGACACTTTAATTTTCGCTTTTTTCTTTATTTCCTTCTTCTCTGTTATGTATTTGCTTAGAGTGTAGAATAGTTTATTGGCCCTGCTAATTCGGTTATTAATGTCCATTTCTTGTTGTCCTTTGTCATTTAAGATGACCCCTAGGTATTTGTATTCTTTAACTTGCTCTATTGGTGTGTTGTCTATCTTTATGTCCATCTGTATAGGTTCTCTTGATATTGCCATAACTTTTGTTTTTTCAGATTTATCCTCATTCCGTATTTTTTCAGTGTCCGATTCCATATTTCTAGGTTCTTCTTCAGTTCATCTTGATTGTTTGCCATTATTGCTAGGTAATCGGCGAACGCGCATTGATGTATTTGCACTCTTCTTAGATTTCTATATCCGAAGTTGGCTGGTTTTGTTCCTTGCAGGCGTTTTTTATTATTAGGTCCATATAACTATGAATAGCAAGGGGCTCAAACTACCTCGATGCCTTACTCCCTGCTTTGTTATGAACTCATTCGATTTTCTATTTCTTGTTATGATAACTTTTCTTGTTTCTTTATATATGCTTTGGTTTACTTTGACTATTTTTTCAAGTACTTCCACCTTTCGTAAACCCTCCCAGATCCTACCGCGGGGAACTCTATCAAAGGCCTTTTCCATGTCTAAAAACGCAACGTGTAAACTATTCTGCTTTTCCAAAGTCCTATTAATTATGTATCTCAGAGTAAATATCTGGTTATGCACACTTCTCCCAGCTCTGAATCAGTTCTGTGCTTCGGACAGTTTGGTTTCTACTGTTTTTCTTATTCGCTTTTCTACAATTTTCTCGTACATCTTCATTGTCGTTCCAATTAGTGTAATGCCTCTATAATTTTCACACTCTGTTTTCTTTCTGGCCTTGAAGATTGTCACAATCATTCCCATTGTCCACTCTCTTGGTATTTGCTCTTCTCTCCATACTCTGCTAATGAACGCATGTAATCGCCTTCTTCCCTCACCTCCTATGTTCTTAATCATTTCTCCTGTGATTCTGTCAATGCCTGCAGCTTTTCCTGCCTTGAGCTCTTGGATAGCTTCCTCCACTTCTTCTTCTGATATTATATCCATTGTTGATATATTTCTGATTGGTATTGCCTCTGTGTTTGTGTCTGCTTCATAATCCTGATTTAGTAACTTATCGAAGTACGTTTTCCATCGCTCCATCGTTTCTTTTTCTGTCCTTAATAACTTGCCTTCGTCGTCGCTTATTCTTATGAGCTCTTCCCGTTTACCTTTCCTTAGACTTTTCAGCATACTATAAAATACCTTCTGGTTGCCTTTAGCATTTTCTTCCATCTTTACACCAAAGTCTTCCCACACTTTCTGCTTTTCTTTCAGTATCATCTTTTGTTCATTTTGTTTTGTAGGCCTCATATCTGGTCGATGTTCTCGTATGCAAATATTTTTCCCATCTTGCTTTCTTGAGTTTTATCTGCTGCTTTATCTCATCTATCCACCATGCTGTTTGTTTCTTATAGTTGCTTTGTTTACATGTTCCACACACTGTCTTTGCAGTCTCTAGTATCGTTGTTTTTATTGCTTCCCACTCCTCATCTAATGTGAGCACTTCCGATTTTGGCATTTTACTCATGGCCTTGTTACTTTCTTCCATATAGACTCTTGCCACTTTCTCCGATTTAAGTTTAAATGTCTTTATGAGTTCTGCTGTTGTTACTCTTCCTTTTATATCTTCGTTGGGTTTAGGATGTTTCCTTATTATTTCTGCCACTAGTAGGTAATGGTCGCTGTCAATTTCAAACCCTCTTGTGACTCTAACGTCTTTTACTTGGTTTTTATTTATCCTTTCTGTTATGATGTAGTCAATAATGGACTTTTCCTATCGGCTGTGCTGTTCGAAAAATGTACTTTATGTTCGAAAAATGTGTTTGTTATTACCAAATCCTGTTCTCTACAATAATCTATAAGTCTTTTACCATTGCCATTTCTATGCCTTTCTCCGTGCTTTCCTAGAAATTCCATGTACTTTATATCTTTCCGTCCAACACGTCCATTGAAATCACCTATTGCGTATATTTCTCGTTTCGCTCCTTCAGTTACATCTGTTAATTGCTTCCAGAACGTATCTTTGTTTGATTTGGTGTCATTTTCGTTCGGCCCATACGCTCCTATTATTGTTACTAAGTTGTTGTTCCACGTATTTCTTAGTTTGATTACTAGTATTTGTTTATTTATTGCTTCCCAATCTTCCAACTCTTTCTCTAATCGGTTATGTATAATACATGAGTTCCTGCTGCTGCTCTGCTTTCTTGTGTGACTCCGCTAAAACATATTCTATGTTTCTTGTCTGTTAGAATCGTTTCTGTACCTTTCCTTTTAGTTTCAGTTATTACCAATACATCTAGATTCGCCCTTTCAATTTCTTGTTCCAGTTCCTTCTCCTTGTTTTTGATACTTCGAATATTCCACGTGCCAATTCGCCATTTGTTTGTTTCTAGTCCTGTCATTTTGGGGTCCTTTATTACTTTTGCTGTGTTCATCTTTTTGCTGTTCCTCTTGTGATATTCTTTGTTCGTTAGTATTTAGGCATTTCTCTTATGGTTTCTGTTTTGTCATCCCATTGGTACCACTGGTCATTTATTCATAACTTTTTGTATCATACCCTGGCTCTGCATCTCTTCTGGCGTTCTTCTCTAGCTTTGTTTCTGAGTATATTCTGTATCTGTATCTGTATCTGTATCTGTTTCATTGAATGTTAAGTCGTCTTCACAGTGTTATTACCGGTGGTGTAATGTTAGTAACCTTGGCAACCCTTTGTAAAACACCACTAAACCATCGCTAAACCACGGTTTACATTTTTATGAATAACGCTGATGGAATTCGGATTTTGACATTTTATACTTTTAAATAATATTTGAAGTGCTTAACAAATAATACCATATTTGGTATGTCGTAGAAAATTTGGTACCAATTAAGCGGTTATTAGTTCCATTAGCACTTTCCAGATAAAATCCCATAATTAAACTCTCGTTATTACGTAATCGCGGTCGTTTAATCTGAAAATCTAAGAAACCCCATAAACTAATTAAAACCCAGTGACTTCCAGGAACGATTTAATCCTGGACTTGAGGCTCGCTCGATTTCAGGCCAAAGCAGTGCGCTAAATTGATAGAAACCATCCAGGGCCAGATTATTTACACAGCAGAGATGATCCACGAACGCCGCAATTTAAATGTGCCCATAAATTGGCGTAGATAACCCAGATTGTTCTGATTAATGCCGTGTTATGTAAGGAGAGGCAATCACGTTGCAAATTTATCGCGAGTTTTTGTCGCGGCAATGAATTGCCGCGATTAATATTTAGTCGAAACTGCAACATGCAAACAAGCTGCACAAATCCTTCGGAATTAATTGTTATGACGTGTATTCCTGTATATTGCAGAAGTAGTGGTGTTGTCGGTGGCATGTCATGTCTATTGTGCTGATGATAATAATTAACCTATGGAAATATTAATCATTTGAAATTATTTTGCTCACGTATGTTGTTCAATTTCACATGATTTACTCAGGCCGGCTAAATCATCCCCTAAATTTGTTTGTTTCATGTTTGCTAGATAAATTATCATCGCCCACAGTGCTGTCACGCAGCGACCAATCATCAATTATGCGGATTATGTGGTTGTGAAAATAATATTCTTAATTATGTATCATCCACCGCTGAATTACTGGCCATGATTTCGACGTCGTAATGATAACATCGTTAGTAATTCGATACGGCGATCATTCATAACGAGCGTAATTTACTCGAGTGGAAATTTAATATGTTAGTTAATATATTTCAATGGATTACCCTCATTGTTGGCTGCAGTTTTCAATAAAACGTAAATATTTTTGTCTTTGCCGTTGCGATTGAAACGAAATTACACATACTGGAGCTAAAGTATTATTTTATGCTTAAGAAACAGCTCAATATAGAAAATACGAACAAATGTTTCCGCCTCTGTTTATTTTCCACCTTTATTATTTTCAAAGGTATAACGGATGGCGGAATTTTCTTAATAACATACTTGTTCTTCACTTATTACTGTAACCGATATTATTCTCTTATGAGCTTTAGACAAATGTTATATTTATTTTTTATTAATGACGACGAGACGTCTAAATATAATTCTACTTTATTTATAAGAATATTATATGAAATATCTTGTGTCAGTATAAAAAAAATCTTTATCTGTAAAATAAGAGATATTAATTGATCATCTGTAAAACATTTTGTTAGAATTCTACTTTATTTACAAGAATATTATATGAAATATCTTGTGTCAGTATTCAAAAAAAAAATCATAATCTGTAAAATAAGAGATATTATTTCTTTATCTGTAAAACATTTTGTTTAGATGCTATATCGCTAATACGATATACCTACATTACAAAAATCAAACGAAATTTCAGAGAAATCAGTATTAAAAAAAAAAATTATTTAACGCACACTTACTAGCTAAATATAAAAAAATCTATGTCAAAGAAAATTAATGCGAGTATAACCCATACAGGATGCTAGACTAATGAAAATTGCGAAAAACATCTGATTGGAAGTTATTGGATACTTGATGTGGAACTTTTTCAAATTATTTTCGAGTGTACAGAGTGTACCATAAATCCGGGATACAATATTTGGTCTCATTTTTAAATGGAAAACCCTATATATTCTTTCATTTTTGGAATCTGCTTTATGTGGCTTCACAAATTATTTTTATTTTTAGGAATCAGATGCAATGTTGCCAGGTAATTCACATTTTAATCAAATTTAACGAAAAATCATGGACGTTGAAAAAAAAATCAATAAAACCTTTGATTAATCGATTGATTGATTCTTTTTGAAACACGTTACTACGTTTTTTATCACTTTATTTATGAAAAAAAAAACATAGTAACGTGTTGAGTTGATACGTAAGCTGAAACATTTTAATGCTTTTAATCATTAAGAACTATTTTCTTTCCAATCTCAATGTAAATGTTATAACAGAATGTTTTTAAGGAAACTTGACATGTCCGGCAATTTTGTCCTTATTTTGAAAATTGAAAATTGCTATCCTTAAAATATAATCTGAAACTTTTTATAGTTTCAATTATTTTGAAAATTTTCTTTCAAAGCCCGACTAATCTTAATGACATTGTTATTTTAGAATCGTTTCAAGAAAGTTAGGCTTGCATAGTAATGCTCAACAATCTTAATGTCAACTTCAATTGTCATTTTGAAAGTTGAAAATTGATTATTTTCGCCGCGATAATATGTACACTACTCAAAACAATTATCGTATAATCCAAAAAAACATGACTTTTTAATTTATTTTTTATATTTTTCAATTTATTATGTTAGTGGTTCAAAGAATAACAAAATTTAAGATAATGTTGATAAAATTTAAAGAAAATTAGGAACAGATATTTGAAGTTAACAAAAAATACTCAAAATATCATAAAACAAATTTTTCAAAATTACTGGTATCTGTTTAGAATTATAGTTTTAATACTCGGTGTTCCCTCCTCTGGTTCTTATTACTGCCCTACAACGCCTTTCCATGCTGAGAATTTAATTTTCCACTAGCTGCTGAGGAATGTTATTCCATTCTTCCACAAGTGCTTCAGATAACTCGTTTAGAGTTTGTGGTACATTTAGCCTACTTCTTAGTCGTCTGCCAAGATTGTCCCACATGTGCTCTATAGGATTTAAGTCGGGTGATCTTGCTGGCCAGTCTATTGCTTCGATATTAACCCTCTGGAGATACTGTTGCACTATTTGTGCGGTGTGTGGGCGGGCATTGTCATGCATTAACAGAAAATCAGGGCCAATGAATGGAGCAAAATGCATGACATATTGTTGTAAAACATCTCGGATATACCTGTCTGCATTTAAAGTTTCGTTATGAAACACATGTAACTCTGTACGTGCTTGTGAGTTGATTGCTCCACAAACCATGATACCGCCCCCACCAAAGGCATCCAATTGGCGGATATTGCATTGGGAAAATCGAGTCTCTGGAGTTCTCCACACTCTGTGACGTCGATCGTTGGATGAAAGAGTGAATCTCGACTCATCCGAGAACAAAATATTCGCCCATTGCTGGTGAGTCCAAACCACATGTTCTCTTGCAAAAGCAAGTCGCCGTACTCGATGTTCCCTGGTTAAACGAGGGCCCGTTGCTGGACATCTAGCATTTAAATGGATATCATGTAGTCGGTTTCTGTTTGATCTAAAATTCTTGTATTGTGCACTCGGTGTAATGAGTCTTGTAAGAATCTAGCGGCAACTGTTCTATTTCTGCGAGCAGAAAGTGTTATGAAACGGTCTTCTATTGGATTTGTGGCCCTTAGTCGTCCTTGTCCTCAACGTCTGGAATATCCATGAGTTTCTCGGAAACGTTGGTACACCCTACTAATGGAGGATTGGGCCACATTTAAAATTTGAGCCACTCTCACTTGTGTCAGCCCTTCCCGGAGAAGAAGAACTGCAGATTGAGCTTCACCATCTGTTAAATGTCTTGTATTGCGTCTATTATTGTTTTCCATTATTTAAACGCAGTTTTAGAACACAGAACCGACGAAATTTCGAATTTAAAGTAGAACCGCATAGTTTGTTATTTGGACATTTAAAAGAAATTATTTTTCTAAACACTATCAAATTAAAGATTTTGATTATTAGTGCAACAATATTCTTAGACAGATAAATGCACAAACTTTGTTTTGTTTTTCTTTCAATCTAAGCTTACTTAAATCCATTTCCATCAATATGCGTTAATTGTTTTGAGTAGTGTATATTGATAAGAAAAAAATAAAAATTTCCACGCGAAAATGTAATCTTAATAATTTACATCTTGAAAATTTAAACTGGAACATTTTTATCTCGAGAATCGATCAATTCAATCTCGATAAATGCAAATGTTAATCTCGAGAATTGAACATTTTTATCTCGAGAATTCTTGAAACCATAAAATTCGTTTGAGCGCTAATACCCATAGATTGCAATGCGCTCAACAAAAAAAAAAATGAAAATTTTCCTCGCGAAAATGGAAACTGGAACATTTTTATCTCAAGAATTCATAATTTCAATATCGATAAATGAAAATTTTCATCTCGAGAATTGAAATTTTTTATGTCGAGGATTACAAATCTTCGTTTTTAAAATTGAAAATTTGTTATATTAATTTGGAAAATTGAACATTGAAAATTTTCATCTTGAATCTTGAGTTCACATTGAAATTGAGTTAATATGTAAGCTGAAACATTTCAATATTTTTAATCATTAAGAACTATTTTCTTTCCAATCTCAATAAAAATGTTATTCTGTAAAACAGAATATTTTCAAGGAAACTAGACATGTCTGGCAATCTTGTCCTTATTTTAAAAATTGAAAATTGCCATTCTTAAAATTTAAACTATATTTTTTATAGTTTCAATTATTTTAAAACATATTCTTTCAAAGGCCCTGACTAATCTTAATGACTGTATTATACTGGAATGCTTCTAAGGAAGTTAGGCATGCATAGTAATGCGCAAGAATCTTAATGTCAACTTCAATTGTCATTTTGAAAGTTGAAAATTGATCATTTTTGCCGCGATAATATGTATGTTGATAAGAAAAATTTAAAAATTTCCACGCGAAAATGTAAACTTATTAATTAACATCTTGAAAATTTAAACTAGAACATTTTTATCGCGAGAATCGATCAATACAATCTCAATAAATGCAAATGTTAATCTCGAGAATTGAACATTTTTATGTCGAGAATTCTTGAAACCGTCAAATTCGTTTGAGCGCGAATACCCATAGATGGAAATGCGCTCACTTAAACAAAAAAAAAAAAAATTCATCGTGAAAATGGAAACTGGAACATTTTTATCTCAAGTAATAATAATTTCAATCTCGATAAATGAAAATTTTCATCTCGAAAATTGAAATTTTTTATGTCGAGGATTACAAATCTTCGTTTTTAAAATTGAAAATTGGTTATATTAATTTGGAAAATTAAACATCCCAGGTCCGACTAATCTTAATGAAATTGTTATACTAGAATGGTTTTAAGAAAGATTGGCATGCATAGTAATGCTTAAGAGTCTTCATGTCATCATTTATGTATCATCATGATTAATTATTACATAGTAACGACTTCCTTCATCAACTTTATTTATTCTTTTGCATTGTAATGTTAATTTATAGCAATGTTGGTTAGAAATGAACATTTATTGTGATTGTGTGATTGTGATTGTAATGTTAATTGATGGCTAATGGATTTTTCTTCAATGCAAGGTATTATATTGTAAATGTAGTCATAACTCGAAATGGAGAAATATCTTATAGCCCTCAATTAACCATTGAATTGAAATTTCAATAGAAAAAAAAAAGGTTAGAAATGAACATATATTGTGATTGGGTGATTGTGATTGTAATGTTAACTGATGACTAATGGATTTTTCTTCATTGCAAGGTATTATATTGTAAATCTAGTCATAACTTGAAATGGAGAAATATCTTATAGCCCTTTAACAATTAACAATTGAATTAAAACTTCAATCGAAAAAAAAAGGTTGTCTATTAAAAACAGAAGTGATGTAATTACTACTTGATAGGTTGGGCAGAAAAAAATTACTTGTATTATATAATAGACAAATTATAAAATTATAATAAATGTTAATTTATAAGCAAAGTGCACATATTAACATTACAATCATAAAACAAAAGTGATGAATAGCTATAGCAGAAAAAAAAAGACTTTTGTTTTCAACAGATAACTTTTGTTTTAATTAATTTAAATTGTAATTAAATACTTTGAAAACAAAAATGACTCTTGTTTTCAACAGATAACTTTTGTTTTAATTAATTTAAATGGTAATTAAATTAATTATGACAAAAGTTATCTGTTGAAAACAAAAGTCATTTATTTCTGCTATAGCTATTCATCACTTTTGTTTTATGATTGTGACCAGTTATGACCAGTGGCATAGTTATCTAAAATTGATCAGTTATCGAGTTATCTAGTTATAGTGATTTTATAAAAGGAACAAGTTCTTGGAAATCCTAAAAATAATATTCAACTCATATAATCCAAATATGTTGAATCATGAGGCTGTTCAATTAGATTTCGATAAAGTCCATGAATATACAGAAAATGCCAAAGAGGTATATAAATTTCAAACAAAATGTAATGAAAATTACTATAAATTCTCTGGTATACAATTTTACATAAAAGTCTATAATGTTCTAGACAAATTCCTGAAACTTACAAGTCACTTATTGATTTGGTCGTATACAATTATATGGATTTAAATCATCGCTAGTTTAGAAAATTACAAAAACCAAAATAGGAAGAGTAATTTCACGTATTTTCAATGCTGGCATTTTGAAAAATCATCGCTACATGTTCAGTTTTTATAGAATTTTTATAGTCTTTCAATTTTCTGAAGTGAAATTATAAAATGTAAGAATTTTAGACGTTTTCAAATGTACTGTAATTTTTCAAAACGTGATTGTAAATATCAGTAATTGTGTAACTTTTTTCTAGATTTGTTATCATACTGATCTATTTCCGCTCTTGTTGATATTTATATTATAGGTGCAAGTCATTAAACTATGAAACATACAACATGCAATATTCCAAATTAGTGACAATTTCTCAAATTTTGATAAATAATCGCTAGTTTAGAAAATTACAAATACAAAAATAGAAAGAGTCATTTCGCGTATTTTTCAAGCTGACATTTTTCCAAAACCATCGCTACATATTTGAAATTTTTAAAATATAAGTTACAAAATGTTCCGACAAATTATATCGATTTAAATCATAGCTAGTTTAGAAAATTACAAAAACAAAAATAGGAAGAGTTATTTCACGTATTTTGAATGCTGAAATTTTGCAAAATCATCGCTACATATTGAGTTTTTATAGAATTTTTAAAATCCTTAAAATTTCTGAAGTGAAATTATAAAATGTAAGATTTTTAGACGTTTGCAAATGTACTGTATTTTTTTTAAGAGTGATTGTAAATTTCAGTAATTGGGTAACTTTTTTCTAGATTTGTTATCATACTGATCTATTTCTGTTCTTGTTCATATTTAAATCATAGGTGCAAGTCAGTACACCATGAAACATACAACATGGAATATTCCAAATTAGTGATAATTGCTGATATTTTGATAAATAATCGCTGGTTTAGAAAATTACAAAAACAAAAATAGAAAGAGTAATTTCGCGTATTTTAATGCTGAAATGTTGTAACGGTCCAAAAATAGCGTCGGCAGAAACGGCTTTTTAATAATTAACGGACGTATGGACCTGCACGGTAGGCAACCATGCTTGCATTTTTTTTTGTTGTGGTGACGCGTCTCCCCGGTGAGCGATTTTTAAATTCACCGGCGTAAGCGCCACCACGAGGCAGAACTACATTGACTCGTGCCCAAGATAGATCGTGCCAGAAGAACCGTTGCAGATAAGGTATTTCACCATCCGTTTTACGGGAATAATCAACGGTTCTCAACTAACCACCCTTGAGGGGGATTGAGGCATCGACTGGAGGGCAGAGAACACGCTCATAACACCGGAGCGTTTAGCAGCGGGGTAGGCAGCTCGGCCGGAACATTCCTGGCTGGAGGCCGCGAGCGAGCTTCAAGTCTACGACGCGAGCCGTCGGCTTCCAGAGCTGTAGCAGTCACCAGCGACGACCACCCGGAACGCAGGCCAGATAAAAAAATTCCAATAATATAATTCTTTTGTGTGCTCGATTGAGCCATTTTTGCCGATTATTGTTTTGTGTGTAAATTGCGTCGACGTGTTCTGTATCGTACGTGTTTTGCGCTAGTGTACGAGAAAGGTCGCTCCCTCTGCCCTTTAAATCGCGCGATTAGGAGCTTATTTTATTCGGCCGAATAGAGTAAACCCTGCGCGAAAGGGTGGCGCTCGGAGGTATTTGTTTTCAGGAGCGCAGGACACGGTGTCCGTCTTGATTTGTGTGAATAAACACCGACATCTTACCATACCAAACTCACAGCTGTTATTTTTTGCTCCCCCCACGTTTTCTCTTTACAGTTTTCTATTCCAGTCATTTCAGTTACAGTTTTACAGTTTTCTATTCTCACTACGAGATCTAAACCTGGTGGTGTTGGCGTCAAGCGGTCAGCGTTGTGACAGTTCGTGATTTCTGAGCTTCGCTGACTGTCTGCCGTCCACCCACACAGGCAGGGTGGAGCCTCCCTTGCGACGAAGTAGCAACGAGGTAAAATTACGTGGAGCCTTTTTTTAACCCCCCCACTCTCTGACACCGAGAGCCTGGCCCTCGTCACTACTTCAAAGGGACCCTCCACTCGCTCCACGGCCTAACGCGCCGACTGCCCTTCAGGTACGTCACAATGTTTCAAAATCATCGCTACGTATTTGAAATTTTTAATATATAAGTTACAAAATGTTCCAGATTGATGGAAAATTGTGAAATGCGTAAAATAATCACTTCGCCTATAAATAATTAAAAATTAAAAGAGTAGATAGATTACACCGGTTCTGAATCAATTTTCAATAAGGATTTGCATAGAGGTCTAAATTTACTTTTTTCCGGTCGTGCGACAGGTGTGATACATCTGTGAGACGGGTATGAGGTATATATGAGACAACCGTTAGACACCTATGAGACAGTTTGGCATTAAATATATACAGGGGGTGACACATGTGTGAGACCTGTGAGACACATGTGAAGCACGTATAAGACATATTTGACACAACTGTGAGACAGTTGTGAGACAACTGTGAGATAGTTGTGAGACAGTTGTGAGACAACTGTGAGACAGTTGTGAGACACTTGTCGCACGATCGTAAATAAGTAACGCGTAACTTGTAACTTGTATATTATCACGTTTTTGGTTACCCCTTAAATTTTGAACATGTTATGTAGAGATATATGTACGCATCTATGATATAAGTAGATAATGTAAGTGAATTCTGGTTCATTTTCCAATAAGGATTATCATAGGAGTTTAAATTTCCTTTTTTCCGATCGTGCAACAAGTGTGAGACATCTGTAGGATGAGTGTGAGGCACATGTGAGACATCTGTGAGATAAGGTGAGACACCTGTGAGACAGTTTTGCATTATATATATATATATATACAGGGGGTGACACATGTGTGAGACCTGTGAGACACATGTGAAGCACGTATAAGACATATGTGAGACAACTGTGAGACAGTTGTGAGACACTTGTCGCACGACCATAAATAAGTAACTTGTAACTTGTAACTTGTATATGGAATATTGGTCCAGAACCGGTGTAGCTTATCTATTTAAAAGGTAAGATAGGTGTGAGACACCTGTGAGACAGTTTTGCATTAAATATATACAGGGGGTGACACATGTGTGAGACCTGTGAGACACATGTGAAGCACGTATAAGACATATGTGAGACATCTGTGAGACAGTTGTGAGACGACTGTGAGACAGTTGTGAGACACTTTTCGCACGACCGTAAATAAGTAACTTGTAACTTGTAACTTGTATGTAAATCCTTATGGAATATTGGTCCAGAACCGGTATAGCTTATCTATTTAAAAGTATAGATAACACCTTGAAAAAAATATTCCTAAATTTATTGGCGTTGATTTAATGTCATCCCTTCATCGTCAGATGATATTTAGTCTACATTTTATCAGCCAAATCTTATGAATACACAAGTCATCTACACATGAACCAAACCTTGAAATTACAAGACATTCGAAATTTGAATTAAGTGTTAATATACCAGGGGCATTACATTTTAAAAATTGAAAGCGATTAAATATTTTAATGAGTCATTTTTAATCATCGATGTGTACAACGATGATACAAGTCATTAAGTATTCCAGTTATGCTACTATTTTAACAATACGTTTACAAAATTTTGAAAAATACTTACATACCATTCGCGATTAATGGCCAATATTAAATCAAATACTTTTAAATGATCTTCACATCTATATATTTTTGAAAAATAAAGTCATTAAACATCAACCAAATAAGTGAGTAAACTCAAAATTGTAAAATCATCATTACGTTTATAAAATTACCAAAAACATAACTATTGGAATAATGGAAACGTGGTCACTATCAATTTTTATTTAAGATTATACAGGGCGGTCACTTTTACGACTCCCACCATTAGGATCTATTAAACGGAAATACATACAGAGTTGGTCAAATGGGATAAAAGTTTCTCATTTATGTATCTTTCAATATACTGAAACGAAATCGGAGATATTTTGCACAGTTCCTGAAATATCGCTGAAAAACTGAAAAAGTGCCCTTTTCCGTTTCCTCTTATAACTTTTTTACTTTTGACGGAAATTTTACGAAACTTGGCACTCTTACATTATTTGACGTGAGCGTTCTAATGACATTTTCTGCTCCAACTAGATGCCCTAATTTTCATAGTCAACTTTTGATTTTCTTATTGCAGCAAATTTTTAAATTATCAATGTTTGGTGGTAAATAATGTCAGATTACCCATGTGTTATACATGGTTGAAATCGTAAATCTCCGCTCTTTTAAATGCAATTAAAATCCAATATTGCGGCCTTAAGAAAAAAGTTGACTGAAAATTTAGACATATAGTTGGTGCAAAAAATATTTTGTACTATCAGAAAGCTCACGTCGAAAAATGGAAGAGTGCCATGTTTCGTAAAATTTCCGTCAAAAGTAAAAAGGTCATAAGAGGAACCGGAAAAGTGCACTTTTTCAGTTTTTCAGCGATATTTCATGCACTGTGCAAGATATCCCGGATTTCGTTTCAGTATGTTGAAAGGCACAAAAACGAGAAACTTTTATTCTATTTGACCAACTCTGTATATATTTCCATTTAATATATCCTAATGGCAAGCGTCGTAAAAGTGACCACTCTGTATATGGTCCGTGAAAAATTGAGTGAATTAGTTATTGGTTTCTATATTTTATCAGGAGACGAAAATATATAATTCAGTATATTTGATCTTATCGTTGGCATGCAAATATGTTACAGCTTGTGTCAAATGTGTAGTTTCTGTCAAATGTGTTGTATCTGTAAAATGTTTAATTGTATATTCACGATTTTTGAGATGGCGATATAGCAAGTTTATAATTTGTGTATTTAAAACCAAAGTTGTTCATTTTTTTATGGTTCTTTATCACTTTTGTTTGTAATAGACAATTTTGATTTTTTGAATATAATTTAAATTCATGGCTACTAGATTTGTCATCGCCGCAAGTCAAGTCATGACTACAATTTCAGTAACTATCTAAAAATTACCATTTATTGTAATTTTATAATTTACAGTCGATCTCGTTAATAATCTCAATAAATAATCATTCATTATTAAATTATACTTCTAATTATTACATTTTCTGTATTAAAAACGTAAAAAAACTTAGATAACTTGTGAATAAATGAACTTTCACTCTGCATTTATACAGGGTGTTTCTTAATATCGTGCTAATATTTATGGGTGTAATTCCTCAGTTCATTTTATGAAGAACATTTCATATGAACATGTATCCGCAACGGCATACATTTTTTGCTACAGGGTATTGAAGTATTTTTTTTTAAATCGTTATTTTTTTAATATCTCCTAAAACACTTTGGATATTATTTTCAATTTTGGTGTGCGTTAGTAGGATTTAAAACCACAAATTTTAGTTAGATAAGTTATTTTATCGCTCCGCCAGTGGCATCTCTGTAACTATAGTAACTAGATTTAGTGTTCAAAATTTTGAGATATTAAAAAAATAACGATCTAAAAAAATATTTCAACACCCTGTAGCAAAAATTTTAAGCCGTTGCGGCTATATGTACGTATGAAATTTTCTTCATAAAATGACCTGAGGAACTACATCCTTAAATAATAGCACGTTAACACCCTGTATATTTTTTCATGTATATGCATTAAATTTCACTGCTTGTGCATGCATAATTCTCAAATCCGATCGTTTAGCCCTAATTATCTCATCTATCATGTATTCCTTCCAGGAAAGTAATCTCCATGATATGTATATTGACTTCATTATAACTTTTGCACTGCTTTGAACTACAGAGCTATGATCATTGCAGCGTTACATGTAAGGCGTATATCTTGAGCAGGCTGATATATGCAATCACTGCATATTACACATGCCATATGCTGAATAAAACTTGACTCAAATACATGCCACCTTTAATCACACGCAGATTATTCCTCTGATGTAGTACTCTACTATTTGCTATGCAATGTGTTTAATTCTTCTTGGGTTATGCTGAATTTCAAACGTATTTTAAAATATAACGTATGTAAAATTTCTGGCTCGTCTTGTTTATTGATCATTATGCAAGGACCATATACATAGTTGCTTATAATTAAGGACCCATTGGACCCAAATTGCATTATTTGTACTACTATTTAAAATGTTACCTGTGCAAATTTTTTATGTTAACTAACACCCATAAATGATTATTATTATTATTATTAAACAATTGTTTTCATATACGCAGGCTAAATTGTATGTCATTAATTAATATCGTAGCGACAGAATTATAATTTCTTACACGCAAAATACGTTTAAATAATGAGCAAACACAGTATTTTTTGTTTAAAAAACCTAGTAATTGTGGACGAGAAGTAGTACCACAATGTTTGTCGCTGACAAAGTTTGTTACTCCACTGCAAAAACACACAACGAGATTACTGCGAATAACTTATTTACAAACTAATAAACCAACTATTAGAGTGCACTCTCTGTCACAGACTAACTCAGGTTAGTTAAATGAATAACCTTTCTGCTCCGGTGCACGCATCAGCTGCTCTCAGCAACTCGAAATCGATTAGTATAAAAATCTGTGCTGATATTTGCTTTCAATTAGTGCATCGCATGAGGGTAGGCAAACCAACCCGCAGATTTTGCTCGCAGATTTTCCAGCATACATTTTTATTATCTGCCACTGGTGAGGTCGCGATTGAATATGAAACGGTGCTAATGAAGCAGTTCGATGTGCGGTTAAGATGTACTTTCTACACATAAACAACTTACGCGCAGGAAGGAAAGAATTAATTAGTGAATTTAATTAAGTAATTACGACCTTCTTGCGAAATTGAAAAGTGAGATTTCACTTCTTGCTTATTATATTTGAGGGCTTTTATTGGTGGGGGCGAATGCTTTTTACCCCAACAAAAGCAGATTATTTGCTAATTATGGTATTAATTAATATTTTATAAGGCAGAATTTTGCTAAAGACAGATATAATTAATTAATGTGTTTACAAGATACAGTCGAGCCGTCATGTATTATTATGGAGAAAATTTATCCTAAATTATCAAATTTTGTGGATCATTTCCTGCTTTCATTTTATTAATGATTACAAACAATACAAAATTAATTGAACTTTAACTTTTGCAAGTGGGAAAGCTACATATATTTAAAGACACAATTTTGGAAGGCAAAAGAATATCTGTAGAAACAGTAAATGGTCAAAGAAAAGTTTAATCCTGAAAAACCAACGAAAAATTGATTGTTTTAATACAGATAACAGAATATTTGTGGTATAAACAGAATCCGGTCACACAGAAAAGTCGATTCTCAAGAAACCAGCCATCGAAAATTGGATTGCTTTAATACAGATAATAAAGGAATAGCTGTAGAAACAGAATCTGATCACAGAAAAGTAATTTCCTAGAAAAAAGCCAGCGAAAAATTGATCCCTTTAATAGAGATAACATACAAATAATGGTAAAGATAGAAACATTAATTCTTGAGAATAAACCACCGAAAAATAGATTGCTTTAAAAGAGAGAACAGGAAAATAACGATAGACACAGAAACTGGTCACAGAAAAATTGATTCCCAAGAAATGAGAGATCGAAGATGTGATTGCTTTAATACAGATAACAAAGGAATAGCTGTAGAAACAGAATTTGATCACAGAAAATTAATTTCCTAGAAAAAAGCCTGCGAAAAATTGATCTCTTTAATAGAGGTAACATACGAATAATGGTAAAAACGGAAATGTTGATTCTTGAGAAAAAGCCACCAAAAAAATGATTGCTGTTAAAGAGAGAGCAGAAGAATACCAGTCGACACAGAAACTGGCAAGAGAAAAGTTATTTTCTGAGAAATATGCCATCGAAATTGATTGCTTTAATAGAGCTAATAAAAAATAACGTTAGAAATAGAAACTGGTCACAGAAAAAAATATTCCTGATTATTTTTTGACGTTTCTCAAAACCAATGATATATTTCGATTTTTGTCATATTGATACTTCTGGACCAATCCCGTCATTATTATACTGGGAATATTCTCTAGAGATTATTATAGTGGGAATAATCTCGGTAGCTAGGTTCACTCTTGTCAATCAAAATATTTGTCAAATTATTAATTTATCAATCATATTAAAGTGTCATACAAAATGAATAAAAGTCGCTTTAGCTGCGTTTCGCATACTGAAATTGATAAGGAAATACTAGAAAGCAAAAAACGTCAAAAAATAATCTAATCAAATATAACTCGAGAGTTCGATAAATTAGAAAATAATTTGACAGATTATGTCTCAAACTTGTTGCCATTTGGCAATAGTCACTCGAGCCCTTCGGGCTCTCGTGACTATTGCCTGGCAACAAGTTTTCGACAATCTGTCAAATTATTTTCAATTTATTCTCACTCTCTTGTTATATTATTACTGAGAAAAAATCCACCGAAAAATTAATTGCTCTGAAAGAGAGAATAGAAGAATATCAGTGGAAACAGAAACTGGTCACAGAAAACTTGTTTCCTGAGAAACAGTAGTAGTATAGCAACAGGAGTTCCGCCGCAAATTCTTATAAGGTTTACATGGGGGGTCTAAATTCACATCACTTCCGTTCGGTTCGGTGGGTTGCCTATGCACAAGGGGCAAGTGTATCGTATATTGGGTTGCTTATGTTCGGTCGCTATCGTGGTTTTGCCAACGCGTGACATTTTTATTTCCTATTTTCCGCCCGAATTTTCAAATATTTCAATTTGAGAAAGAAGTCACCGAAAAGTTGATTGCTTCAACATAGATAACAGATAAGTTGATTTCTGAGATGCAAGCCACCGAAAAATTGATTGTTTTAATAGAGAGATTGCTTTAATAGAGGTTACCGAAAATTGGTCTCCAGGAAAACTTATATCCAAAAATGCATAGCTAGCAAGATAGTTAAAAAAAACAAAAAAACTTATCCCTTGGAAAATGGTTGTTACGAAAATAATGAACGTAAGATTAATCAATAATTTATGTAAATTAATATTTTAAACAAGATTAATCGTTTTGAAAGTGATCACCAGACAATTAATCCCCTAGTTTACCACCAAAAGCAGCTTACTGACTAACTTCATATCCAAAAATGCATAGCTAGCAAGATGGGTACAAAAAAACAAAAAAAACTTATCCCCTGGAAAATGGTCGTTACGAAAATTATGAACATAAGATTAATCAATAATTTAAGTAAATTAATAATTTAAATATGATCAATCATTTTGAAAGTGATCAACAGAAAATTAATCGCCTAGTTTACCACCAAAAGCAGGTTCGCTGACTAACTTCATAGCGACAAACTCATCAGTCAAATATTTAAGATGTGATGGCTGGCAGGTTGGTTATTAGTAAACTGATGACACAAAAACTTGAGGTGCGATTTCTAGAAGTTATTAGATTATTAGGAATACAGGAATACAAGCAGGAATACAAGCAAGTTCGCTAACTAACAACATAGCGAAACACTCATTTGTGGCATTTGTGGTTGAAGGCACAAAAATGTATGCCTCGATCATTGATCATAAAACTGATCATTGATAAGAAAAAAAAATGAGATGCGATTCCTAGATGTTATTAGGTTATTAGGGATACAGGCTTAAAACTGATGACATAAAATGCACAGTTGAGAAATGTTTCAACGTTCAAACAAAATTGACGGAAATTTACTCCAAAAGCAATTGATAGGAATGTAATTAAGCAACTAATGGAAATATGATCGCTCGAGTAGCATTTAGTTACTAATCACCGTTTGTGGGAAAATATTTTAACTGTTCGTTCATTACTGAATCTATTTTATTTTCAAGTGAACTTAACTAAATCAGTGGGAGGTGGTAAACTATAAAGGTGTCTAAGATAAAGATCAACAGCATGGGAATTTCGGAAACCGTATAAGTTAAAAATGCGGTAAAATTACGAAAAAGTTGCGCAATTTAGTGGTCACTAATATTCTGTTGAGAAATAGAAAAATTTCCGCTTACTTCTGGAGACATTCAACAAAATCCGAAGTCTTGCGATTTCGTTTTTATTTTTTTTATGAAGTTATTTGAAACGGTATAAGAAAACCAAAGGCACTTTCTTATTACCACTTTATTAGCTCTATAAGACAGCGTTTACAAATTTTCAGTACAACGTTTCGTTTTGAAGAAAACCTCATCAACCTTATTTTTGCACTTTCACACAACTTACATTCTCGGATTAATTTTACTTGAGGGTCAATTGTGAACAATGAAACTATGCATCAATATTGTTAATTAATTAAGTTAGTATAACATTCCAATTTTACAGTTACACAATGAACAAAATAAAAGTATAGAACTACGGCAAGATAAATCCCAAACTAATTTAAGTACAGGCATTTTTTCCAGGCCGCTTTTTTTTATTTTTATTGAAAATTATAAGTGCAAAGATTGGCTTCATTAAAATATATTTTGTGTATTCAAGGTGTACCTAGTACTATCACAATACGATAATGGTCACCAGTAATTTATTACTGGTGTATAGTTTAACTGAAACTTACTGAAACTTGTAATATAAATTGAGTACTGAAATTGAAATTTGTATATTTACAAAATGCAAGTTGTAATTGTAGCATATACATCTTTAGCAGGCACTCCCTTTTTATACGTATTTTATACGTATACGTAACCAAATACGAATCAATCAATACAATATGAATATAAATACAACGAATACAATAATAATTACAAATCAATCAATAGAATTCCCAATATCGACAATAAAAAAATGTATCATTTGGTATCATTTTCGATTATTATTTATTTAAGACTTTTTTTAGCTTCATATTCCGGAAAAAAAAAGGTTTTTATAGTAATAAGAAAATCTGCACAAATGTAATGAAAGACCCAATATTATTATAAACTCTTGCATAATCTTTATAGTGATAGATACTTTTATCAAAGTAGTTGTGATTATTAGTTTGATTAGATTATTAGATTAGATATTAGATTAGTTGTTATTATTATTACATACAAGTGAAATGGATTTCATTTTCAAGCCTTCAGACATTTTTTTTATATAAAATGTAAAGATTATTAAAAAAATCTGCTAAGAACTAAACACATCAGTCGAACCAACCAATCCAACCAATAAACCCAACAATGGAACAATGGTCCATTGTTCATTGTGGTCAATGCTCGATTGCATTGATATTGATATGCTAGTTGTTGAGATATCGCTAATGAAATCACATCAATATTTAAAGATATATCTAGAAAATAGTTGATCATACTACAAAGCAAATATCTTATGAATCACACATTGGATATTAATACAATTCGACACATTAGAAACCAATGTATCACTCAATATTAGTAATTGTGTTAATACTGATACGCTGGTTCTTCGGTTATAAAAAAAATGGAAGATTAATTTTTAAGAATATCACTGAATATCACTGATAAAACATGCTCGCAGTAGAAAGCAAATATCTCCAGAATTACACATTAGATATTAATCATATTGAATACACTAGATGCAAACATATCACTCAATGCTCGATTGCATTGATATTGATGCGCTAGTTTTTGAGATATTGCTAATAAAATCACATCAATATTTAAAGATATCTCTAGAAAATAGTTGATCATACTAAAAAGCAAAAATCTTATGAATCACACATTTGATATTAATACAAATCGACACATTAGAAACCATAAGAACTAAACACATCAGTCGAACCAACCAATCTAACCAATAAACCCAACAATGGAACAATGGTCCATTAAGAATTATTTCAATAAAACTAGAACAAAAATTGTTATATCTTACGAATCACACATTGGATATAAATATCAGTAATGTCAGTAATAAATTGTAATAAATTGTCAATATCAGTCATAAATTGTGCAAATATTGATATGCTAGTTTTTGGGTTGTCAAAAAAATGTAAGATTAATTTTTAAGAATATCACTGAATATCACTGAAAAAACATACTCACAGTAGAAAGCAAATATCTCAAGAATCACACATTAGATATTAATCAAATTGAATACAGTATATGCAAACATATCACTCAATGCTCGATTGCATTGATATTGATACGCTATTTTTTGAGATATTGCTAATCAAATTACATTAATATTTTAAAGTATCTCTAGAAAATAGTTGATCATACTAAAAAGCAAATATCTCATGAATCACACATAGGATATTAATCGAATTGAATATACTAGATGCATGAACATATCACTCAATACCAATGGTCGATTGCATATTAGAGTTATATTAAATTAAAAAAATATATATAATTGATATAGTTTTTGAGATATTGCTAACGAACGCACATCAATATTTAAAAATATCTCTAAAAAATAGTTAACCTTTAAATGTTGAAATGAAAGCAAATGTTTCAAGAATCACACATTGGATATTAATTTAATTCGATACATTAAATAACAATGTATCACTCAATATCAGTATTATATAAGATATTATCAGAAGGGAAGATTAATATTTAAGAATATCACTGAATAACACTGAAAAATGCTCACAGTAGAATGCAAATATTTCATTGGAGTATTGGATATTCTGAGAATTAAATACACTAGATGAAAAAATATTACTTAATACGAATGTTTGATTGCATTGATATTGATACGCTAGTTATTGAGATATTGAAAATAATCACTTATCATTTTTATAATGTCATAATTTGCCAGTAATTTTTCTACATTTGCAATAGTGCAAGAATTTCCACATACAAAAATTGCTAATAATTTTAAGGAAATAAACTGAAATCGTAAGTCCAATCGATTTTTAAATCGTTAGAAATTCTGCGAAAAACATTTGTAAATTGTCAGTAATAATTATCAAACTGCTTGAAAATTGCTACCAATAAGTGTCTTAATTTATGAAAATTGCTACTAGTAAGTGCCTTAATGACTGAAAATCTATGTCAATAATATTTATTAAAGATCTTTTCTCATAACATTTGCTTTCAGTGGGATTAACTATTTTTTTGAGATATTTTTTAATATTGATGTGTCTTCGTTAGCAATATCTCAAAAAATAGCGTATCAAAATCAATTATAATTTTTTTTTAATATTGCCAGTAACTGTGCTAAAATGTTATACATTGGAATTCAAAAGGTAAATAAAACACTTACACGAAGTGTAGTTAGTAGTTATACTATGACAGTTCTGGATCGCCCCCCGCGAAGATTTCGATTAATTTAATTCGCGGTTTGATTCGCGGTTATCGGCTGAATTTGCGGGTAATTACATCATTAAGGTGGCGGATTCGCGTTTTAATGGGATAATCGCGACAATTATCCGCGGTACTTACACCACAATTACTCTAATTACGCCAGCTATTTGCGCGATTATTTCGCAGGTAATTGCGCAGTTAATTACATAATGGTGATTCGAACAAGTGCCGGTCAACACCCCTCCTCAGCCCCTCCGCCCCTCCTTAACCCCACAGTCCCTACGCCGCTCCGCCACACCTTAGCCCCTCAGACCCTCAGCTCGCGAGGGCGGCGGGGGTGAGGGTGGAATAATCGCGCAAATAGCTTCCGTAATTAGAGTAATTGTGGTGTAAGTACCGCGGATAATTGTCGCGATTATTCCATTAAAACACGAATCCGCCACTTTATTGATGTAATTACCCGCAAATTCAGCCGATAACCGCGAATCAAACCGCGAATTAAATTAATCGAAGTCTTCGCGGGGGGCGATCCAGAATTGTCCTAATAGTATCCTAGTATAACTACTGTAGTTTCACGAATTTACAGATAAACTCGACAATAATTGTTTCGGTCTCTCGGCCATTCTCAAGAGTTATAATTAGACTGACATTGGAAATTCTGAAACCACTAATATTTTTAGGAAAATGTTTTAAAATTGCAAATCAGGACACGAACCTGTCTTAAAATGGGTAGTAAGTTTCGAAAAATATCTAAAGATTGCCAGTAGAGCTGGCAAAGCCATGTTTGAGAAACCTAATTTACGACTTTGACGACAAAAAACCGTTTGTCACTCGAGATCTAACATTTGTAAAACATTTTACAGCTGGTACATAGTCTACAAGAAACGCTTGAAACTCGCTGGGCTTATATTATATCCGTAGCAAGCAGGGCCGTACTCAGAGGGGCGACAGTGGGGCTTTTATTCAATCAATTATTTCGAAGCGGTTGAATTGATATTAAATATTATAATGCATATTTCTACAAATTTTATTAAAAAAGGCGGAAAGACCGACGGCCAATAGCCTAATAAAGATCGTTATCTCTCTTTTAGAAAAATTTAGTCCATTTATCCATAAGCAAAAGCTTTGAGTCTTTCTTAATAACAATTCAACTCAAAATTATTAACCAATAAAATTTTGGTATTTTTTACATTTCAATGAAACCCAACCGATTCTCAGTGAAAAACCACGTAAGTACCAGTAAGAAATAAAAAAATTTAAAGCTTTTCAAATGTTTAAAAATAGTCTCAGAATTAGCCTCACATTAAAATATGCATGAAACTTACAAGATATGCAAAACTTAATAAAAACATACTTTTTCTGAAACCGGAGTGAAAGTAGCACTTTCGCTCCGCAAATGCGGCACAAAATTGCATTTCCCTGACTAGTCATGAAAACTGCCTTTCCCTGACTACTCACGAAAACATGTACACATTATTTTCTAAAGTTTGATTGAATATTAATATTTATGGTAGAGTTTTCTACATGGATATGTTAATCTCGGACAACAAAGCACTTTTATTTCGAATAATAACATTATTTTCCGTGTTATCTATCATCGCATTTGAACAAACAGAAACTTCAATTTCTTTGTAGTAATATTGATCACTAGAAATAGGACAGTTAGGCAAACTAAAACATCAAAAAAGGTAGGCAAAAAGGCAAAAAAGTGACCAAAAAGGCAAAAAATGGCCAAAAAGGCAAAATTAAGAAAACGCATGTTGGTGATCAATGATCACCAACTTCCAAATGAGTACTTTCAAATTTTGAAAATCTAGCAACTTCATCGTCTTTCGCGATGTCGTTATTTTCCTCTTTCCTGTCTTGTATTCGATTAGTAGTCGTCAGTTGATTTGCTATTAATTCTTCTATGTAACTCTCGGGGACTTATTTGTACATATTAATACATCTTGATATATTTTGAAAACTATTTAAAATGAAATAAAATAATAAATTTTCTACCTTCAGCATCAAAAATTTTCAAAATAAAATATGCATTTAAGCATTAGAAAAACAAATGAATAAAAAATGTTTCTTTTATGGTTTAATTTATGAAGGTCATATAATTTGTTGCTGAATTTTCCCTCAGCTCAATTTTCTTTAACCACTCGTTAGAATCCCTCCTAGATGCTGCCCTGCGTATGGAACAGGTGGTTGAGGTAAGATGAATCAATGAAATGTGCTGCAAAAAAGAGCGTAATATTCCTGGAAGAAATTTTAATAACATCTCTAGCTGGTGTGGGAAACAATTACGGTGCACACTTCATAGTTGTGCATAATTAACGAGGAAATAATGACTTGCTAATTAAGAAGCGACTCACATTGTTGTAAAGAGAGGAAATTTGCGTAAAATTAAATGAGGACTTGTTTATTTCATGCACAACCAATTTAGTGCAGTGTCAGATATTTAGTATGGCACAGCTTAAGTAATCTACGATTTATTATTAATTTCTTTAAAACCAGTTGGTTGCAATCATGTTGAAAATTGATTGCAAGTTTTGCGTTATGTTGCCAGTATGGAGCTTTCCACTTCCGATTACATTTTATTATGATTATGATTTTCAATATACTCTCGCTATAATGTTATAACATCAATTAAGCAATTAAGCATAAAATTTAGTGCTAATTAAAATTTCACTACGTAAAGTATAGCGATACGGCTAGTTAAGAAAATTGCCAAATTTCAGAAGGGAACGTTTCATCTTCCATCAGCAGCAATTAGCCAAACTTCTCATCATCCAAATTACTTACCTTACGCATTAATAAATAACATGCTGTATACATACAATGCTAAGCGTGCCTAAACTTGGGTAATAATCTAAGTGAAATATTACACCGCTATTCAGTATTGAGGTTATGCACGCGTAAACCAGAAGATGTAATTAAAATCGTAAAGACAATACATAAATCTTAACTTTTAGGAGTAAACTGCTTTATTAATTGATTTTTGATTGATTGCGTAAGAGGCGAGGCTGCCAGGCATATGTTTAATGTGGCCCGTTAAATACAGTAGAATATTTTCGCTTAGACTACTAATAATAATGAAATAAATTAATAAACAAATAAATAAATAAATAAATAAATAAATAAATAAATAAATATTAAAAGTAATATTAACAATAAATATTATTAAATTGTATGTGTGTATGGTAATCACTTGATGAAACATATTGATTAAGGAGATTACACATTAAGTTATACAATTTTTTCAATAGAAATATCTCAACATTTTTTTTAAATTTTATTAATTTTACAGTTTTGTCCGAGACAATTGTACAGTTATTACTATTAAAAAATATATTTAACATATACCAAGTTTTTTTTTTAAATCTCCTTAATAAATATAATAGCAAATTCTGTATTTTAAACATAAGTATAAATGTTTTCAGTCATAAAACAAAAGATGCACGTATAAAAACTATATACACAATAAATTTACAAATTTAAAACTCGTCCAATTTTTACTTAGAGCTTAGCACATGACAGGTGAAGCTTATCACAGATTTTACCATTTTTAATGTTGGCGGATTTGGATTCAATTGAAAATTTGCAACATTTTGACAAATCTAGAGAGCTATTTTAACCTAATTGCAAATTGTATCTTCTAGCTTATTGCAGATTTAATTCAAAATACATAGACACAGACAGACAAACAGAAAAACATTGAAAACCATTTTGTCTGAGTAAGAATACTCGAAAAGGGACATTTACGCAAAAATATCGATAACCAAAATTATCATGATTACTATACTTGTTCTATTATTATACAAGGTGTCCCACAACTTCGTGGCATAAATCTAGGAGTCGTACATCTAAGGAAGACAAAATTTCATGAAAATGTAAATAATTTTTTTTTCTAATCGCTTTTTTTCCCAAAATATAGGACTTCAAAGTGATGCTTATAAAATCAGTTTTCTTATAAAAAATTCTACTAGACTAGACTTGGAAACATGATATTTTGCGATGAGTCACCTATTATCAATACACATGTTCACAAATAATTGCAATCATCTGAGTAAATACAGTGCCGTAGAAATTGGGCACTTCTATGGCTTTTGCTACATAAAAACTTTGAGGTTAGGATTTTTTAAATCATATACCATTTATCGGTGAATTAACTTTATTGTCATAAAAAGGTATACTTCTTGAACTTCGAAAAAATGACGCGTTTCTGAGATATTCGAGGTTAAACTAGATAGTACACATAAAATACCCAAAAAAAAACAATTGTAATAATAATGTAGTGTGCTTAGCAACATTCCATAATTATTAAATAATATCAATTGACATTAGAAAAACCTGCTTGTTTTAGTCTGTTAAGAAAACAAGAATTTTGAGTGTTACTCTGTAAAAAGCAGTTGGAATAAATCATGATTAAAATATATATGTATATAAAATCAATGATAAAAAAAATCAACTAAATCATGATTAATTTAATTTGTTTATATTTCTGATCGGGTTTTTCCAGGGTTGACGTGATTTATATAAAATGATTTACATCATGATTTAAATCATATGATTTTTGTAATAAATTGTTGTAGTTGAACAATAATTGATAATTGAAGCAAATTTATGTGTACCATGTGGTGGACAAAAAAGTGGAAGAAAAGAAAAATATTTTACCTACTTACAATTATCTACTTTACAGCATGCTAACTCTATAGTTATATGATATTTTTAATTGTTCACCTATTGGAATGCATAAACAGTGCAAAAACTATGGTTAATTTTGATTTAAATAAATAATTTATTTTAAAAAAATCAGTTGATTTAAATCATGATGTAAGTCAATTGATTTAAGTCTCACAAACTTCGCATATTTTGATATAAACAGTTACAGTTGGAAAAAATGTGAAAGTTCTCAGTTACAGTTAAAATATACAGTTGTTTTATACAGTTCATGTTTAAAAGTGGTACAATGTTTACTCCTAATGCTTAGGATAGATTTTACACTTTCAATTGAAATACAACGCCATTTAGATAGCTCAGTTCTTAAATTTGCGGATTTTGACAGTAGGAGTTGAAAGACTTCCACACTTAGTGCTTCAAATTTCACAGATTTTGACACAGAGAATTGAAAAAATGACAATTTTTATTTTTATTTATAGATTTTGATATTTAATTCAGTTGAAAAATGTAAATTTTGACAGATAAAGTATGATGATTGTGACACTTGCTGTTTGAAACTGGTTTAATTTTCACTGCTGAACCTTAGAATGTGATAAATTTTTTAGTTATATGTTTGACATATTTTGAATGTTTCCGGGAAAGATTTGACAGATTTTAGTTATTTGTAATTGAAAAGTTTAAAGATTTTGACAATTTCAATTGAAACTTCAACAAATGTAAAGAGCTCAGTTGTTAAATTTATAGATTTCGAGAGACGATGTTGGAAATTTGACAGATTTCAACACTTAATGCTAACAACTTCACAGATCTTCACATATACAATTGAAAATATGAAAAGTTTTAATTGTCTTTATAGGTTTAACATATTCTGAATGTTTCTGTCAAAAATTTCACGGATTTAAGATATTTGTAATTGAATTTTGCAAAAATTTGATAACTTCTATTGAAAATTCAGCTGAGCATATGACTGACTTTAGCTATTGCAGTTAAATTTTTGACATATTTTGAATGTTTCTGTTAAACAGTGGATGGATTTTAGATATTTGTAATTGAAAATTTGCGAGATATTGGAAAATACAATTGAAAATTCAAAAAATTTAAATAACTCAGTAGTTAAATTTGCAGATTTCGAGAGTTGGAGTTGAAAATTTCAGAGTTGTCCATACCAAATGCTAAAAACTTCACAGATTTTGACATATACAATTGTAAATATGACAATTTTTAGTTTTGTTATAGGTTTTGACAGATGCAGTTGGAAAAATGTAAATTTAGACACTTAGAGTTAAAACATGATGATTTTGACAGTTGCTATTTAAAAAAAAAAGCTTGGAATATGACAAATTTTGCCAGTTTCAGTAAAATGTTGACATATTTAAAATATTTCAGTCAAACGGACTGGATTTGGATATTTGTAATTGAAACTTTGCTAGATATTGACCGTTTCAATTGCAAATCCAACAAATTTAGATAACTTACAACTCAGTTGTTAAATTTACAGATTTCGAGAGACGATGGTGAAAATTTTACAGATTTCAACACCTAATGCTAACAATTTCACAGATTTTGATATATGCAATTGAAAATATGACAAGTTTTAATTGTCTTGATAGGTTTAACATATTTTGAATGTTTCTGTCAAAAATTTCACGGGTTCTAGATATTTGTAATTGAATTTTGCAAAAATTTGATAACTTCTATTGAAAATTAAGCTAGGCATATGACTGACTTTAGTAGCTGCAGTTAAAATTTTGACATATTTTGAATGTTTCTATGTTGAATGAAAATTGAACAATGGACGGATTTTAGATATTTGTAATTGAAAATGTGCAAGATTTTGATAAATACAATTGAACATTCAATAAATTTAAATAACTCAGTAGTTAAATTTGCAGATTTTGAGAGTTCCAGTCGAAAATTTGAGAGTTGTCCACACCTAATGCTAAAAACTTCATAGATTTACAGTTGTAAATATGACAATTTTTAGTTTTTTTTATAGGTTTTGACAGTTACAGTTGGAAAAATTTAAATTTTGACACTTACAGTTAAAACATGATGATTTTGACAATTGCTATTTAAATCTGGTTCTAGTTTAACTTCTGAAGCTTAGAATATGACAAATTTTGCCAGTTTCAGTAAAATGTTTGACATATTTGAAATGTTTCAGTCAAACGGACTGGATTTGGATATTTGAAATTGAAACTTTGCTTTATATTGACAGTTTTAATTGAAAATCCAACAAATTTAGATAGCTAAGTGCTCAGTTGTTAAATTTACAGATTTTGACAGATGCACTTGAAAAATTGACGTTTGACAGATTTCCAAACCTAGTGCTAAAAATATTACAGATTTTCACATATTCAATTGTAAATATGATAATTATTTATTAGGTTTTGACAGTTACAGTTAGAAAAATGTAAATTTTGTCAGTTGCTGCTATTTTAAAGTGGATGTTTCACTTCTGAAAGCTTAGCATATGACAGATATGTACTAGTTTAAGTAAAATGTTTTCATATTTTGAATGTGTCTCAAAAATTTCATGGATTTGGATATTTGTAATTAAAAATTTGCTAGACTTTGACAGTTTTAATTGAAAATTCAACAAATTTAGACAACTCAAATGTTCAATTTGCACAGCTTCAGTAAAATGTTTGACATATTTGAAATGTTTCAGTCAAACGGACTCGATTTGGATATTTGTAATTGAAACGTTGCTAGATATTGACAGATTTTCACACCTAGTTTTACAGATTTTTACATATTCAATTGTAAATATGACAATTTTTTAATAGGTTTTAACAGTTATAGTTAGAAAAATGTAAATTTTGTCAGTTACAGTTAAACTATGATAATTATGACAGCTGCTATTTTTAAGCGGTTTAAGTTTCACTTCTAAAGCTTAGCACAGTTTCAGTAAAATGTTTGACATATTTTCAATGTGTGTGTCAAAAATTTGACGAATTTGGATATTTGTAATTGAAAATTTGCTAGACTTTTGCCAGTTTTAATTCAATATTCAACAAATATAGAGTGCTCAAATGTTCAGTTTGCAGATTCCTTTGCAGTTGGAGTTAAAAGTTTAACAGATTTCCATACTTGGTTCTAAAAACTTCACAGATTTTGATATATAGAAATGTCAATTTTTAGTTTTTTTAGATAAATTTTGATAGTTACAGTTGGAAAAATGTAAATGGAATAAGACTTTGAGAGTTTAAATTTCATTGTATGCTCCTAAATTTATGTAACGTTGTGGGACCCCTTGTATATTAGTAAAACATATATTTTTAACTTTATGAGAGTAATAATGTATTTAAATATATTCTTATTAGTTCCTAGCAAATTTCTTATTTACCCAGTTCGCATTTACCTCCTAATACTTGACGTAACGTCTCGAATAGTTTTGTCGTGACAAAACCATGTAACAGTTTATGGTTTCCTTCCATTAAGAAGATATACAGCTCCAATGATCCCCACTTAACGTTAACTCTCCTTTCGTGCGTACAATCATTTATTCCCTTTCGTGCCCTAATAGAGGCAGAAAAAGTATCATCCTTATCTTTTAATTCACGGACAATATACTGCCCTTTATATTTACGTCGGTCCTCACCATATAATCGAGTGGAAGCGGAACAATATCATCAAATTTATTGTGCCATTACGCAACCGTACGGTAATCAATAATTTTATTACATATTTAAAATCAGCCGAGCGAGGAGAAACAAACAGAAACGAAGCCGATCGTATTTGAGGATGTATCAGCCAAAATTGTATTTATTCCGCCCCTTATTTATTTTGCGCTGGTGAGGAGCTTAACCTCGGCAACTGCCTAAATTAAATGTGCAAAGCAGAAGGGAAGAACAGACAGGACGCTATATGAATAGTTGCCCTTTATGGGGGGAGTTTAAGATAAAAATGGTGGTTCTTTTAAGTAAAACGGGCGATTTAAAATCTCATTAACTCACGAGTGCCATTTTTGAGGAGACGTTTGCCACAATATTACCTACAGTTTATAACTATGTTTTTAGGGTGCTTCAGTTTCAGTGGGGTTGCGATAATAATGTTCCCAGACACTCTTAGGCCCGGTTTAAAGTCGACGATTAACTTTGATCAGTGGTTAATTTCCTTTCATAACATTCATAATCCGTTTATTGTAATTCAGAATATTATCTAACCAAAAAAGTTCGTGCGGATTTTCTAATAAAGATTGCAATGAATATTTTGTTTTAATCGATAGTACTTGTTTATACAGGGTCCTGCATTTGACCTCCCGTCTTCAATAGCTCAGTTACTAATTATGTTATGATTTTCCTGAAATACGCAAGTAAAGTACAAATTTGCAAATTTTTATGTGACATTGCCCACATTGGTCACATTTTTAAATGCAATTGTTAAAATCTGTCAAGTTGTTATCTCTTTCAATGAAATTATAATAAATTTCCAACTACAACAAATCTGTAATATTTTCGACTGTACCTATTAATATCTATCAACATTTCGATGCTGTCCAAATCAGATACATCTATCAACATTTTCGACTAAAACTGTCACAATCTACCCAATTTTCAACTGTACGTGACGATTTTTTTTAATATTCATTTTACTGAATTTGTTCAAATCTGTCAAGTTTTTAATTGCAAATGCCCCAAACTGTCGAATTTTGTACCAAAACTTTAACAATATGTCCCGTCTTCAACTAAAAGTGTCAAATTAATTAAAACTGCCCACATATGTCAACACTTGTCATTTTTTATGTCGAAGTGTGATAAAGTAAAATCTGCCGGGCTATGAAATGCAGCTGTGATGCAACTTTTGACTTCATCAAATCAAAATTATTTGAACATTTTTTTAACTTATACTGGTCAAATCTGTCAAAACATATAAAATTATACATTCTAGACGACAGTATTAACCAAATATTACTATTTTTATGCTTAGTTTTTGCACCAGTCTGAAAATTTGTAAAATTCTCTACTTTTTCTGTCGAAATCTACGATATATACTTAAATTAATTCTACAAATTTGCAAATTTTTATTTGACATTGCCCACATTGGTCACATGTTTTAATGCATCTGCTACTGTCAAAATTTACTAAGTGGGAATCCCTAAATCTGTTATTTTTAACTTCAACTCCCAAAACTTGTCAAAGTTTTACAGTTAGAAGTAAAAATGTATAATTTCATCTGCAAAAATGCATACTTCTATAAAATGTTTCAATTAACCTAGCTAAATCTGCGAAACTGTTAATAGATTTTAAATTTGCAATTGTAATTATCACATCCGTTAATTTTTTTTTTTTTTAATGGTCAAAATTGTAACTGTAACTTAGATGTATAACTGCAACAGGTAACAAATGTCAAATACTCAGCATTAGTAATGAAAACTGAAGCATTAAAAATTGACATATTTCCAATTGAATTAGTCCAAATCTGTAGTAGATTACATCTGATTTTGGCATTAGGTGTGGAAATCATCAAACTTTTAACTCCAACTAGGAATTCGCAAATTAAACAACTGAGCAATATAAATTTGTTCAATTTGAAATTTAAACCGTCAGTCTTGTTAAATTTACATTTTTCCAACTTTAACTATCAAAATCTATCAAAAAAACTAAAAATTGACATTTTATCCATTTGTATATATATATATATATATATCATTATTTGTATAGTTTTTAGAACTTAGTATGGAAATCTGTTAAATTTTTGACTCCAACTGTAGGAATCTGCAAATTGAACATTTGAGCACTCTAAATTTGTTGAATTTTCAAATAAAACTGTCAAAGTCTAGCAAATTTTCAATTACAAAATCCAAATTCCTGAAATTTTTGACAGATACATTCAAAATATGTCAAACATTTTAATTAAACTGGTACATATCTGTGATATGCTAAGGTTCAGAAGTGAAACTTAATCACTTTAAAATAGCATCATCATAATTTAACTATAATATAAAAATCAAATATAATCATCATATTTTAACTATAACTGACAAAATTTGCAATTTTCTAACTGTAACTGTCAAGACCTAATAAAAAAATATCATATTTACAACTGAATATGTAAATATCTGTAAAATTTTGAGCACTAGGTGTGGAAATCTGTCAAACATCAAACTTTCAACTCCAACTGTCAAAATTTGTAAATTTAACAACTGAGCACTGAGCTATCTAAATTTGTTGGATTTTCAATTAAAACTGCCAATATCTTATACATTATTATTCATATCCAAATATTAATTGGATATTGGATATTATTTGGATATTCCAAATATCCAACTCCAGTCCGTTTGACTGAAACATTAACATTTTACTGAAACCGGCAAAATTTGTCATATTCTAAGCTTCAGAAGTGAAACTTGAACCAGTTTTAAATAGCAAATGTCAAAATCATCATGTTTTAACTGTAAGTGTAAAAATTTACATTTTTCCAACTGTAACTGTCAAAACCCATAAAAAAACTTAAAAAAATCATTTTTACAATTGTATATACATAATATGTTATACCCTTGTTTTTCATGAGTTTGAAAGATTATTATTATTATTAGTATTATTAACTACAACTGGTAAAGTCTTTCATATGCTAGCTTCATAAGTCAAAATTAGACCTGTTTTAAGCGGCAAGTGTCATAATCGTCATATTTTAACCGTCAAAATTTATATTTTTCCACTGAAAGTATTAAAAAACTAAAAATTATAATTTTTTCAATTGTATATGTTAAAATTTGTGAAGTTTTGAAAATCTGCACATTTAACATTTAACAACTGAGCACTGAGCTATCTATATTTGTTGAATTTTCAATTGAAACTGTCAAAATATTGCATGAATTCAATTACCATTATACAGATCCGTGAAATGTTTCACAAACATTTAACTGGAACTGGTAAAATCTGTCCGTTATCCTATATCCTCTATCCTAGGATATGATATCCTATATATGATCAAATCTGTCATATGCCAAGCTTCCAGAGTGAAATTTGAACCAGTTCTAAACGACTATCAAAATCATGAATCAAATCAAATCAAATCATTTCAACTATCGCTCCAACTATCAAAATATATTTAAAAAAAACTATCAAAAGCTTTTGCACCAGCTGTAAAAATGTGTAAAATTTTCAGTCAGCTGTCGGAATCTGCTACATTTTCCAACTTTACTGTTCAAAGTTTAATTTGACACAATTTGACATAAATTTGTCAAATTTTCAAACAAAACTGACAAAATCTGTCAAAGTTTAATTCCCTCAGAAAAATATCAACAAATTTGAAACATTAAACATTAAAAAATATCTCATATTTTCAACTATATCCTATATCATATCCTATATCCTATAAAGCATTAGCAATTTTAAAACTGTAACTAACAAAATCTGTCAACTAAAAAATGTTATATTTCTAATTGTATATGTCAAAATATGTGAAGTTTCAGCAAATCCATCAATGTTTTAACTCCAACTGTCTAAATCAAAAATTTTAAATTTTCAATTGAAACAGGCAAAATGTTGCAAATTTTCAATTACCAATATCCAGATCCGCCAATTTTTTTATAGAAGCATTCAAAATATGTCAAGCATTTAACTGCAACTGGTTAAATCTGGCATATGGCAAACTTCTTGCAAAATCTTGCAAATTTTCAATTGCAAATATCCAAATAGGAAATTTTTTTGGCATAAACATTCAAATATATCAAGTATTGAACTGCAACTGATCAAATCTGTCATATTCCAGAGCTTCCAGAGTGAAAATTGAACCAGTTCTAAACAACTATCAAAATCATGCATCAAATCAAATCAAATCAAATCATTTCAACTATCGCTTCAACTATCAAAATATATTTAAAAAAACTATCAAAAGCTTTTGCACCAGCTGTAAAAATGTGTAAAATTTTCAGTCAGCTGTCAGAATCTGCTACATTTTCCAACTTTACTGTTCAAAGTTTAATTTGACACAATTTGACATACATTTGTCAAATTTTCAAACAAAACTGAGAAAATCTGTCAAAATTTAATTCCCTCGGAAAAATATCAACAAATTTGAAACATTAAACATTAAAAAATATCTCATATTTACGTCTATATCTATTACGAGAATATAATTATGTATGTAATATTCCATCAGGGATCACACTGCAAATATATACATATGTTGTTATTATTGTTATTATCTAGTAAAATTTGTAAAATTTGCAACGGCAACTGTTGAAATCAATTTTCATTTGAACTGGTAAAATATGCAATAGTTACTGTCAAAAATAAGTTTGCCATTTTCAACTGCTAGCAAAATTGTAAAGACTAATTTTAAAGACTTTAGATATAAAAAACCTTAAAATTTACATCGTAGAAGTCTACAAAAAAATTCAATTGTACTGGTCAAAACTGCAAGATTTTCTGTTAAAACTGGTAAAATTGAAATATTTCAATTTTTGAAACGTAAATATGCATATTCGTTATCAAATAATGATTATTAATTATAATGACGTCATTATTTAAAATACATTTCAATATTATTAACATGATATGGCAAAAACAAATCTGTTTGCACTTCATTGGGCTTTCGACACAGATTCGTCCATAGTTTAAAGTATAATGCTGTATAATTAAATTCTGCGCGACCACATACATTATTAATTAAATAATCCATGCATATTTCGATATTTACTCATTTAATTATCATGATTAATTGCATGGGCATTACTCTGACTATTGCCTCTCATAAAATCGTACTGAAATAACGTGCATGGGACGCATAAAAACAAATTAAATTTAATATAAACAAATTATGTACGAATTATTAATAATAAATAATATATAAAATAATATTATAGTAACTAAAACAAATCAAATAATATAGGGTATAACATAGGTATAACAGATAAGAATAAAAATCAGTTTAAAGCACAAAATAAAATATAATCTAAAAATAATTACTTGATTCAGCACCATCTATAAAGCTATCCAAAAATGCTTTTTTTTTCAAAATTTTTAAATTTGAAATCATTTTAAATTATAAATTAAACAAGATTCGTCAATTTTAATGTATCTAATGGAAGACAGATGAATTCATTAAGATTGTTTCAACCTTTAAGAAGACAGATTCATACAACAGTAGAAAACACTATACAGGGTCCTGCAATTTCACGTCCCGTCTTCTATAGCTCAGTTACTAATTAAGTAAGGATTTTGATATGTTGAATACTTTACTTGCATCTTTGCGCTTTACTTGCGTATTTCAGGAAAATCATAAATGTTTGACAAATATAAAATGTTTCTGTCAAAACATTTCACGGGTTTGTATATTGGTAATTAAAAACTTGCAAGAAATTGACATTTAAAATTGGAAATATGACATTGTTTAGCTTCTTGATAGATTTTAATAGTTACAGTTGGAAAAATGTTAATTTAACTTTGACAGTTTAAATTGAAAATTGAACAAATTTCGATTGCTCAGTTATTTAGTTGGCGAATTTCTACAGTTGGAGTTCATAGTTTGATGATTTCCATACCTAGTGCCAAAACAGATGCAATCTAGTACAGATTTGGACCAATACAATTGGAAAGATGTCAATTTTTAATGGTTCAGTTTTCACTTCTAATGCTGAGTATTTGACATTTTTTACCTGTTGCAGTTATACATATAAGTTATTGTTATAATTTTGATGATTCCAATAAAAAAAATTTAACGGATATGATAATTACAATTGCAATTTAAAATCTATTAACAGTTTCATAGATTTGGCTAGGTTAATTGAAACATTTTATAGAATTATGCATTTTGCAGATGAAATTATACATTTTTACTTCTAACTGTTAAACTTTGCGAGATTTTGGCAGTTGAAGCTGAAAATGACAGATTTAGGGATACCCACTTAGTAAATTTTGACAGTAGCAGATGAATTTTTTGACAGGTTCAAATTTTGATACGTTTATCTGATTTGGACAGGATAGAAAATTTGATAGATATTAATAGATTCAGTCCAACATATTACAGATTTGTTGTAGTTGCAAATTTATTACAATTTCATGGAAGAAGTTAAACATTTGACAGATTTTGACAGTTGCATTTAAAAATGTGACCAATGTGGGCAATGTTAAATAAAAGTTTGCAAATTTGTACAAATAATTCAAATATATATCGTAGATTTCGACAGAAAACGTGGAAAATTTTACAAGTTTTCACCGACTGGTGCAAAAACTAAACATAAAAATAGTAGTATTTTGTTAATACTGTGGTCTTAAAAGTATAATTTTATGTATTGTGACATATTTGACCTGTATAAGTATAAGTATAAAAAAAATGGTGCAAAAACTAAACATAAACATAGTAATATTTAGTTAATACTATAGTTGAGAAAGTTTAATTTTATATATTGAGACATATTTCACCAGTATAAGTAAAAAATGTTTAATTTAAACATCTAAGTCACCAGTTTAGCATATTATGACATTTTCAATGGAGAATATGAAGGTTTTGAACAGTAGCAATGATACTTTGAACAGCTACATTTCACAGCCTGACAGATTTTTACTTTTTCACACTTCGAAGTTTTGACATATGTTCTAATTAATTTGACACTTTCAGTTGAAGACGGGACATATTGTGATAGTTTCGGTCAAAAAATCGATAGTTTGGTGCATTTGCAATTGAAAACTTAACAAATTTGAACACATTGAGTGAAATAAATATTAGAAAAATCGTCACGTACAGTTGAAAATTTGTCAGATTGTGACAGTTTTAATCCAAAATTCGATTTTTTGTCGAATGTCGATTTTTTCGATTTTTGATCTCCATGTATGGGCATTAGCGCTACCAAAATTCGATAGTATGAGTATTTGGAATGAACATTTTTAAGGATTTGGACAGATTTTGTAAAAAGTATATTTGCAAAATTGCATATTGTGATAGTTTCGGTCAAAAAATCGATAGTTTGGTGCATTTGCAATTGAAAACTTAACAAATTTGAACACATTGAGTGAAATAAATATTAGAAAAATCGTCACGTACAGTTGAAAATTTGTCAGATTGTGACAGTTTTAATCCAAAATTCGATTTTTTGTCGAATGTCGATTTTGTCGATTTTTGATCTCCATGTATGGGCATTAGCGCTACCAAAATTCGATAGTATGAGTATTTGGAATGAACATTTTTAAGGATTTGGACAGATTTTGTAAAAAGTATATTTGCAAAATTGCACAAATAACAAATTTTTTCAGATTTACTGTTTATTCTTCAATAAATTACTATAATTAAATCATCGTAAAAATAAAATTTAATTATAGTTAGATATTACTTGCAAAAATATTAAATCTATAAAAATATTCTGATATTGTTAACATTGTGACCTAGAAAGTATAATTTTATGTGTATGCCTAGTGCAATATTCACGAAAATCTTTTCTCTTATCCATTGCAGGTTTTATGTACACTGCCAATATTGGAAGACTGTAGTCTTACGAGAGTTGTTTATTTTTATAGAGAGCCGCTTTTTAAAGTTCCAATTTACTGCACCATGTTTCGTGCTTTTATACGGCGCATCGTGCAGTGGAGAAAAAACTAAATTGTGCATGTAATGCGAATGGACGAAGTTCCATTGCGGTTTTCTCTAAAGTACGTACCTATCCAATATACTCAGCATAGGATTTTAACAATTCCATAATACACATACCAATTAGTTGTATATGTATAATAAGAAACAGTTTCAACTTTGTTGAAATCATATTTATTTACAAAGTTAAACTTTTTTCTTATTCAAAAATTAATCATGTACCATATAGTAAAAGCCTCTCACATTAAATAATCAATTATTTATAATAAATTCGGTAGTAGGATGAATAAATACATTAATTATGATTCATTTTCCTCCTTTTTAGCTTTTGTGGTGGAGTTTAATATTTTTCTTAAATCCTCTTTCTTGAGAACACTTATTTCCTTCACAATAAAATATTTATTAAATAAATATATTTCTTAGTATTGCCTTAAGATAACAAGAATAAAATCAAATCTACTTCCATATATAGATATACATACATAGTGTATTGTTGAATGTCTCAAAAGTTACCCCTATGCTTTTAGGATCTGAAACAGTGGGCTAAAACAAATTGAAATTTAAGAGTGGAAAATTTTCCGTTTGTCCCTCGTTATAGAGTTATTGATAAAAAAAATAAAAAATAACATTTCAACTTTAAACTTTATTAAAAACTAATAATATTAAAAAAAGAAGATATTCTCCACATCTGTCAAACTAATTGTCAAATCTGACAGTTGACAGGTTACAGATTTAACAAAATGCATAAATCAAAATCGTGTTTTACATAGTGATCGAAAAAGTTATTATTTACATTTTTGTCAATAGCTCTATAACGAGGGACAAACGGAAAATTTTCTACTCTTGATTTTCTATTTGTTTTAGCCCCCTGAATCAAATCCCTAAAGCAGGGGTGTCACTTTTGAGACACCTTGTATCTACACATCTACACCTGTAGATCATAATCCTGGTATCTGGTGAAATCGTATCTGTAGAAGAAGATAGGTCTACCTTCAAACTAAAATTTATCTTAATTTCGTATTTTCATAAATATAAATATTTGTATTGCGTATTAGTGAATATAATTTATATCAATAAAGTAATAATTTATTATTAAGCAATCAATTCTATATCAATATTCACATTTAATAACCATTGTCATCAAATTGTCCACATATTTATAAAATTATATAGCTCAAGTTATGCCTGGAATGTAATTAAATATTTTTTTATTATAATCTCCAAAATATTTTAATTAATTAAGTAAAATTTAATTAACCGATCGTGATGAAAATAGTACCTAAAATGTTGAAGCAATTATCTTAATTGTGTCGAATAACTTACAAAATGCATTGGATCTACAAAATCATTTTGTAAGTGGTGCACATTGAACGGAATGCTGAGAATGGCGAGATTTAATGGTGGCTATAAAAGTAAAACCTTCGGAACTTGCAATATTGTAGTTGCATCTGCGATAAAAATTTCATTAAGCAAAGGGCGTGACTGTTTAAATACAGGGTATGCAAAAATGGATCCGATAAATTTATTTTTTGGAAAAAATATGTGCTTCATTGTTATACGCAATGTGTGTTTGCATTTAAGTACTCTAAACATTTATAACATAAAAGTGAACAAAACCCTTGAATAAGATCAACATTTTGCGATATCTATTCTAAATTTTCAGAATTCACAAAAGGTTTTTAGAGAGGGAACAATCTTAGTTAAACTCTAACTATCTGCCTAAAAAAAAGTTGTATTATTACTACTTATATTTTTTTTGATGTTACGTAACTCAACTAATGTTATAATTACAAAATTTCGAAGTTAACCTAAAATTCTCCAAATTTAAAATCTCTACATAAAATTTCTAAATTTTTATAATTCACCAAAAACAAATCCAAATTTTGTTGCAGGACCAAAAAAATATGTGCTTCGTTTTTATACGCAATGTTTTTTTTGCACTTAAGTACCCAGAAACTTACACAGTAAGTTTTAAAACATAAAAGTCAACAAAACCCTTAAATAAGAACAACGTTTTGAGTTATCTATTCAAAATTTTCAGAATTCACAAAAGGTTCCTAGAGAGAAAACAATCTTCGTAAAACTCTAACTTTCTGAATAAAAAAACTGTATTATAAACACTTATGTTTTTGTTTGTGTTACATAACTCAACAAATGTTATAATTACAAAATTTCGAAGTTAGTCTAAAATTCTCTAAATTTAAAAGCTCTACATAAAATTTCTAAAATTTATAATTCACCAAAATCAAATAAAAATTTTGTTGCAGGACCATTTTACAAAATTTGCTTGAAAAATCTATGATATCAAACTTGGTGTCGTCACTCAATTTTAAGATCTACATTTTTGCACAATTTTAATGATAACAAATAGTAAATCTGACTATAAAAACATACATAAGTGGCAGATTTAGAAAAAAATACGTGACAATTAGTATTTTATGTGGCAACTATATTCATGTTCCACAGATATCAAATGCGACGGTAACAACTACTGAATTTGACAGTCTACAAGATTCAAATTTGGAAGTAACGATATAAAATTTGGATTTTTTTTTTGTGAAACTTTTGGTGGACATGAAAATTTGATAAATATATAGCACGTTCATTTTTTGTGTTGGTTTTCATGAAACTTTTGTTGAATTATGTTACTTCAACAAAATATTTAGTAAATTTGGATAATATAGAATTTTTTTGTGAATTATTAAAATTCGACTATACAACTTTGAATTATGATCTTAATGAGATATTGTGTTGAATTTATATATTTGAAGTTTTAAGTAATAAAAAAATATAATTTTTGAATAATATTACACTTCCTCCAAAGTTTTTAAAGTTTTTGTCACCCGATTTTAGTACTCTACTGAATGTTTTATATAGTCATATGAACTTTGCAGCATTTTAGTCTCGAAAATATTGATTTCCAGATTTTAGTATATACCTACTTTTCTTAATTTTTGATATACTAATATAATCTTTGCAGTATTTTAATACAAATAATAGTATTGTTAATAGCCTAAACTGTATTTGTAAAATTTTTGATAATTTTTTTGAATACTTGGAAAATTTAAATAATACAAAAGCTAAACTCCTTTTGCCCTTATTCTAAATTTGTATCAATTTTTGGATTTTTCATGAACTCATGAAGTTTCAGGTATTTTATTCATATTAATAATAGTAATAATTTCAACTCCTAATAATGTTTTAACTGAATTTTAAAAAAATGTCATTTTATAAGTTTCATTCTCTAATTATTTATCTGGAAACTTTTGTTTCATTTTTGATTTTTATTTTGAATACTTGGAAAATTTTAATAATACAAAAGCTAAAGTCCTTTTGCTCTTATTCTAAATTTTTATCAATTTTTGGATTTTTCATGAACTCATGAAGTTTCAGGTATTTTATTCATATTAATAACAGTAATAATGGTCAAGACTCCTAATTATGTTTTTAACTGAATTGTACTTTGCACTTTTTATATTATTTGCACTTTTTGTTGCACAGTAATTATTGAATTTTTACGCTGAATACATGAAAATAATAATTACTACTGTCAATCATTGATATTATGAACGTACAAATTGAAATTTTCACATAATAATTGTAAATTTCAATCATTTTAATAATCATTAAAATTTTGACAGTAAGCATTAATATTTTGACAGAATAATTGTGAACTTTCAATGACTGCTGACCACAATGAAATTTTGACAGCTAACATTGAAATTTTGACAAATTTATTAATCATGTTTTACAAAATTTAACATTCTGCAGTAGTCATTGAAATAATGAATTATGAATACGGTAATCACTAAAATTTTACATAACAATTGAAGTTTTTAAGAACAATTGTAATTTTGATTAAAAATTGATTAAAATTATTATGGAGCAAATTGAATATTTTGGTATTTTAGCAGTGATTATTAAAACATTGATACAAGGTTAAAATATCAAATATCTCTTATTATAACAATTTGACATTTTTAGATTTAAACTGTACTGATAATTGGCCAACAGAAACTCACAATCACAGAGTCTTTCAACAATATTTGAAAGTATAAAAGTATAAAGTATAAATTTTATTCTAATTTTGATTAAAAGTTGAAATTCTGATGAAAATAATCGAATATTTTTAACAGTTATCATTGAAAATTTGACAGTTATTAATGAAATTTTACACTGAATACATGAAAATATTAATTATTTGTCAATCATTGATATTGTGAATGTACACATTGAAATGTTGACGTATTAGTTGTAAATTTCAATCATTTGAATAATTAATTTTTGGATTTTTCATGAACTCATGAACTTTTAGGTATTTTATTCTTAGGAATAGCAATATCAATGCTTAAGACTTCTTATAATGTTTTTAACTGAAAATTAATATAAGTATTTGTAATTATAAAAATTCTCATATTTTTAATCCTCAAATTATTTGGAGTTATTTGAAGTTTTAATAATACAAAAATATAATTTCTATTGTTTATTTTAAGACTCATACTCATGCACTTTGCAGCATTGTAGTATTAATAATAGTCTTATTAATATTCAAAATTTAAAACATTTTTTTTTATTGTGTCCGTCTGATTTTTGTTTTACAATATTTAAAATTTTTATAACACAAAAGACGATTTCAAGAAATTTTTGGCCCTATTCCAAAATTTCACCTATGAATTTTTGAATTTTTCATGTACCGACTTTCATGCACTTCTAGATAGTTTAGTCGTCCTAATATGTAGTAATAATCAAGATGCCTTGTGAATGATTCAGAGTGGTCGTACATGTTTAAAAAAACATAATTTTGTTATTTTCAATTTTAATAATACTAATTATAATAATAATGATATTTCTATTATTAAAATTAAAAATAACAAAATTATATTTTTTAATAATTTATCGTCACCTTGCATGTCATGTGTATGTTTGATTTCTACAAGGTTTCAATAAGAAGCTTGTATAAAGTATTATAATAATTATTAATAATATTACTACTACTATTACTACTACTACTATTTCTATTACTACTTTTATTAACTAATACAAATACTACTAATTACTCTTATTTCGAATTTTACAACTTCTAATTACTACTTATTGTTATTACTACTAATTTCAAAATGACTTTAATACTTATTATTAAATGATTAAAATTACTACTAATTACTGCTAATTTACGACTAATTACGTTTACTACTACTATTTCTATTGGCCGTTCACATATTTTGAAATTTCTTTACTTGTTGCATAATCTCTTTTTTTATTAGTGTTTCATACTACTATTACTATTATTACTACTATTACTATTGGCCGTTGATATTTTCTGAAATTTCTCTACTTTTTGCAGAACCTGTTTCTTTTAGTATTACAAACTACTATTACTATTATTTTTATTATTGTCTTGTAAGATTTTCAGTAACAAAACTATAGTATTATTACTGATGTGTATACTACAATAGATAATCCACTCATGATTCAAACCACATTTTCGTCTTCATTACACATGCCGCTGTGTTGTTGAACAAATCGTTGTCAAAGACAAGTCGTCTAAGTTATAATTTAATCCATAGTTGATGGAATTTTGAGGGAGTTATGTAGTTTCCAGCTTCATGTGCAGAGCACGATTTAAATCGATTTTCCATGTAAATTTGTTTTAATTAAATATAGTGGGTGAGCGAGGAAAGTGACAAGCCTAAAACTGAGCGCTAAAGATAGCAACACTTAGCGCAGCATTAGACATAATTAAGAAAACTTGTGCAAAACAATGATAAATAATTACGTGGAATAATAACAGAATAATAACCAAATTTAGGCGAACACAACATGAGTTACGTAAGTTCCTCAAGTATAATGAACATGAAGCAATACAGCAGCGTTTTATGGTTGAAAAGTGGAAATTATCAACTGCATGATAATTTCAATTTTTTTTAATTGAATTATCGAATTAACGGGAAGACAAAAAGTTATTACCTAATTTTAACCCAGAATAGGTAAAAAAAATAATTTTGAAAAAATAGTTGTTAAACATTGAAACATTATAGTTATTCAGAACAAAACTTACTATTTTTTTACTATGGTATGAGAATTGTTCTGTTTATTTATTGGCAAACAAATATTATTACCTAATTTTAACCCAGAATAGGTACCAAAGTACTAACAAAAAATAATTTAGCTATAATAGTTGTTAAACATTGAAACATTATAGTTATTCAGAATCAAACTCATTATTGTTTTACTGTGGTATGAGAATTGTTCTGTTCATTTAATTATCTTAAAATCGTAAAATTAGGTGATACATTTTGTTTTTGTCGCTCATTGCAACGCCTACTTCACCAAAATGAGTTTTTTTCTGCATAATAGCATGAGAAACTACACTGTAACATAAATCGTTGAATTCGTAATGGGAAATGCTATTTAATATGTGGGTACTTTATTAACGGGCCATATAAATATATAAAGTTGATGATGTTGTCTTCGAAACGAAACGTTGTACTGAAAATTTATAAACGTTGTCATGTAGATTTAAAAAAGTGGCAACGAGCCTTTTATGATATTATACATTTTCTAATAACTTCAGAAAAGCATAAAAACGATTTCGCAAAATTTCGGATTTTGTAAAAAATCACCGGAAATAAGAGGAATTTTCTGGTTTTCTTCGTAGAATATTACTGAACACTAAATTGCGCAACTTTTTTGTAATTTAACCGCCTTTGAAACTTTTACGGTTTCCGAGATCCACATGCTGTTGATCCTTATCTTGGACACCCTGTATATTATTATTAATATTCATTTGTTATGATACATTAAACTAAGTTATAAAATATTCATGTCGCTAATAATAGTAAATCTAAACTGAATGTAGTTGAATATATTACTGACATTTGTCACTCCCACGCACTCATGCGTTGTTAAGTACTTTGAATAATTTATATGTGGGCTGAAGGCAATAACCCCATAGAAACTAAGCAAGCAAACCCAATTTCCATGGGACAAATATTATATTTTCAGCATCTACGATATATTGTTTATGTTATTATTGTATATTTTAAGTAAATTTTCATTACAGAAAAGCTTTTTTACTGAAAATGACAAATTATTTTATTACTTCATAAAAACGAATCATTTTTTCATGATGCAAATATTATATTTTCAGTAATATAAATAATACAGGGTGTCCTAATTAGAGTGAGATTGCATGGGTATTTTACTTATTCTTAATGCTAGAGATATGGTTAATTGGGCAATATTGTGCAGTTTTATATGCTAGTTCAGATTATGATAAAAAAATTCAAAAGTCGGAGCAATTTAGAAGTTATTCTAAAAAACTAAATATCGCGATTTTCTAAAAACTCTGATATATTTATAATTATTAAAGATGCGGAAAAAAGTTTTAAATGAAAGTTACTTGATTCGATTGATCAAACTTAAACAAAAATAAAAATGGGGACAATTGATATATCCCATAATTTTTAATTTGACATAGGTTGTCGTACATCGTTGAAAAGAGTAAAAACGGCGATTTAGCCGTGTAAAAATCAAATATGGCGGCCACTTAAAATAAGAAAGGCTATTTATATCTCGGAAACCGTCATCTTGACTTTTGTTTTGACTTGATTGAATTGAAGTTTGTGCGATCGAACCAAGTCACTTTTATTTTAAACATATTTCCGCATCTTTAATAATTATGGAAATATCGTAATTTTTAGAAAACCGCATTTTTTAGTTTTTTTATAATCATTTCAAAACTGCCCAGACTTTTGAAAAAATTTCAACATAATCTGAACCAGCATACAAAACTGCATAACATTGCCTATTTAATCAGATCTCTTGCTTTCAAAATAACACAGATACCCATGCAATTCTACTCTATTTAGGACACCCTGTATAGATATAAGTGACTAGGTATGCTGTAAATTTTAATTAATATTTCAGTGCATACATGCTATTAGACTGAAATATTATCAATTATGTCATTGTTTCATAGAAACTAAGGGAACAAATCCTTGTTACATAATATGTAAGTTTTCAGTGATATAAATAATATATAAATATATTATATATTGTGATGTTTTATTACACTGTAAAGCCCCACTGTCGGTTGCCAAAAGATGATGTTGAAATAGGTGTATGCAATTTTAAATGTGTAGTTATATATAATAACTATGTTTATACTTATTTCTTAACAAGTTCGATTCCGTAGGTAGAAGTTCTTGGAAATTATATAGAATATTGGTAGTTCAAATTAATTATAATAAACATAAATTGTAAAACTTGAACAAAACAAACTTTCATCAACAAAACTATCAAATGATTAACTCAAATTCAAAATGAACGAAATTATAATTATACCGTGATAATTTTTTAACTCTGTACATACTTAATACAACGTCCATATGTTTAGTTTTAAAAAACACATGTCAACAATTTGCTAGTATTAGCCATGCAACCAATTATACCATAAACCTGTCAAAAATTCTGTCGAGCTAGCTGTCATTTAAGATACCTGTCAAAAATTCTGTCAAGCTAGCTGTCATTTAAGATCATTCAAGTAAAGTCAAGTAATTTTTGTGAAACTTATTTTATACCATGCAAATAGAGCATAAGTAATGTGCGTGACGTTTATCAGTCCCATATCCCGATATACAACTCCATGAATGGGAACAATTTATAGCATTATTTCAAAATTTAAGAACTACGGATGCGCTAAGTATAAACACCATAAACGAATTAGAACAAATAATTAATCAGGTAATAGGAACAGGTAAGGAATAATACGTTATTTTAATAAATATACGAAAAGGCCACCTTTACGTTCTAGACAATATGCCAACCTATTGTAAAATCCTCGAACAGCAATTCTAATGAAATTGGGATCATGCTCATTGCAATCATGCCTCCAAGCATCCGATATTTTAGTTCTTCAGTATCATTTATTATAATATTAATGTAAATTTTATTTCTTAGATGCCCCCAAAGGAAAATGTCATTTTTGAACAAATCTGGTAACCCAATCTATTGGCCCAAATCTTAATATCTACCGCTCCGCAAAAATTTGATGTAAATAACGTAATATCATTGCAGTGGTATGTAGGGCTCCATCTATTTTAAACCAGACATAATTGACATTCAAGTTTTGGATCTGTGGTATTATTTGTGTACGAAGTAAGACTAAGAAGGAATTTGAATTTAAATTTCCATCGATGAAAAAAGGGCCAATGAACGTATTATTAATATCACCTGCCCATACATTAGCCCAACTATTGTACTGAGTCTTTGTTATTCGTTAAATGTTAAAATGTGTTAAAAGTATTAAAATGTTAAACGTATTATTAATAACACCTGTCCATACATGAGCCCAACTGTTGTACTGAGTCTTTGTTAAATTATGGAGATGCGGATTAGTCCTTGACCATATCTGCAAGGAAATGAATTACTAGGAAAGAGGATATGATAAATCAATTGAGACTAACTGATAATATTGAGAATTTACTTGACCATCAAATGTAAATGATGCTTCGTCTGTAAATACTATTTTTTTATAATTTTTCTTCATTGTTATTTAATAAATTAAACATCACTACATAAAAAAATGTTGTTTTCATTTTGTCTTCATTAGTTATTAGCTGGTGATTTCTAAATTTGTACGGTTTATATTTATATTCTTTATAAACTGATTCTGATTCAAGAACACGAAACTTCAAAGTACGATTTTTTCTGCATAGCATAAGATGTTTAACATAGTTTCTTGTGTTAAGACATAGTTTGTTCTAATTCGTTTGTGGTGTATATACTCAGTATAGACTAATTCATACTTGCCATTGCAAAAAGTTATAATGTTGATTTTCTCACTTATTTAATACTGAAACTTTGTCAATTTTTCATGAGAGTTAGCTTCAGGAATATCTAAGCAACTGAACAGATATCTGATAATTAATATGCAATAAATAAATTTTCAGAAATTTCAGTATTGACTAATTCATATTTGCTATTGCAATAAGTTATAGTGTTGATTTTCTCACTTATTTAATACTGAAACTTTGTCAAATTTTCATGAGAATTAGCTTCAGGAAAACTGAACAGATATCTGATAATTAATATGCAATAAATATATTTTCAGAAATTTCAGTATTGACTAATTCATACTTGCCATTGCAATAAGTTATAGTGTTGATTTTCTCATTTATTTAATACTGAACTTTATCAAATTTTCTTGAGAATTAGCTCCAGGAAATTTTCAGAAATTTCAGTATTGACTAATTCATACTTGCCATTGCAAAAAGTTGTAATGTTGATTTTCTCACTTATTTAATACTGAAACTTTGTCAATTTTTGATGAGAGTTAGCTTCAGGAATACTGAACAGATATTTGATAATTAATATGCAATAAATAAATTTTCAGAAATTTCAGTATTGACTAATTCATTGATAACATCATCGCATCTGTGGTTGTTAAAACTTGAAATAGTGTTAAAAATTGTTCCCATTGATGGAATTGGTCTATCGTGATAAGTGACTGAAAAAAACGTCACGCACATTTCTTATCCTGTGACTTGCACCGTATAAATGCATTATTTGTTTTTTTTTCTTCTGTTAAATACATTTTTTTGATATATTTTAGCACAATAATAGTTGACAATTATATTCTGTGATTATATTTATTTTGATTACCCATCAAATAGTTATTTTGATGTTTCCTTGGTTACTTGATAACATCTAAGCAATGACCTGTGTTTTTTAAAATTGAACATATAGACGTTGTTATTATTTTGTTCAAAGTTAAAACAATGTCACGGTATAACACCTAAGCTCCTAGATTAACAAAATTAAATCCCCAAACTAAAATCCTACCAGTACAATTAGCGCATATGTTTGTGTTGAATCGATACCTTTTTGTATAGAATATTGAGTGTAATAAACATAAATTGTAAAACTTGATAACAAAAAAAAAACTTTCATCAATAAAACTATCAAATTATTAACTCAAATTCAAAATAAACGAAATAAAAATTATAAAACACCTAAGCTCCTAGATTAACAAAACTAAATCCCTTAACTAAAATCCTATTAGCACAACAAGCGCATATGTTTGTGTTGAATCGATACCTTTTTGTTTAGAATCTTATCAGTTGGTAGTGCACACAACTTTAAATGTATTGACGATCCTTTTCTGAGGTTGGCTATGCTCTGGTATCATCTCAATGATGCACGAAGTTACAGCTCATGCAAATCCCACAAATAGCAACGTTAATTCCTGCAAACACCTTCGTAGGAAATTCGCAATCCGAATTCAGACCGAAATCAGATTTACTGTAAATATTGCTTTTTATTAGTATATGGCTCTACTGATTGTGCTACTATTATTACAATACTAATTTTATTTATAAGCTACCTAATCTAATTATTAACCTATCTCAACAAAATTTTATTAACATAAACGATATGCAAAATATCATCACAATATTTTCATTGAATTTTTAGTTATCAGTGTCAATTTGTTAATATATCCAGTTTTAAACAATGTAGTTGCAAATATAAAATAAAAATGTGAGCAAAAATATGAGGAAATGATTGCTTCCGTGAAAAGTGTTTCCATTGCGCATCTGTGCCATTCCCGGAATTGATTACATTCAACCTCTTATTTCGTTCAGAATGTAGCTACATGGCCCCAGTACATCATCAAGATACTAATCAGAGTCTCCTTCAGCCACACTCTCACCGTAGGTCACCACGGAGGCGATAATTAACATTTTATATAGAGCGAAGATTGCTTAATAAATTTCATCCCGTTTCCGTGCAGAAATAGAATTTTCAATAAAATATAAGAAATTGGAAACCGCCAGAAGCAATTATACTTCGCCGTTAGTTGGGAAGTTATCGGTTTTGATGTCGGGGCCGAGCACGCCTGACAAGCTGCCAGTCATTTACTGGAAAAAAGCGGAGAGTTTTAATTCAATATTCCTGCATTTCTCATGTATATTGGGTCCTGAAAAATACAATGATGTAATTTGGAGTAATTTGAATTTTTATTCGGATATGGACGGACACTAATTAGAAGTCGCTCCGAATGGAAAATGCATTATAAATTAATTGCGATGAAAAATTTTAATCCTAAGTGGCCTAGAATGTAAAATGCATTTCTATTAAATGCAAATTATAAATTAAATACGAAAGAAAAAAAATGCATGCATTTTTAAGTAGCAACTCGTGAAATACGAGTAGTCCGACAAGAACTGTACTCATCCATAAAATCATACATTTTAATATTTCATGGTTAACCTCTTCAAACCTGAATTTTATTGAATAGTTAACAAAAATATTTTTTTACTTTAAAACATTTTTAGGGACCTTTATAAAGTATAAGAAGTACTTGTTTAATTTTTTTAGTTTTTATTTATTCAAAAATAATTATGTACATGTACATGTACAAATCGTTACAAACATAACTGGACAAATTTTCATTGTCTATGAAATTTTGTGAAGCAGTTTCTCTCTCTTATGCATAAATGTATCTTGCACTTATCACATAAAACATGCGTTCGCCCATTACATCCTGGAAACTTGCAACGAGTAGCTTCTTTATTGTTGTCAAACTGAGGCATATGATCAGTTCTATCGTTTTGGATTTCTTGTAATGGACGATCTTCTCCACGCTTACGTGCTACAGTTGGTGAAGGGATAGGAGAAGAAGATGGTCGACCACGTTTATTTTTAGATAAAGGGTTTCCTACACTTATCAAACCATCAGCAACTCGCATTCGGAAGGCCAGTAAATCCATAATCTCTTTTTTCGGTATATTACACTTTTCACAGTCTTTCTTGTATTCAATCCAACTGTTTACCAAAGCAAAATCCACCATGTGCATTATAATACGTAGTATCCATTTATTTAAACGAATGAAAATTCTATATGTGCTAATCAGCTGGCCGAGAAGGTCTACTCCTCCCATATTGTGGTTATAAAGCTTAATTATTTCAGGTCTCTTTACCTCTATATATTTTCCCTCTTTCTTGTCCCATCTTTTTACAAGGTTTTTCCCACCTTTACCGACAAAATTTGATGCAAGACATACTGTTTTATTGTCAAGCCATTTTACAGCAACTATGCTATCTTCACTGACAACCTCATCTACAGAACATCGTTTTTTTTGTTCATTTCTTTATCTTGCAGTAACGGTGGCTTGAAAAATCTATTTAGTCTGATAGTTTCCGCAGCATATACAGGGTGTAACAGAAATACGTGTGTTAATTTTAAACATTGGTAGAACTCGTTAAATAAAACATTTTTTCTATATGTATTTTTTTTTAAAAAGCAACGTTTAACTGATTTAAAATATGTTCTAGTTTATCTACTAAAACGCGTACCCGCCTATGGTTAAAGGTGTGCAGCGATAAAATATGTTGTTGTGATGGCAATGGTGTCATAAAGGTACATCATTGCTTGTTAATCAAAACATGTTTAAGATATTGTGCACTCTACAATCTTCGGGCTTCTGCGGCATTTCCAAAAACTCGGCCATATACCAACACAATATCTGTTAATTCTTGATTAGAAAAATTTGGCATTTTGAAATAAACTTCACTTGACAATTATAGTGACAGTACCTGAGAACGGCTCGTTCGGTCAAAATTAGGGGGCAAAAAAATATTAAAAAAACCTGCAAATTTTGAAAAAAACCATATAGAAAAAATGTTTTATATAACGAGTTATAGCAATGTTTAAAATTAACACACGTATTTCTGTTACACCCTGTATATCTTTTTCTTTCAGTGTTTTCAATAATTTCTAAGATGAAAAAAAATTGTCATAGTACAATTTATGACCAACATTTTTTATTCTATCGGAAAGATGTAATATTACACTAGCCCCTTGGCCGTATATTTTTAAATGTTGTTCATTTAAATTTGTTGTTTTCCCTTGATAGAAAATAAAACCGTATGATTGCCCACTCTTACCGCAAAGAACATAGACTTTTACCCCCCATGGGCAGGGTTTACCTTTTATTATTTATACCTTTTTATACCTAATTTTCCAGTGAAAGGAATAATTTGCTCGTCTATACATATATTCTCCTCCAATTCCAATTCTAGACATCTCTTTCTTGTCAACTCTAAAATTGGTCGGATTTTGTAAAGCCTGTCGGTGCAATTTTCTGGTTTATCCAGGTTATTTACTAAGTATAAGCAACTTCTTAACTGGAAAAATTTATCCCTAGACATATTTTGCAAGAAGCAGCCAATCCCAAATGCCCGTTCCCAATACATTCTTATCCTTGGGAATTTCTTCAGACATCCAAAAACTATATGTAAGGCAAACATTTTTTTAATTTCAGATGCAGATGTATTTCTGAATGTTTTTCCTTATTGAACAGTATATAGATTGGTAAAATATGCCATTTTATCGAACTCATTATTGGGTATGTATTTCAGAAAGTACTCTAGAGGACATACAGGTTTTGTAATATCGTGTTTACTTGGAACTGGTGGTTCGAATTCTATTATGTTAGGTGGTGTAAATGAACTTTTGTTCCAATTTACTTCGCTTATTTTTCGAAGTTCTGAGAGGGGTCGGCTAAGTTTTCTTGATCCGATCTACCTTCTTCATTATTACTATCATGGTGTACTTCGATTATTTTATTAATTCCTTCTATTTCTGCTCTGTTAATCACATCAGGACCTGGTTTTATATTATTTAGCTCTAAATCAAATTCTTTATCTACTTCATCTTCATCTCCAATGCATACATCTTCAATTTCCGATAGGTCACCATTATTTAACAGATCTATGAGTTCCTGGATATCTATAGGATTTTCTAGATCATATGTTTTTTTTAACTTATCCATATTCACGTTAGCTGTAAAGGTAATACTAAAATTACACCAAAAACAAACTAAAAAATACATTCAATTATTTATAAATGGAATAATATTTCAGACTACATTTACATGCGGATGTACAAAGTTAAGCAGCAAGTGGGACAATTTGTACATACTCATGTACATAGCTTTAGCAAGTCATATACGAAAAACTAATCATAATTAGGTATGTATTATTTATTTATTACATTTTTCAATGTTTTGCAATTGCTTCAATTTGTTTAATTTTTTTAAAACTGTTCAATTAATTTACATGCTGAAATAAACATGAGACTTACCAGACCGGACTATGTGAGGTTAGATACATCGTACAAGATAAACAATAATTTCACATATTTTCACTAGATGGCCACACAAGGCAATTTTTCTTATAAATCTAATGTATACATAAGCAAGTACTAATAGTACTATCAATATAAAATCAAGTATCAAGTATCAATAATATCAATAGTATCAATAATAATACAAAATTCAAAATAAAAATATATTTCGCAAATGTACATGTACATGTACGCCAGGTCTGAAGGGGTTCATTTAATCATAATTTTGAAATATTTGTACATTTGGATATTAATTCTGCGGACAACTGAATACCAGTTTCGACCTAGTAGGGTATCAGTCTAGTAATTTCAACAAGAGGTGGCGTTCATACGCTTCTCTTACACTTCACTATATCATGGTTAGGTTAGGTTAGGTTAGGTTAGGATAGGTTAGTTTTTTTATTAATTATACAAAAAAAAACATTTAAATTACTAAAAAAGAATATTACAACAAAAATTCCAAAAATGTGGCCACGACTATGTAAAAAAACTGGAAGGCCATAAAGATGTATGAAATTGCAATAATAAAAAATCAATACAATAAATAACTGAAATTATACTTAATGGCAATTACATACTGGATGCGAGAGCAATTACCGATGCATTCAATAAACATTTCATTGAAATAGGCAATAATAAACAAACAAAGCAGACAAACTCAAATGGCAATGAATTTATCGAAGATCATAGCAATATAAACAGGTTTTTAGAACTATGTGTACAAAATTAAATCAGTAGTATAGCACTTCAACTAAATAAAAATACATGCCCTGACATAGATAACATCACAGTGAATGACATTATAAATATCTTACCCACAGTCATAAATATCTTAACCAATATTTATAACAAGGCACTATTTATATGTTAATTTCCAGAAACATTGAAAAGAACGAGAGTAACACCAATACATAAAAATGGCAATTACTTGGACCTAAACAATTACAGACCTAAACATCAATATTCCCAAAAATTCGAAAAAATGATAAATAATAGATTACTAAATTTCATCAATAACAATAAGCAATCAACATCAGACAAGTATCAATATGGATTTAAAAAACAAAGTAACATACACAAGTTGCGATAACTGATATCATGAAATTTGTATATAAAAAAATTATATATAAATATAAAGAAGAAGTATCAATTGATCTGAGAAAAGCTTTTGACAGCGTAAACCACAATTTTCTTTTAGATATGCCTTTAAAATGGGGATCAGGGGAATAGCTCATAAACGAATTGAAACGTACTTAAAATATAGAAAACAAATCACAACAATCAATGGAAGAAATAGTGTACAAATAACAGTTTAAATAGGTGTACCGCAAGGATCGGTATTGAGCCAATTACTATATTCACTATTATACATAAACATTATGCAATTATTAAATCTAAAGGGTCAACTTTACATATTAGTTGACGACACTATAATTATTTACACTGACAAAAGCTAAATTCATGTTCAACCTCAATTCAAACATATTAAGTCCTGAAAAATACAATGATGTAATTTGGAGTAATTTGAATTTTTAACACTAATTAGAAGTCGCTCAGAATGGAAAATGCGTTATAAATTAATTACGATGAAATATTTTAATCCTAAGTGGCCTAGAATTTAAAATTCATTTATATTAAATGCAAATTATAAATTGAATACGATGAAAAAAAAATATTGCATGCATTTTTAAGTGAACAAATCATCAAATCAAAAACAAATCACAACAATCAATGGAAGAAATAGTGTACATATGTCATTTCAAATGGGTGTACCACAAGGATCGATATTGGGCCCATTACTATATTCACTATTATACGTAAACATTATGCACTCATTAAATCTAAAGGGTCAACATTACATTTTCGCTGACGACACTATAATTATTTACACCGACAAAACCTAAATTCATTACATAAATGAAGATCTAAAAAATATATAGTAAATGGATACAAGTTAAAGCTCTACCAATTAACGAAAAAACTCATAATAATTATCAATACTGGAAATAGAATAAAATTAGAAATTAATGGCCTGGAAATCAAACAAGTAGATAAAAATAAATACTTGGGAGTTCAAATAGATGAAAGATTAAATTGGGAGATTCATATTAACACATTAATAAAAAATAGTGCAGCAACAGCAAATACTCTAAAACGCATTGCTTATGTAATACCAGATAAATTGCGTAAACAAATTTACTACGCGTTAATTGACTCTCGCATTAAATACTGCGCCAATTTAATAATAATAAATAATAATAATAATAAATCTTTATTGGTGTTTACACAAAAATTTGTTCACACAGGTCAGACAGTTCAGTACAAAAATGCAATAGCAAGTCTCAAATTATATAAAATAAATACAAAATAAAATAGAACGAAATTACATTGACAAAACATACGATTTGAAATGTGGGCTCCAATATATGGGGCACTTCCTCTGAGACCTCTTTAAATTACAAAGAATACAAAATAGAAGTAGGTATTAAGAACTTATTAAAATTACCATATTTCACTCCATATTTACAATTAAACAAAATATTAAATTTAAAAAATATATTTACAACAATAAAAATAGAAATTGCAAAAATACAATACAAACTAAATTAAAAAAATATAAAACAAAATACTAAATATAACTTGTACAAAAATGTACATGAACACAACACAAGAAAAAATAATAACGTACACATAATTGAATGTAACAATAAATATGGTCAGAGAATAAATATGGCTATAAAACAATATAATGAGCTGCCAAACAGATTAAATGTATAGACAATTATAAAATAATTACAAAAAATTAAAAAGCCATTTCGGTCAAGACAATAATGCATTACTGTGATTGATATACCACAAATAATTATTATAATCTAACAATATGTAGCAGAGATGAAAATATGTAATCAATAATTTACTAAATTAATTAGCCGACTTACCTTATAATGTACAAATAATGTACACTTAGGTAATTGAATTGTTAGAAGTTGATACTAGATTAAGATACAACAATCCACTATTAATGTATTTGATATTAGAATAAAATAAATAAAATAAATAAAAAAATATTTCTGGCCTGAATTGCTAATTACTTGTAGGTACCATTTATAATACAGTCTTGAATATTAATATACATAATTATGAATAATAGCACGACACTATATTTATTACTGTAGTAATAAAGTAATATTAATAAAATAATAATAAAGTAAATTAATAAAATAAATAAAAATTTATTTCTGGCCTGAATTGCTAATTACTTGTAGGTACCATTAATAATACAGTCATGAAGATTAATATACGTAATTATGAATAATAGCACGACACTATATGTATTACTGTAGTAATAAAGTAATATTATTTTCCCCCTGGATTTATTAATATATACCGGGTGATTCGAGTTTTATTACCATGGGTTTTTTAGGTATTTGGAGTTGCCCAAAAAATATAAAAATTTGGATTTATATAGATCTGATACTAATCTACAGAAAGGTAGTTTGACTTTTTCGATATAATTATAGAGACGGTTATAAAATTAAAAAACTCTTTTCGGGCAAAATTCTCTATCGTTATTATTGCCCTAAACTGTTTTATTTTATTCATTGAGCCCATTTGTGAAATCAATAATTAACGAAAATGATAAGATTTCAAATTAAAGCATTTTTTACATTACTGACCAACTTTTCTCGGTATGATTTATGATTTTGTAAGTCAAGAGCTCTACAAAGCATTGACCATAGGTGCGGTTGGAACGTTTTATGACTTTTTATGATTCCGCCAGTCGCCCGTGGGTTGAACGCGCAGGACGGATTAGGTACAGCCCTATCATAAAACCCATAAAATCCATTATAGGGACTATTACTGGTAGCAGCCCTCATATTTTACTATTTAGTAATAAATCTTACTGCTGCAATATCAAAATTAATTTAATTCAATAATTGGTGCAATTTTTTTGACTTGGATTACACTGGAATGTTTGGAATAGCATTAAAGTATGCTCTGACAAAAACTTTATAAATAAAATTACGAATTCTTTGTGAAATAACGTATAAACTACCGGATGGTTAAAACTAATTTTTTTTATCATCAGTTTGGGCTTCATCAATATCTAAACATGTGTACTTATTTTGGATTTTTTATTTCTATTAGAAGTCGCCATTTTTGGCCTGGTAATAAAACTTGAATCACCCGGTATATTATTAGTAGTAGTAACAATATTTTTAAGGCTATCGACCTGCGGTCTTTCCGCATTTAAATTATTATTATCCTTAATAAGCTATAATTTGACTAGTTCTATAAATTATTCAAGCACATTTGAAAGCACTGTAAATTCAAATCCTATTTAATTCAAGAATTATGAGACTTGATATACTAGTTCATAACAATGTACACATAATCTGAAAACTTTAAAATTTTGCTCTGCTGGATATATGATGCCTCTTTACCTCTTAGCCTCTTTAATTACACAAACTTATGCAATTATTTGTTTAAAAACTGCACCACGAATTAGAGTCTAACACTGAGGATATTATATTTCAAGAGCTCAAGATGAAAGTTTATTAAAACACGGGGAAATCTTGCAGAACTTTATAAATTATTCCATAGATGAAAAACCGTAAATGAAACTGATAATAAATTTTATGTCGCAAAAATGTATCAAAAATGTAAAATCTATTAAACTTATTTCACCGTATACAATATACAAAATACAAAATATAAAACACTTAATATGCAATATACAATATACAATATGAAATATACAATATAAAATATACAATATACAATATGAAATATACAATATACAATATGCGATATACAGGGTGTTTCAGGAGAAAGTGCACATATTTTGGGACGTTGTAGTATGGATTATTCTAAGTAAAAAATGTCATATGAACATGTGTCCCATCGTTAATCAATATTTACAACTGTCAATTACGATTATTTGTCATTTGTTAAAAATACTACCAGATAACGCGATATCGCATGTCAGATTTTAAGGTGTAAATAAAAAATTAAAAAATCCATACCTAACCTAACCTTACCTCGAAAACCATTGAGTATTAGACCTCGGTGTATTTAAAAAGTTTTTAAAGTGTTTTAAAAGATTTTCATATGCGTAGTAACTTATATCGCTGTCTCCCTTTTAGATTTTCTCTCTCATACACATTAACGGAGTTACCGAATTTATCCGCTATTTAATTTCCACACTGTATATATACATTAATTTATTAATTTTTATCACTTCCCAAAATATTTATACATCCTCCTAAAACACCCTATATAATATATAAAAAACAATATGCATATTGCACCATTCACAGTATACTAAATACAAAATACCAAATACAAAATAAAATATACAATGTACAATTTACAAAATGCAATATACAATATTCAATATACAATATATAATATACAATACATAATGTATAATATACAATATCAAATAAACAATATGTAATATACAATCTACAATATTCAACAGATTTATATTCGAAAGTGCTATTAGCATTAACAGTAAATACGTATGATTTCTTTTCTAGTTTTTGAGCAGCGTCGATTATTAAGGCCACAGGATCTACACATCTATTGCTTCACGTGGTGCCTCGATGTAAAAAGCATACATGTATAGAGAATTCCAGAACACGTAATTTAAAACCCATTTAAAGGGATTACTGGACTAAAATGGCGTGAAAAAGGGTGAAGTGTGTCCTGCAGCTGCTATTTCTAATTGTACCTTGCCAGCATACTGGAATTTTCTGTTTCACAGACGAGAATATAATATAAATAAGGTAAACAAGAGGTAATTATTCAGAATTTATTTTATGGAAATTTACTTCGTGATAATTATTAATTGGACGTTAAAAACTGAAAGAGTAATTGTCAATAAATAACTATAATAATAACAATAACAATATTAATAGTAATAATAATAATAATAATTTAATTTTTTTAAAGTTTAACGTACACAGGTCAAAAATACAATGGACATAACAATATGAAACATGACACAATATAATCATCATCAGGATGGTTTCGACCTTAACTACATGGTAGCATTGATTAACTAAATACATATACATATAATTTCTATACTCACTGATGGTACTCCATATTAAAAAAAAAAAAAAACAATTGCCTATGTTTTTGTGTGCCACAAAACAAATGTGCCACATGTTGTGGTAAAAATATAGCAAGTTGTTTCTCTGTTTTTTATAATATAATTAGTGTATAAATAAATAGTTGTTCAAATTTCAAAGACTACAACTAACATAGATTGTATAAATATAGTCATCTCTCTACATTAGAAGTGACTAGAAATTTTAAGCATTATATTGTAATATTTTCATGCCTATTCCTTTGATGAGATTCTTGTCTCGAAACACGTGTCAGGTAACTGATAATAAACTTTACGGAGTAACAAGAGTAATTAATTAAAGAAATAATTAATTAATTAATATATCATAATAAAACGTGTGTTTACGTATTTCATGATATTGTCTTACAGCAAACGCTGCTGCAATCTCAACACTATCGTGCTGCTTTCAATCGATTGAACAATAATTTAATTTAATTACGTATTAAGTCGCTTCATTATACGAAATTATTCAAACTGCAGTGGCGTGTTGTTAGAATGGTTAGAATGTAAAGCGATCCAATACGTAGATTGACGAGAAAATATGCATATTGTTTTTCATGACCGGGAAATTAGTTTTATGACATTGTTCCAACCAGAAATAATGGTTTTTCCATGAGACCCGGGGTCACCAAAATACACTTCAGATTTCTATGGTTCTGGTTTCTAAATTCTGAAAAATTTACAAATTATAAACAAAATAAGAATTTAAGGTATTGTTCTGTATTTAGTTATTTTTTATTTTATTTTATTATTTATTTATTTTTATTTTGCCTGACTAGTTTCAGTTTGTTTAGCAAACCATCATCAGAGGGGTCAAATGTGTAATTTTGCCGTGTATTTATCTATTTTATTTCATCTGAAATATTTGGAATATTATTTCAATTTTGAAAGATGTCTATTTTAGAATATTTTTATTAGAATTGAATATCTATTCAAAATTGAAATAATTTAAGACACAGCAAAATTACACATTTAACGCCTCTGATGATGGTTTGCTAAACAAACTTAAAAATAGTCAGGCAAAATAAAAATAAATAAATAATAACATAAAATTAAAAAATAATATACCAGTAAGTACAGAATAATACCTTAAATAAATAATTGGCAACATGGATAAAACCTTAAAAATAATAATTATAACTAATAATATTTTTTTATCATAACTGCATCATAATCTTTGTTTATCGAACTAATAAGCGTACGAAAATCCGTCTTTCTAGCATGGCGTGTTTTAAAGTTGTAACAACACATTTATTGACCAACTTAAAACGACAATAAACGTCAGGCTGTAGATACGAATTAGTAATTACGTTTCATCTATCAACTATCAACTGTCAACTATCAACCTTCAACTGTCAACTGTCAAATGTAAACTGTCAACTGTCAACTGTCAACTTTCAACTATCAACTATCAAATATCAACAATCAACTAACAACTATCAGCTATCAATTAACTATAACTAGTATCTACTGAGTATACTATTAAACTACGTATTTGTATGTGCAGTTGATGCAAACAAATTGTGTTTCCATTTTTCTACAGTTTTTCAGAAAACATAACACATTTTAGGTAAACATAATTTATTTACATCATGTAAACATTATGTAAACTAGTCAGGCCCAATAAAATAAATAAATAATAAAATAAAATAAAAATAATGTTTTCCAGTAAGTACCAAATAATAATATAACAACCTTAAATACATAACTGGTAATTTGTGAATAAAACCTTAAACTTAATAAAAATAGTTAAAATTGCATTGTAACTATAGAAACAATAGTACAATTGATTTTTATTTGGTTGTTAATCAGTGTCCTGACTTTCAATGTAAAAATTACACTACAAAAAATGTCGCTGTAGTAATGATAAATAACATGTTTGTATGAAATCCTTGCTATTTTCTTGACAGGATATTAGTAAAATTGTCTCAATTGTTATAAATACTCTAATAATAGAAATATTTCTAGATTTAATTTCTATTTCAATAAGAGTTGCTAAAAATATTAGAACAAATATGTATTTTGTTATGTTTACATAATGTGTTATGTTTTCTGAAAAACTGTAGAAAAATTGAAGAACTATTTGTTTTTTACCAGTAAGTACCAAATAATAATATAACAACCTTAAATAATTATTTTTATCTAAAACTACTTTTCTTTTTAACATTGCAATTTAAAAACTTACTATTTTTAATAATGTTAGTATAATTAGGTATTTATTAACTTTTGCAGTTGTTCGATTTGTGAATATTCTTTTTAAATTTGAGGAATATTCGAAAGTATTTTTATAGGAACTTGGCAAAACTTTATAAACAATTTATTTCCTAGTCATTTGCATTCAAGTTGTAACATTGGTTGATTTATTAACTTTTGCAGATGTTCGTTTTATGCCAATTCTTTTTAAATATTTGGAATAATCTAAAACTACTTTTATAGGAAATTTTGTAAAACATTAAAAAATATATCAATTTCCTAGTAATTTTTGTATGTTGTAATATTGGTTGATTTTTTATGGCTGTTCTGAATTTTCCGCTTCTTATTTTAATAAAATTCTGGACATTCAACTTTTTTATAATCCCGATTGCATATTTTGGAAAATATTTCTAAAATCTTTATAAAACGGGGTGCAATTTTGTTATACATTAAAAACATATCGATTTCCTAGTCATTTTCGTAAGTTGTAATATTTCTTGATTTATGTAATGCAGTTCTGAATTATCTGATTCTGATTTGATTAAAATTCTGGGCATTCAACTCTTTTAAAATCCCGATTGCATATTTTGAAAAATATTTCAAAAATCTTTAGGAAACGTGGTGCAATTTCATTACAACTTTTTTTTATATTTCTTAATATTTAGTTTATTTATTAGTATATTTAGTTATCGTGATAAAGATTCCCGCAACTACAATAATTTTGTTTATATTTTTTACTCTTACGTATCTCTTAAGTGTCTTAAATAAAACAAACACTTTTCTTTGTTTCGATCACATTCTGATCATTATCAAACTCAGAGTAAAATAAAATACAAATAAAACACCTATTTATACATATCTATAATACAGCTTTTAAAAGTGGGGAGTAAACGAGGTCTGTCTGGTCGTTGATGACCAGAGTAAGTATCTCTTAGGTACTTAATATCTTCTGATACGTTTTATATTTTGATTAAATTTTGCGCATATGAATTTGATACTCATCATATTTAATTGAAACTTAAATATACTGAATACTGAAAATATTTATAATAATTATTTGTATAATTCGGTATCATGATCAAGTTTCCAGCAATGGTACTTTAATAAATTTGTTTTTATTTTTCACTTTCTTCAATTGCATAACGGGTTTGATAAGTTTTTGATATTTCCTGTAATGTTAGCAACTTCTTAATCGCCTGGTACTTATCATATTTTGATAAAAATTCCAGATTTTTTTAACTCTTTTGATATTTTGATAGCACATTCGAGAACACTTAATTAATTTTTATTAAAAGTTTTTGTATATTTTGGTATCATGATTAAGTTTCCTGCAATGTAACTTCAATAAATTTGTATTTTTTTTCACTTTCTTCAATTCCATAACGGTTTTGATAAGTTTTTGAGATTCCCTCTAATTTTAGCAACTTCTTAAACGGCTGATAACGCCTTCATATTTTTATTAACATTCAGGGTATTTTAACTCTTGATATTTTGATAGCACATTCACACTTCATTAAATTTCCATAAAACATTTTGGAAATTTCTGAAATATGGTTGTATCACCACAATCAACCATATTTCAGAAATTTCCAAAACTTGATCATGATCATGTTATCTAATATCTACAACTTCAATAAAATTTTCTGGATTTTTACTTTGTTCGGTTCCTTAACGCCTTTTTTAAGTGTATGAGATTTCCAGTTATTTTCACAATCTCTGAACCTTTCGAAACATTGATAATATGATTGAAATTCTGGACCTTTTAAATTTTTGTAATTTTGATGGAGGATATTTAGTTACAGCTTCTGATGTTCTTATGAAATTTTCTGCGATTTGCATACTTTCCACTTTTTTAAAATATTTTCTGTGCTACTTTCTATAAATTTATCACAATTTACATAAATTTTCTGCAATTTGAATATTTACGAAACACCTTTGTGAAACGTGGTATAACTTATTATTAAAATCATCAATAGTAATCAAGTTCATGACTTCATTAAAATCAATACATTATATTTTATTGGACATAAATAATGTGTAGTGTATTTGTATATTTTGGTAGTATGATTACGTTTTATGCCAGTTCAATATTTGTTTGCCACTTACTTCGGCTCCATAGCGTTTTTGATAAGTTTTAGTGATTTCCTGTAATTTACATGATTAACTTTGATTCAAAAGTTATTGAGACTAGCCAGTTTTGAAATATATACCCAGTATGTAGTTATTACTGATTTGTAACGTAACGTAAGACTTATTTTATTTTTATTATTATTACTTAATTCAATAATAGTTACATGAAATGTATTACTGAACGTAAAAATTTATTTAAATTTTTTTGAAAACTGTTTTTAAAAAGTGTAAATTATAAAACTTTTAGCTTATTATAAGTTATCATGAATAACTTATATGAATAACGAAAATACTATAATTTTTGATTCAATATGAAGAGAAAATGTGTTGACGATTTCTGAAATTTGCTCTAGTCATTTTCATTTTATCTACTTATGTATTTGGATATTTTGATAATCATTTTAATAATAATTTTGATATTATGATCACGTCTGTAACTTTAACAAAATTTACTAGTATTTCACATTATTCTGTTTCAAAAACCCTTAAATAAGTATTTGAATCTCCTGCAACGCTCGCAATTTCTACACCATTTAATACTTTTGATATTAAGATAGAAATACCTGCCTTTTTTTGTCATTGTGTTGTTGACACATTCTGGGAATTTTCATTATTAATTTTCATATAACTGAAAGGAAATTTCTGAAATCTTTATGACATGTGGTGAAATGATGGCACTTTCTGGAAATTTTCCATACCACATTTTCGAAATTTCTAAAATTATTTATTCATATCTATATCCAGGAGGATTTACGTATGTCAAATAAAAAAATTACATGGTAAAGAGAGTAAATTTATATATACATGCAATAAATGCACATACCTATAAATATGAAACCAAAAAGCAAGAAAATTGCAGAAAATTTAATTATAAAATCAAAATATCATATTACACCAAACGTCATAAAGATTTCAGAAATTGCCACAAGTTTTAAAATTTAGAACATTTTCAATCGTAATATCGAATATAACTCTTTCGATATTATGATTGAAAATTTTCTAAATTTTAAAACTTGAGGCAATTTCTGAACTCCATTATTTCAATCAAACTATTAAAGGTATCAGCCATGGTTCATAAGTTGCGAACATTGTAACAAAACTCAAAAACGAAAACACTATAAATTAAAAAATGGGAAAGCCAGAAAATTTTCAACTTATCCATTTATTTATATATTTTGATAATTATTATGTTAATATGATAAACTGTAGGTACTGAAATTTCAATAAAATTTACCGGTTTTTACTTCATTCTGTTTCAGATAGAAATTCTGAAATTTTTGTAAAATTTGATGAAATTGCACTTTTTGAACATTTTCATTAAGTTTCCATAAAACATTTTCGCAATTTCTGAAATTTATCTAATTTCTGCAAACTCTAATTTAATATTTCTACAATTTATCTATTTACAGAGTTTTTCGATTGCCTATCACCATGTATCAGTTGTGTTTTACTTAAATAAATTTTGAATTAATTGCAATGTTCGCAATTTCTACACCATTTAATATTTTTGATATTTTGATATAAATTCCTGACTTATTTTGGCCTTGTTTTCTTGCCACATTCTAGGAATTTTCATTATGCATTTTCATATAACTTAATTTAAAGGACATGTCTGTAATGCAATGTAATTTATCTATTTACAGAGTTTTCCGATTGCCTTTCACCATGTCTCAGTTGGGTTTCACTTAAATAAATTTTGAATTAATGCAATGTTCGTAATTTCTACACCATTTAATACTTTTGATATTTTGATAAAAATTCCTGACTTTTTTTGGCATTATTTTGTTGGCACATTCTAGGAATTTTCATTATGCATTTTCATATAACTTAAAGCAAATTTCTGAAATATTTATGAAATTTTGTGAAATGGCATTTTCTGAAAATTTTCCATACCACATTTTCGCAATTTCTGAAATTTGTTGTAACTTATCCATTTATTTGAATATTTTGTTAATAATTTTGGTAATATGACAAATTGTAGGTGCTGCAATTTTAATAAAATTTACAAGTTTTCATTTCATTCGGTTTCAGAAAGGAATTTCTGAAATTTTTGTGAAATTTTATGAAATAGCACTTTTTGAACATTTTCATTAAGTTGCCATAAAACAATTTCGCAATTTCTGAAATATATGTACCTTCTGTAAATTCTAAATCTAATATTTCTGTAATATATCTATTTATTTGTATATTTTGATAATTATTTTGATAATAGAAATAGAAATAGAAATTATTCATGCGAGTAACACAATAGTTTTGCACATGTCAATATGATTATGTGTACTGCAGTTTTAATCTAATTTACCGGTGTTCGCTTTATGCCTTACGTCTTAAATTAGTTTTTGAAATTTACTGCAATGTTCATTATTTCTAAAATACACTTATCATTTGTTAATTGAAATTACTGATTTTTTTAACTATTTTGTTTATTCGAGGAATTTCCATTGCAGATACATTTTCTTATACCTGAAAAGAAATTTCTAAAATCTTTATGGAATTAGGTGTAACAATGTATAAATTCCATAGCAATAATGTGTATTAATCGTATAGTCGTCGCAAGTACGGACATCGGCTTAACAATATAAATGCACAAATGTGAGACAATTCAGTTAAATATGCCACAATACCTCGTAACAAACATCTCCATTATATTTGTTATTTATTAGGAGAGGGATATTAATGATCAAATAATTATCCCTAGTTCTTGCTGTGTACCAACTGGGACGTTAATGAAGGAAATCCAGTATTACACGATAAAGAAACGGTGGACATTTGCGTGATTAATTAGAATGTTCAATCCTGTCAACTAACACACATTGCTTGATTATGTCCATCTAGGTGTTGAAACGTAAGATAAATTATGCTTGAAATCTATTTCCGCGTCGATATTTCTATTTGATCTTCGATAAGAAGCTCGATACTTCTTACCTATGAAATAATAGATATTTATACAGAATAATAATTACTATCAGTTATTGAAAGACTTGAACAATGTATACTTATATATTTAGTGTTAACTATTAATTTTCAGATAGAAAACCCCACATATCAAATATTATTTTAAAATTATGTCTGGGCGCAATAAGAATTATGTTATACAATAAAAATATTAAATGGAAAAATATAAAACTGGAAGTGTAGGAAACGGATTTAAAATTTTATTTTTCTATCGGATACCTAAAATAACAAAGTATTCCCATGTCCGGTAGGGGAAAAACGAAAGTTATTTTATATCTCAGTGTCCCTTTACGTCTTATTGTTATGACAGGATAAATCCGGAGTTATCTCTTCTGCGCTCAGAGTCCGAACGTATATCCTTTATCACGTGTCATAAAGGGTTTTGAATATTCCATTTCATTAAATTGGAATTATTTTCCCGCCGGAATCATTGCTAATGAACGGCCACTAAAAGTATAGCCGATATGATATAAATTAACGACACCATAAGATTTAACAACCAAAGAGTCGCTGTAACTTATAGTTGGTGCATGAATTGGCGTATTAATCTGCGCGAATTATAGCTCGACAGCTAATCTTGTTCAAGCCAAAGCCAAGCCGAATCCATAAAATCTGCAATTACATCGAGTTACGGGAGCCTTACATGTATTCGTGCACTCAGCTCATAAATAAATATGAAATTATAATTTTATTGTACCCAGCAATAAAATGCAATATACATGAGTGGAATAGGATTACAGTAATTTAAATTGCAATGGCCCACGTACATAAAACACATATAATGCCTTCTTGGAAAATAGCTGGTTATATGTATTTAACTATATGAATGTAGAAGTTGCAATATAAATTGTAATAATAATCGCTTAATTTTAATTTAAATGTTTAATAAACAGACGGATGATTAATAATAATAATTGAATATTTTTTTAGGATTATTTGATTACAGGAGACAAATTGCAAAATAACTTCGTTAGTGAACTAATTACTGACTGTTGGGAAATTATACCTTGCTTACCTACAAAAAGCAGTTTTCACTAATTGCGCTCCGCATGTTAGTTGCGTTTAGTGCTTTTAACAATTAACGCTGTGAGCAAGCGTGTCCCTTTTCAATTAAAGTTAGAACAATCCACTCGCTAATTTGGCGATGAAATTCGCAAAAAGAGGGAGGCGACAATAAAACGCACTCCTAATAAAACAACTTCCATCCAGCTGGAATCATTTCATGGGCGCCTGAAAGGTGTTTTGCCTTTTGTTCTTCACACTCCAGGAAATCCATTACACGAGGAACTCGGAGAAAGTCGCGGAGAATGAGCATTTACATTATACACTAATGCAGGGTTTTATAAATAAATTGTTTTCAGTATTGCAATTACCTTTGTTTGGATGATAAATGAAGATTCTTTCTTGTCACTAAATATGGGAGTTTTATCCTGGGTAATTATTAAGGACCATCGAGTTTTTATCATGAACGAGATTATATCATAAAGATTGAGAGTCGATTATGTATATGCAATCATGAAGCACCACAAGAAGTACCCATTTTTAATATAAAAGTATACAGCACTGGACAGATATTTGCAATTTTAATTTTTCTTCGTAACTCTTGTTAAACGATAAAAATATCTGCTTATTTAAAAACTAGTCAAATTTCGACCACTTTAATCTACTTATATTATTAAATATTTTGTGCGATATACTGTCTAGTGCACATAACTACATTCGAAATGTTGAAAATTTTAATCAAAATGCCCAAAACCTTCTAAATTTATAAAATTTCTGATAGTTTTGTAATTTAAGCAAGGTACAATTTTCCTAACCCACTTCCCTGCTGTTTTTCCATTAATGCATGTTTTATCAATAATTAAAAAAAAAACCTAAATGAACAATATTAAAAGTTAATCACGAAGTCTCAGTTTTCATTTTCAACTGGATTGTTTTTTTTTTTAATGGCGTTGGTACTGAAATGGTACTTAAATTTTTAATAAGCAATTCAAAATTATCAAGCAGACCAATTTGGGTTTTGAATTATATACAACTGGAAATTTGTAACTAAATATCGATGTTGTGATATGATGTTATGTTATGTTACATAATTTAATTTACAGAATAATACGTTTTGTTCTGTAGAAATAGTTTTATTTCCGTTTTAACATCACGTTTGCCATTATGTCTTTTAAATATCTTGGCAGCCTATTGTAGAATTTTGGTCCTGAGTACAACGGAGATTTTTCGATTTTCAATTATGCAGTAAAAATTTTATTTAATGTCAAAACAAAAATTGCTAAAACTTATGTAGGTTATATGTAGATGACATTTTATAAAAATGACAAATATGTCTCTACTTAACATAACAAGTAATTATATGTACCAATAATTTAAGTATTCTGTCAAATTATCAATTAATTCTACTCAAATTTCGCGTATATTTAACCAATTTTCAATTATTCTTCCAAAATTACATTAATTACTTTCAAAATTTCAGTTATTCCATTTAATTTTAATTATGTTATCAACCTAATGAAATTGCAATTGTAACCTGTCGAATATGCAACGATTTGCAAAAATTGCAAATTTTCAATTATTTCTGCATAATGTCAAATCATTTTATTAACATTCAATTATTCTGTTAAAATTTGAATGATTCTGGCAGAGTGATAACTGTTGAAATTGCAATGATTTGCAAAAATTGCAAATTTTCAATTATTTCTGCATAATATTAAATAATTTTATTAACATTCAATTATTCTGTTATAATTTCAATAATTCTGGTAAAGTGATTACTGTTGAAATTGCAATGATTTGCAAAAATTGCAAATTTTCAATTATTTCTGCATAATATCAAATAATTTTATTAACATTCAATTATTCTGTTAAAATTTCAATGATTCTGGCAAATTTTCGAATATTGCTCGAAAATGTGTAGTCATATTGAAAATGCATTATTCTGTCAAAATTAATTAATTACTGTCCAAATTTCAGTTATATGTACCAAAATTTCCACTACCTCGTCAGAGTTTCAATGAATATTGTCAATTCTTTAGTTCAGTTTTGAATCAGTTATAAATTCCATCGACATTTCACATATTTTCTCAATATTTCAATTATTCTGTTATAGTTTCAATGCTGAAAACCGGAAGTGGGTTCGTTACAATCATACTTGCGATTTCATCAGTAATTTTTAATCATTACAGAAATTTGCAATTGACTGTTGTACAATTGCTTTAAGTTGAAGAATTGCTAAACTTGGTAGAATTTATTACATTATAATTTATTAATTTAATAATAAATATTTATTATTATAAAAATTTTAAACAATTTACAACAGAAAATGTTAAATCTTGGTTACAGCAAATTCGTTTTCTTCACAGAAAGTATATATTTAAATTTTGTACTTTTGATGAGAAATAAACATCAGATTTTTCTTGATTACTTGGATAATTTCGATATCATACAAATTGTTTTGTCAATATATAAAATACATCAATTACATATTACAAATAGTCGATTATTTGTTGAATACACCTAAAATATATGTTTCTACATTATTTTTTTTTACCTGAAATGCATAATAAGGAAAAAATAAATAAAATCTCAATTATTAAATTTTCCACTGCGTTTTGTATCATATATTAAAATTTTTGTGGAAACTATGGAATTTCCATTAAAGTCTGTAAATTTGGAGAAACAAAAACTTGATAATTTCCAATAAAAAATTCGTAATTTATAATAAAGCTTAATTAGTGTAAGCAAAACCAATTGGATTTTGCAATTCATCTGATGTTTTCATAATTTCCTTTGAAAATATTGTAACCTTGCACTGAAGATTGTGTAGTTACTGACGCTTCATATCTGTAACACTGCAGCTATTTGAATAAAATTATTATTATTATAATAATAATAGTTCCGGTTCTATAGAGACTGATTTCTCCTTCCGGTTCCATGTCGCCATCCCCGCCGATTTTGCCAGTCTCCTTCCTGGAGATTCCTTTCCGACATCGCTCTCCTGATGCCATCGTTCCAGGTCGCTGCTGGTCTCCCTCTACGTCTTCTTTCCGGTGGTACCCAATCATATAGTTGTCTGGGCAGCCGTTCCTCTGACATCCGTTTTACGTGGCCATACCATATTAGTTGCCTCGTTTGAATGTCCTCTATTATGGTTTTTTCTGATTGCATTCTTCTTCTAATTTCTGTATTTCTTATTTTATCAAGGCGTGATATACCCGCCGATCTTCTTAGGAAACCCATTTCTACCACCAGTAGTTTGTTCTCCATGGCTTTAGTGATAGGCCACACCTCACAGGAGTAACAGAGGGTGCTCTTTAGTATACTGTTGTACATGAGCATCTTAGTACTGCGCTGGATTTCTGGCTGCCAAAGGGTTGAATTTAGCGCTCCAATGATCTTTTTTCCTTTATTTATGCGCTCTCTGATTGTGCCCTCTACCCGTCCGTTATCATCGATTTCCGTGCCTAGGTAGGTATACTTTTGGCATGTTTTTATTTTCTCCCCACTTTCGAGCTCTAGTTCTTCAGCTATACCACCTATGCACATATATTGGCTCTTTTTCAGGTTTATTTCCAGGCCCCATTTGGAGTATTCCTCGTGTAGTTTCCTGGTCATATACTGCATGTCCTCCTGGTCTTGTGATATAACAACAATAATTATTATTATTACTTACAAAATTATGTAATTTGTAATCAAAATACATCCTTTAGATTGCAATCAGATTTGTTTTAATTCCAGTCAAATATTATATTTAAAAAATACTAGATACAGTGAATTTTGGCTACAGCAAATTCGTTTTACGCAGAAAAAGTATGTATTCAAGTTTTGTACTTTTGATGAGAAATAAAACATTATTCAATAAAATAGCTATTTATGGTATAAGTGAAACAAAGAAAGTTGACTCTATTTTCGTCAGAGACGGGTATAGTGGAAGTTCAGTTGATTTTACTTTCGTCAGGGTCAAGTGCAGTCATAAAATTCTTTATCAGAATTGAAGAATTTTATTTTATTATTTATTTATTTTTATTTTGCCTCACTAGTTTCGGGTTGTTCAGTAAACCATCATCACAGGCTTGATTAGTGTAATTTTGCTTTGTATATCTTTTGATGTTATTTAATTGTAAATATTTGAAACTTATTATATTTAAATTTTGATAGATTACTGTACTTCGTCTGTATTTACCGGCCTCACAAGTTCGGCCGTCAAACTTACAGACTCACCACACAAAGTGTAACTTTTTCTTCTAATAAAACAATATACTATTATTTAATTCCGTTTTAAAAAGTCAAATTTTACATCAATTTCGGTCGTTATGAAACGTTAAATTTTTCACAGCTGTCACGCACACAGTTATGTAATGTAGTTATGTAAAGACATAACATAACTGCAGTTTTCACCAAGCTTCAAACTATTTGTAGACTACAGCGTATCTGTTTCTGGATTTTTCTGGTAGTAAACTCTACCCATCGAAATATTAGCAGAGTCTTCAACATCAGAAGTTACTTCTGGATCGCTATTTGAGGACATTTTTGGGCATTATTAATAAATTTGTGAATTATTTTAGTTTCCTGACAAATTGGTTTATGTCAGTGTAATCATATTTCCGTAGAAACAATAAGTATAAGGTGATCTGATTCTGTGATGTGGTAAAGAACGTTCTTCTTCCAATAGTAGATTAAATAATTCTAAGGGAATTAAATAAAGTTCTGTACGTAACACGTAATGAAATATGCGATATTGTTTGACTCGTGTAATTTGCAAAACTCGCTTCGCTCGTTTTGGCAGATCAAAAATATCAAATAAAATATCACTCATCAAACAATATCGCACTTTTATAACTGATTACGTAAATAACTATTACGTATTTGATACAAATTTCATAATGATCCTTATTATATGAAAATAATATCCATTAGAACATTAAAAATCGTAATGCACTGGACTAAAGTAGAGCACTGAAATAAGCCTTTCATCATTAATCTGACAGAGCATCAAGCATTACTAAGAGCACTAAACGAGGTGCTTTTCAGTGAACGTATTTGCATTCAATATTTATCCGCATTAGACTTCGGCCGGTGCTCTTACATGTCGTACACATTAGCAGTAATCAATATTGCATTTACCATTGAACGTATTTGCATTTGTATCTTCAGAGGTACATTACTAGTGCGATGAATAATCGTTGCGACTTGTGCATTTCAACATCCTGAATTATGCGATACGTTTCAAATTAATCTCTTGCAGTACATAAATTACTTGCATTATTTTAATGTGAAATTAGTTTATGTCCTGTAACCGGATGGTGACTTGACAGGCGTTATACTGGGAATGCAGGGTAACATTACATTCGCTCCCGTGATTATTTTACAACAAATGTTTAATGAATTCACAGTTGTGAGGAAGGTACTTGACTAATACTGGGCATTAATTGTATTTTCTGTACAAATTCAATTACACACGTAGCAGTTTAACATCAGTATACAATAATATACATTATTCTTATAATTAAAAAATATAAATCTGCATTCAAGTAAAATATAGCTCTCATATGACAAAAAAAGTCGTGAGCGAATTAAGAGTTTGCTTTCTTACGTGTTAGAGTAATACTTTAATTGTAGATCAAAATCTGTACTTCCTTAATTTTGTATATAATTTTTATTTTGCAACCGATTTTGATCTGCGGTTCCGATCATCATCCGGCGAAAAATGTCAATTGTATGTAATACTTAGATTGTAATAATCGGTGGTTAAAGTATGTAATACTATTTGTGAATTCCTCTATCAAAAGTGTCTCAGTCGTAAGGAGTAGAAATGAATGACAAAAACCTCAATAATAGATTTTTTGCGATTTTTAGAATCTAAAAGTGACAGGTCCAATTCCTTTACAGATCATTGATCTACATCAAAATGCGCTCATTTAAACCGAATACTTGTAGACTTCTAAGATTTTGAAAAACGGAGACTGCATATACTGTTTTAACGTAATAGATTCATTTATATCGTACAAATGTATATAACTGTTGGAATCTACCTTGTCGAATACCATACATTGAGAAAGTGGACAGCAAGCAGGATATATTGTATTTGCAGAGCCATAATTTATGAGCCAGTAACCCCATCCTGCCTTCAAGTAGAATATTCATGCTCCATTAGTCTGATTTGACGTCTGAAAATTCGCAGCCGATAACTAATGCTTTCATTTATCTAGGGCGCTTTTATTTATTTTTCTTACTTGATAAGGGAACTGAGTTTCTAAGCACTTCATTGCACAGCACATTATCGCGGGTTTAATCGGCCAGTCCACAAAAATTTTAAATGCTGAAAAAAGCTCGGAAAACAAAAACGGTCGAAATTTATATGGAACAATAAGTGCTTCAAAGTTTCGTACTTATTAATAGATAATATGTATCTTATCACAAAATAAAATATATGTAAGAGGTAATTTATACAGATTATTCAGACTGAATAAATACATACATAAATTATATCAATTTGGCCATATTTGGTTTGAGTAGTATTAACAAGTAAATAAATTAGTACTCTTAGAAGTTTATTATAATAATCTGAAAGCTGCACATGACTTTCTTCATGTTAATACATATAATAAGATATAAAATCAATTTTAACAAATTTCAAAAGATTTTGTAGATTTTTTTCCATGTCCATGATTTTTCGTTAAATTTGATTAAAATGTGAGTAACTTAGGAACGGTGCATCTGATCTCAAAAAATAAAAATGATTTGTGAAGCATACATAAAGTAGATTCTAAAAATGAAATAATACACGGGCTGTTCAATTTAAAAACGAGATCAAATTTTGTGTCCCGGATTAATGGTACATTCTGAATACTCAAAAATAGTTTTAAAAGGTAGCACATTAAGTATCCAATAACTTCCAATCAGATGTTTTCCTAAATTTTCATTAGTCTACCAGCAATGGATCGAGCAAGAATAAGTGGTCCACCCTGTATGTAAAATAAAAATAGCAAATAAATTCTGTACTCAATAGATACTCAATTTGATGGCAACATTGCCCTTTGTCATAAAATCTAACCTCTTTTTTTAAATATAACCTATGTTTTCAAGTCTAGCGACTTTTTAGATTGTCCAACAAAGCTGTCACCCTAATAGAACCAACTTAGTTAAAAATAAAAATGGAACAGAGTTTAGATGTATTTACGAATCGTGATCATCAAAATAGTAACACCTAATCGATATTTTCCAAAATTTTATTTTTTGCTAGCAAATTCAACACCAAAAACGAGTTCTATTATATCAATAATAATTATTATGATAATATTTATTAGTATAAAAGTTATATTCATTTTATCATTCATTTTATGGTAATTTTTATTCTTAAAATAGGGGCTTTTAACGAATTTTTGCACTCTAGTCTTAAACAGTGAGTCACTCTGTATGTATACAGTATATGTACACGTTTAGTGTTTAGAGAGGGAAAACTAATTTACAGTTTTAGAAAAAAAAAGTTATTTGAAACATCGCAGGCAACATGAAAAAGTAAATTGTACTTGTTGTTGAGTTTAGAAAAACATTTTACAAGAAAAAGTGGTTTACATTGACAAACTTGGCTAAAATTTGATGCCAAAGTTTATGAATATAATTTTTAAAAACGAAGTTCTGATTCCTGTTTATAGGAATGTTTATTTTTAAAATTACGCCGTTTAACTACTTTTGAAGTTCTAGTCTCAAAAAGAGCTGCATTTCAAGATTTAAAGTTCCTAAAAAGATGGTTATAATTATTCCCGGTATGAGTCACTAACACTAGTACAGTTTGATTGACAATTGCATGAATATAGTTATACATTTATTTAAATAAATAGATAAAACATTTGGTAGTTCTAAGAGAGTACTAAGGTTTTATAAGAGTATAAAATTGCAGAAAATGATTTCTAAATTTCTAAATTTTCAGTTGTATCAAGAATATGATAATTAGAAAACTACTACGGAGGTAATAAGAGTATAACATTGTAGAAAATGATTTCAAAATATCGAAGTTCGCAGTTGTATCAAAAACATGGTAGTTAGAAAACTACGATGTTAATAATAAAAGTGTAACATTGCAGAAAAATATTTGAAATTTTTAAATTTGCAGTTTCAAATTCTCCAAGCATTAAATGATTGAAAACACAAATTCTAGAAAAAGTAAATTTCACTTGTTTTACACGTTAGAAAAATATTTTACATGAAAAAGTTGTTTACATTGACTCACTTATGAAATTGGATGTCAAAGTTTAAAAATATATTTCTTTAAAAACGAAGTTCTGATTCCTATTTGTAGGAATGTTTATTTTTAAAATTAAGTCATCTAACGACTTTTAAAGTTCTAGTCTCAAAAAATGCTCCCCTTAAAATTAAAAAATGTGAAAACTTAATTTTCAAAAATGTTGGCGAATTATGGTTGCTTCAAAAAAATTAATTCGTTACACACTATAGATTTTCATTAGAAAATTTTATAAAATTTAAATGTTTTGTATTTATTATATTTATTTATAAAATTAATTCACAAAATGCACCGAAAGGACTAGTAAAGTTTGATCGACAATAGAATAATTTGTAATTATGACATTTGACATTTTTTCATTAATTTAATGAAAATGAACATAAAAAAACTCACATGAATATCTCTGAATTAACTGTTTAAATTTACAATTAGACACACACATTAGACAGACTAAAATTTTTGGAAATGAAGAATAATATTATTTTATAACAATGTTTTGTCTATATTGAGAGTCCGAATCATTTTAACATGTGAGAAATAAGTACAAGAAAATAGAAACATTTGAACCCAGATGAAATTGCTGTTCCTGTATTTTTCCATTTTAGAATATAATTAGAAACTGCCAAAGAACTTTAACGCAGAAGTCAATTAAATATGGCATTAATTAAAATAAAAAACTATTTCCCAAATATTAACAATTAATCAAAATAACAATTATCAAATCAAAATATGATCAAGTTTTCAATTTTTTTTGAAATAAATAATATATATATATATATATATATTGCTAATATCTTTCCATCTTTATACAGAGTTCTTTAAGAAGCCAGAAATTAGTCTAAGACAATTGAAAAAAATAGGTGAATTTGCGTTAGGATTTTTTTCCATTTTAGAAATATATTAGCAACTTTCACATAGCACTATTAATTGCATCTGTGAACGAACTGGAATACTTTTTTATTCTAATTTTTTTTAAATACAACTAAAGACAGGTGTTTTTTCGTTTTTTTTTTAAATTTATATATTTTTTGAGTTAGACACTCTTAAATAAGTGAGAAGATTTGGTCCAGATGAATCTGCCTGCCATTTTTTTGAGAGTTGAAATACGTTTTGTCATTAATTTACGGAAAACTCTATCTAATAAACTTCTAAATAATTACCCAAAATTTGATACTGTTTTCAAAATTTGTTTTGCTTGCCTAGTGCTGGTTGTCTTACTTGTTTTTTAAAATTTATTTGAGACTGTCAAAGAATTGGAATACTTTTTGTCAATAATTTACAGAATACTCAATTTAAAAAACTTGTAAATAATTACCCAAAATCTTACACAGTTTTCAAAATTTGTTTGGCTGTTTGCTTGTCTGAAATCCTTCTGTTTGGCTGTCTACTTATCGGGGACCCATCTGTCTGGCTGTTTGCTTCGGTACCAGACCAGACAAGAAGACAACCATAAATATGAATCCCATACAATAGACAGCCAGACAGATGGATCCCAGACAAGCAAACAACCAGATGAATTCTAGGCAAGCAGACAGCCAAACAAATTTTGAAAACTGTATCAAATTTTTGGTAATTATTTGGAAGTTTATTAGATAGACTTTTCGGTAAAGTAATGAGAAAACGTATTCCATTTCTTTGACAGTCTTAAATAAATAATTTAAAAAAAAAGTAAGACAGCCAAACAGATGGATTCCAAACAAGCAGACAGCTTTGTAGGAATAAGAGAGATAATTAGATATGTATTTCGTAATTATGTTTTTCAATTGTATTAGTCAGAAGAGTTAGAGTTAGAAACTTTTTAAAAACTCAGAAATGTTTCCAAGAAATTGATATTTTTTAGCGCAGATGAAATTGTGGTTGCATTTTGTTTTTATCTTTTAATATTATTAGAAACTGTTAAGAAATTTGATACTTTATTGCCATAAATATAAAAAAAACAATATAAAAAAGTACTTAACAATTAATCAAAATTTGATGTTTTCAAAATGTTTAGAAACTAAGAATAGCGTATACTAATAGCTACCCATCTTTATAAAGAATCTCAAACTCGTTAAGAAGCGAGAAATTAGTCTAAGAAAATTGAACAATTTAGGTGTAAGGATTATCGTTTACAATTATTTTCCAGTTTTGAAATTTAGCAGTAATTATTCAAAAACTGGAATATTTTTTTCCACTAATATCAAAAAAATATAGAATTGCAGAAAGGTATCTTGAGAGTCAGAAAATCTTTTGGAAGTGAAAATTCCTTGTAAAAAACCTAATATGGACTAAAACCAAAGTAGGGGCAAATGGGCTAAATTCCTAGCGGCAAAACCCTAATAAAGATCGCTATCTCTATCTTTACTCAAAATTTTACACCGTTTTCAAATTGTTTAGAAAGTAAAAAGACTATCGTTTTATAATCAGTCAGAAACTCTTCAAGAAGTAAGAAATGAGTCCTATTTATTCGAATGTTTGTACGAGAATAAGCTTACAGAAAATAATACTTTGAGACAAATTTACATTTTCTGTTGCTCCGACGATTAAATTACTCAAAATACATTACAATTTCTAGAATTCTACATATTAGCCCCTTAAAATTAATTATGAGAATCCAAAAATTATTAAAAAAAAAAAAATCGCCAATTTATTTTTGCCAAATTAATGTTGCTACATTGTTAAAATTTTGATTACAAAATCTGTACACATCCATCAAGAAACTTGAGATTGTTTTACGGTAATTAAAAAATATATATATTTAAGGTTTTTTTAATAAGTACTTACTGGTATTTGTTTGTTTATTTTATTATTATTTTTTATCGCCTGACTAGTTTCGGTTATAAAAAATAACGTCTTTATCTATCACCAAAATTACCCTCATAAAAAATATTATCACACATTTCAATTGTTCCCCACACTAACAAATTACATAACCACTTGATCATTTATACACACTATAACATTAAACACATAACAAATACTATTATAATTTATATTTAAATATTTTTGTAACAAAGTTTACACTAATTTTATATTTAACATAATTTATTGTCTTCTTCGTAGATATGCCTCTGAAGATGTTTTTTTCTCTTATCAAAATTAATTAACCATAAAAGAATATTTTTTACACATTTTAATGGTTCCCTACACTAACATATTACATAAACACTAAATCATTTATACACACTATAACATTAAACACATAACAAATACTATTATAATTTATCTTTAAAATTTATCTTAAAATTTTTTAAATTACAAAATTTTTGTAACAAACTTAGATTAAATATAAAATAAGAATTAAGTTTTTATAACCGAAACTAGCCTTAAATATAAACCTTAACATATAAATATAACTGGTAATTATGGATAAAACCTTAAACTTAAAATAATAAAGTAATAAACTAAAAACTAAAAAAATATAGTTTTTAAATTTTTAAACAAATACTTATAAGTAGGACACAATTTTTGAAATACGTAGAAATAAGAAGAATATTACTTTGTAACAGGGTTGGAATAATTCATGATTTAAAAAAAATAACCAAAAATCAATGATAAAAAAAAATAATCAAAAATCATGAAATAATATAGTTTTAAAGTTTTAAACAAATACTCAAAAGTATGACACAAAATTTAAAATACGTAGAGATAAAGAGAAGAAGAATATTACTTAGTGACATTGTTGGAATAAATCATGATTTAAAAAATATCAAAAATCACTGATTTGAAGAAAATAAAAAAATCAATGATTAAAAAAATTCATAAAAATCAATGATATAAAAAAATCATAAAAATCGTGAAATAATATAGTTTTTAAAGTTTTAAACAAATACTCAAAGGTAGGACACAATTTTTAAAATACGTAGAAATAAGAAGAATATAACTTTGTAACAGGGTTGGAATAAATCATGATTTAAAAAAATAATCAAAATTCACTGATTTAAAGAAAATCAAAAATCAGTTGTTTTAAAAAAATCAAAAATGAATGATTTAAAAAAACCTAACAATCATGATTGGTTCGATTTAAATATATATATATATATACATATATATATATATATATATATATATATATATACATATGTATACATATATATATATATATATATATATATATAAATTTCTGATCAACTTTTGCCAGGGTAGATGTGATTTACATAATGATTTATCATAAGATTTTTTTAAATAAATTCTTGAATTTGAACAAGAATTAGTGATAAAAACAAATTTCTGAGTACCTGTGGTTGATGGACCTAAAAATGAAGAAACGAAAATATTTTACTTACTTACAATTACAAAAGCTTGTGAGCTTAAAAAAGCAGTTAACGTAATAAATTTTATAGTAGCATGGTGATTTACTACTTGGGCTTTTTTTCATTTGTAAAGTTTAAATATACCCATAGTTAATTAAAAGGAAATGTATAATTACGTTCCATGTACTAAAAGGGTACTTAAAAAAGCTGCAGTGGCACAATAAAAATAAATGAACTGCTGCACTGCATTTAATTAATTATATGACCACAATCTATAAAAACTGGCAAATATCTATGGCTTTCATTCCGATCCATATTCGAGTGTAAAGTCAGATGAATTGCCAATTCTGGCGGTTATTACAATATTTTTTACATTTATATACAATGAGTGTATGAATTTCTATTGCCGTTCATTTAACATGGTCTGTTCGGGAGAGCGTTTTGTTCGGAGTAACATGTCGGAAATTTAATTTCCATGTGAATATAACATGACTTTTGTTGAGCTTTATTAATGCTTTCATTTGTAGCCAATTTTAATGTAGCGTAGTTGTCCTCGACACTCCATCAATAATAACAATTTGACCGGCATATCTATTATTTTATTATTCAAAATTCCTTAAGATGGCATTTGTTTTCTAAAATTGAGTTATTACAAAAAAAAAGATACATATGCAATTACCGTTTTAACTGGACTCAAAAAAAATGGTGTCACCACATAGCTTGTGTTTGTTTAGACATTAAGTTGTATTTCTCACTGTATAGCTTTAAAATTACAGTGTTATTCATAAAAGAATAAATTGTGGTTTAGCGGTGGATTAACCCTAGTAACCTTGGTAACCCTTTGTAAAACACCGCTAGACCGTAGTATAATTTTTTATGAATAACACTGACAGTTTTCAGGGTCACATGAAAATTTCAATGTTGTACAATTTAACATAAAAATTACAACTTTTAGAGGGACTCGTTTGGGAGGAGGAGGATTCTTGCAGTCCGGTTAACTTTAATCTATAATTAGTTCCCATGACTACCATTGTATCCACAAACGCATTCAAGCAAGCGAACCGCCGATTAAAGTTAATCGGAGACTGTAATACCGTGCTCCAGACATTAAAGGTTTTGTCACTTATAATCTGCCGCTTTCAAAGGATCGAATGGAATTTCTGTTGGACGACATATTCCGAACAGGAAGTGCGGTAATGTGCAATATGTCATTCTCGCTGAGAACATTACGTGGGAAATGCGGTGACCACAGCGTTTAGCCGTATCTGTCTATTTCGTGAATCAATGTTCGATCCCTTGCATCATTAAACCGGACGAAATATGAGCAGACTGCGTCGATTCCCAGATTCACATCACGTCCAGTTTTCACCGCGCAATACTAAAATGAAAGATTAAAAATCGCGCATTAGCTCCTTGTTGATTGCAAGCGCTTTCTACGAGTACAGAATCAAAGCATGTCCAATCAGAAATAGCCAATATCACGTAGTCCGTGACAACGAGCTCCCAAAGGAGATTTAAAGATCATTGCAATTAGTGCAAATGAATTAGCGCCAAATCCACAGATAGATGCAGAAGAAAATCTTAAATAATGATCAATTCTAATTCCTTTCAATCGATTTTATATTACTACAGTGATTTAAACAAGCCTGCTTACACCCAATGCGTTAACAATGCAAAGCGGTTCTAAATCCGAAGATGAGGAATATTCAATGCGCTGCTTAACATTGCGGCACACATGTCTATCAATTGATTCCGAAGCCTCATTGTAAATAGATTAAGCTGGTCAGCGATGAAATCTGCACGATTTCTGGCAAATGCGCATATGTATCCTGCTTCACTTACAAATAACTGCACAATTTCCAACATCTGGAGGCACGGAATCCGCAAATCTTCTCGCCGTAGGTATTTCAGCTGATCGCTTTTTCATCTATTTCTCATAGTATCTGGCCCAGCCAGGGGCAGTCAATAAGAATAGATTTGTCGTTCTCAGAAAGGTTATGACTGGCATCCATTCCTAGTATTTTTTTATTGGTGAACAATCTGGCGTAGGCATTTATTATGTAATATTAAATTTTATGACGGGCCGCTCGTCACATCAACATTTTAGTGCAAATTGTGAGAACCAGAGAATTATTGGGATTATGTACGAGCAACATTTCGACTACCAATATCAAAATGTGTGGATTAATTTATAAGTCTAATGCAGCGTTTCCCAAGCTATGTTCCGCGGAAAAATTGTCAAAATTAATATGAGCCTCGAATGGTTTTATAATATATGTGCAGATACTATTCAAGCAATGGCTAGCAACAATAAAGAGTTTTATTTTTCACTTTACTATAATTGAATGATAACTCCTAGGATACGAGATATGTAGACATGTCCATAATAACCGGGGAGTAATAAGGGGGCGTAATGAATTCATTACTAAAAATAATAAATAATAGTTTGATTGTAATAATTAAGCCTTTGAAAACAGTTCATAACAACCGGCGCGTAATAAGGGGGCGTAATAAATTCATTACTAATAGTAATTAATAGTGTTTTGATAGAAATAATTGAGCCTTTGAAAACCAGAATAGTGTAACTCCATTTTTTTAGATAAGTCCAAAAATAAACAAGGAAAATATATCTCGTATACTTCTGGACTTGACTGACTTTTAAGAAAACAATGAACTTACACCGCTCTGGTTTTCAGATTATAGAAATTAATCAATTATCAGATTAATTTAACATTTTACAACAAATATTATAACTTTTAAACCCAAAAATAAAAATAAGAAGGTAATAGTTTATATTTGGGCAGATATTATAGAAATTTTGATAGTAAATTAGTATAAATAAAGCACTTGGTTAAGTTTCACAATCTTTTTATATAAAAACCCAACAATTGTTTAGAGCTGACGATCATTATGAAGAGAGAAATAAGATTTTATTCAGTCCTATTTGTCTCTTGATAATGTTCGTGAGACCGAAACAATTGTAGAGTTTTTCTATTAATAATTTGTGAGACTTAACCAAGTGCTTTATTTATACTCATTTAAAGATGTTTCACCAAGTATTAACCACCTATTCATACAATCTAATTTTATATTAAACCCTAATTGTGAACATTTTGATAGAATTATTAAAATTTGGACAATAATAATTGCAAGTTTAACAGTAATAAATAATATTTTGATGGTACCTAATGATTAAAAACTTATCAGTTATCTATAAATTTTGGGCTGTATGACTAAAAATTTTACCAACAATTGAATATATACTGAAAATAGAAAATTTGACAGAGTAAGCTCTCAAATCATAAAATGTTGATCAGATTAATTAAATATTGACAGAAAAAAAAACAAAAATATTTACAACAATACTTAATTGGAATTTTGACACCAAGAAATTACAAGTCTATAATATTTGATATCTGGATAGATTAAAACTTAGACAGTGATCTATCCAGTTTTGCAGCAATATTAAAGAAAGTGAGAAATGATAGAAAATTTTACTGTAATGATTGAAATTTGGATAGAATTGAAACTTATACAGTAGTCATTCCAGTTTTCCAGCAATATTAAAAAAATGGAAATTCCATTTTTTTTTTAGTAATTATTACAAATCTCCATAATTCTGCCTAAATATCCATGTTAACTGTAATAATTGAACTATGGGCTGGTATTATTGAAATTCTGATAGTTTTCATGAATCTTTTGGTAGAATTATGGAAATTTTGTATTATGACAAAAAAAATCGTTGACAAAGACAAAGTTTTATAGTTCTATAGAAAATCTATTTTCTATAAATTTCCCATTTCTTTTTAAATCTAGAGAAATTCCAAAGATCACAGGCAAATTTTCGGGTTTTAATAAAATGTCTGTCAGATTTTCAATTTTCCGTAAAATTACAGTTGTGTAGAGCCAAAATTTCAAGGTGTAATGGATTTAGCTGGTTTAGTTCTCAATATATAAAGTTAAAAATTTACGGAAAATTATTTTTGAAGTTAATTTCTCTACAATTATATTTTGATACATTCAATGTCAGATGATCTGGCATGGTTTTCGCAGCTGGAATTAATACAATATTCACTAATTTTTTGGTAAAATTAATAATTACTATCAAAACATTATTTATTGCTGCAAAATTTTTAATTATTTTTGTCAGAATTTCTATAATTCTTTACGCAGAAATTATTAAAAGTTTGATAATATGAAATTTTGGAATTTTCATGAAAACATGAATTTTCGACAGAATCATTGAAACTTTGATAATAATCATGATTTTTTGATAAGAAATCGAGTAAATTTTAGTTAATCAATAATATTTTGTCAGTAATAATTGTAAATTTGGCAGCAATCTTTGAAATTTTTGGCTGTATATAAATAAAATACTACTTAATATTTAAAATCTTGTAGCGTAAAAAATGATACTGAAGTTTTACAAAAATTTGAAAAGTTGCTTTTCTCATCGTAATATCATCATATTTTTAATTTATATAGATTGAAAAAAATATATAGAAAATTAGATTGTAATAATTGATTGCAATAATTGATAATAATTAATCTATTCAAAATTAAATCAATTATTGCAAAAACTTACATATAAAATGAACATAAAATGAATCCCAGTAGATACAGAGTGAGTTTTTTTTCATTTTAAGTACTGGGATCTTGGAAACCATAAGACATAGAGGATCGGTTAAATGAGAAAAGGAGGAAGAGTTTTAGGAGATTATGCAAGATATTATGCAAGATTATGCAAGATTATACTTTTTTTTACGATCGCAGTTTTTCAGTTATAATACAAATTTAAATTTTTTAAATGGCATTGACATTTTAAAAAGGACAAACTTTTCTGTTTACAGCGATACAATGTCTGCTATACTTACTTTGATAAATGAAGGCGTTCTTCGAAAATTAATATTATAACAATTATTACTTACTTTGACAAATATATACGATACAGGACTATTTATATTATAGAGAGTACCAAAAATAGAGTTTGCCATGTTTTTTTTCCTCTTACTAGGAGAATTCTATTAATTTTTCTATTGTAATTATACTAAATTCTATTCAAATTATACAACGAAAATTCCGAAAATTTTATACAATTTAATATATTTATGAAAGAAAGTATAGCGAACCTTATATCGTTATAAAGAGAAATAATTGTCCTTTTTAAAAATGTCAAAGTCAACTATGACTGATATTTAAAAAAAAAATCTAATATAACTCAAAAACTATGTTTTTTTTAAAAAACAAAGCATATCTTGCATAAGCTCTTAAAATGACTACTCTTTCCTCCTTTAACGGAACCTCTATGTTTCATGGTTTCCGAGATCCCAGTGCTTAAAATGAAAAAAAAACTCACCCATTATATTTGAAAGTCTGATATTTATTTTTTTAAATATTTTATTTATATTGTATTTTTTTTTAAATATTACTGCAAAACTCGAATGACTACTGTATAAGTTTCAATACTATCCAAGTTTCACTCATACAGTAAATTTTTCTATCATTTCCACCTTATTATTTAATATTGCTGCAAAACTGGAAAGAACACTGTCTAAGTTTCAATTCTATCCAGCTTGCAAAGGTTATTATAGACTTTTCATTTCTTGGTGTCAAAATTCCAATTGTAAAATTTGTAGTTTTTTGTCTGTATTTTTTTTCTATATTTAATTAATCTGATCAACATTTTTACGATTTGAGAGCTTACTCTGTATTTTTTTTTTATTATCAGTATAATTTCAATTGGGGGTAATAATTGAAATATGGGCAGATATTATTGAAATTTTGATAGTTGTCATGAATATTTTGGTAGAATTATGGAAATTTTGTATAATGACAAAATAATTCGTTGACAAAGACAAAGTTTTGTAGGTATACAGAAAATCTATTTTTTTATAAATTCCCCATTTCTTTTTAATTCTCGAGAAATTCCAAAGATCGAAGGCAAATTTTCATGTTTTAATAAAATGTCCGTCATTACAATAAAAATTTAAACAAAAATGCTACAAGATTTTCAATTTTCCCTAAAATTGCAGTTGTGGACAGCCCAAATTTCAAAGATAACTGATAAATTTTTAATTATTACTATCAAAATATTATTTATTGCAGTCAAACTTTCCATTATTTTTGTCAATATTTCAATAATTTTTAGGGCACAAATTATTAAAAGTTTGATAATAATCATGAATTTTTGATTGAATTATTGAAATTTTCACAGAAATATGGGAAATTTTTACTTAATAAATAATATTTTGTTAGTAATAATTGTAAAATTGGAAGTAATATTTGAAATTTTGGCTGTATATAAATAAAATATTACTAAAGATTTAAAATCTTGTAGCAATTTTTACCTACTGAAGTTTTACGAAAACTTGAAAATCATATTTGGAATTTATATAGAATTCAAATAATGACACAAAAATATATAGAAAATTAGATTGTATTACTTGAATGTAATAATTGGTAATTATTAATCTATTAAAAATTTAATCTATTATTGCAAAAACTTACATATAAAATGAACATAAAATGAGTCCGGGCAGATACAGGGTGAGTTTTTTTTTCATTTTAAGCATTGGGATCTCGAAAACCATAAGACATATAGGTTAGGTTAAATAAGGAAAGGATTGTCGTTTTAAGAGATTATGCAAGATATGCTTTTTTTGAAAAAATCACAGTTTTTCAGTGATAATATAAACTTCAAAGGCGGAAAGACCCCATATGGGGTCGATAGCCCAATAAAGATCGATTATATATATATAAACTTCAATTTTATTAAATGGCAGTCATAGTAGGCTTTGACATTTTTAAAAAGGACAAACTTTTCTTTTTATAGCGATACAAGAGCTGCAATACTTACTTTAATAAATTAAGACCTTCTTCGAAAATTATTTTTTTAACAAATATTACTTACTTAATATAATGACAAATAAACACGATACAGGACTATTTATATTATAGAGAGTACCAAAAACAGTTATAACTTTAGTTATAACTTTATAACAAATATTACTTACTTAATATAATGACATATAAACACGATACAGGACTATTTATATTATAGAGAGTACAAAAACAGAGTTTGCCATGTATTTTTTTCCTCTTACTACGAGAATTCTATTAATTTTTCTATTATAATTATACTTAATTCTATTCAAATTATACAATGAAAATGCCTGCATTTCATTTATTTATGAATGTAAGTATAGCGAACCTTATATCGTTATAAAGAGAAAAAAAAATCCTTTCTAAAAATGTCAAAGTCAACTATGACTACCATTAAAAAAAATAAAATTTCTAACATATCTCAAAAACGATGTTTTTTTTAAATAAAGCATAAGCTCTTAAGATGATTAAGTCCTCTTTCCTCATTTAACGGAATCTCTGTTTTATGGATTCCGAGATCCCAATGCTTAAAATGAGAAAAAAAACTCACCCATTATATTTGAAATTCTGATAGTAATCATGAATATTTTGACCGAATTATGGACATTTTTACTTATGACTGAAAAAAATTAAAAATTTACAGCATTAAATAATATTTTAATATTAATAACTGAAAACTTATCAGTAATCTTTAAAATGTTGGCTGTACAAAACTGCAATTTTACGGAACATTGAAAATCTTGTAACACTTTTTTTAAACTCTTATTGTACTGACTGACATTTTATTCAAACTTGAAAATTTGCCTGTGGTCTTTGGAATTTCTCTAGAATTAAAAAGAATTGCAGAATTTATAAAAATTTAGATTTTCTGTAGTACTATAAAACTTCGATTTTTTTTGTCATTATTCAAAATTTCCATAATTCTGCCAAAATATTCATGATAATTATCAGAATTTCAATAATATCCGCTCATGTTTCAATTATTACAGTTAACATGAATATTTAGGCAGAATTATGGAGATTTTCAATGTTGACTAAAAAATTGGAAGTTTTACAATTATAAGTAATATATTGATAATAATAACTAAAAACTTGACAGTAATCTTTAAAATGTTGGCTGTACACAACTACAATTTTACGGAAAATTGAAAATCTTGTTGCATTTTTTTTAAATTCTTATTGTAGTGACTGACATTTTATTTAAACTTGAAAATTTGCTTGTGACAGAAATGGGGAATTTATAAAAAAATAGATTTTCTGCAGAACATTAAAGAATTGCAGAACTGCCGTTGTAGAGATTTTCAGTAATGACTGAAAAAAATCGAAGTTTTACAATAGTAAGTAATATTTTGATTATAATAACTAACAGCTTGACAGTAATCATTAAAATTTCGGCTGTATATAACCGAAGTTATACTTAAACTTGAAAATCTTTCAATTTTCTTAAATTTTTTATAATGATGACTAAATTATACATAAATTTGAAAATTTGCTTGTGATCTTTGGAATTCTTTAGAATTTAAATAAATTGAGAAATTATAGAAAATTACATAGTAAAATTCAATAGTTCATTCCATATATCCTGTATATCAAGTTTTATAATAATAAGTAATATTTTGATCATAATAACTAACAACTTGACAGTAATCATTAAAATTTTAGCTGTATATAACCGAAGTTATACTTAAACTTGAAAATCTTGCAATTTTCTTAATTTTTTTATAATAATGACTAAATTATACATAAATTTGAAAATTTGCTTGTGATCATTGGAATTTCTTTAGAATTTAAACAAATTGAGAAATTATGCAAAATTAGATAGTAAAATTGAATAGCCCATTCCGTATATCATGTATCACAAGATATATCATATAGCTATCTATCTAAAGCCTCGTTTACATTTGAAAAGTTTACTGGCGGAAAGTACTTACCGCCAGTAAACTTCCGATGTGTAAACCAAAAAAACGTCTGTCAAAAAAGAAACTAAACGAGAAAGTAAGACGTTTTTAAGGTTTACACATCGTAAGTTTACTGGCGGCAAGTACTTTCCACCAGTAAACTTTCCAAATGTAAACGAGCTTTAAGTCTCGTTTACATTTGGAAAGTTTACTGGCGGAAAGTACTTACCGACAGTAAATTTACGATGTGGAAACTAGAAAAACGTCTTTCAAGAAAGAACTAAAGCACAAAGTAAGAAGTTTTTCTTATTTACACATCGTAAGTTTACTGGCGGCAAGTAATTTCCGCCACTAAACTTTCCAAATGTAAACGAGGCTTATCATCAATATTATATTATTGTTATATATATTAAGTATGCTGCCGAGATATACATGTATATGGAATAAATGTTCATACTACTTAGATAGTAAAGACAGTAATGTAGATAGATAGTAAATCTGTCTAGATATTATTGAAATTCTGATAGAAATTATAGAAATATTGTAACTTTTACAGAAAAACTGGAAATTTGTCGGTAATAAAGAATATTTTTGTTTTAATAATTAAAAGGAAAATCAAATTTGGGCTGTTTTGAACTGGGTATTAAAAATATTCTCGAATTTTGATATGGAATAGATGTGATTATTTGTGTACCTTATAATTGGTTCAAATTTCAGGAATAGTTCAAAGATACCTTTGCATGATAGTTGTATTATTTATAATAAAAATTGCAATCTTCACTTAAGATATATTATTTATTCAGAAAATTTTATATTTATCAGTGGTATTTTGTAATTCAAAAACATGTTGCAATCTCCACTACAAAATTGTTATTTATATAGTAATATAATAATATAATATAATATAATAAGATATTTCAAACCGCGATAAAAGGTAATCACATATCACATATAAATAAAAAATAGAAAGATATGTATTGAATTTTATAGTTTTAATTATGAGTTATGAATAATAATACTATCACAATTTAATGTAGCAAATAGAAATTTGTAAATAGAATTTTGCTTTTTTCCAGTGTAAACATTGCAAAACAGATTAAAATTTCGCAAATTTTAGTGGATTATTTGCCATTTTCATTATCGTATTGTAATTTGCACATAAAATTTGCAATATTTACATTTTTATTATTTGTAATAAAATTACTCAGAAGTTATTTTCTTTGTATGAAGAAATGTGAAATTTGTTATTCCATGATAATTTTTAGAGCAGTCCACAGCAGTTTGATTTTTGCAACAAATTTTTAAATTGATCGATTTTTGGTGGTAAATAATAGCAGATTACCCATGTGTAATACATGGTTGAAATTGGAATTTTTCGCTCTTTTGAATGCTATTCAAATCCAATATTGGCGCCATAAGAAAATCAATAGTTGACTATGAAAATTTAGACATCTAGTTGGCGCAAAAAATGTTTGGTACTGTCATCAGAAAGCTCACGTCGCAAAAATGTAGCCTGCCAAGTTTCGTAAAATTTCCTTCAATCGTAAAAAAGGTATAAGAGGAAAATGAAAGTGCACTTTTTCAGTTTTTCCGCGATATTTCAGGAACTGTGTAAGATATCCCGGATTTCGTTTCAGTATATTGAAAGGCACAAAAATAAGAAACTTTGATCCCTTTTGACCAACTCTGTATGTATTTCCGTTTAACAGATCCTAATAGTGGGCGTCGTAAAAGTGATCACCCTGTATATAGTCGGAATTTTCCAAAATATTAGTATGCTTTCAAGTAGTCTGGAAATTATTAAGTAATCTTTCTTTTCTTGACGTTTTTTTTGTGGAATATCTAAGTACGTTTTTGTAGATATTTTTCTGTGGTATACTTAGTACTAGGATTTCAATGATAATTGTAGTAATATATTTATAACTAGCTATTTTCTGAAATTATTGTATTTACAAATATTTCAGTTACTATTTATATATTTACTTGATTTTTTATAAAAATAACAGAGTGTTGTGTTAAAATTTCAGTAGATGTAAAGTGTTCCATCGTGCGATACGTTTTTTGATTTGCTGGTCTAATTGATTAAGGTTTTGTCCTCGATACATAAATTTTCTGGAATTTCCATCAAAATAACCTAAGCGTTCCGATAAAATTTCAGAAATAGTGAAGTGTTCAGTCGTATGAAAAATTCGGAACACTTTGGTGTAATGAATTTAGTTTTATTTAGCTGGTGTAATGGATTTAGCTGGTTTAGTTCTCGATATATGAAATTAAAAAAAAATCGGAAAATTATTTTCGAAGTTAATTTCTCTACAATTATATTTTGATACATTCAATGGCAGCTGATCTGGCACGGTTATTGCATCTGGAATTAATACAATATTCATTAATTTTACAGTTTGTTTACTTTTTTAATTTTCAGAGTCAGACTCAGATACACATCATCTAAACAGTGTAACTACATTGATCAAAATTGATCAAATTGATGATACATCAAAATTACGAATTTTGGCTTACCTTTAGATTATTTCTGTTTCATTTGCTCATTTGGCTGGACGATTTCATCCAAATTACGCCTTAATTTATATTCGCACATATCCTTATCTATTTACTAGCGAGCGCAATTGGATAATCGTTAATGAGGCCATTAACGAAGTTACATTTTATCGTCGTCCGGATCGGCGCCGATGCAAATGAGTTTTAGGTCATATCACTTTGGCTCCGGCACCTAAGTAAGTATTTGGGCTTTAAAGTTAAACTTTCCGGCGTGCACACATAAACTACCCTCTTGGGACAGCGTCATTTTCTTAATATGCCCTCATGTATGTACCCACTTTGCACAAATATTTGTGATTGTATCTTGCACAAACAAGCTTTCCCGTTCCTTTGAGGCGTGTTTATAATCATACATCGTCTATATAAAGACAAAGATAAAGATGGAGATAACTAATTTATTTTTATTAATACTTAAACTTAAATTTAAACGTACATTTTTGTCTTGCTATTTATCATCAAGAAATTTCTATTAATAATAATATTATTCTTTACTGTGAATTACTTTATTCTTGCATATTTTTTTTGTAATACAGAGCACAATTTATGCACATCACATATATTTTCACATCTGTTAAGTTACTAACCACCAATAAATAACTATTAATAATAATATTATACTGTAGTGTGCATTAACTTTAAACGTACATTTCTGTCTTGTTATTTACCATCAATAAATTACGATTAATAATAATATTACTCTTTACTGTGCATTACTCTATTCTTGCATTTTTTGTTGTAATAAAAAGCACAATTTATACACAATACACAGTATACTTACAAAAAATTACTATTATACTTTAGTGTGCATTACTTGATCCTTGCAATATATTTTTTTGGAAATAAATAATCCAATGTATCACAATACACATCCTTTCAGGCTTTTTGCTTGTAACCATGCTAGCAAGATGGATGTTTAATTGCATGTCATAACTATCTCAGCTATCAACTCACATTCAGGAAGCAACGACGTTCTATTTGTACCTCAAAGTGAAACGAAATGAAGTTTCATACGACTTATTTGGAGAGCGAAATGAAATAACCTTAATAAGGGCGTAACGTCTGACTTATTAAAACACTTATTTTATTCACATACATAAAAAAGGATAGCATTCAGGACCTAAATGAAATTTATGGGGAGGCGAATATTGCGTGGAATAATCAACGGGGAAATTTATGATGCTTATTTCTCGCTTTATGTTACAGCAAATTTATATTATATTGCTTCAAAAATGTTTTATTTTGTATTAGTGTTCAAAGTCCTGCATTATTTTTGCGTTATTTCATACTTTATGTTGCAGCAAATTTATATTACATTGCTTCAAAGATGTTTTCAATTACAATTTAAAGTCGTGTATTATTTTGCAGTTAGCTTACACTTTATGTTACGGCAAATTTATATTATATTCCTTCAAATATGTTTTATTTTGTATTACTATTTAAATACTAATTACAATCTCATTTTTACTTTATACAATGATTTTGCTTTATTATTATATTTCTTATATTTATTATTAAATACATAGGTACATATCCTCATCTACCTTACGGTGTAGAGGTTATTTATTATTATATTATTCCACCAACATAAACTGAAGCATATACTCTTTCAAAGTACACAGTAGTTTCTTCTTTCCAATTATCTTCTTAAAGGCCACACATATCTATTCAATTTACCATTAATCAGTGAACAAAATTTGTAATCGCCTGCAAATATCGCATTTACATCATTTATGAAAGAAATTTAGAGCTGAAGCACATAAACTTTCAGAGTACGCAGTTTTCGGTTCTTCCCAATTATCTTCTTCAAGACTTCATAAACCTATTCAATTAACCATTAATCAATGAACAATATTTGCATCTTTAATTACCGTAACTAATGCAGATATGCAATGCTACTAAGATTGGGATACCCTGTATATGTATAAAAAGAAACTGTAAAATGAGTACGCTATTTCAACTCCGATCATTAAAAAACTGTGGCGCACATGTCTACAAACTCATTAATATTTTCATACCACAGGAGATATGTAATCTGATACGTACTCATCACAAAGTTAATCCTTTTTGGGGTAGTTTAAATTAGTTCGAAACCTGATTTTACGCCGGCTTGTATTTAAATATAAACTGTACCCTTAGGAACATACGGATAAACAGTTGCATAGTTCTCATCACTTGTTTCAGGTTATATACCAGAGAACCAATTGAAATGAACACGATTAAAACCTAAACGCGTGTTTTAAATACATAATCAATAGTGGCATTTAATACAATATTTTCGTTCTTACGAAGCATCCAAATAAATTTAATGATTTAATAGGTAAAAATTACAGTATATCGTGTAAATTATAATGTTATTATAATGTTATAAACTAAATCGATTATAGATATGAATTGTCAATGTGCCATTAGGTCGGCATTATTGATAAAGTTACTAGGAACGCCAATGGGTATTTTAACTCTTTTATTTTGGCGGCAATATTAAAATGATTATTTCAAATTTTGACAAGTCCTTTGTAGTTTTTTACAAGTACACTGTCAAAATTATTATACAGTGTTACATTTAGACCGACCCTGAATTTGACAATTCATATCTATAATGGATAATCTGTACAAATGTATATGTAATGTATATTCTATATAGTCATGAAATATTCAAAATAAGTGATGATTACTCAAATTTGGATAAATCATGATTAAGTTTAGAGAGTTACATACATAAAAATAGAAGGAGAAATTTCACGTGTTTTGGAAGCTGAAACTTTGCAAAATCATCCCCCAGTATTTGATATTCTTAATATGGACTTACATAATGTTCCAGATTGATGAAAAATTGTGAAATTTTCAAAATAATTACTAGTTCTTTTAATATTTCGAAAATATAGAAAATATGTCACATGTCGAAATATTGTCCCAAAACTTTTAATTTAAAATGTCACAAAATTTCACAAATCTTTGTACTTACAAATAACAGTGAAATATCAGTCGAAATGCGAGTCATCAAATATTCCAAATAAGTATTGATTACTCAAATTTTGCAAAATTTGAAAATCTATCGCCACATATTATTTTTTTTAAATCAGTTATTAAATGTTCTTGATTGATGAAAAATGTGAAATTTGGAAAATAAGCACTACTTCTATACATATTTTGAAAATAAAATATAAATCACACAGTAAAGAATATATTGCTAATTTCACAAAATTTTGTAATTACAAATAACAGTGCGTTCCAATAAACGCAAAATTTTATTCATCCACAAGTACCAAATCTTACAAGTTACAAGTTATTAGAAATTTCAATTATGAAGAAATATTACAATTATACAAAATCATCAACAGGGGTAAAGTCTAAAAAATAGAAAGGCCTTAAAAATGTCAATGAAACGTTTGAAATTATCATAAAATCATGAAACATGTAACTCATTAAAAATTCCAGATGCTAACATATTGACAATACGTTTACAAAATTTTGAAAAAATGCATTTGTGATAACCATCACGATTAGTAGCCAATACTCAAATTGTGTGATGTCATACCCAATTTTATATATTTTTGAAAAATTCAAGCCATCAAACATCATCATAACTTCAAAAATCATGGATATGTTTACAATATGACAAAAATAAAACTATTAGAATAATGGAAATATAATCACCTGACAACTTTTCATTTAAGATGCTTTAAATTCTCAAGAAGAAACCGCAGATATGTAAAATTTTCAATTGATTTTTTTTAAAGATACCTAGTTTTACCTGAATCCGTCCAAATCTGCCAAAATTTCACTTCGTTTTTGAAAAAAATTCCCACTTTCGAATGTTTGACGAAAACAGTCAAACAGTCAACATGTGTCCAATTTCCAACTGAAAGTGTTAAATTAAAATTAAATTAATGGATTTAAACTGCCGAAATACGCCTACACATCAGTAAGTTCAGTAATAAGAATCTGACCAATTTTTAATAACAACTATTGAATCGCCATATTTTAACTGTAACTGCCAAAATTTATATTTTTCCAACTGCAACTATCAAGCTATGACATTTTTGCAAGCCTGTGTACATTTGTAAAAAATTATCAGTCGAAATCTGCCACATATTTCAAATAAATTCTAGAAATTTGCAAAAAAAAAAAATTGACATTGCCACATTGGTCAAAATTTTAAATGCAACTGACAAAATCTGCCAAATTACCTCTTTCAGTAAAATTATAATAAATTTGCAACTATAACAAATCTGTAATATTTCGATTATTTATTCTATTAATATCTGTCAATTTTTCCGTGCTGTTTAAATCAGATAATTTTTATCTGAACCTATCAAAATAAGTAGAACTCTCTAAATCTATCATTTTCAACGTCATCTGTCACAACCAAAGTTAAACTCAAAGTTTTATATTCAGAAGTAAAATACTGTAAAATTTATAACTGCATCTGGAAATGCCTACCAATTTTTCAATTGACCTAACTAAACCTGTAATATTTTATTTTGTAACTGGTAATATAATTCAAATTATCAATTGTAAATATGTAAATCCGTTAATTTTTTATTGGAATCGTTACAACTTCTCAAATTTATAACTGCGACTGGTACCAGTTATCAAATACTCAGAATCATGGTCAATTTATCTGACATGTGTAACTAGTTATTAACACGAATAAACTTATCTTATCTTATCTTATCAGAAGTGAAAACCAGACTAAAACATTGAAAGTTGCTGTTCAAAATCATCATATTTTAAACAACTGTCAAAATCATCATATTTGAAGCAACTGTCAAAATCATCCTATTGTAAACAACTGTCAACATCATCACATCTTAAGTTTGATGGTCAAAATTTACATTTTTTCAACTGTAACTATCTACATCTATCATAAAAACAAAAAAATATCATATTTCCAATTGCATATGTCAAAATCTGTGAAGATTTTAGTACATTGTGTGGAAATCTGGCAAAGTTTTAACCCAAACTGCTAATTTATCTGAGCTATCTACTTTTGTTGACTTTTATTAATAATAATAATCTTTGTTGGTGTTACCAGTAGGTTTACACATGTTATAAAAAAAATGGTATACAGTGCAAGGTATAAATAATTTATTAGCAGAACATGTATATAAGTAGATATACGATACATATATGAATTACAACGAATATAGGTACATAAAATACAAAGTAGAAGATTAAATATGAGTACAAAAAGTATAAACAGAAGTAAAAAATGTATAAGATTTAGGAAACAGCGATAAAGGAGGATTATTTATCACGCGTACAAAAAATATTTTCAATTGAAACTATCACAATCTTGTAAATTTTCCATTATAAATATCCAAATCCATCAAGTTTTTGACAGAAACATTCAAAATATGTCAAATATTATACTGTAACTGGTAAAATCTTCATATGCTAAGCTCCAGAAGTGAAAATTGGAATTTTTAAACAGTAACTATCAAACTCATCATATTTCAACTGTAACTGTCAAAATTCAGATTTTCCGACTATAACTATCAAAATCAATAAAAAAAACTGACATATTTACAATTGTATATATCAAAATCTGTGAAGTGTTTAGCATTATGTGTATGTAAATCTGTGAAACTTTCAATTCCAACTATCGAAATCTGAAAATTTAACAACTTAGTTCTATAAATTTGTTGAATTTTCAATTGAAGCTGTCAACATAGTGGAAATTATTAATTATACATAATAAATCCGTTAAATTTTTGACACATTTAAAATATGTAAAACTTTGAACTGCAACTGCTTAAAATCTGCCATATGCTAAGCTTCAGAAGTAATAATTGAACCAGAACAGCAACTGTCAAAATAAAATTGAATGAAAATGAATGAAATGAAACAAATGAATTGAATCTTCCGAATTTTCAATTACACATACAAAAATCCGTCAAATTTTTTAAAGAAAAATTAAAAATATGTCAAAAATTGAACTGCAAAGTTAAAATCTGTCATATGCTAAATTTCAGAAGTAAACATTGAAATAGAACAGCAACTGTCAAAATGAAATTGAATGAAAATGAATTAAATGAAACAAGAGAATTGAATTTTCCAAATTTTCAATTACACAAACTACAAATATAACAATCCGTCAAATGTTTGAAAGAAACATTAAAAATATGCCAAACATCTGCATCTGGTAAAATCTGTCACATGCTAAGCTTTAAATCAGTAAAATTTTCATTTGAAACTGTTAATATATTTCATATTTTCAATTATAAATAGGTATATCCGTTAATTATTTTTGTTGGAATCGTCAAAACTTATAAGTGCAACATATAACAGATGTCAAATTCTCTGCATCAGAAGTGAAAACCGGACCATTGAAAATTGACATATTTCCAATTGTATATGTCAAAATCAAGTTTTTAGCTCTAGGTATGGAAATCTCTCAAACGTTCAACTCCAACTGTTGATATCTGAAAATTTGATAACTGAGGTATATGAACTTTGATATGAACTTTGAAAATGTTGTATATTTTTAATTACAAATATATAAATCCGTCAATTTTTTGCAAAATATGTCAAACATAAAGGTAACTACAACTGGCAAAATCTATCATATGCTGAGCTTCAGAAAATATAGTATGGCAAAATCATCATATTTTACAATTTTATTAAAATATCAAACTATCAAAACTATCAAAAGCTGTGAAAATCTGCAAAATTTTCGACATCTGCAACATTTTCAACTAATCTCTTAAACGTTTTATTTGAAACTATGCAAGTCTATCAAATTTTCAAATGCAATTGTCAAAATTTGTCAAATTTTTATTCACTCAGTAAAATAATAAAGTAAAGTAATAAATTTGCAAATATATCAAGTCTGTCATATTTGAAACTTCAAACTTCAAACTTCTTTGATTGGACATAAATTACATGCAAGGTCAAGACAATATAAATTAGGAAAACACTACATTTTATGTAAAATAAAATCCTGTACTGAATAGAAAGCTTGCTCTTTTAAGATTTCGCTAAGTTTCTTTTTGGAACTGTGCATTTTCTGGTGGTATTTCCAACTGTATCTATTATACCGAGTGATCATTTAAATTTCAGCTCTAGTTTTCCATGGAAATATTCACAACTAATACGAAAAGCGAGATTGCCAATATCGTCTTTAACACTAATCACTTGCTTGAATTATACATGCTTTACATATTTTTTTATTGTACTTGTATTTTGTATTTATTTCATAAAGTGTATTTTCTTAAGTTTTTCTTGTTAGTTTATACCTACCATGGTCACCCAATCTAAGTGTAATAGTCTACATCTGTCATTTTCAACTGCTATCACTTCCAATTTGTTAAGTTTTTACTCGTAAAAGTAAAAACATTTACAACTAAGTCTGTAGAATTCTGCTATTATTTCCATTCTATTCTATATATTCTTATATATTCTATCAAAATTATTACTATCAAACGTTCAATTATTTATGTCAAATACGTTAATGTTATTCTATTGTCTGGACGAAGATTCAATTATTTCTGAAAAATATATATTGTATTTTTTATAAAAATGCTGCAGTAGCTGTTAAACCTCCAAACATGTCAAACATCCTCTTCTTTCTATTAAAAGTTCTATCTGTCAAAAACATAATATTTTACTAAAATCACGTAATTCTATTCACGTAATTATTCTATTCTAGTATCTTCTAGTATGTTCTTAAATCAATGACCAGCCAATATTCACCGTGTAATGAAGCGGCTACCTGCCATTGTCATGGCATTTGTCATCGTTTCGGTATCAAAAATTATAGATAATTGTTCTTTATTGTATAAGCATTTTAGATAGCGTTTTATTCATGCAAGAAAGTTTAACTTTCTTAAGTGGATAAAACGTGACCAAAACACAAATGCTAAAAAACGTTTAATCCATAATACGGTCATTTAGAAATAAATTTCATCAACAATGATTTGACATTTCACTCTGATAACAGCTGTAACGTCAAAAATTATTGAATTTAAGGTAAAATTAAAACGTTTCTTATTATGGAAACGTAGTGAAATATGATAGAACAAAGAACGAATTGTCTATTGTAATAAGTATGAATGTTAATATTAATAATAAATAAATAAAATCTAATAGATTTAAGATTGTATTTTTCATTATTCCATGAGTGGAATAAAGTAATTTCATTATTCCACTAGTGGATAAAGGGGTACTATATATGCTTCATAAGTATGGATAAAACTCCAATTATAATGTGATTGTGGATACAAATATAAATTTTATTTCATTTATTTATTTCTTTGCCTTTCTACCTTTCGGTAAAAATATAAATATGTAAACGAAATCCTATAAGAGCGCCTAGAGATTGCAATTAGAGTCATTTTTATTTAGTCTCAAAATTAAAGTCCCAACGTGTACGTTTATTACGAATTTATTCATAATACACGAATGATACAATTAATGAATCACTAATGTTTGCAATTCGAGTTATTTTTATTACGAATTTATTCATAATACACGAATGATACAATTAATTGATCACTAATGTACATATACATATAATTAATTAAAGCACCTGCAGCAGTGATACACAAATTCATTGCAAATATTATTGAACATGAGTTAAAACACATTTAAAATGCATTATTACATACATCATTATTCCATTTTGTGCTATAATAATAAATATTCTAAATTATGTTTACTTCAATAGTTGCGAGTGATTTATCATTTTCATAACTCTGTTCGACACGGAATTTGACAGAAACACAAATATTTCATATTTACACGCCGAGGATGAGTTATATTTATGGTACCTACTCCTATTATAGATGAATACCAATATATATTATATATTAATATATTTGGTGTTCACTGCTTAACATGTCCTTCGTACAAGTTTTAGTATTATGTAATAGGCTTAAGTTTAATTATTTAACGTTAGTCGACCTGCGGTCTTTCCGCCTAATATTATTATCACAACTTTATTATTATTATTATATATTATTATTATAAGGCGGAACTGCCGCAAGTCGATAGCCAATAATATATTGTTACTACTACTATTATTATGTTGAATACATTCTTATGAATAATGAAAACTAGATTGCTATTTGAAAAAAAATCTTTCTGTTCAAATAAGAGTTTGTTTCTCTAAATATGATCTGATGACGTTTTTTCTTCATTTTTCGAGATTTGCCGTTTTCACTTTCAATTGTCATTTACTAGACAAATTTCTTATGTAATATGGCAACATTTTTATACTGTCACTTTGACAATGAAAAGATCTCTCAAAATCAAGAACAGGAAAAGGGGGTTGTTATTTAAAAAAACAATAGATGACGTCATTACTCAAAAACAAATGATAGTTGAAGATTGACTGTCATGAGAAATGTGTATTTTATCAAACAAGATTGACGTGTTCGAGGACTTTAAATTTTTTTTTTCTGTTTTCATGAATTTATTCCATACTTTATACGCTCACTGATAATGGTCTCATTTCATCTTCATATTTACTTTCGTAATTTGTCTTCAAAATTACATATTCGTATTTTTAAGAAACATTCATGCAATAATCATCACTCCATTAGGACCCGAATTTTATGTAATATGAGCACAAAAATTCATAAACGTAGTTTGACTTCTGAGACTCTAAATCTCTAAATCATTAGTTGTTATTATTAGTTAAGTCGAGATCTACAACCGGAGGCCATCCTTGCCCTAGCCGGAAGTTGCTTCAGCCCCGATTGCCGCAATTATGTTTGGAGGGCGAGATATAATTAAATTAACAGAAATCTTACCTGACCGAAACGCTTGCAAGCCCCTTAACCTAATATTGTGTTTCGACCCTACAGCATAATTCATTAAACTGAATTACTACTAGATCAAATGCAGAATGCAGCGGAAATTCAAAATCACTGCCAGACCAACTCACTTCCTGCGAGAATACCTGCAATGTTATAATATTAGCCAAACTGCATTAATACTGACTTTAATCATAATTGGTCCGCCAGGTACAATTACAATTAAACATTCATTAATACATACATTATATATAAATTATTAATTCAAATTTTATCTCATTATTATAAATGTATTATATTGTATGATGTTGTATATGCACACCCACCAGAACTTGTATCATTGTAATTGTTGAAAAAGTGCCTATTTGAAAATATAAATATATACAGGGACATCCATTAAAAAAAAAACTGTCAATGATGTCATATCTCGAAAAGCAGGTTACCTGTTGGAAAATAAAGTACGCCACGGAATAGAGGAAAAAAAACTACTAACATTTGATTTAAGAGTAATAATAATAATAATAACGTTTAGACAGAAATCAAGTGTTCCGACACATTTTACCAACACTGTAAACCTACTTAATTATACTTTTCGTTGTTAGATTAATTAATTATGAGGTATACCGTCCAATATTTTACAACTATGCTTGTAATTCATTAAAAGAGGAACTATCGCAGACTGATTATCCCTTATTCCATTTGACATTGTTTTAAGTGTATATACGTATCATTAATTTAAATTGATTGCACCTTAATAGCAGCATTACAAAGTTATAAGCTGTGTAATACAATGTCAAACTAATTAAGAATGTTGACTTTCTTGGGACGAATGAAACAATTCGGCGGCCGATTCGCGTAAGCGGAGCGCAAATTTCCGCCGTAATCCGAAAATCCGTGTTTAACAGGATTTAATTATATCCATTCTGATATTGGGCCTAACTGTAAACAGCCTCATCATAAATACAAACACCCTAAAACGCGATTGAAACACAAACAGAACACTCTGGATCGTTATCCAGACTTAGCACATCCAATAATCGATACTTTAATATGAGGTGGGCATACGAAACTGCAAACTACAAACCTTTTTCATTTCGCAAATGAAAATGGGAACGCATGCATAATTCAGTTTTAATAACTATGTCCTAGCTGACATGCTAAGTATGCTCAAAAAAGTAATAAAAAAAGTTGATGGTTCGCAGAACTTGATTTGATGTTTTTCAAAAATTGATTTTTTTATAACTCATTAACTGTTTATAACTGTTATTAGTGGAGATATCACGACATTTTTTTAAAATTTCATACTGTATAATATTAGACATGTTTATGGTTGCTATTTGCGGCCGGAAAATGAAACCTTTATGGTTGCTATTTGCGGCCGGAATATGGAACCTTACATCATTAGTCCTGAAAGTGTTGCCCAACATTGTTGAGTTTTCAGGTTTGCGTAACATTGATTATTTTTACTTTATTATGTTTGAAGCAGATAAGTTTGACAAACGTCAGTTTGACAAATATGCTTTTAAAATATAAAACATTATCGCAAAATAAACATGAAACATAAGATACAACACACTATTGCTGATTCTCTATGAAAAACTTAGGTGATATAATAATTTTGAAATCGTAAACTTCTCATTCGACTTAATACGTAACTTTCCAGCCTAATAACGTAAATAACTATGACGTTCGAACACGTTTTATAATTCTTTTGAAATAATGAATAAATTTACTTGTCAATTAATGTAATTTTCAAGATATGAATTGCAAAATATTATAAATAATTCACATAATTGTAACTTGTAAGTGAAGTGAATTTTTATGTATTAAATGCTTTTATATTATTATCATTCCATTATTTTAATATTAATTTTGACAATAATTATCATTATTCAGCATTAATTGAAGCAATGAATTTATCAGGTTTTTATATGTTATTAGTGGAGATATCACGACATTTTTTAAAATTTCATACTGTATCATATTAGACAAGTTTATGGTCACTATTTGCGGCAGGCAAATGCAACCTAACATCATTAGTTCTGAAAGTGTTGCTGAGCAGTTTTGAGTTTTGGGCAACTTTGAGTTTTTTCACTTTATTATGTTTGAAGCAGGAAAGTTTGACAAACGTCAGTTTGATAAATATGTTTTTAAAATACAAAACAAGTAGATAAGCAACACCGGTTCGGCCCCATTTTCCCATAAGGATTTACACAGGGGTCTAAATTCGCTTTTCAGCCATTTTGTTTTTTCGGTCGTCCAGTTCGAGGACCGATATTTGTACAACGGGTTGCCTATGGGTCTATGTTGTGTTGCACGAGGGATATGACGACAGCGCGTGAGTTTTATTTATTTATTATAATTTTTAATAATTTAATTTTTATTATTTATTATTATTTATTAATAATTATTGTTATTATTATTAACCAAGCCATTTTTGCCCGAATAAAAATCACATGCCCGCCCAGAATCGAACCCAGGCCTCCCACGTGAAACCCGGCAACTTTACCGCGGAGCCAATTACCTTAACTGATAGAGACGGCGGGAAGCGTCGATATATAACAAACGTTTAAATTACATGAGAATATCTCATTGCATCAATCGTTTGATTTATTTAAGTTGCATTAAGTCTGCAATAATCAAGGGTTTTTAGCAGTTTTGGGCAGGTATCAACCTCTTCTAAATTAACAACGTTAGCCGTTATCACACGAATTAAAAACAGACATAATACTTATAAGCCACATAAGCAATGAAAATTATCAACATATTACTCTCTACCGTCTTTTGACATTTTGACATAATACATGTATATACAAATATAGCAATAACAGAATCCCCTACTTGCCAACTGAATTAAAAAAAAAAAAAATTATACACAAAAACAACAATACCCACGCATATTCAACCTAATTAAATTAACTTTAGAATAAAACTTTTTTGTGTATTCAACAACAACTTCTATAAAATGAACGCCTATGGGCTCATCACTAAGCGGAACATCTCCCAATTACATTATCTACTGTTATGGATAAAATAATAAGAAAAGCAGAGAGAAAAACAAAACCACTAGTATTTGTGATAAATAGAAAAGAGTGAAAAAATATATACTCGAGAATTTAAAAATATGGAATGAAATGATGCATGAAGCAGGTATAAATATGAACAAGCAAAAACCAAAATTGTGGGCATGTCAAATGAAGAAGAAATGATAAATATATACATAGAAAGAGCAAATATACAACAGATTTAATACTTTCATTATTTAGGACCAACTTTTGAAGAATAAGGAAGATAGGAAATAAACATAAACCACAGAAAGGAGAAGGCAGGCAACCTACATCACGCAATACACTTGGCGGAAAGGAGGTGTCAATAGAAAAAAAAAAAACAAGATATATAAAACCATATATCGGCTCACTCTGACATATGGATGCGAGACACGGGTATTCAACCAAAGATAAAAAAAGTAAAGCCCTGGAGATCGCGACAAGGTGAAAGGGATAACAAGAAGAGGCATGATTAGAAACGACAATATAAGAACGGAATTGAGCACAGAACAGCCTCGACAGTCGTCAGCATCAGGGCGTAGGCCACTTCAAGCGAGAGAAATGAATTTTAAACACCCAACAACAACGTCCCTCTTACCAACATAAATATACAAACAATCTTACCAACATAAAAATGGAGGCGTGCTAACGTGCTGATAACAAATAAATACCGATAGATTAAACATCGTCTAATTTCTATTGAAAAGTTTGTAAGCGGTTACAACATACTCTGTAAATTATACAAGTAGTTAATTATTTATTGAACTCTGGTATTGTTATCACATGTTAAATATCTCTTATTTTAAATTAAGCACAACACAATCAAATCAGCCCTTTTTAAAACAAACAAAAAAAAAATATATATATAAGAGCGAAAAATTCGATAACAGATTCCACAAACGCAGCACCTGATCAAAACACAAATGAGTATTGAGTAACCATACACACACCGCGGTATGTTCCGACTTTTGATTAACATTTGCCGTAACATAACCTCAAAATCGTTTTACATTAGTTTTCAACCAAATGATTTTCAGTGTTGCCATGTGTAAATTACAGTGTTGGCGATTTGTTATTTTATTAATCAACCGAGTATAAATTAAATTGATTACGCCTGTTCATATCTAATAAATTATACTATCCTAACGTAACTTTATTTTAAATTAATTAACCCTGAGCCGTGCATCAAGTGTGAGTGCGATGGACACCCAGCCAATGTCAGCATCAAACGAGGACAGCGCACCTATAAACAGCAAGGAACCTAAAAAAAAAAAAAACGCCCCAGACGCCGACCGCGGAAAAACATCGAATAAGAAATTAAAAACCACACCAAATCTAACAGAGACACAGGCATCACACGCACAGCCCTCTAAAGCACACACACAAGCGCCCACAGAACACAGGAGAGACCACAGCCACCAAATGAATTCAACTCCTACAAACACAACTATGAAATAAGAACGGATGCCACCATCACACGCATACAACTTGCACGCTTATGGGAAACACACATGCCCAACAACAAGGACATTATCATACAACTGATAAACAACAACCTCACTCTTAAAACAAGCAAAAGAGAATCCAAAAATAAACTCCAGGAACTGATGGACAAGCACCTCATCAAAACATCCCGAACCCAACAACAACTAACTACCACACCGAACACACAACGCACATACACCGAATCATACACCATAATCCTCTGGAGTTGAAAACGAAATCCCAGACGAAGATATTGGCAAATAACTCACTAACAATAAATACCCTTATAGATACTGCAAACGCATCAAAGCAAGAGCAACAGACATATCGATAACATCGATAACATCGATAACATCGATGATAAGAATTATAACTGGAGACATCGACTCATTCGAAAGAATGACATATGACGGAGGACTGTATTACCTAAATAGGTTCTACAGATTCGTACCAAGCTCCCCACCCAAACCAATACCACAAGCATGCAGCAAGTGCTCCGCATACGATCACACAACCGAGGAATGCAGGAAAGGAAAAACATACACCAAGTGTCAAGGGGGCGCATGACGCAACTAAATGCGGTTCGCCACAGCCACAGAAATATGATGCCCGCAACGCCGAGGCCCATGCAGGGTGATCACCCAGATGCCCAAAGAGACCAACAACACTCATAGAAGGCAACCCCAGCATAAGGATAAAAAAAAAAAACATAAATAAAAAAATCTACAGATATACCAAACTCAACCACTCATAACAATAGAAGCCCTAACCCACTGACTATACCCGACCATGTCATTATCACACACACACACACCCATACACACATGCCATAAACAACACTCTCAAAGAGAGTGTTGTACTGGCGGGGTGACCTTTTGAGATTCTCAAAAGCTCCGCAAACGCTTTATAATTGACTATGTCATTGAGACACAGGCTGTACTTTCCGGCAACAGAATGTATATAATCATGTGCGACAAACAAGCATCAGATAGCATACCACCGACAGAACCCTCAAATCATACCACACAAGCCACCATGCATGTACAGAACGATCGACCAACAATCATATACGCAAACAGCAGCTGCCCCAGTAACAAACGGACGCCAATAAATAATTATATAGAGAATAGCAACATTCAAGGTTGCCTTCTTTTCGTAGAAACAAAGACCAAAACCGACACAAACGTGACATACAAGAACTGGGAAATCACACAAAAACAAGGACACATCAACATCAACGCACGAGGAGGGATAGGTATCCTCCACACCGCACGTAGAGCCAACCCGCCAGTACCGAACAACCCACAAAATGATCGCCTCTACTTTACGATCCCATTTGACAATGACAAACTTCACATCTTTCTGATATACATTCAACCACACACACACACACCAATCGAACAGAACATCGCCATAAAAGCAGCTCATGAATAGATATTCGATTATCATTAGTGACTTTAATCTAAACCCCAAGAAGAGACGTCAACTACAAACGTTCATAAATAACTCTGACTTCAGAAGACAATACACGCACAACCAACACTCATCATGCCCAACAATAATGACACAATCCCAGATATACTACATGCATACTGACAATCTAACAAATAATATAACATACATCGAAGTAGCACAAGACCGTTGCTCAGATAACTTGGCTATTAAATTTACATTTCAACTAGACCGACCACGAACTGCCGAAACAATCAAGACAAAATTCAGTCTCAAACTCACAAATACAAAAGCAGTAAATACATTCATGCCGACATACCTGAACGAAATCGAAAGAAAAGACATAGAACTACATCACCTAACGGAATTTTAGACAAAACTCACTAGCTCTATAATAAAACATAGCCACTAAACAAAACGAAACATTTTACAAACACAAAGTACCTAAGTACATACTTACACTAATCAAGTACGAGTGACAAACGTGCTGAAAATACACTCTGACAGGAGGCAGAAACACAAATACAATAATGAATAGACTAAACAAAACAATACAGACAATGACATGGCAATAAAAGGCACATACATGGTTCGAAGTATGCAAAGAAATTGAGAGAGACCGAGGAACAACCTATTGGACTAAAATTAAACGGCAGACAAAATACAAAAAGACGTCACATACAGCTACACTCCAACAAGATATTAAAAAAAAAAAATACGACAGGCGAACATATGGCATACGCCTGCGCAAACCACTTCACATCTGCTTTCACCCCCATCGACGACCCTACATATAACAACGATAACTCCACAAACGTGAACGACTGGTACGATAGACATTGTAACCAAAACACAGCGGGATAGGTATCCACCACACAGCACGTAGAGCCACCCCGCCAGTACCGAACAACATACAAAATGATTGCCTCTACTTTACGATTCCATTTGACAATGACAAACTTCACATCGTTCTGATATACATTTCAACCACACTCACCAATCGAGCAGAACACCGCCATAAAAGCACCCCATGAATAGATTTTCGATTATCATTGGTGACTTTAACCTACACCCCTAGAAGAGACGTCAACTACAAACGTTCATAAATAACTATGACTTCAGAAGACAATACACGCACAACCAACACTCATCATGCCCAACAATAATGACACCATCCCAGATATACTACATACATACCGACAATCTAACAAATAATATAAGAGACATCGAAGGAACACCAGACCTTTGCTCAGATCACTTGGCTGTTAAATTTACATTTCAACTAGACCGACCACGAACTGCCGAAACAATCAAGACAAAATTCATTCTCAAGCTCTCAAATACAAAAGTAGTAAATACATTCATGCTGACATACCTGAACGAAATCGAAAGAGAAGACATAGGACTACATCACCTAACGGAATTTTAGACAAAACTCACCAGCTCTATAATAAAACATAGCCCCTAAACAAAACGAAACATTTTACAAACACAGACTACCTAAGTACATACTTACACTAATCAAGTACAAGTGACAAACGTGCTGAAAATACGCTCTGACAGGAGGCAGAAACATAAAAACAATAATGAATAGACTAAACAAAACCATACAGACAATGACACGGCAATAAAAGCCACATAAATGGCGCGAAGTATACAAAGAAATTGAGAGAGACCGAGGAACAACCTATTGGACTAACATTAAACGACAGACAAAATACAAAAAAATACATCACGTACACCTACACTCCTACAAGATATTAAAAAGACATACGACAGACGAACATAAGGCATACGCAAACCACTCCACATCTGCTTTCACCCCATCGGCGACCCTACATATAACAACGATAACTCCACAAACGTGAACGACTGGTACGACAGACATCATAACCAAAACACAGACAATAAGGAACCACCAAACATAACAGAAGACGAATACTATGACATACTAGATACAGGTAAAACACCGCCCCGGACAAGATCTTACCACAAAACAACTTCTTCGAAGCCTATCATACGAAATACATAAATACATAATATCTATTATTTCATGATAAAATAGCGTAATATTTAAACAGACTTAAATCATACTACTTGCGGATTAAAATATTCCTAAAATGTAGTCACGTGTGAGACGCTCTGTTACACATGTGAGACGCTGTGTTACACATGTGAGACGCTGTGAGACAGCTATAAGACACCTCTGAGACAGCTGTGAGACACCTCAGAGACAGCTGTGAGACACCTGTGAGACAGCTGTGAGACACCTGTGAGATACCTGTGAGACACCTGTTGGTGGTGGTGGTGCTGTTGCTGGTGTGGAGGTGGTGGTGGTGCTATTGCTGGTGTGGAGGCGGTGGCGATGCTGTTGCTGGTGTGGAGGTGGTGCTGGTGAAGGTGCTGGTGATGGTGGTGATGGTGGTGCTGGTGTGGAGGTATTTTTTTTATTTATTATCTTGTACTTTTGACATGTTGTATGTATATTTAAATACTATTGTACATATTTTTAAGGATTTTTCTTTATTTAATATGTCGTCCTCTCTATGCACTATGGAGGGGGTGAATAAAATAAAGTTTTTTTACATTGTATTATTATTTTTATTACCATATAAAATATTCATTACATAGTTGTACAATACTTTAACATTTCTATATTACAAGCTACATTCCGATAGTATAACGGATATTACCACATAAAATATCCATTACATACTCGTGACGGAGGGGCAGAGGGGCTGGTGGTGTTGCTGATGGCGGAGGGGCTCCGGGAGGGGCGTAGGGGCCGGTATATGTTGGTTGGGGCGGCGGGTGGTGGGGCTTCGGGAGGGGCGGAGGGGCTGGTGAGGCTTCGGGAGGGGCGGACGGGCGGGTGATGTTGGTGGTAGCGGAGGGGCTTCAGGAGGGGCTGGCGATGTTGATGGAGGTGAAGGGGCTTCGGGTGGGTACGGCGGTGCTTCAGGAGGGTACAGAGGTGCTTCGGGAGGGTCCACATACTAGCATAAAAATTAGGCCTAATTCAACATCACCCGCCCGTCCGCCCCTCCCGAAGCCTCACCAGCCCCTCCGCCCCTCCCGAAGCCCCACCACCCGCCGCCCCAACCAACATATACCGGCCCCTACGCCCCTCCCGGAGCCCCTCCGCCATCAGCAACACCACCAGCCCCTCTGCCCCTCCGTCACGAGTATGTAATGGATATTTTATGTGGTAATATCCGTTATACTATCGGAATGTAGCTTGTAATATAGAAATGTTAAAGTATTGTACAACTATGTAATGAATATTTTATATGGTAATAAAAATAATAATACAATGTAAAAAAACTTTATTTTATTCACCCCCTCCATAGTGCATAGAGAGGACGACATATTAAATAAAGAAAAATCCTTAAAAATATGTACAATAGTATTTAAATATACATACAACATGTCAAAAGTACAAGATAATAAATAAAAAAAATACCTCCACACCAGCACCACCATCACCACCATCACCAGCACCTTCACCAGCACCACCTCCACACCAGCAACAGCATCGCCACCGCCTCCACACCAGCAATAGCACCACCACCACCTCCACACCAGCAACAGCACCACCACCACCAACAGGTGTCTCACAGGTATCTCACAGGTGTCTCACAGCTGTCTCACAGGTGTCTCACAGCTGTCTCTGAGGTGTCTCACAGCTGTCTCAGAGGTGTCTTATAGCTGTCTCACAGCGTCTCACATGTGTAACACAGCGTCTCACATGTGTAACAGAGCGTCTCACACGTGACTACATTTTAGGAATATTTTAATCCGCAAGTAGTATGATTTAAGTCTGTTTAAATATTACGCTATTTTATCATGAAATAATAGATATTATGTATTTATGTATTTCGTATGATAGGCTTCGAAGAAGTTGTTTTGTGGTAAGATCTTGTCCGGGGCGGTGTTTTACCTGTATCTAGTATGTCATAGTATTCGTCTTCTGTTATGTTTGGTGGTTCCTTATTGTCTGTGTTTTGGTTATGATGTCTGTCGTACCAGTCGTTCACGTTTGTGGAGTTATCGTTGTTATATGTAGGGTCGCCGATGGGGTGAAAGCAGATGTGGAGTGGTTTGCGTATGCCTTATGTTCGTCTGTCGTATGTCTTTTTAATATCTTGTAGGAGTGTAGGTGTACGTGATGTATTTTTTTGTATTTTGTCTGTCGTTTAATGTTAGTCCAATAGGTTGTTCCTCGGTCTCTCTCAATTTCTTTGTATACTTCGAGCCATTTATGTGGCTTTTATTGCCGTGTCATTGTCTGTATGGTTTTGTTTAGTCTATTCATTATTGTTTTTATGTTTCTGCCTCCTGTCAGAGCGTATTTTCAGCACGTTTGTCACTTGTACTTGATTAGTGTAAGTATGTACTTAGGTAGTCTGTGTTTGTAAAATGTTTCGTTTTGTTTAGGGGCTATGTTTTATTATAGAGCTGGTGAGTTTTGTCTAAAATTCCGTTAGGTGATGTAGTCCTATGTCTTCTCTTTCGATTTCGTTCAGGTATGTCAGCATGAATGTATTTACTACTTTTGTATTTGAGAGCTTGAGAATGAATTTTGTCTTGATTGTTTCGGCAGTTCGTGGTCGGTCTAGTTGAAATGTAAATTTAACAGCCAAGTGATCTGAGCAAAGGTCTGGTGTTCCTTCGATGTCTCTTATATTATTTGTTAGATTGTCGGTATGTATGTAGTATATCTGGGATGGTGTCATTATTGTTGGGCATGATGAGTGTTGGTTGTGCGTGTATTGTCTTCTGAAGTCATAGTTATTTATGAACGTTTGTAGTTGACGTCTCTTCTAGGGGTGTAGGTTAAAGTCACCAATGATAATCGAAAATCTATTCATGGGGTGCTTTTATGGCGGTGTTCTGCTCGATTGGTGAGTGTGGTTGAAATGTATATCAGAACGATGTGAAGTTTGTCATTGTCAAATGGAATCGTAAAGTAGAGGCAATCATTTTGTATGTTGTTCGGTACTGGCGGGGTGGCTCTACGTGCTGTGTGGTGGATACCTATCCCGCTGTGTTTTGGTTACAATGTCTATCGTACCAGTCGTTCACGTTTGTGGAGTTATCGTTGTTATATGTAGGGTCGTCGATGGGGGTGAAAGCAGATGTGAAGTGGTTTGCGCAGGCGTATGCCATATGTTCGCCTGTCGTATTTTTTTTTTTTAATATCTTGTTGGAGTGTAGCTGTATGTGACGTCTTTTTGTATTTTGTCTGCCGTTTAATTTTAGTCCAATAGGTTGTTCCTCGGTCTCTCTCAATTTCTTTGCATACTTCGAACCATGTATGTGCCTTTTATTGCCATGTCATTGTCTGTATTGTTTTGTTTAGTCTATTCATTATTGTATTTGTGTTTCTGCCTCCTGTCAGAGTGTATTTTCAGCACGTTTGTCACTCGTACTTGATTAGTGTAAGTATGTACTTAGGTACTTTGTGTTTGTAAAATGTTTCGTTTTGTTTAGTGGCTATGTTTTATTATAGAGCTAGTGAGTTTTGTCTAAAATTCCGTTAGGTGATGTAGTTCTATGTCTTTTCTTTCGATTTCGTTCAGGTATGTCGGCATGAATGTATTTACTGCTTTTGTATTTGTGAGTTTGAGACTGAATTTTGTCTTGATTGTTTCGGCAGTTCGTGGTCGGTCTAGTTGAAATGTAAATTTAATAGCCAAGTTATCTGAGCAACGGTCTTGTGCTACTTCGATGTATGTTATATTATTTGTTAGATTGTCAGTATGCATGTAGTATATCTGGGATTGTGTCATTATTGTTGGGCATGATGAGTGTTGGTTGTGCGTGTATTGTCTTCTGAAGTCAGAGTTATTTATGAACGTTTGTAGTTGACGTCTCTTCTTGGGGTTTAGATTAAAGTCACTAATGATAATCGAATATCTATTCATGAGCTGCTTTTATGGCGATGTTCTGTTCGATTGGTGTGTGTGTGTGTGTGGTTGAATGTATATCAGAAAGATGTGAAGTTTGTCATTGTCAAATGGGATCGTAAAGTAGAGGCGATCATTTTGTGGGTTGTTCGGTACTGGCAGGTTGGCTCTACGTGCGGTGTGGAGGATACCTATCCCTCCTCGTGCGTTGATGTTGATGTGTCCTTGTTTTTGTGTGATTTCCCAGTTCTTGTATGTCACGTTTGTGTCGGTTTTGGTCTTTGTTTCTACGAAAAGAAGGCAACCTTGAATGTTGCTATTCTCTATATAATTATTTATTGGCGTCCGTTTGTTACTGGGGCAGCTGCTGTTTGCGTATATGATTGTTGGTCGATCGTTCTGTACATGCATGGTGGCTTGTGTGGTATGATTTGAGGGTTCTGTCGGTGGTATGCTATCTGATGCTTGTTTGTCGCACATGATTATATACATTCTGTTGCCGGAAAGTACAGCCTGTGTCTCAATGACATAGTCAATTATAAAGCGTTTGCGGAGCTTTTGAGAATCTCTTCTCTGTTAGTGTTCTGTGTGTTGTTTATGGCATGTGTGTATGGGTGTGTGTGTGTGTGATAATGACATGGTCGGGTATAGTCAGTGGGTTAGGGCTTCTATTGTTATGAGTGGTTGAGTTTGGTATATCTGTAGATTTTTTTATTTATGTTTTTTTTTTATCCTTATGCTGGGGTTGCCTTCTATGAGTGTTGTCGGTCTCTTTGGGCATTTGGGTGATCACCCTGCATGGGCCTCGGCGTTGCGGGCATCATATTTCTGTGGCTGTGGCGAACCGCATTTAGTTGCGTCATGCGCCCCCTTGACACTTGGTGTATGTTTTTCCTTTCCTGCATTCCTCGGTTGTGTGATCGTATGCGGAGCACTTGCTGCATGCTTGTGGTATTGGTTTGGGTGGGGAGCTTGGTACGAATCTGTAGAACCTATTTAGGTAATACAGTCCTCCGTCATATGTCATTCTTTCGAATGAGTCGATGTCTCCAGTTATAATTCTTATCATCGATGTTGATATGTCTGTTGCTCTTGCTTTGATGCGTTTGCAGTATCTATAAGGGTATTTATTGTTAGTGAGTTATTTGCCAATATCTTCGTCTGGGATTTCGTTTTCAACTCCAGAGGATTATGGTGTATGATTCGGTGTATGTGCGTTGTGTGTTCGGTGTGGTAGTTAGTTGTTGTTGGGTTCGGGATGTTTTGATGAGGTGCTTGTCCATCAGTTCCTGGAGTTTATTTTTGGATTCTCTTTTGCTTGTTTTAAGAGTGAGGTTGTTGTTTATCAGTTGTATGATAATGTCCTTGTTGTTGGGCATGTGTGTTTCCCATAAGCGTGCAAGTTGTATGCGTGTGATGGTGGCATCCGTTCTTATTTCATAGTTGTGTTTGTAGGAGTTGAATTCATTTGGTGGCTGTGGTCTCTCCTGTGTTCTGTGGGCGCTTGTGTGTGTGCTTTAGAGGGCTGTGCGTGTGATGCCTGTGTCTCTGTTAGATTTGGTGTGGTTTTTAATTTCTTATTCGATGTTTTTCCGCGGTCGGCGTCTGGGGCGTTTTTTTTTTTTTTAGGTTCCTTGCTGTTTATAGGTGCGCTGTCCTCGTTTGATGCTGACATTGGCTGGGTGTCCATCGCACTCACACTTGATGCACGGCTCAGGGTTAATTAATTTAAAATAAAGTTACGTTAGGATAGTATAATTTATTAGATATGAACAGGCGTAATCAATTTAATTTATACTCGGTTGATTAATAAAATAACAAATCGCCAACACTGTAATTTACACATGGCAACACTGAAAATCATTTGGTTGAAAACTAATGTAAAACGATTTTGAGGTTATGTTACGGCAAATGTTAATCAAAAGTCGGAACATACCGCGGTGTGTGTATGGTTACTCAATACTCATTTGTGTTTTGATCAGGTGCTGCGTTTGTGGAATCTGTTATCGAATTTTTCGCTCTTATATATATATTTTTTTTTTTGTTTGTTTTAAAAAGGGCTGATTTGATTGTGTTGTGCTTAATTTAAAATAAGAGATATTTAACATGTGATAACAATACCAGAGTTCAATAAATAATTAACTACTTGTATAATTTACAGAGTATGTTGTAACCGCTTACAAACTTTTCAATAGAAATTAGACGATGTTTAATCTATCGGTATTTATTTGTTATCAGCACGTTAGCACGCCTCCATTTTTATGTTGGTAAGATTGTTTGTATATTTATGTTGGTAAGAGGGACGTTGTTGTTGGGTGTTTAAAATTCATTTCTCTCGCTTGAAGTGGCCTACGCCCTGATGCTGACGACTGTCGAGGCTGTTCTGTGCTCAATTCCGTTCTTATATTGTCGTTTCTAATCATGCCTCTTCTTGTTATCCCTTTCACCTTGTCGCGATCTCCAGGGCTTTACTTTTTTTATCTTTGGTTGAATACCCGTGTCTCGCATCCATATGTCAGAGTGAGCCGATATATGGTTTTATATATCTTGTTTTTTTTTTTTCTATTGACACCTCCTTTCCGCCAAGTGTATTGCGTGATGTAGGTTGCCTGCCTTCTCCTTTCTGTGGTTTATGTTTATTTCCTATCTTCCTTATTCTTCAAAAGTTGGTCCTAAATAATGAAAGTATTAAATCTGTTGTATATTTGCTCTTTCTATGTATATATTTATCATTTCTTCTTCATTTGACATGCCCACAATTTTGGTTTTTGCTTGTTCATATTTATACCTGCTTCATGCATCATTTCATTCCATATTTTTAAATTCTCGAGTATATATTTTTTCACTCTTTTCTATTTATCACAAATACTAGTGGTTTTGTTTTTCTCTCTGCTTTTCTTATTATTTTATCCATAACAGTAGATAATGTAATTGGGAGATGTTCCGCTTAGTGATGAGCCCATAGGCGTTCATTTTATAGAAGTTGTTGTTGAATACACAAAAAAGTTTTATTCTAAAGTTAATTTAATTAGGTTGAATATGCGTGGGTATTGTTGTTTTTGTGTATAATTTTTTTTTTTTTTAATTCAGTTGGCAAGTAGGGGATTCTGTTATTGCTATATTTGTATATACATGTATTATGTCAAAATGTCAAAAGACGGTAGAGAGTAATATGTTGATAATTTTCATTGCTTATGTGGCTTATAAGTATTATGTCTGTTTTTAATTCGTGTGATAACGGCTAACGTTGTTAATTTAGAAGAGGTTGATACCTGCCCAAAACTGCTAAAAACCCTTGATTATTGCAGACTTAATGCAACTTAAATAAATCAAACGATTGATGCAATGAGATATTCTCATGTAATTTAAACGTTTGTTATATATCGACGCTTCCCGCCGTCTCTATCAGTTAAGGTAATTGGCTCCGCGGTAAAGTTGCCGGGTTTCACGTGGGAGGCCTGGGTTCGATTCTGGGCGGGCATGTGATTTTTATTCGGGCAAAAATGGCTTGGTTAATAATAATAACAATAATTATTAATAAATAATAATAAATAATAAAAATTAAATTATTAAAAATTATAATAAATAAATAAAACTCACGCGCTGTCGTCATATCCCTCGTGCAACACAACATAGACCCATAGGCAACCCGTTGTACAAATATCGGTCCTCGAACTGGACGACCGAAAAAACAAAATGGCTGAAAAGCGAATTTAGACCCCTGTGTAAATCCTTATGGGAAAATGGGGCCGAACCGGTGTTGCTTATCTACTAAAACATTATCGCAAAATAAACATGAAACATAAAATATAACATACTATAGCTAATATTCTCCATGAAAACCTTATTTGATGTACTCATTTTGAAATTCCGTAAACTTCTCATTCGACTGTAATACGTAACTTTCCAGCCTAATAACGTAATTAACTATGACATTCGCACTCTTTTTATAATACTTTTTAAATAAGGAATAAATTTACTTCTAAATTATATAATTTTCAAGATATTATTTGTAAAAATTAATAATAATTCACATAATTGTACCTAGTAGTGAAGCGAATGTTGATGTATCAAATGCTTTATTATTATGCCATTATTTTAATATTAATTTTGATTTTAATTATTATTATTCAGCATTAATTGGAGCGATGAATTTATCAGGTTTTGATATGTTATTAGTGGAGATATCACGACATTTTTTTAAATTTCATACTGTATCATATTAGACATGTTTATGGTCACTATTTGCGGCAGGCAAATACAACCTAACATCATTAGTCCTGAAAGTGTTGCTGAGCAGTTTTGAGTTTTGGGCAACATTGAGTTTTTTCACTTTATTATGTTTGAAGCAGGAAAGTTTGACAAACGTCAGTTTGACAATAATGTTTTTAAAATACAAAACATTATCGCAAAATAAACATGAAACATAAAATATAACACACTATAGCTGATATTCTCCATGAAAAACTTATTTGATGTATTCATTTTGAAATCCCGTAAACTTCCTGTAATACGTAACTTTCCAGCCTAATACCATAAATAGCTATGACGTTCGGACACTTTTTATAATACTTTTTAAATAATGAATAAATTTACTTCTAAATTATGTAATTTTCAAGATATTAATTGTAAAATGGTAATCATAATTCATATATTTATAACTTGTAGTGAAGGAAATTTTGATGTATTAAATGCTTTATTATTATATTTATTATGTCATTATTTCAATGTTAATTTTGATTTTAATTATTATTATTCAGCATTATTTGGAGCGATGAATTTATAAGGGTTTGATATGTTATTAGTGGAGATATAAAAAAAAAAATTAATTCATATTGTATCATATTAGACATGTTTATGGTCGCTAATTGCGGCTGGAAAATGGAACCTTACATCATTAGTCTTCAAAGTGTTGCTGAGCAACATTGTTGAGTTTTGAGTTTTGCCTAACATTGATTAATTTGACTTTATTATGTTTGAAGCAGGAAAGTTTGACAAATGTCAGTTTGACAAATGTCAGTTTGACAGATATGTTTTTAAAATATAAAACATTATCGCAAACTAAACATGAAACTTAAAATATAACACAGTATTGCTGATTCTTTTTGAAAAACTCGGGTAATATACTCATTTTGAAATTCCGTAAACGTCTCATTCGACTGTAATTCGCAATTTTCCAGCCTAATAACGTAAATAACTACGAAGTTAGGACACTGTTTATAATACTTTTTAAATAATGAATAAATTTATTACTAACTTATGTAATTTTCATGATATTAATTATAAATCTTAATAATTATTCACATAATTATAATTTGTAGTGAAGAAAATTTTGATGTATTAAATGCTTTATTATTATTATTATTATTATACCATTATTTTAATATTAATTTTGATTTTAATCATTATTATTCAGCATTAATTGGAACGATGAATTTATCAAGTTTTGATATTGATATGCCAGTGGATATTTTTTACAGTGTCTTATATGAAGGGTTACGGAGGTCATTGAAATCAAAAGTGTTACGTTTAATTATTCAAGTAAAGTTGAATTTTCTCTTTTGACCAAAGTGGTATTGTACCTAAATGTCTCACGTAAACCATTCGTTAATACTTGATAGGGTTCTTTCTTTTTTGTATTGAAGTATATTTTACATTTGTGATTGCGTTGATACTCTTCTACAGACTGTAGCAAATTGATTTGAACTTCAAAGAATTAAGCTCGACTTTTTAGAAATCAAAATAAAGCTGTAAAAACATGATTCAAAACTTAAGTTTTAGCCTAATCGCAATTATCACAACTTATATCTTAATTAAAAATACTTTTATCGACATATTAGCAAACGTGAAAGTTTGAATATTCCCTTGTCTTTAGTTTTTTTCGCAATTTTCATCTAAAGATTCAATTTAATAGCTAAGCCGACAAAAAAAATAGAAATAATTATTTTCATTTGAGTTTTAAGTAATTGCGACATGTCAACATTGACAACGTGTAAAATCTCTGGCTTTTTAGAAAACGTGAAACCCAAATCCATATTCAGTTTTTCCAAAATATTCCTTTAACATGTAGTAGTAATTTAACAGCGAACCCAGTAACACATTGCAATAAAATTTATATATGAGGATTCTCCGATTTTGAGCTATTATATTGTGGAATGTCAAAACTGACAACGTGTTAAGTCTTTGTCTTTTTAGAAAACGTGAAACCTATGGTTCTATTCCATTTATGACATTACCATCTTAATCAGCAGAAAAAGTAATACTTATTTGCTAATTTAACAGACTTCATAACTTTAATAATAAGAGAGTTAGCAAAGCTGGACCTGTAACTTTGAACACCCTGTATATTCAGAAAATTGATGACTTCATTGATGAAATTTTTAGAAAGATGGAAAACTTTACGGAATCTTCAGGGAAAAAAATATTTTCAATAAATTTCCCACAATTTGTAGTTTTTGTTCTGTACGCATAAATTTTATGCTATTTTACACTGTTTGCTACGTTTATTATACATCATATTAACCACTACAGTTCCTGGATTCAAGGCCCATTTGTTAGATTTATTTGATATAAAGTTTGATTGGTTCATTTTTACAAATGATAAAGTTATAGCTATTTTTTTTATTTTGTAAGAAGAGAAAATTACAAACAATAAAAATTAATGAAAATAAAATATCTGTAATTAAGTAGTTTTCATACTAATCTCATATTAATTATTACTAATTATTACTAACTCATATTAAACTAATTTATGGTTTAAAAATATAATAATAAAAGTCCTAATAATGTAAACAATAATTTAAATAACAACATATGACGAAAAAAAAGAAAATCGCAAGTATTAGTTTTTTCCAAGAGTCCTAATAATTTTTGTTATGATTTCATCCATTTTGTATACCAGTTATTATAATATATATTATTGTTTTCTTCTTAATTGGAGTACTTACTGGTAGTTATATATGAAGATTCAATAGGTGAGGCCAGCATTAGGAGGTAGTGTAAAGTCTTCCATCACCACCATTCACAGAAACTTGCATTCTTCCGTCACCACATACATAGACTTTATAATTATCCTTTATAAACAGATGACTTTAATTTGGAAAAATCATAATCTATCATCTTGCGATAACTCACGAATTTCCTCTTAAAACAATTAATTAAATATTCCATAATAAAGAACAACAAATTATCAAGCAATTAATGTCACCCAATTACATCATTCCTTACAATACAACAATAATTGAACAGACGTACGTACTGCTCATTAACATACCAAGGCTACCAGCTAAAATCATAGACATTCTAAAAAAAAAACATAATATGTCACCTACTTTCAAAAACCATCCGTCAATTAAAAATTAATTGATTCACATATCCAACAAAAATAAAAATGATTTAAACAATAATGGTTTATATTCCATAGAATATAACGATTGTAACGCAATCTATAATGGAGAAACAGGTAGAAAAATCATAACGAGAGCAAAAGGACACCTTAGAAATGTCACAACCTCAACTTGGGCCAACATTTTTTTGAGCATGATAATACTTGCGATTTGATGACCAAAACCAAACTCCCTAAGCCCTTACAAACAGGTTGGAAGCTTACGCTATATGAGGCTCTTGAGATCAATAACATAAAGAATAATCCAAATTACACGTGTCTAAGGCTCGTATCTATAATCCGTATTTGAGCATAAGTGCGACTCAAGTCGTATATTTGGTTGCGTATTTTCTATATACGTTTATGCACCAAACGCAACCAAATATACGACTTGAGTCGTACTCAAGTTCGAGTACTGACTATAGATACAGAGCTTAATGACCAGGTTGCTCTAACATTCGCTCCACTTTTCAAATATATTTCACCAACTTAAAAATGTAAAACGAAGCCCAGACTGGCCAACTTGATAACCAAAATTCACCAAAATTTTACTACACCTAACTTCAGACACAAGCTATTCTGCACGGAAATCATTTGATTTAATTTCTAATACATTACATTTATTCTTATACTATCCAGAATACAGAATGATGAAATTTTAATAACTAATATCGTTAGCAAGAAACAGGGGCCTGAGGTAGGTTAATATGACAAAAAAATTATAATATTTATTCTTTAATAACACTTATTTCTTAGTTTGCAGAATAACAACTTAACCTGCAAATAAGTACATGGCGCCCATAGTTATATATTCTCTTTTTCGAAATTTTAAATACAAATACTAATGTAAACATTTCAATTGCAATGTAATTATTCATAAGATAACTACGCAAAACTAGACTGCATGTTAGCAAAACCTTTTTATATTATTTCAAAATTTCGATACAATAATATTACCGTCAACATTTAACTTTCAATCAATTATAACAAGCATTACGTAAGACTAGACTAAATGTCGCTAAAATTTCTACATAACTCTTTTTCATTATGACCATACTCAATTTATTTTAAAAAAAATCAACCCTTGCATCACTCAAAATACATTTTCAATTTTACAATTATTGAACTTTATCGCACTTTTTACGCACTCATCACTCTACTAGTATGTCAACCGGAAACACACCCAGATCTGTAGTTTTTACCTTATGAGTGTAAGTTGAACATACCTATTTTTCTATTATTTATTCCATAAGAAATAATATATAAAGAATATTTTATTAGCAAATAACGCTACATAATATACAAAATTTCAACAAAAAACAACAAAAGAAAACACACAAATAGCAAATGTACCTATACTAATTGATTTTATTATTTTCTGTGTATTTAATAAAGATTTTGATGCTGATGGCGACCCCCTGGTCGAAACTAGTCCATGTAAACTAAAGACTGACTTTTCACTACCTAATAGTGCTGACCTCACCTATTGAATTAACCTTTAATCAGAATGGATCTAAACACATTTCAATATATAAAAATCTTTTCTTATTTTTATTACTTTATTGTGTTTTCTTGACCTTTTTAGCTAAAAAAACAAGCTACCGAAACTAGCTAGTTTCGGCTATATTTTTAGCCGTCTTCAGAGGTTAGTTCTACAATATATATTTAAATATAGAAATTATATTAAAAATGAGTTTGTGTTTTATGTGGTGTATGTGTATTGTGTATATGTGTATTTAAATTTAATTTTACTTACCTTTTGAGTCAATATACCTATTTGATATTAGATTAGATATTAGACATTTACATTTCAACAACCACACCTTCGACATAACACCAACATAAAAAAAAATATTACACAACACTAACAAAGGACTCAAACAAATTTTATTAGAGGCATACGAAATAGATAAATTAATAAATGCAGAACCTAATAAATACAATATGTTTAAACGACCAAACAGAACTAAATTTTAAACCACTATATAAATTTTTAAATATTCCTTACAGAATCTAAATTAAAACATCAAGTAATAACATAAACTACAAAATTTGACAAATAAAGAATTTTTTTAAAAGTCAACAGATTTATATAAAAATATAATCTAATATCGAATGGCTAAAAATATAGCCTTAGCTGAAACTAGCTAGTAAGGTCAAGAATGCAGAATAAACTAATAAAAACAACAAAAGTAAGTACTCCAAATAAGAAGAAAACAATAAAATATAGTCCTAATAATGTCAAAAATAATGTAGATAACAACCAGTTTTTTTCTCAATTTTCTTTACACTTAAGATAATGGTTTAGGTCTTTATGCCTCTATTTGATCGACCCTTCATATTCTATTGTTACGAGATCCTCTTCATATCGTGGACACCCTATATACCTGTATATGAGGTGCACAATAATAATGCACCCGTAGAATGCAATAATAATGATGCATATGAAATAATAATATACGTTATGCAGCATAAAATGTGTTTAAACTACCCAGGAGAACTTTACAGTGGGGATCAGAGTTATGTGCATCTTCAACAAATTGTACTTGAAATACCCCCCGTAATGGCATCGTTATCGATAGACTTGAAACTCGCATTGCACGTCAATATTTATATATCAAGTGTTTGTCTCCGTTGGCGCAACGAAGAACATTATTTTATATTTTTATTTATGCATGAAGGGCATGCCTTTTGTTGTGGAAATTGGACTTATTTCTGCCTATAATATATGTCGTTGAGCATGTGAAGGAATTGTTAACGAAAATAATAATTGTGGTACCTTTTCTTCACTATATTTATTGGTTACTAAATGTACAATTCGGTCACAACGTGACCATAATCCAATATACTTATAATTATGGCCACGTTGTAACCGAAATTAGCTGGAAACTACCGGAGGTTCTATTTGTGCCCTTGTACTATAATGCTGAATTGTCTATTGTTGTTAGGCCACTTTTCACAATCGGCGTAACTTTTTCCGATCGGGCATGGTAACATCGTGGCCCTCTCATTGGTCGTCTCCATGGTAACTGTCAATAACAAGGGATTTATTCTTAATTCTCGTATTCTCGTTTCAGCTAATGACATTTCTTCCATTCACTGTGATATTCGGCTTCCTATATTTTTCTGGTTGTTTTGACATGAGATGCCCGGCCGTACGTGGTCGTGTCATTCAACACTCAATTTATCTTATGTCTATCTCACGTCTAAGTCTCACGTGCTAATTGTGTAACCTATTTTGCATATCATATTTGCAAAACTAATTTGTATCTAACTACCTATCTTGAAAAATAAACTTTTCTAAAATGAAATATCTGAAATACTATTAGAAAAATACCATTACAATACATATAGTGATTTTAATTTGTTTAAAACCTCTGAATATTTGCTACGCTTATAATTTTATACGGAATCATTCGTTGTAATCAATTATAAAACATTTCTTTTACTGAATATATCTTACAGATCGTCAATTATTTCACACTGATTTTATATTCACACGTAACATAAAAAAATAAAAAGAATCAGTGAACGTAACAGCGTTCCTCGGGCTCTTTTCAGCCATTCCATTTCCCGCTTGCGTACGATTTGCGGAGGAGCTCGAGGCATTTCCATCATCCCATTTTATACTCTGCGGCCAGCAATGAGTGTCCGCTGAAATGTATGTATGCATGTACTCTCTTTCAAAGAGCTCTCCACGATGACCAATAAAATATTGCAGCAGTCCCTTGCTGAAGTGTAATTGCAGTCAGTTACTGAAGCTGTGCAGGACACTTTAATCAAATCACAGTGTAATTTCCGTATCCGCTCAATGCAGCTTTCTGTTTGTTTGCCGTGCATGAAGTTTAGTCGATACCTTGTCTTGGTATAAATTAAGAAGTTGCGATGAAGAGTTACTGCGAACTTGCATTTTCGGTAATAGATTTTACGTACGGGGTTGTAATTAAATCGGCAGAAAGCTGCGCAAATAAGCCTAATTATGCGCTACGGGGGGTTTAATTAAATTGTTTTTATCCTTCGTCCGCAATTCTCTACTCCCTGTTAGTACAAAACACAGTAATCGAATTTTAGAATTATATGTGTATAGGTAGATCCGCCGATTCTTTAAAAGGCTATATTTTTACTTTTGCAGGCAACTCATTAATATCATTTACTGTGTATCTAAAAGTATATCAAAAACATGAAACTTTACATTACTGAAATTAGTTTCCAAATTAATTTCATGTTTGTCTTGGTAACGATGAATAAGTAATTGATAATCATTTTCCAGAAAATTTACTGCAATATTATTTGGCAGCATATATTTTCATAATTCATCGATAGGACGGTCAATTCCTCCATAGAAATGGAGAAATACATAAACGACTTGAAGAAAAAAGACCATGGAGATGAAAGAAGATATCAAGAAAAATGCCGAGGAGATGAAAGAAGATATGAAACAAATCTGAAATAAAATGAGAAAGAAAGAAGAAAATGGGAACAGAAGAAAACACAAATACAAGAAAAAATGACGAAAATTGAGAAAAAATTGGAAAAGATGGCAGAGAGAAGAAAAGAAGCTAAACCATAATAAAAGGACTAAGAACAAAATATGAAAATATATTGAAACAAATAGAGATATTTATACGAAAGGAACTCAAAATAAATGCAAAGATGAAAGATTCTCATACAAACTAAACATGCTTAAGAACAAAAACAAAGTCAGAGAACACACAGAAATAATCTATATTGAGGCAGACCTGATTAAGAATGAACTAGAAATACGTTGAGAGCTGAGAAAGATAGTAAGAGAAGAGATAGAAAAAGGAAAACAAACCATTGTAGGATATAAGAAGGTAATCTTAAACGGAATAAAATGGAAATGGTATGAAGAACAAGAAAACTAAAGAGAATGGAACCAGCGGAGAGTAAAAAAAACTAATAAAAACACAACAAACAAAGAAGAAAAATACAAGTTTTTGACAATCCAGACAATGACACAACAAAGAACAACTTTGACAAAAATATCCCAAAAATATGGACACAACAACAAAGGAGCAAGTAAAGTAAAAAAAAGAGAAAAGGGAAATAAATAGATCATACTAAGGTTCGAAACAAGAAACAAAGAAGAAAAAACACAAGTTTTTGACAACCCAGAGAAAGACACAACAAAGAACAACTTTGACAAATAACAACCCAGAAATATAGACAAAACAACAAAGGCAACTAAATAAAAAAAGAGAAAAGGGAAATAAAGAGAATATACTAAGGTTCGGAACATGGAACATAAGAAGAATAAAGAAGAGAAAATAATAAAAGATGTGATCAAACATAATCATAATCATAATCATAATCATAATCATTTATTACTACCTAGCCACAATATACAAAATATACAATACATACACAATATATACAAATACAATTACATTGAACCGCACAAATTGTTGTGGATGTGGTCGTTAGAATACTAAAATAGACAATACAGTCAATTAACATTAATTACACGAACATGACAATATTGTTACAAGACTTTATTTCATTAGGAAGACTATTATATACTAAAATGCTTGAGTATACAGATGGATACATAGGATAGATATAATGGGAATAACAGAAACAAAGCAAAAAGGGACAGGAATGGGACATGAAAAGGGACATGAAAAGGGACATGAACGACTTGAAGAAAAAGACCGACGAGATGAAAGAAGATATGAAGAAAAATGTAGAGGAGATGAAAGTAGATATGAAACAAAACTGAAATAAGATGAGAAAGAAGGAAGAAAAATGGGAACAGGAGAATACAGAAATGCAAGAAAGAATGACGAAAATTGAGAAAAAAATTGGAAAATGATGGCAGAGAGAAGAAAAGAAACAAAACCATAATAAAAAGACTAAGAACAAAATATAAAAATATATTGAAACAGATAGAGATACGAAAGGAACTCAAAATAAGTGCAAGGATGCGAAATGCAAGACAAATAGTGGAGAAGATATGTATACCAGAGAGATAAGATTGTCAGACAAACTAAACATGCTTAAGAACAAAAACAAACTGAGACAACACACAGAAATAATCTATATTGAGGCAGACCTGATGAAGAATGCACTAGAAATACGGAGAGAGCTGAGAAAGATAGCATAGGAAGAGGGAAAAGGATAACAAACCTTTGTAGGACATAAGAATAACCCAAAAATATAGACACAACAACAAAGGAGCAAGTAAAGTAAGAAAAAGAGAAAGGGGAAATAAACAGAACATGCTAAGGTTTGGAACAAGTAACATAAAAAGAATAAAGAAGAGAAAATAGTAGAAGATGCGATCAAAAATGTGATAAAAAATCTGTAAGAATAGAAAAATTTAGCATATACAAACTAAGTGTCAACTAAGTAAGGGAAAACTACCAGCAATCAACACAAAAACTAATAAGAAGCACTCAAAAAGCGGAAAAACCAAAAAAAGAAGATTTATGGGTCAATTTCAAACATAAAGTAAGAGAGGCAACAAAACACGCATATGGAAAAAATAAAAGTACACCAAACAAAAAACAAACAAGGTGGTGGAACAAAGAAGTGAAGGAAGAAGTTAGGAAAAAGAAAAAAAAAATGGAAAAACACCTAAAAATAAGCACAAAAAACGAAGAAGACTAAGAAATATACAAGCAGCAAAGAAAGAGAGTAAAAGCAATAATAAGAAAGGAAAAACACATAAACAGGGAGGATTTCGGAACCAAATTAGAGGAACATTTTAAAGAAAATCAAAAACTATTCTACAGAACACTGAAAAGCTGCAGACAGGAAAAAGAAACAAACCTAAAGCAACTGAAAAATAAACATGGTGTAAATGAAAGAGGATAAAGAAATCGTGAACAGATGGAAAAAGCACTTCCAAGAGCTTCTGTCTGGAAAAGAGACAACCAATGAAGGAAATGACAACGAAGACGAACAAGAAAATAGTAACGAAACAGAAGAAGAAGAGGGATCTATAACAGAAGAAGGGTTAGAAAACGCACTAAAGAAGAAGCCCCAGGTCACGACAAAATCAAATCTGAACCGCTGAAATACATAGGAAATGATGGGAAGCAACTACTACTACAGTTAACAAATGGAATATGGGAAACAGGAAAACTACCAGCAGACTAGCAAAATGCAGTGATCTTCCCAGTACATAACAAAGGAATATCCTTGCTGTGCACAGCGGCAAAACTGAATGAATCAATACTAGAGAACAAACTAAGAAAGGAAATTGAAAAAACAATGGAAAAGTCACAAAGTGGATTCATGAGAGGACATTCAACACAAGACCATATCTTCACAATTAAAAATATGACAGAAAAAATATTAAGACAAAACAACATACTATACATGATATTTGTGGACTTACAAAAGGCATTTGATAGAGTTTCAAGAGTAAAAGTGTGGGAAATACTTGAAGAAAGGAAGATAAAAGTGCATTAAATAAAAGCAATCAAGAGTATGTATGAAACCACAGACACCTACGTAAGGACAAATAATTCAACATCTGAGAATTTTACAATCACACAAGGCCTACGACAAGGGGGCGCTTTAAGCCCTCTGCTCTTTATTATATTCCTAGACAACATAATGGAAAAAATTAAAGATAACACCAAGAAGGTAGAAATAGGATACTATAAAATGAAAATAATAGTGATAGCAGAATGTGCTTTTGCTGATGACTTAGTCATGCTAGCCAAAAGCGAAGAAGACCTGCAACACAATATAAGAATATGGGAGTAGGAACTGAAAAAATATAACTTGGTAATTAATATAAACAAAACAAAAGTAATGGTAGTAGCAAAAGAGGAAACAAAAGCAAAAATTCGAATACATTTGAAAAGGGTAGAATAAGCTGAAACCTTAAAGTATTTAGGTACAATAATACATAATAAAGGAACCATGGAAAACGAAATAAATAACAGAATTATGGCCGCAAATAAAACCTACTATGCAATGAACAAGTACATTCTAATCAATAGAAGAATCTCCAAAAACACGAAAATGACACTCTTCAAGACAATATATAGACCAACACTCTTATATGGAAGCGAAACCTGGACAAAAAATGAAAAGACAATGAACAAAATACAAGCAACTGAAATGAGGTACTTAAGAAAAGTTGAAGGAGTCACGAGATTACACAGAGTAAGAAACGAACAGATCAGGGAAAACCTACAAATATAAAGTGTGCAAAAATTAATACAGAAACGACAACTAGGCTGGTTCGGGCCCCTGATAAGAATGCCAGAAGACAGACAAACAAAAATAGTATGCACATCAAAAGACGAAAAGAAAAAGAAGGAAAGAGGAAGACGAAGGGAAAGATGGGAAAACAACATAGAAGAGATCCTAAGAAGAAACGACCTCGATCAACAAGAACCAAGGAAAATGGCTACAAATAGAAAGGAATGGAAAAACTTCGTAGACAACATAAGAGATCCTAAGAAGAAACGACCTCGATCAACAAGAACCAAGGAAAATGGCTACCAATAGAAAGGAATGGAAAAACTTCGTAGACAACATAATTTAGTGGTGGCATGACTCTCGACACCAGAAATATGAAAAATTAATTTAAAGTTGTCAATATTTTATTATAACAATAAAAACTGTAAAGTCTGATATCTCGTTTTAGTTTTAATGTGGGTTGGTAATTTTCTGCATAGCGCGATCCAATTACAGCTGATTAATAATTAATAAGCTAAATTTTTGTTGAGCTAATCTAAACAATCTAATATTCGCTGTAGGGATAAAATCTTACGTGTACCTACAGTTTGAGGGCTCCTGGATAAAAGAAACGCCGTCTAATCAAACAAATGTACCAATTCGCTGCATTCGCGATGAGCGAGTGACCCAGATATTTGCTTCGTATTCCTAGCGCTTGGCGACTAATTTAGCTACAAAAACATCCCGCCGCTCTTATGCCTTCCGAGTCCGGCAGTTGATTAACACGCTGTGATAATAAAACTTGCGTGCTCCATTACATCATGCATGAAGAAAGCTCGTTACGGGAAAAAAAGGCTGCGTACAGTTGCCGTCCGCGTTTCCTCCAATCTAGCAGTGAATTCATGCCTGGCAAACACAATTATAAGCGAAACGCATGGAATTACACAGCACGGAAAATAACTTTAATTTACCCTGATTTCCGTGTGTAAAAGAACGCCGGTTTCATGATTGGCGGTGTAAGGCATCCCTGCAACAATAGAGCGATCGGTTTCCATAGATACTCTCCGTGTAACGACGTCTGTATGGGGCGCCGACGTTGTTTGCTTTACATCCTTCGGGTTTCAAAGAATCTGAGCACTGTCGCTCCACGCCAAAGCTTCAATGCTGAACATACACCCTCGAACATTTTTCTTTTAATATTGATCGATTATGGGTGACGCATAATTATCAGTTATTTTTCATAATACCATACTGTTAAATGTGCTTTAACGGCACTTTATGCTCAATCGATGTGGTAAAACTGCCATGGCCGTAAAAATTCTTATGTCTATCAGCTAAACAGTAGTGTACGAATAAATAAATGGAAAGGAATTGAATTTGGGGTTAGTGATTCTGGGTTAGGACATGACTTGACCTCTGTATTGGGAGCCAAGGCTGGCATGGGCAGTGTAGCTTCCTGAAGTTGACCTATTCCTGCTGGAGTCGCAAAAATTATCTACTAGCTAGCTAATAGCTAGCGTAATACTACCAGAGTTAAACTATACGAAAATATTAAGCATCAACAACGAAAACATGCTTTTATAATTATAAGATCTTGAATAATAATGTTGCTATTGAAAAAAAAAACTATTAGCACTGAGTAGAATCTGTGTTTAGTGAATAACAGAGAATTATCATACCAAAGCTATTAATAACTATATCGTAACGATATTTTGTAACGATATTTTTCTTCTTCTTTATATGGCATCTCCTTTCAGGAGGTTTGCAATCATCATCGCTATCTTCACCTTGGAGGCGGCAGTTCGGAATAACTCTTGGAATGTGGTATCATAGCATTCTGTCAGTTTACGCAGCCATGAGCATCTGCGTCTACCGATGTTCCTCTTGCCCAGGGGTCTCCAAACTACGGCCCGAGGGCCACATCCGGCCCGCGTACAGATTTTGTCCGGCCCGCGGAGACCTAGCATACTTGAAAACTCCTTTTAGAGAACATATGTTTTATAGCAAATTAAATTTAGTTTACTGAAGTATTCTAATTTTATGTTGAATAATTATTAATATGACATCTACATTGATATGGTTATGGGCTAACTACTCATAACATTGTTGTAGGCTTATTATTATTGTTTTTGTGATAAGTTGGATAAAGAAATACATAATTGTAATGAGTAAAGACATGTATAATATGCAGAAAATTTAACTTCAGTATATTTTCAGACATTTTAAATAAAAACATAACTTATAACAAGCATAATGACATATGAAATACTAATGAGATTTATGTAATTGAGATTTTCCACTGACAATAGTTTGTAGTTGTGGACTAATTTTACTTGTACCAATTATTAAAAGAGATTTAAGATGCTCATCAGTTAATTTAGATCTGTAAACATGTTTTGTGTACTTCATTTTGGAGAAGGTCTTCTCACACAAATAAGTAGTACCAAAAACAGAAAACAGTCCACGAGCAAATTTATGCAAATTATCAAATTGTGTCAGTGGAAGACTCTTATAAAATTCCAACAAAGATGAGTTTTCATATTTGTTCTTAATTATATCACTGCACTGTAGATCAATCATTTCCATTTGAAGTTCCGGGGCTAGGGTTTCAATGTCAGTATCAAAAAGATTCTGAAAAATCTTAATTTGATTCGCAATGGCATCAAAGTCCGAGAAACGAGTATCAAAATTTATTTTCAAAGCACTCAAAGTTTCGATTGCAAAATCGATAGGAAACTCAGTCTCAGTGGTGTGGCTGAATATTTCACATGTTTTAAAATGTGAAAAACATTTAATTCGTAGTTGTGATTGAAACAGTATCAATTTCTTCCGGAATGATTTGATATTAGTGTATAAATCAGGAAGATGCTGGTTTTCTACTTGCAATCTCAAATTCAGTTCGTTCACATGTTTTGTCAGATCAACATAGAATGCTAACTTCCACAGCCATGCGTTGTTTTGTAATTCAGTAAGAGGGCGATGCTTTTCATTCAAAAAAAAATTCGATCACTGCTCGAAGTTCAAAAAAGCGCTGAAGGACTTTCCCACAACTAAGCCAACGTACGGCAGTATGATAAGGTAAGTCATTTTCTCCAATCTCTTCAATAAATTGTCGGAATTGTCAGTGATTCAGCCCAAAAGATCTGATAAAATTAACAGTTGATATGACTGGTTTCAGAACTTCAGACATATCCAAACATTTTTCGAACAAAGACTGTTCATAAATGATACAATGTAAGACTAATGGTTTTGAACCACCGTCATTTTCTACAGCCTTTGACACAAGAGCGACCACTCCTTTATCTTTCGCACTCATGTTTTTGCCTCCATCAGTTGTAATACGTTTCAAGTTTTTCCATCGAAGGTTCTTTTGATTAATGGCCATTTCAACTCCTTTAAAAATATCTGTACCAGTAGTTGTGCCATGAATACTATACATATCAAGAAGTTCTTCATGCACTTCATAGTTTTTATCTACTCCTCGAATATAAATCAACACCTGAGCAGTATCTGACACATACGTTGACTCATCCAAGGCCTAAGAAAACCACTCAACAAGTCCATTTTTGTCGAACAGTTGAGAGGATATATTTTCAGCGATGTTTTCTACCCTTCGAGCCATAGTGTTTGCTGACATACTGACAGTTTTTAATAAATTTACCTTTTCAGGGCACATTTCTTCGGCTGCTGCAATTATGCATTCTTTGATCATTTCTCCATCGGTGAATGGTTTTCCACGTTTTGCAATTTCAAGAGCCACACGAAAGCTAACCGTAGGCTTCCTGAACGAAAATTTGCTGGTAATTCAAAACTACAGTACGTTGATATGATGAGCTACCTAAGGCTTGGCCCTTGGGACTTAGTGGAGGAGTCAGTGTGGCCCACGGGCTAAAAAGTTTGGAGACCCCTGCTCTTGCCCATTACTTTCCCTTGCATTATCAGTTGAAGCAGTTCATATTTTTTTCCTCTGGATATATGGCCTAGATATTGTAGCTTCCTTCTTTTTATTGTGTATATGATATCACGTTGTTTGTTCATGCGTTCCATTACTCTGATGTTCGTTACTTTCTCCGTCCATGTTATTTTTAGCATTCGTCTATAACACCACATCTCAAAGGCTTCTAGCTTTTTATTTCTACATGCTTTAATGTCCATGCTTCCATTCCATATAGTAGAATGGAGAACTCGTAGCCTCTTAGTATTCTTGTACGCAGAACAAATTTTAGTTGTCTACAACAAATAAACACACGCATTTTAAGAAATGTGCTTCTGGCCATTTCAATTCTGGTTTTAATTTTTAGTGTTAGGTCTATGGTATTGGTTATCCATGTACCAAAGTATTTATATTTAGTTGCCTTTTCTATACGCGCGTTGTCGATGTATAAGTCTTGATATTGTATTCTGCCTTTTGTTATGACCATGTACTTCGTCTTTTTCAGATTCATCTTGAGACCGTACTGTAGACCGACATCATTTAACTTGTTTGTTAAACTCTGGAGGTCTGCAAGATTATCTGCTATAACAACAGTGTCATCGACTTAAGTTGTTGACCGTCTGACCGTTTATTGTGATTCCAGTGTGTTCTTCACTTAGGGCCTCTCTGAATATCTCTTCGGAGTATAGATTAAATAGCATTGGGGACAGTATACAACCCTGTCGTACCCCTCTTAGTATCCGTATTTCGTCAGATTCGTCGTTGTCTACTTTTATCGTGGCTGTTTGGTTCCAGTAAAGCGATTCAATAATCTGAATGTCTCGAATGTCGATGTTTCGTTGTTTCAGTATATTTATTAGAATATCACGGCGTACTTTATCAGAGGTCTTTTCATAGTCTATGAAGCATACGTGTATATCTATGTTTATGTCTAAACATCTCTGTGTTAGTACATTCAAACTGAATAATGCCTCCCTTGTACCAAAACCATTCCTGAAACAAAATTGAGTGTTTCCTATGTCATTTTCTAGCTTGTTATATAGTCTCTTGTGAATAACTTTAAGAAATGCTTTTAGTATAAGAGTCATTAGACTGTTAGTCCTGTAGTCACTACATTCTCTGGCGTTCGGTTTTTTGGTATACTTATAAAGGTAGATTTTATCCATTGTTTAGGTATCAGTCCAGTTCTGTACATTATATTAAATAGATCTACCGTAATATCGAGCTGGTCCTCATTTATTAGTTTTAAGAGTTCGCTTGGTATTTCGTCTGATCCCACTGTTTTTCTGTTTTTTAATATCTTTATGGCATAGAGAACTTCTTCTTTCAATTTGTTTGGTCCTTCTATGGTATTCTGCTTGGTTCTAGTATTACTTGTGTCATGAAAGAGTTCTTCTATATATTCTTTCCGACTTATAACTTTTTGTGCTGGTTCAATTATGATCTTCCCTTTTTTATTTTTTATAGTGGTGGTTTGTCTCTTTCGCGATGTTTCTTTTAAATCTTTGATTTCTTTATGTAGATTTCTGTTATTGTATTTTGATTGTAGTTCTTTTATGTATTCACATTTTGCAGTTAGCTATTTTTCTTTTCTTCCCGGATTTCCCTTGTTATATTTCTTTGCAGCTCTTTATATTTTTTGGGATTGTTTTTGTTTTTCCTTCGTTCTTCCATTAGGAGGAGGATCATTTCTGAAGAAATGATGACAGCCTGGAGGTAATGCACACCGGACACAAAGGGAGACGGCTGGATTTACTCGAAATCCTAGAAATTCGAAAAGCGGTCACTAATGGGGATAATATTGTGAATGAACAATTAATCTTTGATAATACGCCTTTGTTATGCGGCATCCGTTCGGAAAAACCAAGACTGTAATTCATTTATTGCCATGTTGTAAAATTTTTCTAGCTTAGTATATATTGCACATTTATTAAATTTTAATTTTAGTATCTCTGTACTCTTGAGAATGGTCGTGAGGCCGAAACAATTGTAGAGGTTTATTCTATCAATACAGTGAAACTTTAACCAAGTGTTTGATTTAACCTAATCATAATGTTTCACCAAGTAGTATCCACACATAGTTTCAATTTAATTAATCTCTTTTTGTACTTGTTCTTTTATGTCTTTATCTTTAAGTTTTTCTGTTGCTATTTTGTTATTCTTTATTTTAGATTTTAGTTGTTTTAATTTGATGTAAACTCGGGCGACTACAGGGTTGTAGTCTGAACCGATGTCTGCCCCTGGGTAAGTTTTAACTGCTGTTACACTATTTCTGAATCTCTTTTTTATGAGTATATATTCAATTTAGTTTTTTAATACCTTTTCTTCATTATGTTGTGGAGACTTCTACGTATATTGTCTTATTTTATGAAGTTTGTACCAGGTATTAGTTATTACTAGATTTTCTGATTGGCAGAATTCTGTTAATCTGTCGCCTCTTTCATTTCTCTCTCCAAGTCCATATCTACCCACAATATTCTCTACTGCTCCTTCGCCAACCGTCGCATTAAAATCTCCCATGACGATAGTAACATCTTGTTTGTTGGTGCTTTCGAGCACCGTGTATAGTTCTGCATAAAACTGTTCGAATTCGTCATTAGATTTATCATCTGTTGGTGCATAAATCTGTATGATATTGATGTTTCTATTATGCGAAGGCATCTCTGCGTCCTTTGTAAGCAAGGATATTTTATGTTCAAACCTTTTCTTTACCTCTTCCCCTCTTGTTTGCGTTTCACTCTTGCACCACATAACTTTCCACTTTATCAAATATCAACAGATTACATGTCAAACTATATTATTTTTTTGTATAATCATAACTCTGTCTGAGTAGGGGACAAAGCTGGTCACTGTATATTATAATCCACCATGACAGTAACTCCGTATTTATTAGATTTATCGGTACTTCTTGAGAAACACATAACAGATTCGTCTGTGCGGTGGATTCCCGTTCCTAGCCATCTTAAGTCACTTATCCCGAGTATATTCAGTTTCAATCTTTGCATCTCTGCTGTTACATTATCAATTTTGCCTGCTTTATATAGGCTTCTCACATTCCATGTACTTATTTTCTTGGCTTTTTTCAAAACTGTCCCCTCGGAGATCCGATTGGAGGACTTTTTACTCCAGTATATTTCTTAATCTTGATATTGGCCATGATGATGATTTGACTAGGGATATCCAAAGGGATCTTTTCTGCAGTGGCTTCCTGTTCCCTTCTGCATCTTCATGCCGTTGATCATTTCTTGATTCATCCGCCTTTAAGGAAGATTTCTCGTCCCAAGGACTAGAGGGTGCCCTTGCTTTTGTCAGCTCGTCCACCAGGAGCTGTTGGCGAACAAGAGGTGTCTGCTTATCGCGGCAGACATTCGGTCGACAGAGCCTCGTTAGTTCCTTAGCAGGGTGTACTACGTGCAAGTGAGGTTGTCATTTAGGTTGGTTTTTAGTGCCTCACCCCTTACACCCCCGATATTCTATAACAGGCCTAATTCGTTTGGGTATCAAATCTGAAACCGATAAATTACAGATCGAAACTAATACATATCTATTCAGTATTCATATCACCGAAGTGAATTTGTAGACCTTTCTGTCGCGCAGACGAAGCGACATCGTTAAAGTCCCCTATGGGACGGATTTTTATCCTCACATCATTTACTCTTCAGCATCGACTTTGGCAATTGCATTTTTTATAAGGGCGAGTTGTCCTGTGGCCGGCCGTCTGGTAATCAAATAAGATGATGCAGACGGACCCGACTTTGTTCACATGCCGTTTCGTATTATGCTCCGTGAAATAATAATAACGAATCCGTGCCGTTTCATCTGGAATGAAAGGCCCCGGTGTAATTTTCGTGTTTTTATATATCTTTATTAGAGGTGTATAAACAAGCCCCTAATTTGAAATGCCTGTAAATGCAAATTACTTGGCTTTATTGCTTTCTATTGCCTTACTCTCCGCATTCAGATTTTAGTTTCTATAAAAACAGTGGAATTTTAATAATTCATTTTTTGTTCATAAAAATTTTGCTTAATTTGATGCTTTATCTACAACCAAATATATTTCTTTGCATCAATATAGGTAAGCAGGGATTTTTTATATTTAGTCTTTTTCATTTACTCTTCCCCTTTTGCTCGTGTTTCTCTCTTGCACCAAATAACTTTCCACTTTATCAAATATCAAAAGATTATATGTCAAATTACATTATTTATTGGATTGATACTTGATGAAACTTCATAGTAGAATTGGTAAATAAAACACCCTGTTGCTTGAGTTTCACAGATTCAAAGCAAGCAATAAAACGTTCACGTTCTACTGTCAGGATGACTTCTACCTACTCATCTATTTTATCCTGTGCACAATATGCATATTGTGCACAGGGTGAAGTTGCATCTATATGTATGCATATATTCCCTACGTACGCTGTCATTGTTATCTTTGATTCATCCCATTTACATATGTACATTTGAGAATTGTTTTATTTAAAGTCACAGATAAAACGTCGCATTTGACTCGCGCATAAAGGCCATAACATAATGGCTATAATTCACTTGGATGATTATATACTAGCCTTCGACTCCTGTATAAAATTCATCATCATGAAGTATACCCTACATATGCTTCTTAAATATTATACTATGAAATTGTATCCTCTGACATGTTTTTTTTTTAAATTTCTGCAATCATTTGGTTTGGAGATTCAAGGCTAACTTTTTTGTAAATGGCACGAGGGGACAAATATTATATTTTGAAATTTGTAGTAATAATTTTAATTTATTATATTTTTGAAAAGAGTATTTTTACATTTTGCATTTCATCCAACACATGCATATATAATATTTATAAATTTCTATCATAACCTAAAAAAAAATTATTCAACTGTTATTGAACTAATTTGATTTGAAAAATGTAAAATTAGCCTTAGAAATGTTGTCTGTATCTATTATTAGTTCTTTGCCACCTACTCGTTGATGAGAAATTAAATAAAAGTGAACAATGATTGTAAAAATAACACATTTAATTGAAACACATTTTAATAAAACGAAGCGACATCAAATTGTTGACTTATTATTAGGAAGTAAATTGAGATAATTTTGAGCGTATTTCTAGAATAATAAAATATTTCCTGTTTAAAATTGAAAAGAATATTAATATTTATTCTGTTGTAGATACTTAGTTATTGTGTTATTTTTGCAATTATTATAAACTTCTATTAAATTTTTGGTCATCCTAGAGCTTACTAACGATATATACAAGAATTATATCAAACAAAGTAACTTTTATTTTAAAATTTCTTCCGCATCTTTAATAATTATTGAAATATCTAATTTAAAAAAAAACACGATGTTCATTTCTTAAGAATAATTTTTAAAAACGTCGGAATTTTTAAAAGTTTTCAACACAATCTGAAACTGCATACTGCATACAAAACTACACAACATTACCATTTGAGGCTTTGAGACTCTAGCTTTAAGAATAAGAAAGATGCCCAGGCAATCTCACTCTAAAAAAAATTCTTAATATTACAAGATATAATGAAATATTGGGATGGAGATGCAAATCAGTTCCATTTACCGAATTTTGCAACTTTTACTTTCACACCTAATCTATTTTTAATATTAAAATTCGCCAGGGCAAAAAATAGCACAATCCCCTTTTTTTTTGAGCTAGGTTAGTTTAGGTTATATTACGTTAAATAATTTTAAGTCGTCTATTTGCAAATATGTACTTAATAAAAATTCTGACATTTTGTACTGATTTTAGAACTTTGACTTTTAGACATTAATGTAATTTTGATATTATAGATTATATTATAGCCAAAAAATGATAAAATCCATATATTTATTTAAGTTTTACTAGGTAAAGTTAGGCTGGATTTGGTTAGGTTAGATTACTGTAAATAATTCAAGGAGCCCTGGGAAATTTTCAATTTGTCGCTCTCCCCCCGTGTACAGTTTTATTTCTTTTTAATGCAATAAATAATAAACAATATCAATTAAGTTATAAATTTTATTTCCGGACTTTTTTTAAATTTGAAGACATAAATAATATTAATTTGGCTCAACCGGGGCCCCGGGAAAATGCCCAATTTTCCCATAGGATAGCACGCCACTGAATGCGTCAAAAATATGTACCTCGAATATGATTTTTACGACAAATACAAAATTTTGAGGATATAGGTCGTCGACATATTAAAAATATACAGAATTTGTTGTAGTTAAATCAAAAAGCTGATAACCGAATCAATTCTTTGAAACTAAATATTATTCTACTGAATCATAACCTTCATACATTCCTACATTCCAGTAATTCAGTAAGAAGCTGTAGATGTACTGACCTATTTGTACTGATCAGGGTAATTACGATCATTTATACTATCACTAGTTTATAGTCGTATTATTACTTACTTATATAATAAATATTAAATCTAACCAACGATTAAAAATACTGATTGAAAATCAATTGTAAACAAACGATTGAAAATTCAAAAATAAATTATATAATAATAATAGTAACAGATAATACATGATTTTACACATGTCACATAATTAAAATAGATAAAAGACATGAAATATAAATATGTACATCAAATATGATTTTATGATTTTTGACGACAAATACGAAATTTTGAGGATATGGGTATTCGATACATTAAACAATATACAGAATGAGTTGCAGTAAAATAATAAAGCATATAACCGAGTCCATTCTTTGAAGTGAAATATTCTTCTACTGAATAATAACCTTTCCCTATGAGAAAAGTCATCAGGTCATGTTTGAAGCTGTACAGTGTTGGACATTCCAGTAATTCAGTAGGAAGTTTTTGATACGGGGTGTCCTAAATAGAGTGGGATTGCATTGGCATCTTTCTTATTTTCAAAGCTAGAGATCTAGTTAATTTGGCAATGTTGTGCAATTTTGTATGCTGGTGCAGATAACATTGAAACATTTTAAATATTACGAGCAGTTTGGAAATTATTATAAAAAAAACTAAAAATTTAAATTTTCTAAAACATCCAATATTTTCATAAAGTTTTCATTTCATTAAAGATGCGGAAAATAGTTTCAAATGAAAGTTACTTGGTTCTATTGCACAATTTTAAAAATCAAGTCAAAATAAAATTCAATATGTTGGTTTCCTAGATATTAATAGCAACTTTCTTATTTTAAATATTTGATTTTTACACGCCGAAATAGACTTTGACGCTATTGGATATTTTTAGAAAATTGCGATTTTTAGTTTTCTTAGAATAATTTCTAAACTGCTCGTAATTTTGAAAAAATTGTGTGAACCAGCATACAAAACTGCGCATCATTGCCCATTTAACCCGATATCTAGCTTTAAAAATAAGAAAGATACCCACGCAATCCTATTTTATTTAGGACACCCTGTATACTGACCATTTTGTACTGATCAGTGTAATTCCGATCATTTATACTACTATTATTACTCACATATGTAATAATTATTACATCTAACCAACTATTAAGGTACTGATAGAAATGGAAAATCAATTAAACAAAAACGATTGAAAATTTAAAAAATATTAAGTCAATAAATCTAAGCATTTAAAAAAACTGGATATATCCGTTGAAATTTTGAAACCGAAAAGTTTTACCAAAACAGTAAAGTCAGTCACTCAAACTCTAAACTGTAAACAGTAAAATAAAATGTTCCATTTTTATTTGTAACTAAGTAGGCTCTATTAGGGTGACAGTATTGTTGGCCAATGTAAAAAGTCACTAGACTTGAAAAAAAAATAGGTTATATTAAAAAAAAGAAGTTATATTTTATGACAGTGGGCAATGTTCTATCAAAATGATTGAATGATTGAAGCAATGATTTATTTATTTTAATATATGAATTAGGCAACGTTGTTGGATTAATTCTGACATTTAATATTTTTTTCACTGTCAGTCATTTTTGTTGGTGTTTATGTGTAAAACTTTATAAAATGAAACCACAGCCTTCTTAGTTAAAAATTAAAATGGAACAGAGTATACCTACCTTCCCAAAATAGTGTCTTTATATTTAATTCCTAAAATAAGTGCATCTGTTAATTTAAACATTATAATTTGTTATTGACTTGTCATATCCAACTATTGGCTTCACGTGATTAATAAATTGTGTTCATGTTTAAGTTTTATATACTATGTGGTTCATTTAAGAATGATGAGGATTTTTTTGGAATATTTCTTTAATCTGCAATACACATAATTTGAGCTTTTAATTAGTATGTTTTTAATCGGTTGAGTTTTGTTTCTCCTTAAAAATGAAAAAAATGATAATAAAAATTTGGTATAATTATTGTGTTTATGGTGCATAAATCATTATTATTGCTGAATATGAAAAGTCATAACAATTATTCCCATGAACTGTTAATATTTTTGATATGCAATACACCTGATTTACTACTTATTCTGGATCGTTAACAAAATGTAGGTTTGATTTTCGTGCAGTATATTATTCAAATTCCTAAGTATAAATTTACTGCCGCATAATTTAGGAACTTGAATCTGATAAGTAGAGGGACTGGGATTTTGTGAATTTGCGTACGCTGGAATGTTTGTATGCCACTTAAATTCTTTCATACCTACACGAATTACACCACATATACCTACAAGGGCTTTAAAAAATATGTTCGGATATTTTACCCCCTTATAGTACTGACGAAAAGAAACAAAAAAATCTCAGTCAACATGGGTCAGTATCTCAGCTATTTCTGAGATATACATGGTTGTTCATTTTGTGAGTGTCAGGCTGAAACATAAACATAAACATAAACATAAACACAAACATAAACATAAACATAAACACAAACATAAAAATAATTTATTAATCGTATATCTGCGAATCTGTTAAAGATAAAAAAAAGTTTTATAAGAAACTTATCATGCGTGCATAACCTGTTTTACAAAATGGTACAATCATTTTTCGTCCATAGCCTACCTATATTCCGGAAAGATATCTAACTTTGTTTTTTTTTAATGGAATATACTGTATAGTTTTACAGAAACAGATACTATATCAAATTCTCTTTTTAACGGTGTATCACAAGTATCATTTGAGTTGAAACAGTTGAGTTGCAGAAAAATATTGGGTGTTTTTTTTTGTTTTTTTATCAGTACTATAATTGGGAAAAATAAATAACATATTTTTTAAACACCAGGTAAAAAATATACTCAGAAACTCAGCAAGTTTCTTAGTATATTCGGCACAAACTGCATATTTGTGAATAATAATTGATTCGATAATGTTTAATCGCGACTTTGCAGAAAATTATTAAAGCGGGAAATTTCCCTAAATATAAGTCACCCGAGAAATCTCAATAGTTTTAATAAAATCGTATTTATATGGAACTTCCGCTAATTTCCTAATTAATTACTGCCATCTTGGATTACTCAGAACTTTATTTGAATAATGTATTTAAGATACATTAATGATCTGAGATTATGAGAAAGTGCTATTCGACTATATCTCGGAAACAGTTGAGTTGCGGAAAAACATTGAGTGGATTTTTTAATCAGTACTATAATTGGGCAAAATATCCGAACATATTTTTAAACACCTCGTATTTACGAGTTTCCGAGTATATTTTAACACAAACTGCATATTTGTGTATTATAATTGATTCGATAATGTTTAATCGCGACTTTGCAGAAGATTATTAAAACGGGAAATTTTCTTAAATATAAGTCACCAGTGAAACCTCATTTTTTTTAATAAAATCATATTTATATGGAACTTATCCTAATTTCAAAATTAATTACTGCCAACTTGGATTACTCTGCCATCTTGGAGAACTTTATTTGAATAATGTATTTATGACACTTTAATGATCAGAGATAATGAGAAAGTGTCTTTTGTTTTTTTACACCTCTTCAAATAACTTCAGAAAAAATAAAAACGGAATAGCAAGATTTCGGATTTTGTCGAATATCTCCGGAAGTAAGCGGAAAATTCTCGTTTTCTCAACCGAATATTACTGACCACTAAATTGCGCAACTTTTATGTAATTTTACCGCCTTTGTAACTTTTACGGTTTCCCAGATCCCCTTGCTATTGATCCTTATCTTGGACACCCTGTATATATGAAATAATATTTTGATGTAGTTATACATATTGCTACATTTTCAAATATTCAAATCATTGAACTAATATTTTTGGCATCCCACGACTTCTTAATTTCATGAATACAAAATTTCTATACATAAAAATATTTGAATTTTGTGTGTATACATTTTTAAGCAATACACGCTACTTTTATATAATTTAGCCGCCTTTGTAACTTTTACGGTTTCCGAGATCCCCATCCTGTTGATCATTATCTTGGACACCCTGTATATATGAACTAATATTTTGATGTAGTTATACATATTGTTACATTTTCAAATATTCAAATCATTGGACTAATATTTTCGGCATCCCACGACTTCTTAATTTCATGAATACAAAATTTCTATACATAAAAATATTTGAATTTTGTGTGTATACATTTTTAAGCAATACACGCTACTTTTATATAATTTAGCCGCCTTTGTAACTTTTACGGTTTCCGAGATCCCCATCCTGTTGATCATTATCTTGGACACCCTGTATATATGAACTAATATTTTGATGTAGTTATACATATTGTTACATTTTCAAATATTTAAATCATTGAACCAATATTTTCGGCATCGCACGACTTCTTAATTTCATGAATACAAAATTTCTATACATAAAAATATTTGAATTTTATGTGTATACATTTTTATGCAATACAAATTCCAGGTTACTCAAATGTAAATCTGCATCAATATATTCTGTTCGGTATGACGCACAGTTGCCTCACAGGTTATTTTCATTTCATTCTATTTGCTATTATTGAACAAGGACAAGTAATTGCTGAATATAAATGTAAACTTAATAACAAATGCAGCAATAGTTTCTATTCACGAAAACAAATTATTTGTATTAATAGTACGAAAATGTTGAAAACTGAAGACATGCGAATTGATAAATATAGCAAATTATGTTAGAGGGTATTCCGAATAAGTAAGTCTAATAATAATAACAATTATATTAACAATAATAATAATAACAATTATAATAACAATAATAATAATATAGAAATAGTAATAATAGTAGTAGCATAGTAAAAATAACATAAAGTGACGTTGTTAGATCGATAGTGCATGATATATTTTCAAAAATTAGTCCAGACATTAAACTCTTAATGTACAAATGTCTTTCAGGTTGACTTAATTCTACTAACAAATAATTGCGATTGTGTGTAATACCTTTAAATAAGAACCTGAATTCTGATGTAACACTTTTATTAAGTTCTTTTGCAGCAGGCACTTAAAGGAAAGCCCATCCGTAGTTATTCTATTTCTTGCCTACAGTTTTTGCTTCAATTTAATACATCTTATGTTTTCTGCGAACAAGTTGATCCCCCTTATTTTAACGAAATTCTAGTTGGATGTAATGTCAGAAAGTCACCGCTGCAAGAAGCCGTATTAAATAACGCGGCAATTCATTACTCTATTCTTCACTTCTTGATTGCTATTGTCCCTCACTACTTAAAGTAAATGGGGTAGTTTAATATGCTACATTACGCTGAGTACGAGAAATTATAAGAAATTGCCGTTACATTACATTACATAGTATATATATATATATAATATTACAAAATAATTTAATTAGTACAATTAATGTAATTATCACGACGAAGATTGAGGTACATATAGGAGGTAAAGAGGTCAAAACTTCTGCTTATATTCAAACTGTTTCGAAACCATTTACATTTTTAGTATGTGCAACGGTTGACAACAAAGTGACAATTTTAGAAAAATCCGGACATTTTTCTATTCCTGTTAAGCATCTAAATTAGTATATTATTTAACGCCAGCTGAATTCAATAATTATATAATAATGTAATGATGAAAGTTTAATGATTGGACACAAAATTGACAATAAAACATTATTTATACATTAAAACCATTATTGATTCATACAGGTTTGTATGTATGCATGTATGTATGTTTTATGAGCATATGATTAGTATTATAACAAAAGCTTAGTATTGTAACAATAATTAGTAACACTCACAACTTCTTCTGTCACATATGTTTACTTGTGATGAAAACCATCCCTTGTAAGTCGGTCGAAATTCGCGCATTGAATTATTAAGACATAAATTTTAGCTTAAACTTGCTTCCGGATAAAATAATATGCCCTATATCAAGCTGACTGATCTCATTTTGTTCGCAGAAAAACAACGTATATAAATAACGCCGCGAAGGAATTCAGACTATTTCCTAGATGTATTAAATTAATGGCTTGGTATTTTTTTTGCCAATAATCATACAAGCACATTCCAAGCGTGACGATGCAATATCGCCGATAAAAGCACAGAATCCTAATTCAGGGGAATTCTTTTCATCACGATAACGACTATATTTTATGATGAAATTGGTTTCGTAATATTTCAATTAAAGTATATTTATATAAAAATTATAAGATATTTGAAATTCTTTGCTCATTTAAGTGCATACATTACAGTACAAAATTAATACAAAATGTGATCCCGTGTACTGTTAGACTGTGCCTGCATGTTGAATAACCTGATATGAACGAAACGAATATCATAAACGCAAAATTCACAGATGGAGTTGACAATGGAGCATAATTAAATAAATTTAGAAAATTAAGAACAAAAAACCGAATGACAAAGAAATAACATTTTCGAAATTTCTGAAAGCATGTTATATTCAGTTTTCTGATATTTAAAAAAACAAACGTTAGGCCTCAGCTACGATACTGGAGGTGAGCGGCTGCGGCAAGCGGCATAGCAGGAAGCGGCATAGCGGCATAGCGGCAAGCGGCATAGCGGCAAGCGGCATAGCGGCAAGCGACATAGCGGCATAGCAGCAAGCGGCATAGCGGAAAGTGGCAGAGCTGCACAATAATCCTTTTGTTGACGATTTGAATGCAGCATGCTGGGAAAACTTGACGCTTTGCGCTTGCCGCTTACTATTGCTCCTAGACATTAATCTCTCGCCGCTCACCGCACACCGCTCACCACTCATATCGTGCCCGAGGCCTTATAGTTCATTGTATAAATTTCAATCATTCAATTATTACTGTAAACTTTGCAACGATTCCTACGAAATCTGTAATTATTTCTGGTAAATGTCAATCATTTCTGCCAAAGTTTACTGTTACAAATTCTATGATTACTGCAAAAATAAAAAGTTTAATTTTATTTATCAAAATATCAATTATTTCTACCAAAATTTGATTTTTTCTGTCAATTAATTACCCAGTTTATAAATAAGTATTTCATAAGTATTTAGATTTTTTATATATACAGGGTGTTCTTTAATGACGTGCTAATATTGAAGGGTGTAATTCCTCAGGTCATTTTATGAAGAACATTTCATATATATAATATATCGTTATGTTTTTTTAGTATATCCGAAAACACTTTAGATATTATTTTCAATTTTGATGATTATTGCCAAATTTATAATTTTTGCTATCAAATTTTATATTATTTGTGCTAAAATTTCAATTATTTATTCCAAAATTTCAATATTAAGTCAAATTTTCAATGAAAACTAATAGTATTCTAAAATGAAATAGAAAAATTTAAATACGCAAGAGAAATTTCATACATTGCCTAATTTTGAATTATTTCTATCAAACTTTCTATTATTACTGTCAAAATTAAAACGATTACTGTAAAATTTCAAATTATTCAAGTCACATTTCCAACTGTCGAAATCTGATATATTTGTCAACAGTAATTTCCTGAATCTTTATAAATGTGTAGATTTTGTATAAATAAATTTGAAATGTAAAGATCTACTTAATTTTCAAAAATAACTGTCTATATTTTCAATTGCAATTGTCCAAATTTTTCATATCGTGCCCAAGGCCATTGAATGAATTTCAATCATTAAATTATTACTGTAAACTTTGCAACGATTCCTGCGAAATCTGTAATTATTTCGGGTAAATGTCAATCATTTCTACCAAAGTTTACTGTTACAAATTCTATGATTACTGCAAAAATAAACAGTTTAATTTTATTTGCCAAAATATCAATTATTTCTACCCAAATTAGATTTTTTCTGTCAAAAGTGTAATAATTACCTACATTATAAATACATATTTCAATGATTATTGCCAAATTCGTAATTTTTGCTGTCAAATTTTATATTATTTGTGCTAAAATTTCAAATATTTGTTCCAAAATTTCAATATTAAGTAAAAATTTCAATGAAAACTAATAGTATTCTAAAATGAAATAAAAAACATTGAATACGCATAAAAAAATTCATACATTGCCTAATTTTGAATTATTTCTGTTAAATTTTCTATTATTACTGATAAAATTACAACTATTACTGTAAAATTTCAAATTATTCATGTCACATTTCCAACTGTCGAAATATGAAAGATTTTTGAACAGTTTTCCTGAATCTTTATAAATGTGTAGATTTTATATAAATAAATTTGAAATGTAAAAATCTAATTAATTTTCATAAATAACTGTCTATAGGTTCAATTGCAATAAAATTGCGATAAAATTTTCATACATTGCCTAATTTTGAATTATTTCTGTCAAATTTTCTATTATTACTGTCAAAATTTTTCATATTGTGCCCAAGGTCATTGTATGAATTTCAATCATTCAATTATTACTGCGAAATCCTGCGAAATCTGTAATTATTTCGGGTAAATGTCAATCATTTCTACCAAAGTTTACTGTTGCAAATTCTATGTTTACTGTAAAAATTAAAATTAAAATTATTTTTTGTCAAAATATCAATTATTCGCAGCAAAATGTTTATGTCAAATGTGTAATCATTTCTATATAAATAAATATTTCAATGATTATTGCCAAATTTGTAATTTTTGCTGTCAAATTTTATATTATTTGTGCTAAAATTTCAATTATTTATTCCACAATTTCAATATTCAGTCAAAATTTCAATGAAAACTAATAGTATTCTAAAATGAAATAGAAAAATTTGAATATGCAAGAGAAATTTCATACATTGCCTAATTTTGAATTATTTCTGTAAAATTTTCTATTATTGCTGTCAAAATTACAACGATTACTGTAAAATTTCAAATTATTCACGTCATATTTTCTACTGTCGAAATCTGAAATATTTTTCAACAGTAATTTTCTGAATCTTTATAAATGTGTACATTTTCTATACATACATTTTAAATGTAAAGATATAATTAATTTTCAAAAATAACTGTCTATATTTTCAATTGCAATTGTCCATTTTTTTCAAATGGTATATTGGAAATGTTCTAAACAGTCAAATTTTCGATTGAAATGGTCAAAATCTGGCTGCCTAAAATTAATCACATTGCATAATGAAAATCAGACTATAGTATCGAAATATGTCAACCTTAACAATACTTAGGTATTGTAGTTAAACCTGGGACTAAGTAATCTATACTCATAGGTTAACTTTGGAACATTTGAACTGTTTCAGTATAAAAAATGACGTAAATGGAAATTTCGAATTTAAATATAAAAAAAATTGGGCAGCAGATTTTCATATTTTTACATTTGGAATTAATAAAATTACGGAATTTGACAGATGGGGATGGTGATAATGTAATTGTCTTTCTGAATCTGGATACAATGAATTATATTATTTTTATTATTATTATTAAAAACTTTGACTGATTTTCATATATGCAATTGACATTGGACATATTTTCTTCAGCAGTAAAAAAATATGTCTATCATAGCATTCGATATATGTATATTTGAACAGTGGTTAAAAATTGATATATTATAATACTTGTAATTTACTTTTACTTTGGCTTTTAATACTTTTAAAATATTTAATACTTTTTAAAATACTTTTAATACTTGATAATACTTTTAAGGCGGAAACACCCCATGGGCTCGATAGGCCAATAAAGATTTTTTTTATATATACAGGGTGTTCTTTAATGACGTGCTAATATTTAAGGGTGTAATTCGTTATGCCATTTTTTGAAGAAAATTTCATATGAACATATATCCGCAACGGCTTAAATTTTTTGCTACAGGGTGTTGAAATATTTTTTTAAATCGTTATTTTTTTAAATATCTCATTATACATAACACTTTAGATATTTTTTTCAATTTTGGATATAAAATCACAAATTTTAGATAGAAAAGCTATTCTATCGCTCCGCCAGTGGCGTCCCTGTAAACATGTCCACTGATATTTTTTACAAAAAGGTGGTACGCCACTGTCATTTGTCCATTTGATATTATTATTTTCTTCATAAAATGACCTGAGGAATTACACTCTTAAATATTTGCACGTCATTAAGGAACACCCTGTATATAATATTTTCAGTTGAGAATACTTACTACTTCAGTATAGAATACTTTCAGTTGAAAATTTTATAGTTATTGATAGTACCAATTAACGATTGGCAGATTTTGGACAGATCCTGTAAAATTTTGAAAATATTAGGAAAATTGCAATAGTAATGTTACTAACAGCGTTATTCATAATAATTGAAACCGTGGTTTAGCGGGTTTTACAAAGATTTACCAAGGTTACTAAGATTAAGCCACCGTTAAACCACGGCTTAAATATTTATGAATAACACTGTTAGATTTTGAGTGTGTTGATTTTCGTACATAGAAATTTGAAATTGAAAATTTTAAAGATTTGAACAGTTTCAATTGAAATTTTAATGCAGTTGTATTTGAAAATTTGGCACATTTCTCATTTTCTCATTTGGTACTAAAAAATACAAATTTTATCAGATTCCTGCAATTGAACATTTGGCATTTCATATACTTGACCAATTGTAAAAAAAAATATACATTATAACAGTTTAAGTCGAAAACTTGATACTTTTTGATAGCACGTATGGTTTAAACATTTGACCGATTTTGACAGATGCTGTGAAAATTTGAAAGTATTGGGCAATAAAATTACATGATTCGACTAAAACCCACATATATCAAGAATCACACATTGGATAATAAGTAACTTCAAGGTATGCTATACCAATATATTACTAAACATCCACAATTATTATTCATATTGACACAGTAGATTTGGATATATCATATTGGTGAAATTTCTGGAAAGCACCTAAAACCTAATATGTGAAGAATCGTGCTTTTCGCGAATTATGCGAATAACATTATCATGCGAATTGAATGATAATATAAGTAAATAATTGAATATCAACATATCACTTAATATTAGTGATACATTGTATTAAAATTAACATGCTAGTTATTTATATATCATCAATAAAGTATCAACAATTATTGAAAAATCACCTAAAACCACATGCTTACACTAACACGCAAATATCTCGAATATTACATATTGGATATTAATATAATTTAAGGCATAGTATAGAAATATATCTCTACATATTCACAATGAATTGTATCAATATTTATGCGCTAGTTTCGGAGATATCACTTATAAAGTAGCAACAATTTTTGAAAATATTACCTAAAACCATGCTTGGGCAAAGATATCTTTCGAATTACTCATTGCATATTAATTCAATTCAAGGACTGGTATAGCAATATATCTCTAAATATTTACAATAAATAGTAATAATATTGATACGCTAGTTTTGGAGATATCAATTGTAAAGTGTTAACAAATTATGAAAATATCTACTAATACCACATGTTTGGGCAAAAATATCTTACGAATTAGTTATTGTATATTAATCCAATTTATAGCATGGTATAGCAATATATCTCTAAATATTCACAATAAATGGTATTAATGATACGCTAGTTTTGGAAATATCACCTATAAAGTGTTAACAATTTATGAAAATATCTACTAAAACCACATGCTTGGGCAAAAATATCTTACGAATTACTCATCGGATATTAATCCAATTTGAGGATTAGTATATCAATACTAATACTAATACTCCACATATATCACTAAATATTTACAATAAATGGTATTAAGATTGATAAGCTAGTTTCGGAAATCCGACCTATAATGTATCTATAATTTTTTCACATCACCCAAATAATTGAAAATATCGCCTAAAACCATATGCTTGGGAAAAAATATCTTACGAATTACTGATTGCATATTAATCGAATTTAAGGCACGGTATAGCAATGTAACTCTAAATATTCACGATAAATTGTATTCATATTGATACGATAGTTTTGGAGATATCACCTATAAAGTGTTAACAATTTGTGAAAATATCCACTAAAACCACATGCTTGGGCAAAAATATCTTACAAATTACTCATAGGATATTAATACAATTTAAGGCGTAGTATAAAAATATATCTCTAAATATTCACAATAAATAGTATCAATATTTATACGCTAGTTTCGGAGATATCACCTATAAAGTGGGAACTATTTTTGAAAATATCACCAAAAACATATGCTTGGACAAAAATATCTTACGCATTACTCATTGGATATTAATCCAAATTAAGGTCTGGTATAACAATATATCTCTAAATATTCACAATAAATTGTATTAATATTGATTCACTAGTTTTGGAGATATCACCTATAAAGTGTTAACAATTTATGAAAATATCTACTAAAACCACATGCTTGGGCAAAAATATCTTACGAATTACTCATAGGATATTAATAGAATTTAAGTATTAGTATATCAATATCATCACTAAATATTTATAATAAGTGATATTAAGAATTTATACATACATTTTAATTAGTTTGCCAAAAATATAAAAAAATTAATAAGATAATTATCAAATTTTGAATGATTTCTGTTTAATTTGAAAATTAGTATTCTGAAATTAAACAGTTTTGAAACAGTTAGACACAACAGACAGTATGGCCAATTATTGTTAAAAATTTCATGATTGCTGCCAAACTTCTATCACTAACCACTAACTTCTACCAAAAAAATGTATTCCGCCAAATTTTGTATTTTTTCAGCTAAAATTTCAATTATTTATTCGAAAATCTCAATCATTGCTGCAGAATTTTCAGTGAATGCTTGGAAACGTTTGATACGCTACTTTCGGTGATAACACCTATAAAGTGTCAATACGTTTTTAAAACATCACCAATAACCACATGTTTGCCCGAAAACGCAAATATCTGAAGAATTACGCATTGGATATTAATCCAATTCGAGGATTACAAATCCTCGAATTCGATTAATTATTCAGACGAAACAATAACTAAAATTCAAAAATTTGCAATTGTTTCTGTTAAATTTTCGATGATTACATTTGAATACTTACTGTAAAAATTATTATTCTAAAAATGTTAAGATTCTGGAAAAACTTAAGTCGTTACTGAAAAATTTTCAATGAATCCTATGAAACTTCGAATTATTTCTGCTACGAATTATTTCTACCAAAGTTTCCAAAAATTCTTTCAAAATTTCAATAATTCTGGTAAAATGTTTATTAGTCTCAAAATTTCATTTGCGATTCATAGTATTTGGAAATTTTAATATGTTGATTATCAAATTTTGAATGATTTCTGTTTAATTTAAAAATTAGGAATGTGAAATTAAACAGTTATGAAACAGTCAGACACAACTGACAGTACGGCTATTACTGTTACAAATTTTATGATTACTGCAAAACTGAAAAGTATTTTCGTTAGCTTTTGGATTATTTTTGACAATATTTCAATTATTTCTACCAAAAATTGTATTTCAATAATTATTGATAAATTAGTAATGTACATCTATTATTTAATGGTATTTGCTGTGCATTTTTATTTGTGTCTTATTTTGTTAACCTGTATGACGACTCAAACACTTTTTTTTAAGTAAAGGGAGAAATAAATACAATCAATATACCGTCAAATTTTGTATTATTTCTGCTAAAATTTCAATTATTTATTCCAAAATCTCAATCATTACTGCAGAATTTTCAGTGATTCCTAGGAAACGTTTATTCATATCTGCTAAATACCAATTATTTCTACCAAGTTGCCATAAATATTCTTAAAGAAAAATGCTTTCCAATCATTTTAATTAGTTTGTTAATATTGTAATTATTCAAAATTCAAAATTTTAATCAATACTGTCAAATTTTCAATAGTTCTTTTGAATTATCTCGGTCATAATTTGAATTATTTCTGTTAATATCTCAATTATTCGGCCAAAATTTCAACGATGACAGTCAAAAGGGTAGTAATTAATATGAAATCTGTAATTATTTCAACCAACATTTTTATTACTCTGACAAAATTTCAATTATTACCTCAACATTTAAACGATTACTTCTTTAAATAGTCGTGGTTTCTTTTTACTATTTTATTGGATTTTTGTTCGCTATTTTTTTTTCTGTTGTAATTGCCAAAAAAATTTGAATTATTTCGGGTATAATTTGAATTATCTCGGTTAATATCTCAAGCATTCGGCCAAAATTTCAACGATGACAATCAACATTTTAGTAATTAATATGAAATCTGTAATTATTTCTACCCACATTTCTATTATTCTGACAAAATTTCAATTATTAACTCAACATTTAGACGATTACTTCCTCAAATAGTCGTGGTTTGTTTTTATTATTTTATTGGATTTTTATTCGCTAACATTTTGTAATATATATATATATACTTCATACAAAATTCGGACAATATAAAATATGTTTTTTTAAAATTATTATTTGATGGAAAAATAACAAGCCATAATTTCATTAACAAACAGTGTGTAAATTAGAATCTGCTCCACAAATAAAACGAGGGGTATTTGTACCTAATTTATTGCGTACCTCAATCAGCATAATTATGCCTAAGCTAGTGGTCAATACCGGTAATTCGAGCTCCATAATTACTCACACAGTCAACAATTCTGCACATAAAGTAGTTTGACGTTTCATGTTCAAGCGAATTCGCCATTAACGTCTTAACGTTATTATTATTGACGCGCATAAAGTAGGAATCTAATGCCAGCGGTTCATTTTTATTGTGGTCTCGGCATGGCAAAGTTGCTATAAATTCGTTTTTAAGCACGAAGGAATACACACACAATGTATGTTTTATTGCCGCTAATCACGAGTAATAACATGTTTAATTTGTAACCACCATATAATAAAATTTATAGCAATAATTGTTAAAATAGAGCTTCATTGTACTTTAAAATATGGATTACCATGTAATAATGGTGCAACCATTCTGATGAGTGGGTAATAATAGCACTTATCGAGGCATTAATCATTGCACGGTATTGCGTTTAATATCTGTATTTGCATTCACTTTAGTGGCATTCATTTCATTAGTTGGTTTAATTATAGGGGTATTACGTGAGAAGTTTATTGATTATTGATGAATTTAAGGCAGAAAATGTGGCTGCTATTTTTTGTATTTGCATATTTTTATTACGTCAAAATATCGTTGTTAAATTATACGTGCGCGATATAGAACTCGATATAGATGAAGCGAAATTCATAAAAGCCAAAACAAGCGTAGTGAAATGATCCATGGCTACGGTAATTAGCCATAGCTGCAGAAATATGCCGTCATTAAATAGATTATAATAATATGAATATATAAAATAAATATAAATTAAATTAAATAAACAACAAAAACAAAATGACAATCATTTTTTTTAAATGTGGTACCTATTTGTAGTCACGGTTTTATAAGATTTTTATAATCTATATAAAAATAATAATTGAATTGAAAGTTTCTTTGATATCCACTTGGTGAAACATATTAAGAAAAATAACTATTAATACTACTAATAGCACTTCTTGAAACGCAAAGCATTGCATGCACCGTATGTACATATTTACCGAGTTACGTTTGTATTATTAGTACTGCATACATTTCCTGTGTGAGTGTGGTTGAAAATCCCTATTCCTGAAATTCCAATTCTGGAGGTAGTGTTATAAATAAAGATGCAGCTTCAGTATCGTGCTTTCGTGGTGCACAAGAACCGCCTGAAAATATCGTAAATTCTGGCTTTAGTGTATATGTTAGTGGCCTACATTGTGCGGAAAATGGGCGAAATCAAATAAACAGGACGTCGAACCTCGCTTCTGCACTTGTTAAGCATGTAATTCACTTACTTATAGTCAGCTTTATTAGGAACATTTTCGAACTGAATCTAATGCACATGTAGAAAACTGTGGTGATAGTAAACGTATTAAGTTTGCATATATAGATGATAACTACCTACAGATCTAGAATATGTTATGGCCTCAATTCTATCGGATTTTGTTAATCATTTGTTCATCACAGATCTGGAATATATTATAGCGACAGTTAATAGTTATATAGGATTTTGTTAATCATTTGTTCACCATAAAATACAATAATGAACCGTTGGAGGTCATAAAAGTGTGGCTCAATATAAAATTGGGGTTGTTATTAATAATAAATCAAGGGACAAAGTGTTCCACGTTTCATTGCAGTATACCTTTTATTTTCTACCCTTCCTATCCTTACTACCCTTAATTTCAAATGTAGATTTAAGTAGTTATTATGACATAAATTCGTACTACATTACGTTATGCATTTTGGTTGCTATAAAAAATCTGAACCAAACTTTGACTTACATTTGAAATTCGTGTACACTTTTCAACATTTTTAGATAATTTTGTTAAACATTCGTCAACTTATTACTAATAAAAAATTAAATTAATTAAATATTTCATGTAACTGTGACTTCAATATCTGGAATTTCTAGATTTTCTCCAATTCAAGGCGAAGAATCTCAATAAGAGATATAAGACTTTTATATCAGAGATATAGAAATGATGACAATAATAATAAGCTTTTACTCATTGAGCCATTTTACAATGAATGTGAGGAGTCAAAAGTGGCTACAAACCGAACATGAGTTTTCTTTCTATTCTGCGAATAACGAAGATTACTAAAATTTAAATATGAAATACAAATGTATACAAGGTGGCTGGTGGAAAATATATTTTTTTTAATATAAATATATATTCATTTCCATTTAAATTTGAAATTTTTACTATTTTCCATATTAATGAAATAAAAAAAATCAATATTTTCTTCGGGATGTTTCCATGCCATAAATGCCAATACAAATTTGTATGTTCAGAAGAAATCAGTGCAAGTTTTCTATTCTATGAATAAGCAAAATACTCAAAATTTAAACATAAAATGCAAATTTACAAATTATAAATATTTCATAGGATTTAAAATTTCTTAATTGGGGCAAAATGAAATGAAATTAAAATCGTGAATAACTGCAAAATTTTCCCAGAAAATTGTAAAAACTTTGCGGGAACGAGAGTTTTAGCAATTTCCCGTGAAAATTATATAAGCTTTAAATAAATTATGACCATTTTCCTCGAATAAGGCAAATTTCTATGAACAATATTATATAATTTTCTATAAAATTTGTGCCAATTTACTTTTAAATTCATATAAGTTAACGTAGAATTTTCACAATTGTCCATGAAATTGAAAAGTGCCCATGAAGTTTCAATAAAATGTTAACAATTTGCCCTAAATTTTGCAATTTCAAATACAACATTGTCTTCGGGATATTTTCCATGCCATACATGCCAATGCAAATTCGTATGTTTCAGAGGAAATCAGTGCAAGTTTTCTATTCTATGAATAAGCAACTTACTGAAAATTTAAACAAAATGCAAATTTACAAATAATAAATATTTCATAGAAGTGAAAATTTCATAATTGGGGCAAAATGAAATGAAATGAAATTCGTGAATAACTGCACAATTTTCCCAGAAAATTGTAAAAACTCTGCGGAAACGAGAGTTTTTGAAATTGCTCGTGAAAATTATACAAGCTTTAATAAAATCATGACAATTTTCCTCGAATTCGGTAATTTTCTATGAACAATATAATATAATTTTCTATGAAACTTGTGCAAATTTTCTTTTAAATTCATTCAAGTTAACGTAGAATTTTCACAAATGTCCATGACATTGAAAAGTGCCCATGAAGTTTAAATAAAATGTTAACAATTTGCTACAAATTTTGAAATTTTCAAATACAACATTGTCTTCGGGATGTTTTCCATGCCATACATGCCAATGCAAATTTGTATGTTTTAGAAGAAATCAGTGCAAGTTTTCTATTCTATTAATAAGCAAAATACTCAAAATTTAAACATAAAATGCAAATTTACAAATTATAAATATTTCATAAGATTGAAAATTTTATAATTGGGGCAAAATGAAATGAAATGAAATTCGTGAATAACTGCAAAATGTTCCCAGAAAATTGTAAAAACTCTGCGGAAACAAGAGTTTTAGTAATTTATCGTGAAAATTATACAAGCTTTAATCAAACAATGACCATTTTCCTCGAATCTGGTAATTTTCGTTCGATTATATAATTTTCTATAAAATTTGTGCCATTTAACTTTTAAATTCATACAAGTTTAGGTAGAATTTTCATAATTGTCCATGAAGTTTCAATAAAATGTTAACTATTTGCCAAGTTTTGCCATTTTCCATAATGTGTACAATGATACATTTTCCCATAAATTAGGCAATCATTTGACCGGTTTTAAACATTATTGTTATTAAACCAATAAAACAATAACTATTACTAATTATCCTTGAAAGTTATGTTAGTTTATGTTTATTTAAGTTTCCATAATTTTTTGTATAAAATTTCTGCAGTTTTCCAAAAATGTATGTAGTTTGTATTTGTAAATAAGATTAAACTGGAAATTTTCGCCAATGAAATTAATAAATAAATATATTTTCGGTACAATTTATGTAGTTTTGTTTTCACAAAATTTCCACAAATGTTAAATATTAATTGAAATTTATACTTGCTTCGGTGGAGTATCTACAGTTTTCTGGAAAAAAAATATACATTTCCACGAAATTGTGATAATTTTCGCACTAATTGTGAAAACTGTGGATTTTTGAAATTTATATCCTACATACAGGGTGTTTCAGGAGGAAGTGCAAATTTTGGACAATTATTTTTGTTTTTTGGAAATAATGCAACTGGATATCTCGAAAAAATATTTTTTTTTGTTATTTTGTTCGGTGCTTATGGCTCTCTTATTATTGACTGCAGAAATAAATGTGTAAAATAAAAAGTTCTAGGTAATTATGTGCTTAATAATACAGTCTAACCGATTATTTTATTTAAGCTATAATTTTTGAGTTATAACTTGTGTTTTTTTCTAATGGAAACCATAGTCGGCCATGATTTTATAAAAAGGCCCCTTTTCAACATTTCTAATGATGTACCGCATTTCATAGTTATTTTTATAAATAATTAAATTATGGCAATATTTTTCTTTTCATTTTCGAACTATTCGGAGAAGAACGCAATAGATTTTCAAGAAATTTTTGTGTGTAAGATAAAGTTTTTCAAGGAATTGCTCTACGAATTTCAATGTTGTCTGAGGTTTAGAATGTAATCTGACGTTTTTGATAACGGATTCTTAAAAATTCTTCAAACTATTCATAGTTGTAGGGTTTCGATTTTCAAAGATAGAAAATAGAAATAATACGAATGAAATTATTATATTCTATATAGTTAGCCGTTACTTTGTGGAACATAATACAACTTTGTTATTTCCACTCACACTTTGATTTTTGAAAAATATTTAGTGACTGCAGTTTCGTTTAGTCATTATCAAACTAATTGAAAATGACATTTAGTGTGATAATGATTAGACCTTAGTCGAAACTGCAGTCACTAAATATTTTTCACAAATAAAATTGTGAGTGGAAATAACAAAGTTTTTTTTTTTTATTTACACTGTAGTTTTGAGATATCATATTTTTGAATATGACCGACTGTTCGGTCGAAACTATAGTCACGGTATTAAAATAAACTATGATACCTACAAAGTAAAAAATTGTATTATTTATTGTTTTATTTAATTTACTGAAATTTTAATACTTTGTAAATTTCTGAACTCAATCATGAAAATAAGATGATTTTTAAATTTATTAAACTGATTTGCTCTGTTTTGATAATATCTTTGATGATATCTTTGTAATCTTTAGTCTAAAACAGTTTAAGAATAGGTACTATAAATATACGAAGTTCAATACGAACTGAGGTTACACAAGCCTCTACACTTGTATATGCTGTATAGTTCTAAACACAATAAATGTTATTAATATTATTATTATTATTATTATTATTACAAAAAGTCTTAAAAAAAATCATATTTGCCGGTTTTTTTTTATTTAAAAATGGCAGAAAAAGATTTTGAAAACGTATCAAACATAATATGAATGTAATTTTGATTACTATTAAATGTTTGTACTCATTCATGAAAATATGTTTATGTTTAAAGTTCTGAAACGATTTGTACTATACAGAGATATCTTTCTAATCTTTAATTAATTTGAATATAATATGTGAAATTTTCTAAAATTGTAATATGGCAGAAACATTTTGTACTTCGTATTGTTAAAATGTTTGTTAACGATTTTGATCACCTTTCCAGCATCAAGCTAAAGGTAATGAATTTGGTACGAAAATGCGGCTCTACAAAGTTTATTCAAAATAGTAATACTTTTTAGGTTTCATATCTGCAAAATTATGCAAAACATCGTTGCAAATTTAAGGATTGCATTATTTATGTAAGTTTTATTACTTTTAAATTTATCCAAGTATAATAAATATAATAATAGGTATTATGGTTATATATAAACTCATTAGCACTTTCTGGTGATGTTTGTTTAATTTTTAGTCCTTGCATATATTTTTTATTACATGACGAGACAAGAGACAAAATTGTAATCATGTAGCATTCAAAAAAACGTACTTGACATTTTCACAAACTATTTAGCAAAAAAATTTCCAAATTATTGTCTAAATTTTATATTAGATTTCTAGGGAAAAAGTCAAAAAGTCAGCAAAAGTACAATTTGTTTAAGATAAATAGCTTCCATGAAGATAAATGTAATATCTGATAACTATAGAAATAAATAAAGTACCTAATGTAAAATTGTAATATTCTGCCATTCAAAAAATGTACTTGGTATTTTCACAAACTATTTAGCAAACAAATTTCCGAAATTTTTGCCGAAATTAATTTTAGATTTCTAGGGCAAACAAGTCATCAAAAGTACAATTTGTTTAAGATAAATAGCTTCCATGAAGATAAATGTTATATCTGATAACTATACAAATAAATAAAGTACCTAATGTAAATGCTTTATCATTAAGACAACAGCGTTAATAGCATTCGTTGTCATGAGATTGTTCCTTAATGACCGTAATTAGTCGTAGCAGTATTAATGTAAGAATGAAAATAAGAAAATTGTGTTTTATCGGTGGCGGTTTTTTCAGATTAAAAGCCAAACAATAATGAAACCGACTATTAAACATTTAACTGTAAGAATATCTATATGGTTATTTTCCAATTAACAATTACTGATGTTTTAAATGAGGAACAAAATAAAAACGTTTTATTTCTTTTATTTCCAGATAATTCGCTGTTCAAATCCCTCGCCCAGTTTGTTAGTGGATGTCTACAAAAAAACATGCAGAACGTAAGTAGATGGAATGGTTATGCAACTCATGGAGGATTTAAAATAATTGGATTTGGTGTATTATTTGGTTCACATCAAAGCAAACATGTAACCAGAGATGTCCGAAAAATCCAGGATTAACAAGATATCAATATATCCGTGCAACGACGCGGACAATACTTTTGCATCAACTTTTTAATTATTTACGTAACAAAATGTTTCAAATTTCCGTTAATCAGACGGCATTAATTAAAACTCGAGTGGAGTTGTTATATATTGTTGGGATGTTCTGCATAAAAAAATTAAATTTAATTATAGAATCTCTAATGATTTCGCTGTAAGTTGAAAGTAAGTTAATTGTGCCCAATTAATTATCAATTAAAATGTAACGCGTAACGCATATGTTCTGCATAAAAAATGTAATTATAATCTTTAATGATTTCGCTGTAAGTTGAAAGCAAGTTAATTGTGCCCAATTAATTATCAATTAAAATGTAACGTAGTACACTAAAATCAATAATTAATAACTAGTCTATTACACGTCTTAATATGCGTTGTGTGAACATGGGTATGTAAATTAGATGCAAACATGTTTTGTAATGGACGCAACTAATACATCAATTTTGATTGAGTTTGTGTAGGTGGAATGTATATTCATAACTTTTGTACACGAATATATATCAAGTGCAATGTGACTGATGATATGTGTTGTGTTATCGATGTATGCAAAAGTATTAACTACATACGCTTATTCATGTGTTTATATATGAATTACTGTAAATTAACTAGATAATAGATATTTTATATAAAAAAGTAGTTTAACTGTATTAAAATGAAAGTGTAAATAAATATGATGCTATTGTACTAAAGCAGTTATTACTGTAACTTGTTTAAAATTATGTGTACAGATGAAATGTTATTACTAATAATTGTTAGATTAATCTAATTACTAAATTATGACGTGTTTTATGTAAATTATATGTGTACATAGCGTCAAAATATTTGTGATAGCAATTTATGTTGTGCAAGCAATGTTTTCGTATTTAATTTATTTAACAAATCTTTGCAGCCTTTATTGTTCAATTATTCGTTGATTGTTGGAGTCGCTCATTTGGATTATCACGTCCTCTTGGAATTCGAGTCTTGGGAGAATAAATTAAATACAGAAAATAGGTACCGCCCATGAATCGCATAAGAAGGCAAAAGAACGGAATAAATAATAATTAAACCACTATTGTGTAATTAGAAGCGGGGCTGGGGGAACGAATGAGCCCCTTAAACTGTAATATCGAATTTACAGCAGCAGTTTAAAAATTTCTCTCCCTGCCCCGTTTCAATCCGCAACATTAACGACGATTACGCCGTCTATCCGTGTAACCTTAATTTCGTTGTAATGAAATTAATATAATGTAATGGTCCAATGTTGAAATAGCATAATTGTAATTTATTGACCTAATAAAGTATGGCAGTAATGACGAGTCTATGTAATCTATATCCTACCCCAATTGTACATGATTAATTGGACATAACTGAAGCGTTCCAGTATTTCTATGAAATTCATCTCCACCGCAATTATGTATTTTTAATAAACTGCGGGTGCATCCAGCTTGACAAATAAGAAGAGATTCCGGCATTTCATTTGCCCCGCTCCGGGGCGCAATTACCGCTGTTTCCCTGCAAAAATTATTGGCTTTGTTGCAAGTGTATTGAAAACTAATGAGGGGCGAAGATGCCCTCTCTCGCTCGCTATTGATTCAAATGCCAGCGCCGAAGATTAAAACGGAGATTGCGGCTTTCTTTCCTTAGGTAAATAACGTCATTATTATACACGGTCATCAGAGACTCATCTACTCGACATTTAAGCCTCCTCGTAAAGCACTTTACAACTTAATCTCATACTAACTAGAAAGTTAACGTAAATAAATTGAAACATTTGAGGACGCATAAAATCACAACGGCGATTAAATGTGCTTATAAAACTGCAAAATTACTCAAGTAAGACTAAATATGTTTCCTTGTCAAAATAGTAATTTGACGGAAATCCGCATGAATTCTCTATCTTCATAATAATAGTGCTTAAATATGCCAAGTAGATCGTGTGTTACAAATTCAAGCTATTTCTGCTTTGTTTGTGGTAAATATATGGTTTAAAAAAAGGATATGCAATAACAGAAAATATGCATATTTACATTACTTTGGTTTTGCTGTCTGAAATTTAAACAAAACGTGGACACCGACATTGTTTTGCAATAGTTGTAGATTATACAAGTGGTCGAATGGCGAGAGGAAATATTTCAGCTTTTCAGTTCCAATAATATGAAAAGAGCAAAGTCCAAACAGATTGTTATTTTTGTGTATCAAAAGTTGTTGGGATCAATATGAAAAATCGAGCAAATGTGCAATACGCAAATGTTCCATCTGTTTCAAAACCAGTTCAACGTTTACCAAATGATTCATTGCCAGTCGTTCCTGGTACTACAAGCAGTGATTTGGAATCATCTTTCAATGACATTGGTCAAAACAATGTTAATTTGTATGAGTCTAATGAATGTCATTTAGTGACTCAAGCTGAACTTAATGATCTAGTTTGTGATTTACATTTATCAAAGCAACCCGCAGAAAATATGCAACAATGGAAACATCTTGCAGTTGGTAACAGTTTATAGAGAAAGAAGCTTGGAATTGACTGCATATTTTGAACAGAAAAACACTATTCTCTACTGTAACGACATTCAAGGTTTATTTCAAAAAATGAACCAACCATATGAAAAAAATGAATGGAGATTATTTATTGACGGCTCTAAAGTTTGAAGGCTCTTCTTTTACGCAATGGGAATAAAAAACCGTTCGTACTAATTGCTTTTTTAGCGTTTTTTTATTTTAAATTTTTTTTTAAAGCGTTTATTTTAATGTCATTCCGTCACTGTCACGATGATTTTTACTCTACATTTATAATGATAAGAAAAGTTGAAAAACTCAATCATGACGAATTGTTGTGGCATTGATTTTAAAGTTATTCCGCTGCTAATGACAGGATGATATTTACTTTGCAATTTGTACAGTAATAAATGTAGGTACTTCTATTTTCAGAATAATAATGATTTTTATAAGGCGTTGTATTAGTGTTATTAAGTGACGTCATCAGTGACAGCTGATGATTACTCTAAATTTTTTGACAGTTTCACCACTAGTGATAACATGACATTTACTCTACAATTTTCGCAGTGAGAACAGCAAAAACTGGGTTCTTAACCAGAATTTGTTTTGGCATTAATTATAATGTCATTTCACCACTAGTGATAACATGACGTATACTCTACAATTTTCACAGTAATGAAAGCGAAACTAGATTCTTAATCATAAGAATTTTTTTTTTGGCATTGACTTAGCATTGGCATTGACAATACCATTTCACCACTAGTGCTGACATAACATTTACTCTACAATTGCCACTGTGGGAAAAGCAACAACAGTTTCTTAATCATAATTTGTTTTAGCATTGGCTATAATGTCATTTTACCACTAGTGATAATATGACATTTACTCTACAATTTTCACAGTGAGAAAAGCAAAAGTAGTTTTTTAATCATAATTTGTTTTGGCATTGATTATAATGTCATTTCACCACTAGTGATTACATGGCATATACTCTACAATTTTCACAGTAAGGAAATCGAAACTAGATTCTTAATCATTTTTTTTTGCATTGACTTAGCACTGGCATTGACAATATTATTTCACCACTAGTGCTAACATGATATTTACTATACAATTGTCACAGTAGGAAAGGCAAAACTAGTTTCTTAATCATAATTTCTTTTGGTATTGATTATAATATCATATCACCACTAGTGAGAACATAATATTCCCTCTACAATTTTCAGTGAGAAAAGCCAAACTAGGTTCTTAATCATAATTTGTTTTGGCATTGAATATATTGTCATTTCACCACTAGTGAGAACATGACATATACTCTACAATTCTCACAGTAAGGAAAGCGAAACTAGTTTCTTAATCATAATTTGTTTTGGCATTGACTACAATATCATTTCACCACTAGTGCTAACATGACATTTACTCTACAATTGTGACTGTGGGAAAAGCAATACTAGATTCTTAATCTTAATTTGTTTCAGAATTGACTATAATGTCATTTCATCACTAGTGATAATATGACATTTACTCTACAATTTTAACAGTGAGAAAAGCAAAACTAGTGTCTTAATCATAATTTCTTTTGGTATTGATTATAATGTCATTTCACCACTAGTGATAACATAATACTTACTCTACAATTTTCAGTGAGAAAAACAAAACTAGGTTCTTAATCATAATTTGTTTTGGCATTGATTATAATGTCATTTCACCACTACTGAGAACATGATATCTACTCTACAATTTTTACAGTGAGAAAAGCAAAACTAGTTTTTTATTTATAATTTGTTTTGGCATTGACTCTACAATTTTCACAGTGAGAAAAGCAAAACTATTTTCTTAATCAAAATTTCTTTTGGCATTGATTATAATGTCATTTCACCACTAGTGATTACATGACATATATTCTACAATTTTTGCAGTAAGGAAAGCGAAACTAGATTCTTAATCATATTTTTTTGTTTGGCATTGACTTAGCATTGGCACTGACAATATTATTTCACCACTAGTGCTAACATGACATTTACTCTACAATTGTCATAATGAGAAAAGCAAAACTAGTTTTTTAATCATAACTTGTTTTGGAATTGACTATAATGTCATTTCACCATTACTGATAACATGACATTTACTCTTTAATTTTCACAGTGAGAAAAGTAAAACCAGTTTTTTATTCATAATTTGTTTTGGCATTGACTTTACAATTTGCACTGTGAGATAAGCAGAACTACAATTGTCACAGTGGGAAAAACAAAACTAGTTTCTTAATCATAATTTGTTTTAGCATTGACCATAATGTGATTTCACCGCTAGTGATAATGTGACATTTACTCTACAAATTTCACAGTGAGAAAAGCAAAACTGTTTTTTTATTCATAATTTGTTTTGGCATTGATTACAATGTCATTACACCACTAGTAATAACATGACATATACTCTACAATTTTCACAGTGAGAAAAGCAAAACAAGTTTCTTAATCATAATTTGTTTTGGCATTGACTATAATGTCATTTCACCCCTAGTGATAACATGACATTTACTCTTCAATTCTCACAGTGAGAATAGTAAAACTAGTTTTTTATTAATAATTTGTTTTGGCATTGCCTCTACAATTTTCACAGTGAGAATAGCAAAACTACAATTGTCACGGTGTGAAAAGCAAAACTAATTTCTTAATCATAATTTGTTTTAGCATTGACTATAATGTCATTTCACCGCTAGTGATAATATGACACTTACTCTACAATTTTCACAGTGAGAAAAGCAATACTGGTTTTTTATTCATAATTTGTTTAGGAATTGACTCTATAATTTTCACAGTGAGAAAAGCAACACTAGTTTTTTAATCATAATTTGTTTTGGCATTGATTATAATGTCATTTCACCACTAGTGATTACATGACATATATTCTACAATTTTCGCAGTAAGGAAAGCGAAACTAGATTCTTAATCATATATTTATTTTGGCATTGACTTAGCATTGGAATTGACAATATTATTTCACCACTAGTGCTAACATGACATTTACTCTACAATTGTCACAGTGAGAAAAGCAAAACTAGTTTGTTAATCATAATTTGTTTTGGTATTGACTAAAATGTAATTTTACCACTAGTGATAACATGACAATTACTCTACAATTTTCACAGTGTGAAAAGCAAAACTAGGTTCTTAATCATAATTTGTTTTGGCATTGATTGTAATGTCCATTCACCACTAGTGAGAACATGACATATACTCTACAATTTTCACAGTAAGGGCAGCGAAACTAGTTTCTTAATCATGATTTGTTTTGGCATTGACTATAATATCATTTTACCACTAGTGCTAACATAACATTTACTCTACAATTGTTACTGTGGGAAAAGCAACACTAGTTTCTTAGTCATAATTTGTTTCAGCATTGACTATAATGTCACTTCACCACTAGTGATAACATTACATTTACTCTACAAGTTTCACAGTGAGAAAAGCAAAACAACAATTGTCACAGTGGGAAAAGCAAAACTAGTTTCTCACTCATAATTTGTTTTAGCATTGACTATAATGTCATTTCACCGCTAGTGATAATATGACATTTACTCTACAATTTTCACAGTGGGAAAAGCAAAAGTGGTTTTTTATTCATAATTTGTTTTGGCATTGATTATAATGTTATTTCACCGCTAGTAATAATATGACATTTAATCTACAGTTTTCACAGTGGGAAAAGCAAAAGTGGTTTTTCATTCATAATTTGTTTTGGCATTGACTCTGCAATTTTCACAGTGAGAAAAGCAAAACTAGTTTTTCAATCATAATTTGTTTTGGCATTGATTATAATGTCATTTTATCACTAGTAATAACATGACATATACTCTACAATTTTTACAGTAAGGAAAGCGAAACTAGTTCAAATATCCGCGGGAGGAAATGTTGCACTTTGCTCCCTTGTAATACAAATAGCTATTTTGTGTCGATGTCTATTAGATATTTGCTTCCTACCACATTGTCAGATTTAATTTTGTTTTCATTACTAGCTTTTATCTCTAAAAATGTAAACTTTATATCTGGTAACAATGTTATTTAAAAAAAATAATCTCAAAATTACTTGACATTCATAGACTTCCCTGATGCAAATACATTGTGAATGGAGAATACATAAGTGCTCTAGTCTTCTATAAAAACTTCGTGTTTTTCTCAAAAACATCCTATTCTTTATTATAAAAGTTCTATTGTTTCTGCCAAAAACATACGATTTTACTAAAGCACGGACATTTTAATTACTATACGCTTCTAGTATGTGTAAAACGGCTACTTGCCATTGACATCGTTTGGCTATCTAAAAATCCTATACAAAATTTTGCAAGAGTGACTAGAGATTGCAATAAGGGTAATTTTTACTGCTTTCCTATCAAAACTATTGTCCAAACGTGTACACGTTTTTAGACATTTTTATTAATTTTGAATTTTACTAATAAAAAAAATTCGCTTTGTGTGTGATGCTTGAATTTTTGAAGGATCCAAAGATCTAAATAAGTTGATTGTCATTTTCAATAAAATTTATTATTGTTTGTGAATATGCAATCAATATTTTGGTATTTAAAAGGGTAATAATTTTGTGCAAGCAGTACACTGCTATTAATAATAAAATTCTGTTATCATATCAGCGCATATTTTAAAAGTTTCCACCGTCTTAGAAACCCAACTCAAGATTAACCAGTGACTATCAGTTTTAGGCAGAAATTTCCATTAATAACACCCCAGATATGATCTCGGGAAAAAATACTGAAGGTAAGTAAACGCAGCAGTTTTAATATCACGCCCAAGTAATGTTACACGTGCTTACCATGATTACATTACGACGGAGTAATTGAGCAGAAAAAGCAATATAACTCGCCGACTAACTAATTAAAAACACTGAAAAGTTTACCCGATTTCAATGTAAAGTGCACCATTTGAAACTGAGAAATTCGATACTCAAGTTAAGTAACGAGAACACAAAAACGAATGCACGCTTTAATTTAAAATTGTAATTTCATCTTGTGGCGGATTTATTACATTAACCGGAGCAACCACTCAATTGGTTCGTGCATAAAAGCGGGGGTCGCATCTGCGTTAACTTACGTAATTGTGGGGTTTTCATTGATTTGGGTATTAAATGTGTTTGTACCCCATTATCACAGATACATAAAATAAGGGTTTACATTAATTTGTTGTAAATGATCCTGCACTTAAAAAAATTACAATAATAATAATAATAATGACAATAATAATAATCATTTTAAATAATATTGAATAACAATAATATTTATTGCGTACTTATAACCTACAGAATTGCACATTGCAAATTGCAAAGTGTTAAAATTAAACTTGGTGTTTCTTCGTCTGACAGTTGATTCCTAGTTGAATAATACTCCTAATATTCTTATAAATTGGCAGAATAACAATATTTATCGTATGTTTTAAAATAACCTTAATAAATAATAAATAAAATAAAATATTATTAAATAATTAATCCATGTTTAGGTTAGAAAAACGGATGTAATCGTCTCAATGACATCATGACTCAATTACTCAATGACTATTTTGATTTGTTTTTGTTTTGGGCTAAGAGCATGGCCATCTACGGGTATTAGCATTTAACTACTTATTAATAGCGTCAGTACTAAAATATAAACTTGTATTCAGCTTTAAATGGTTTCATACTAAATCCCATCATACATGATGAGATGTATTATTATACAATGCATCATACATCGTATCTTTTACAAAGATTCTAGTAAACTGTTATGAGATTTCACGCTGCTTCAATATTTGAAAATCTAACCACTCCTCTCTAATATTGCATATTTTAGTAGTAATTATAAGCAGCTGCAGGTAATTTACTTGTACTCGATTTTTAATTGGCGTATCGGCAAGAGTTTAATTAAGAAATAATGCAGTGCTGCTACAATTTCAATAAAGTGCAGGAACTGGAAGCAATTTTGTGCCATATTAATTATTCAGTGGAGTTTCAAATTAATGCTAATATACAATATTGGACAACCAAAACTTCGATAGCTTTAATTAATATTTCTTTACTGCTACTACATTATTGCACGTCCTTATAAATATTTGATACACAAATGGATTATGGTACATAATTATTAAATACAGAATAAAACAGATATATGCATATGGCATATTGTATAGTGAACTTTGTAGCTTCTAAATCTTTGTAGATACTAAAAACGGTTATAAAGTACACCACTTTACGTCATTTTTGCAAGATAAATAACATTCTGATAAGCATGAGTAGCTACTAAGCTTTAGTAGATACTAGTGTCGACTATGCATATAGATACGTTAATTTTGCTCTAAAAGTCGAAATAATCAAATATGTAATATTAGAAAATTTTAAATAATTATTATTGCAAAATAAAACAAGGAGAATAATACCCTTATAATAACACCAGGAGAAAACAAAAATGCGCAACTAAAAATAACAATCGACATGTCCGAGCGTTTTTTCGAACACGCCCCCATTTATTTATTATCGAATTTATTCCATTTGGCTGATACACAGTGTATATGTGAATCATGAGTGATTGTTTTGATAGTGTAAAGAGAGTGTTATGAAGTGTAATATAATTCATGAAGCGTTTTTGTCGGATGTAATTTTGTAGTTCGTTTGTTTTGTCTTTTAACACATAATTCGTCGAGTATTGTCCTATTGTCCTGTTTTTGATGAAATTTATTTCATAGTTTGTCCAGTCGTTGTTGGATGGGTATGATTTTGGAGATATTGTATAAATTTATGTTTGATATCTTATGAAGATGATTGTCCTTGTGTCTTAATTTGGTGAGAAGTCTTAATGTCTTCTTTTCAGTTACGTCCGGAATTCGTTTGCAGGTGTTTCTTACATTTTGTAATAGGCCGTAGTCAATCATGGGCCTGCAGATGGATTTGTAAATTTTGGTTGCGGTATTAATGGACACCCTCTTCCTCCGTATGTCAGACATCTAAAATGTTTTGGTCATTTTTATATTTCCGTCTTTGTGTTCCGTAAGTGTTTGTTTCTTGGAATATTTTTATACAACGCACTGAATGAAACTTTTGAACTTTCAAAATATCTGATTAAATTGATTAATTTTCTTGTACCTAATATATCATAATCCTCTGCACGTAATGTACACTCGCAAAATTTGTTAACAATTTCGGGGGTTGATGAAGTAAATCATCCTCTGCACGTAAAATGCAATTTAAAATGAGCTCGCAAAAATTGTTAACTAATTCTCGGGTTGATGGAATAATTACCCTTATCCAAATTATAAATATTATCCAAAGCCTCTGTGTTTGTGTGTTTAGGTTTGTGCAAACAAATTGATGAAATTTAAGGTCGGGGTTTCTTATTTGATGCCTACAGGTATGTTCCGAAATCCAAATACGTTTTCACAAAGTTTAAGCAAACAATAGAGGAAATCCTAATTGACTAGAGAATACGGTAATTTGTATTCACGGAATATCAATCATAAGTAAAACAGTCCATATATTATCCGTGGTAGATACTGTGTAGTAAAGTTATGTCTAAAAATAGTACAATATGTCTTCCAAGTAGTTTATTTGCATTCGCTTTCTAAACGCTTTGCAATTACTTATGGTACACATACACACTTTAAGAGCAAATCTCTTAAGAAGAGAAATGATTAAGAATTGAATTAAGAAGAAAATATTAGATTTACTTTTAATTAGGTAAAAATTTAGATTATTAAATTAAGAAAGATATACCTTTTTAAATAGAATTATACATATGTCATTTATTAGGAAGTAATGGGCAAAGGAAGTTTTCCTTTTATGGAAGTAAGTTAACTAGTCTAGCTGAAAAAATGCGATATGGTCATGTTTTGACCACATTTAATAATTCAAATTTCTCTATAAAAGTCCTTGAATTTTTCATTTATTTTTTTATTTAGAAATAAATTGCAGTTTTTTAGATGTTCGTTAAAACATATAAAATTGAAATGTTTTTATATTTTCTTAGATGATTATAGGGTGTTTATTGTTTATCGTCCGTCTTAAGACCTACGATTTTCTGTTGTTATTCAGAAATATATCATTTTATACGCAAGTTTTAGTAGTACTGTTGTTGATACTTTCAATACTTTTTTATTGAAACAGTTACTTACAGATGGAAATGAATCTTTATTAGGCTAATTGCCACCGGTTTTTATTTTATGGGACACAAATTGTATGAACTTTTTACGAAATTTTCCAGTGTTTACAATTTTATATTTTTTGCCAATTTTTGCCAATTTTATTTGCCTACAGTTTTTGCGAGAATGTTTGTAGCAGCTAAAATTTTAATATTTAGTAGAAATTTATCGAAATTTCTTAATAATTTTCACATATATTGTTTTTTAGTAAGACACAGAATATTTCTTAAAATTTATCTTGAACGGTGATTGAGAAGTAAAGTTTAAGAAAAGTCAAAAATATAGATTGTAAAGATATAGAATTTTAGTTAAAACTAGTCAAATTGACAAATAGGTACGTGGCACAAATTGCTAATGATTTTCTTTCATATGTAGGAATTTATTTTATACGATTTTCCATGAGATTTCCACATTTTTTAAACCTCAAAGGCAAATTTTATAATAATATAAGGACCAGATGAGGACGTAAACTATTGCTACAGAATAAAATGACCATTTGAGTATCTTAAAAGAAAGCTAAAAATTGAAATGAATAAGGTAAAATGTACATATTAAAAATTATGTGGCAGGTTTTTATATTTTCTTAGATGATTATAGGGTATTTATTGCTTATCGTCCGTCTTAAGACCTACGATTTTCTGATATTATTCAGAAATATATCATTTTCTACTTAAGTTTTAGTAGTACTGTTGTTGATACTTTCAATACTTTTTTTATCGAAACAGTTACTTACAGATGGAAATCAATATTTATTACGCTAATTGCCACCGGTTTTTATTTTATGGGATACAAATTGTATGGACTTTTTACGAAATTTTCCAGTGTTTAAAATTTTACATTTATTGCCATTTTTTGCAAATTTTATCAATTTTGCCAATAGTTTTTGCGAGAATGTTTGTAGCAGGTAAAATTTTAATATTATGTTGAAATTTATCGAAATTTCTTAATAATTTTCACATACATTGTTTTCAGTAAGTCACAGAATATTTCTTAAAATTTATCTTGAACGGTGATTGAGAAGTAAAGTTTAAGAAAAGTCTAAAATATAGATTATAAAGATATAGAATTTTAGTTAAAACTAGTCAAATTAACAAATAGGTACACTCATGCTCACACAAATCCAATACTAGAATTTAGGTTACAATAGCAATTTTATATAGCAATGTCAATATGTTTGTACTAGATTTATGTGAGCTTGACTGTACACATTGCTAATGATTTTCTTTCATATGTAGGAATTTATTTCAAACGATTTTCCATGTGATTTCCCCATTTTATTAAACTACAAAAGCTTCTATTTTAATTTTACGTAGTTCCAAATTAGTTTTGTTGAACTTGCATCAAATATCTTGCATAAACCTTTCTAACAGAATCTGCTTTGCATACAAATTTTGTAGACTTAGTGTATTTTAATTAATAATCAAATTTATTAAAATTATGATTGTCACAGGCTTTATATTTTGTAGATAATATCCGAATTCCAAGTTTTGATGTATAGTTATATTGAAAAGTCGTAACAAATTACAAGAAATTTGTTTAAAACTTGTAAAATTAACAAATCTCTAAACAATGATTGAAAATTGCATGCAACTTTCTTTAATATTTAGGAATTTTTTTCAGAAGATTGCGTTTAAGATTTGACATTTAATGAGATATTTCGCGAAGATTTTACTTTAATTACATGTAGTTCTTAATTATTTTAGTTCGATTTCTAGGGAATAATTTGAACAAACATTTTAAATCGAATTCCTTGTGAATACAATTTTCAGAGATTTTGTAAGAATGTTGAAGGAAGGCAAAATTGTATTTAATAATAAAACTACAAAAATGTGGAAGTTTCACATACATATTTTTTTAGTAGATAACATCTAAATGTCATAGAAGTTTTATTATATGTACTTTTTAAGAGTCAAAATATTCACAGGAATTTTTTAGATTTTTTTGTGAAACTTTATTGTCACTCTTACATATATTTATAGAATAGAGGTAAGAAAACTTATCGTTAAATTTCATGTCTTATGGGACAGTTTTTAAAACATTTTATGATGGTTTCGCTTTAATTTCACGTATTCTCGATTATTTTATTATCAATTAATTATTACATTATTAACAATTATTAATTTATTCTATAAAATAACGTAGATGATTTATTTGATACAATGTGCAATTATCAAAACTTTGAAACAATGAAGGTTTCGCTTTAATTTCACGTATTCTCGATTACTTTATTAACAATTATTTATTACATTATTAACAATTATTAATTTATTCTATAAAATAACGTAGATGATATATTTGATACCATGTGCAATTATCAAAACTTGATCACAATGTTTATGGAACACAAAACATAATATTTGTATTCATAATTATATAAGTACAAAATGATTTTAAAGTAATGAGTATTGAGTAAAGTATTACCAACTGAGGTGTTATCACTTTAGGTGAAACACACTGTATAAAAATTTAGTTCAGATTATTAAAAAAATGAATGATCATCAAAGATTTTTTTAAAATTAATTATATATATAATACACAATATACATATATACGATTACAATCTGGTCTACAGACCAATAAGCAATTTGTTTCTAACTTAATATATTACATTCTCAATCAAAGATGATTATGTTGGGACCACTCATCTTCCCTTCCAATCAATATACAGTAGACGATTAGAAGATGAAGATGAAGATAAACACGAACAGATTATTCATAAAATTTAGCACTAGATTTTATTCATTCCATTTTTTTTTTCTTCAATTTTATCGAAATTGAGGCTTTATGGAAATTTTTTGAATATTCTATAAGGTTTAGTCAGCTTTATATTACATTTTCTGATGTTATGTAAACTATTTGCAACTACATGGATTTTTTATGTTTAGGATGTTCAGTTTTTTTCTCGGGATTAGATCAGATTATAAAAAAAACCTAATCAAACATGATTATTTAGTTACCACTCATCTTCCATTCAAACAACGTACACATTAGAAGATTAAAAATTCAATGAATCTTACTTTTACTCTTGATCTTAGTAATACTATAATTCTTACTTTTACTCTTACTCTTACATTTGCTTTATGCAAATTTGGTAATTTTCAATTATATATTTTAGAAATTTTCAGAAAATTTGGAAAAGTACCTAATAACTTACAAATTGTTCATAAAATTTAGTAGTAGATTGTGTGAATAGTTAACATATTATTGACTTCTTTAAATTTTACAGAAATTTGGGTTTTATGGAAATTTTATCAATATTCAATCTAGTTCAGTCAGTTTGATGACATTTTCTGAACTTTAGTAAACAAAATTTTTGGAATGGAAATTTTAGGGCATTGCTATTTTTAAATATTTCATAATATAATATTATGTGCAGATTCGGGATTTTAATGAAATTTATATACAGTATGTCCCCGGATTGAGTTTACAAGAGAGATGTTTTTAAAATCTTTACTTTACTTTAAAGTAAAAATATTATAGGAATTAAAATTCCTGCTTGGTCTGAAACTACTATTTCAGTAATTAAAACATTTATTTATTTATACAGGGTGTTGGCTAAATAAAACAAAACTAAACCTAATTTTGACACTTTAGAAAAATAACATCATTTAAACAATACAGGTGTGGAACTGTTTTGAATTTCTTCAATAGGTATTGATGCAAATGTCTCTCGTTGGCGATTTTATTAAATTTTCAGTATTATTTTCTGCATTTGGGCGATTGTTTGAATGATTATATTTTTCTACAATGTTGCTAGATGTACTTTTAAATTATGTTTGCAAATTGTAAATAAATGTCAATATAAGATTATAAAAATTTGTTTTTGCCAACACCCTGTATAAAAAATCAAAGTTTCAATAACTGAACTGGTCATTTCAGACCAAGCAGGAATTATAATTCTTATAACATTTTTACTTAAAAGTAAAAATTAAGAAAAAATTCCTCTTGTAAACTCAATGAAGGGACATACTGTATATTAGATTATATTATTTTTATATTATATTATTAGATATAGATAGATTATTATATTGGATACTACGTTTAGAAATATGATTGTCCTTTATGGAAATATTACGATTTTCTTTAAATTCTGTATATGAGATTATATTATTTGTATATTATATTATATTATTAGATATAGATATAGATATAGATAGATTATTATATTGGATATTACATTTAGAAATATGATTGAAATAGAAATAGAAATAGAAATAATTATAATTCTAAATCAATTTTTAAATAATTCTAGTCCTTTTTATTTAAATTATCTGTTATTATATGGAATATTATATAAAGTTTCCCAATTTCATAGAAATTTCATAATATTTCAAATATTTTATGCAAATTTAATTCTATTTAAGCAATTTTATGAATATCTTTAGAATCGTCGTTCATTCTAAAGTTTGTAAAATTTGATGTATTCAGAAAATTTAACAATATTTTATGGTTTCTTTAATTTTTTTATAGATTTCCAGTAATTGTTAGATGTTTTATCAAACTTAGAGATAAACGTAGAAGATAGTATGAAGATTGAATATTTATAGCAAATTGAAATTGTGCTCAATATATGAGATCGTATGAAGATTACTGAAAATTTATAGTAGATTGATTAGAGTTTTCAATTTTGCAATAAAATTAATCGATTTTTGAAAAATTGTATATATAGTCAATAGAATTCTAAATTTCAATAATAATTTGTATTAGAAATTTTAAAAATGTAATCAAAAATCTAACTCAACTACAATATGCTGGATAAATGTTTTCTGTTGCTTGGAAAGTGGTTATAAATAAAAATCTAGTAAATCTACAAAAAAATTAAAATAATATAATTTTTTATAAGACTTAAAAAATCATTCAAATGTAAATACAATATTTCACAAATAATTTTTGTCCCCAGATTTTTGATTCACAAAATCGTGCTCAATATTTGAGATTGTTGGAAGATTACTAAAAATGTATAGTAGATTGTTCAGAGTTTCCAATTTTGCAGAAAATGTATATGTTATTGTAAAATTATATTTATGGTAACTAGAAATTTCAATGTAAATCTGTATTCGAAATTTTCAAAATATTATCAAAATTCTGAATTATCTGCAATAGGCTGTTTGGTAAATGTATTGTATAAGTTGGAAATTGGTTATAAATGAAAATCTGTAGATATTATGCTACAAACGTAAAAAAAATGTAATTTTTCATAAGAAAAACTTTAAAAAATCATTAATATCCTATTGTAAATAAATACATATATCAAATATTTTTTTCATAAATTATATGAATTTTTGTTGTCCTGTTATTTTAAAAAGCATTATCAAAAATTGTACATGACTTTATTTCATATGTAAGAATTCATTTCAAAAGATGTATCCTCAGATATTTCTGTTAATGAGATATTTATCTTTGAAACAATCTAGTAGTACGTATTTGTTCTCATCAAATGTCTCTGTAAAAACATAAATATCACTGATGTAAAAGTATTCTTTTTAAATTATTATTTTTGATAAGATATTGTTACGTGTATGTATTTTGTCGGGTGGATCAAAATATCTTTCACTTTATAGATATAATACTTACGTCTTTAATATAGATATGTATATATTTTTAATTATAGCATGCTGCATGCATAATAACTGTTATTATTACTGCATCTATAACCCAACATTGTGTGAAGACAATTGGGGTTTAAATCTGGCAGTAAACTTTTTGAGAGTGCATTATCTCCATAATCGTAAAAATAAAACGCCATTACCGCTGAAAATTTGCTAAATGAGCAATATTACTGGAGCCATTCCAAAATTAAAGTGGGGCATTGGCACGTCGAACGCAGTACTTCTTTAACGATTATGAATCCACGGAGGATCCTCCAAGATTAATAAAATCTCCAACTAATAAAGGACGGAGGCAATATTAAAATTCGTGCCCAAGCAGACAATACACTATTAAAATTGAGACTTAATGGAATTCAGCTTTGAGAATCGAGCAGCGTTTTTCCGCTCTGTTGGCCGGATGCAATTTATCGTGCGCTGGTATTTCCAATCATTGCTTCAAATATCCTCAAGATTGCAATATGCAGCCAATAATGGACTGCTAATTGTGTTTGAACAACTCGTGTCCCGTATATTGCAGCACAGTTTTCATATTTTTCTCTTTGAAAATTCGCGTCTCATAAATAACTATGTGCGCTTCAGCGAATTCAGATTGAGTTTTGCAAACTATTGAAAAATTATAGGTATATGCTGCAATCAGGTTCAATACTTTATTTTCAGATGTTGCGAATGTAATATTAAAACATATAGTATTTTATGGAAACTACGTAAAGTTCATATTATAGTTTTCTTTTAGTTCTGTTAATTTAGTATCCTTAGTGCATTGCCAAGATATCTTTTAATCCCGGCTTGATATGCAATTTTGCGTTTATTGGGTATTAAGTATATGGCTATCAAAACCTTGTGTTTTTATTGATTCTTATCAAATATCTATTATAAATGATGTCAGAAGTCTTATATAATATTTTATAGAAAAGCTTTGACGAAAATCTTTTAATACAGTTTTTGTAAGATATATGTTAAGAGGTTTCTTTCAAGGTACTCAAATGGTCATTTTATTTTGTAGCAATAGTTTACGTCCTCATCTGGTCCTTATATTATTATTACATTTGCTCTGCATCCATTTTTTCCCTCTATTTTTATGTTATCATCCGTTCATTCTTCATATTTTTCATGTGAAAAGTATTTATAAGCTTTGAGGCTTAACAGTAACATGTATTGCCTTAAGGTTCCTTTGACTGTTAATTGCAAACTTTGCAGGCGTCTAATTGTTGAATATTGATCACACCATAATAGCTTCAGGCTATTATATGGGTAACTTAACACAGCGCATATAATCGCTGCGAGTTATATGCACATGAATATCAAAACAGTTGTTCACACTTCATGCAATAATGCTAACATTTAAATGCAATACCGAAGTGTTTGAATAGATTGTATCATATGTTTTGCATTTTTATATAACGGAATTGGTATGAGATTATATTTTTCAAGTCGCAGCTATTGAATTACAGTTCTACGTTGTCTATTTATAAATAAAATTGTAATTGCATTTATTATTTTTATTAACTATTTATTTTTAATAGAAAATAAAGTGTTATAAAGTTGACATGTATTGTTGACATATACGATTCCTTATCAGGAAAATATTCTCAAACTAATAAAATTAAAATATGAGATGATTATAAAAAAAAATATTTTTTTAACAGCGCTACAAATTTTAACTTATTTGTATTTAATTTTTGACTTGATCTGAACATTAATTAATTTTACGGAATATGACGATATGATTTAGAACAAAAACCTGACGTAATAGGCAATATTTCAGTCAAACCAGGTAAAAATTTTTTTTTTTATAGTAGATAAGCGAAGAGAGTTCTGGCTCATTTTCCCATAAGGATTAACAGGTGTACATTTACTTTTTCCGGTCGTGCGACAGGTGTCTCATAACTGTCTGACATATATCTCACATGTGTCTCACATGTGCCTCACATGTGTCTCATAGGTGTCTCACACATGTCTCACACCCTGTATATATTTAATGCAAATTGTGTCACAGATGTCTCACACCTGTCTCACATGTGCCTCACACCCATCCCATAGGTGTCTCACACCTATGATATAAGTAGATAAGCTAAGAGAGTTCTGGTGCATTTTCCCATAAAGAATTTCATAGGGGTTTAAATTTACTTTTTTCCGATCGTGCAGCAGGATTTAGCTGAACTATTCATTTAGATAGTACGGCTCCTTATTACATATGTAATAAAGAGCATAATAATATTAGGCTGCTTATGTTCCACAATTTTTATTTCAGTTTTTTGACACATTTTATAATACATATTGAGTAAAGTTATATTTTAAATATAATTATAGATAAAAAAAAAATTAAAGCTAAAAAACTACGCTCTAGTTATACATGTGAGATATTTTATAATGCACAAATGCATTAGTAATAAGTTTTACATAGCGATGTGCAAATATGCAAAGCTCACAATGTATAAGTAACTAGTGATAATCTCAAAATCTGTATTGTGTGCTGCTGAATTAATAAAACTTTTGTGTCGTGTTGGACTGCATAGCAATGTGCCCTAATAAAATGTCTTTGATGCACAAAGAAAAGGCAGACAATCGCAGTACATGATAAAGCGAAAAACAATGTAAGCGCTTTTGTTATGGAGCCATATAAACGAGAAGTAAAGTGTTCAATGCATTCACTGCTTGAAAGGAAGTGTAAGTGCACGGTAATTGCTTTCTACATTTGTTCTTAAATCTGAGCTACCCCACCGTTAGGTTCTAATGATGACCATATAATGTTACAAATACAAATTACAATTAATAAATATTTTTTCTACTCGAGTTTGGAAAACTTTAAGATTTGCAAACTAATGTGAGTTAGGAAAATTGGAATATTTCCTAATAAGTGCGAAAATAATATTTCAACATTAAAAGTTATAAGTCAATTTATTGAAATTGTACTTGTTATTTTTGATCATTATTATAATTCTTAACAGAAACATGTTTACAATTCGTGAATTAAATTCCAGAACAGGTCTTTGTGGAAGTAGAAATAGGGTTATTATTTACGTTAACCTCAACATTATTGAAAGCAGAACAATCTTGACTCCGCTATTTAATTTAGATAAAAAAAATATATATAAAAAAAATCCAAGCTCAAGTAGAAAAAATCATATGTGCAACACTTAGGAAATCCATTTTTTAAGTACACGGCATATTTTTAATTTTCGCTATCGGCTGGATAAAAAATATCATGCCTAGTACGGAAAAAAAATATTTCCTAACTTATTCCACAAATAGCTATTCTCAAACTATAATGTGTATATGTATATTATACAAGGTGTTCTACAACTTCAAGGCATAAATCTAGGAGCATGCAAAGAGTTTTGCCTTTCTACAAACTACAGCTTTTGTTCAGCTTTGCCCAAACTTTGGGCAAAGCTCTATCTAAATCCTGTATAATAAGTAATAATAATTATTAAAAATTATAATTAGAGACTTGAGCTATTAATCGTTGCTTGCAATAATAATAATAATAAACTATGATTAAACTTGTATATTAATAATCACAAATTATAATAATTATTAAAAAAAACACTAAAATGACAATCTCAATCCTGTATAATAAGTAATATTAATAATTAAAAATTATAATTAGAGACTAGGGCTATTAATCGTTGCTTGTAATAATAATAATGATAATAAACTATGATTAAACTTGTAGATTGATAATCACAAATTATAATAATTATAAAAAACTATAATAAAAACTAAACTAAAATACTAAAATGACATTACTATAATTAATGTATCAATATATTTCTCTTTCTTGTTTCTTTTTTTTTGTTTAATTTAAGGCGTAGATTCCTACGATTGATGCTCTTTGCATGACACATTTTTTTGAGCAGGAATAACCAAACTTTTTGGCAGAAGGTTACATAGTAATTTTGTAACTTCTTGGCAGGCCTAACCTTCATTTACCTGTATGTATATTGTATATAGATAAGTGATATTAGTACCTTCACCTGAGATCCTATAACTATTGATTCCTATTGACAGGCAGAAATTTAATTAAAAGTGCAGAATATATTTTTGCAAATTGCAGAACATTTAAACGCAAATTTTGGAATTGGAAAGAAAAAAAAGTAAATATAAACAAAAATAAAAATACTGTAAGTTTAAAAAAGGTACTATGCCCTGGAAAGGCATAATACATTTTAACCCCAAATATGCAGAACCATGAACAAAGAAATTAAAAACGACTAAATGTAATAATAATGGCAAAATATTTATTATACAATAAATAGTTTATAAAAATTATTAGATTGCAAAAAAATGTAATTTTTCTAGAATGTGCAATCAAAATATTAAGAGCTTTAAATATAAGAACTAGTCTAGATCAATCAATTAAAACATCAAAAATGTTGGAAGGTTCAGAAATTGCGAACATAAAAGTAAAGGTGAATAAAGTAACCGTAAACGGAAGTAAACGACGAGAAAATTCAAATTGTAGAAAACTAACTAATCATAATCATATAGAAATTGCAATAAAATAGAAAATTTCTGGAATGTGCAATCAAAGTATAAATAGAATGAATCCAAATCATTGAATCAAAACATCAAAAGTGTCGGAAGGTTCGGAAATTGCGAATTGAGAAAATTGAAATTGTAGAAAACTAACCAATCATAATTACATTCCCAAATAATCTGAACTATTCTCGAAGAAAGCAAAAACGTGTAATTGTAATAATAATCACAAAAATACATTCAAAGAAAACATCAAAAGCGTTGGTAAGTTCAAAAATTACGAACATAAAAGTAAATCTGCATAACGTAACCGCAAAAAGAAGTAAACGACGAGAAACTTAAAATTGTAGAAAACTAACTAATCATAATCATATAGAAAGTGCAATAAAATGGAAAATTTCTGGAATGTGCAATCAAAGTATAAATAGAATTAATCTGAATCATTCAATCAAAACATTAAAAGTGTCAGAAGGTTCAGAAATTGCGAATTGAGAAAATTGAAAGTGTAGAAAACTAACCAATTATAATTACATTCCCAAATATTCTGAACTATGCTCGAAGAAAGCAAAAACATGTAAATGTAATAATAGTCACAAAATATACATATAAATATTTCATAACATTATACAAATAGCACAAAAAGTGGAAAATTTCTAGATTGTGCATTGTGCAATCAACTATAAAGAGAATGATTTCATTTCCGTCATGAAAATTATTGAGAGAAAACATCAAAAATGTTGGTAAGTTCAAAAATTGCGAACATAAAAGTTAATCTGAATAGCTTAACCGTAACAGGAAGTGAGACGAGATAATAAAAATTGAAGAAAACTAACCTATTATAATTAATTATTTTGCCAAATAATCTAAACCATGCCTGAAGAAAGCAGAAACTAGGAAATATAATCAAAATATAGAGAAAATCGGTCCAAATCAATCAATCAAAGAATTAAAAGTACCAGAAGGTTCAGAAATTGCGAACATAAAAGTAAATTTTAATATATTAACGTAAAAAAAGTCAAAGATGAGAAAGTTGAAGTTAAAGAAACTTACCAATGAAAATCATACTATCAAAATATTCAAAATGTATACCAAACTATGAGAAATTTTAATAAAATATGATGAAATTCCCATGTTTAGTAGATCAATCAATGAAAACATCAAAAAAGTCGGAAGGTTCAGAAATTGTGAACGTAAAAGTAAAGGTAAATAAAGTAACCATAAACGGAAGTAAACGACGAGAAAATGCAAATTGTAGAAAACTAACTAATCATAATCATATAGAAATTGCAATAAAATGGAAAATTTCTGGAATGTGCAATCAAAGTATAAATAGAATTAATCTAAATCATTCAATCAAAGCATCAAATGTGTCGGAAGGTTCAGAAATTGCGAATTGAAAAAATTGAAATTGTAGAAAACTAACCAATCATAATTACATTCCGAAATATTCTAAACAATGATCGAAGAAAGCAAAAACGAGAAAATGTAATAATAATCGCAAAATATACATACAGGGTGTATCAGCCAAATGGAATAAATTCAATAATAAATAAATGGTGGCGTGTTCGAAAAAACGCTGGGACACGTCGATTGTTATTTTTAGTTGCGCATTTTTTTCAACAAAAACTTTTTATACAGGGTGTGACATGTGACCGTGGCCAATACCAACTTTCTTATTTTAAATGCAACACCTGGTATATTATTCAATTTTTGGATTCTTCAGAAAATTCTAGACATATATCTAGACATGTCCTATACCTATCTTCAACTGTTTCGGAAATATTAAGTGTATAAAACTGATTACTTTGATCTCTACAATTTTATTTTTCATGTGTTTGCTTACCATAAATCCTGTTCCCAGTCTTCTACTTTTTCCTACGCTGTTGATAAATAAACCAGTCTTGTATTTCTACTATTTCCTTATTATTATTTCCTTGTTTGGTTCTGTTCCTTTTTGCTTCTCTTTATTTTGCCTTTTTCATCTTCTAGTTTCGTCGCCGTGGTCGTCATTTTGCTTTCTTTATCTAGTATTAGTTTTTTGGAAGCAGTATTTCCTCCGCAACATGTAATACCTAATAATTATTTATAAAAATATTACTCAAAGAATAATTAATGGTGTTATCAAAATTATCAAGTCAAAACTGTACACTTTAGTACATTATATATACATATTGGCGTATATACTCCTGTGGAGTTTCGCCACCTCCATCGGAGGTTATGCCCATTTTTCGTAAATCCTCCGTAACTTGCTCAATCCATGTCTTCCGCGGTCATCCTATCCTTCTCTTATTCGTTGGTTTTCATCCTATTATTTTCTTTTGTGGCATCGTTTTCACTTTTTCTCTTCATATATGCCCTATATCCTGTGTTGCTTTATAATTTTTACTATTGTTTCCCCTTGTAATTCTTCTGTTATTTCTCTGTGCGTCCTTCTTCAGAAGATTCTATCATCTATCTTTTATGGTCCGAGTATGGCTGTCGTGATTTTTTGTTCGAAAACCTCCAATCTATTTTCGTCTTTTTGTTTTAATGTAAGTGTAAAATGTTTAATTGGTCTTATTAGTGTCTTATATATCTTAATCTTTGTATTTTTGCGTAATTGTTTTCTTTTGATTGTTCGTATATTTGCATAGAATGCTTTGTTACCTGCTATTAACTTTTCCTTAATTTCGTTGTCATTACTACCTTCGTGTTGTATGGTTACTCCTAGATACCTGAACTCTTTGGCTCATTGATAGACGTGTTTTCCTATTTTTAGTTCTTTTCGTTGGCCTTTTGCCGGTGTGGTCATTATTTTTCTTTTCCTCATATTTATTTTTAACCCAATATCCCGGCTTTCTTTTATTATTTCTTCAAGTGTTTCCTGTAATAGTGACTGCTGCTTTGATATTATTGTCAGGTCATCTGCATACGCTACAAGTTGTGTTCCTCTGTTTCTAATTGAATCTTTGTTTATGTTTCTTACAACATGGTCTAGTGCCATTGTAAACAATGTTGCTGATAAAGTATCGCCCTGTTTTATGCCTCTGGTAATTACAAATTGTTTTGTCTCGTCTCTTCTAGTTATCACTGTTGCTTTTGCTGCTTGACTCAGTTCTAGGAGTCTCTTTATCAGGTATTTGAAGCTTTTGTATGATGTTAATTATTTTTGGTCTATTCAGTGAGTCAAAAGCCTTTTTGAAGTCTATAAACATAAGGTATACTTTTAGGTTGTATTCATTTGTTTTTTCAATTATTTGCTTTACTATGTGTATGGCGTCTGTTGTTGATCTGCCCTTAATGAACCAACATTGGTATTCTCCTATTTTGATGTGTCTCAGTAGTTATTGTTGTTAGTATTTTGTAGGCTACATTTAATATCGTTATAACCCTATAATTATCGTATTGTCCGATATTTCCACCTTTGATAATTGTCACAATTCGTCCATTTTCCCACTCTTCCGGCATCTCTTCTCCTTCCCATATCGCCTGTATTATGTTGTGCAGGAAAATGTATAGGCTTTCTCCTCCATACATTATCATTTCATTACTGATCTCGTCCTTTCTGCAGCTTTTCCGTTCTTCAGTGACTTCGTCATTTCCCGTACTTCTTCTATTGTGGGGGCTTCTATGTTGTTTGCGTTAGTTTATGATTCCGTGGGTCTGCTCATGTTTAAGTTTTTCTCTGCAAGCATGTCTTCAAATTATTTCCTCCATGTTGATTTTTCTCCTTCTTTCGGCCATTTGTCCATTGCGCTTTTTTACTCCACTTTTGATGGTATTTCTAGTTTTTGCACCGAGTGCGTTTATTTGCTTGTAAAACTTTCTGCTATTGTTGCTTTTATTCTCCGATTCTTTTAGTCGTAATTGCTTATCTAGCCATTCATTTATTTCTTGTTTTGCTACTTTATTTGCTTTTCCTCTTTTTTCGTTGTATTTTGTCTTGTTTTCTTCAGTTTGATTCCACATGTATTTCGCCCATGCTTCGGCTTTCTCGCCTACAAGTGCCTTACATTTTGTATTCCACCAGCCTTTATTTGGTGCTAATTTAGTTGTTCCCAAGACACTATTCGATATATTGTATATTCCAATTTTTATATATTATTATATATTATTTAACGGTTTAGTTTCTCCTAACTTATCCTTTAATTTTAGTTCATATGTCATTCTTGTTTCTTCGCGTTGTAGTTTTTCTACATTCCTCTGTGCTGTTTCAGTTTTTTTCCTTTGTTTTTGTATTCGCATCTGTTGTATTTTCGCTACTACCTTATAATGGTCTGTATCTGCACATGGTTTGCGTTTGCACATTTGACTACATACTACTTTATGTTTACTTTAACTAATTTAACAAAAAATGTATTGTATGAAAATTATTGTGTATTAAAACTAATGAAATAACAGATATTTTCGAAATCGAATCATTTTCGAAATATTATGGACTTCAAAGTACTTTAATAAATAATGAATTAGTTATATAATTATGTTAGTTATTATTATATTAATTAGGTGTATTATTACCTCAGTAATACTACTGGGTAATAATGTAACACAATGTTTTGTTTTAAAAGCCCTCACTTGGAGGTGCTCCTTCTTTTATTGGGTCATTGTTCAGTGCCATTATCAGCGGAGTGTTTCCTGCGCGGGCCATTGAAACCCCATTTTATCTATTAACCACCATTCGCTGAATCTTTCCTCCACGCGTTGTTCTGTGCGGTCCTTGTCGTCGGCCTCGATGCAATTTCCCCCGTTTGTATCAACGCTCTATGTCAGTTGGACGCACCACTATATTTAATTGGAAATCGTGGCCCCTGATTGAAGAATTCGTAATTGATCAAGGGTAAAAGTTTTTGGTCCACATTAGATAAATTCAACAGGAATTTCATTACTTCGGTTTTTACTTTATTTGATGAAAGGAGCAACCACTTCCTTGCCTGATGACTAATTTTATAAAATATATCCTTTGTATACAGGAGAAAGTGGCCAAGTCCAAAATTTAATGATTTTTTTGAATTTTTAACATCAATGTATCTAATACGGACTTATCTTTTCATGAGATATTTACAAATTCCATTTTCTAAGAAATTAGTACTTTTTTTCTTTAAAGTCATAATTGACCAAGTCAATTTTTTTAATAAAATGTACAGGAGAAATATACAGGGAAAAAAATATTTTGAAATGATGAATAATAGACCTGGCCACTTTCTCCTGTATAGCAATGACATGTATAATAGGGTGGAACGAAATAAAGGTTAAAAAATATTGTTTCCCATGGCAGAGTGATTAAAAGTTGCCTTTTGTACTTCTTAATAGCATGTAAATAACCAGTATGGAATAAAAAAGAATCTTTTTTAGTGATTATTATCGTGTAGAAACCTCGACTCGGTAAACAAAATTCTCTAGGGTCCGCAAACACTTTAAATATCTCATTTCTCTGAATTACTAACCAGTTTTTCACTACCAACTTAATTATTTTTAATTTCTTTTTTATCAAGGCAGAGTGGTTAAAAGTTGCCTTTTGTACTTCTTAATATCATGTAAAAACCCAGTAATGAATAAAAAAAATATCTTGTGTATCCCCAAGAACTTTCATTTTTTTTTTCAATTACATTTCAGCATTATGACTTTTATGTACCCTATACCAACCAACCTGCTAGATGTATATTTTATACATATTAATAGGGGCCCGTAATAGGGGAACGGGGGTTGGTAACTCTGCGACGCATTGACGTGTTGTGAGAACTACGCAATCAAATTCACTTCTGAACGGTGGTGAGCGAGGTACAAACGCAGAACGCAAAGGAGAAAACCACAGAAAGGTAAGGCGTAGGATACATAAAGATATATGGAAGTGAAAACAAACGACAACAGAAAATCAAATAAAATCGGAAACCTAACCTCCGAGAAGGCAAGAAGAATAAGACCGAAAAGAACAACAAACTAACATAGACAACCAAATAAGCAAGGTAGCACGATAGAAATATACAACTGAGGCCACATAAAACAGAAATAGAAGCATTTGAACGAAAGACACTGGGATCGAGCCTATAGCGACGGGAGTAAAAGAAAACGAAACTCACCCGACAAAACCCAAGGCACACACAAGGAAGCCGAGAGCGGGAAACAGAAACAAAAACAGGAAAACACTAACACACAAACAAACAGAGAAAACAGAAATGGAGGAATTAAAAAAGCTAATAACCTCAATGAAACCAGATTTGCAAGAAGAAATGAGAGTAAACTACAAACAAATAAGAGAAGACATTATGGTAAATATCGAGATGATCTCAAATATCAAAGAGGAAATGAAGAAAAAAGAGGAAGAGTGGAAAAAAGAAAGAGAAGAAATAAATAAAACTATAAAACAACTAAATAAACGACTGGACAACCAAGACAAGAATAGCAAGAAATATAACGTCGTAATAAAAGGAATGTCGGAGGGAAAATGGGCTTCAAAAGAAGAAGTGGAGAAACTACTAAAAGAGGAACTACAAATAGATACAAAACTGGAAGATGCACACAACATCACCACAAAAAAAACAGTACTACAACTGTGGCGGAAGTCAAGAGTGGGAAGACAAAATGAGCACCCTAAGAAATAAAAATAAACTAAGAGGAAAATAAATATACAGAGACTGCGACTAAACAAAGGAGGAATTGAAGATATAAGCAATAATAAGAAGAAGAGAATCAACAAACAAACAGAGAAAACAGAAATGGAGGAATTAAAAAAGCTAATAATCTCAATGAAACAAGATTTGCAAGAAGAAATGAGAGTAAACTACTAACAAATAAGAGAAGACATCATGGTAAATAACGAGATGATCTCAAATATCAAAGAGGAAATGAAGAAAAAAGAGGAAGAGTGAAAAAAAAGAAAGAGAAGAAATAAATAAAACTATAAAACAACTAAAAAAACGACTGGACAACCAAGACAAGAATAGCAAGAAATATAACGTCGTAATAAAAGGAATGTCGAAGTGAAAATGGGCCCCAAAAGAAGAAGTGGAAAAACTACTAAAGGAGGAACTACAAATAGATATAAAACTGAAAAATGCACACAACATCACCACAAAACAAAAACAGTAAAATAACGGTGGCGGAAGTCAGAGAGTGGGAAGACAAATGAGTATCCTAAGAAGTAAAAATAAACTAAGAGGAAAATAAATATATATAGACTGCGACTAAACAAAGGAGGAATTGAAGATACAAGCAATAATAATAATAATAAGTTACTTTTATTCTGTAGGACCTTGCGGTATAGAATGGGTCAATACAAATCAATACAAATCAATACAAATATGATAAAATACAACAAACATTGCTACATAGAAACAAAAATAAACATTAAAATAAAATTAAATTAAATAGTACAAATCCTGGTTACATCAAAATACACCTATAAGCAGCACCCCCTAATCAATTAATATGTTCCTCAACAGAATAATAACCTCTCTGAATGAGAAAGGCCCTAAGGTGAAGTTTGAAACTCCGCAGTGTTGAGCATTTCATGATTTCCGATGGAATCTTTTCGAAACATTTAATACTCATGTAGTATGCCGATTTTTGCCCTATGGCGCTTCTGTATCGCGGAGCTCTGAAACCGTCTTTACTTCTGGTATTTTGAGAGTGAATATCTCGGTTTTTCGTGAGTTTTGCTTTATTTATGTATACGAATGTACATGCCTCGAAAATGTATAATCCTGCAAGGGTGAGTATGTGTAGGTCCTTGAACGCCCCCCGACACGAGAAGTCGGGCCTGGCACCTAGTATAGCCCTGATTATTTTTTTTGAGCCACAAATACCTCACGTGCATGTGAGGAAGAACCCCATATCATGACTGCATATCTGAGACGTGATGCGACTTGCGCATGATAAAACTTAATTAGTAGTTCCGTTTCTAATACCTGCCGAAGGGATCTTATCAAGTAACTAAACGAACTCAGCCTAGCTACTAAATAGTCACAATGACATTTGAAGGATAGACCGCTATCTATATTCAGTCCCAAGAATTTTAAGTTCTCACATTTAGCTAAGTTTTGATTTTTTAATACGATATTTATGTCAGAGACATTTTTATTTTGGTATGAATGAAACACTAAATAACTCGTCTTTGAAACGTTCAAAAATAACCTGTTACTTTCAAGCCAGTTTAGAAGGCCGGTCAGGCTCTCGTTACAATTGACCTCTATGTCTGTGAATGACTCTCCAGTCACCAGCAATGATGTGTCATCAGCATAAAGTGTTGACGACACATGAGCCGATAGGTGGCGCCACGAGTTCCCCATATCGTTCACATATATTAAAAATAAAATGGGTCCTAATATGGAGCCCTGCGGAACCCCCATCATAACGTCCAGAGTAGAGGAGTTTGCTTGCCCTTTGTTGGTGGTTACGGACACGAACTGGCATCTATCGCTCAGAAAACTAGCTACCCACGAATGGGCATTTCCTCGGATGCCGTATTTGAAAAGTTTATCCAGAAGAATCTGGTGATTAACACAGTCAAATGCTCGGCTCAAATCACAGAATACTGCTGTAGGGTGTTTCTTCCCTTCCACAGACGAAATTAGATTCTCAAAAAATGCCATGAGTGCTGTAGAGGTGGATTTATTTAATCTAAATCCGTGCTGATTATTACTGAGCAGGTTGTGAGAGTTAATAAATGAGTTTAATCTCTCGAGAAAACAGTACTCTATAATTTTGCTGAAACTACTGGCTATGGTCACTGGACTATAATTAGAGCCATAAGAGCCATAGAACAAAAGTTCAAAGGGAACAATGTAAAAATATACAAGGAGAAATTAATAGTAAACCTAAAACAACACGTCTAGAATGAAGATACACAAGAACTAAAGGAGGAGAACATTACAAGAAACTATTTAAGCAAACAGACAGACAAGAAATAACAACAACGACAAAACAAAGAAACAGGACAAGAAAAATAGGAACATGGAATGTAAGATCAATAAAGGGAAAGGAAGTTGAACTAGAGGAAGAATTTCAGAAAACAAAACAAAGGACTAACGGAAACAAAAATGAACGGGAAAGGAATCAAATATATTAGATTCCTTCTACTATTATACAGTGGGGTAGAAACCAAAAGAAGATTATAAGCAGGAGTGGCTTGCATAATAAGAAAAGAAGAAACATGGAAATTATCGGAATGGCGAGGACACACAGAGCGCATACTAACCCTAACAATAAAAGATAATAAGACTACAACTAACTACATAATAGTCTACGGACCGGATGAAAATGAAACAAAGAAACTAAAGACAAATTTTGGAAAAAAAACAACAGAAAATCACAGAACAGTACGAAGATGAAACGTGACCTAAACGCTGGAATAGGTATTAAGAACAGAGGATAAGAACACGTAATAGGGAGATAAGGAGAAATACACAAAAACGGAAATGGAAACAGACAACTGGACTTCTGCGCAATAAACAATCTAATAATACTGAACACACTATATAAACACAAGAGAATACACAAATACACGAGAGAGGTACGCAGTAGACACGAACGATCAATAATAGATTACATAATAACGAAAGAGACCCAAAGGAAACAAATAAACGACGTACGCGTGTACAGGACATACGAAATAGGGAGTGATCACTTCCTAGTAGGAGCAACGCTCAAAAAGGAAACAGAGACGGAAGAAATTAAAATAAAAGACACAACACGAGAAATAATAAAAGTGTACAAACTGAAAGACCAAGAAATAAAGAATCAATATCAGGAATTAATAAAACAAGAAGCAGAGAAAATGGAAAAAAACACAATACGTGAACGCAGAAGAAATATGGAATGATTTCAAACACATGTTAACAAGGGCAGCGAGAGAGGCCTGCGGCACAATAAGAACCAGCAGGAAGAAAAAAAAAGAACTGGTGGACAGAAGAGCTGAAGAAAGAAAAAAAAACTGAATAAGAAGACATGGCAAAGATACCTACAAAGCAAAACAACGACAGATTATGAAAAATACACAACACAAAGAAGACAAGTAAAAATCAAAGTGAAACAAGCTAAAGAAGAATCATGGGAACAATTCGGTGAGAAAATGGAAAAAACCGCACGGAAAACCAAAAACTATTCTAGAACGTTATAAGAAGAAACAGAAAAGAAAAAACTATCAAGATACACCAAATAAAGGACAAAGACGGGAAAATACTGACAGGAGATGATGAAATAGCGGAAAGATGGAAGCAACACTTCGAGGAGCTGCCAGGCAAAGAAAATAGTGTCGAAGAAAGAGTCGAAGAACAACAAACGAATCAGCAGAAGAAAGTAAGAAAACAAAACCAAATAGAAGAAGAAATATCGGAAGGAACAATAATATCGGAAGGAGTAAACGAAGCAGTAAGAAAACTGAAGCTGGGGAAAGCACCGGGAATAGACAACATCAAAAACGAACAACTAAAATACATGGTAAATGAGGGAATTGATCAACTAACAAGACAATTAAACGCAGTTTGGAAGACAAAAAAAATACCCAAAGACTGGCAAACAGCAGCGATAATACCGATATGGAAGAAAGGAGATAAAAGGGAATGTAGTAACTACAGAGGAATTTCCCTATTATATGCAACAGAAAAGATATACGAGGACATACTGGAAAAAAGAATAAGACAAAAACTAGAAGGGAAACTGGAACCATCGCAGAGCGGATTCAGAAGAGAACATTGCACAAAAGATCACGTATTCACAATCAGGAACTTAATAAATGAACTAAGAGAGCACTAGAAATAAATATACATAGCATACATAGATCTAGAAAAAGCCTTTGATAAAATAAACAGAGAATACGTATGGCAGGCACTACAAGAACGACAAGGAGAACAAAAACTGATTAGGGCAATACAAAGTATATATTCCAAAACAGAGAACTGTCTAAGAACGGGTAACATGAAGTCCAAGAATTTCACAACGATCTAAGGCAAGGAGGAGCGTTAAGCCCATGCCTATTCATAATGGCTATAGATGCGGTAATGAAAAATATAAAAGAAAAAACAGAAACAAAACACACATAGGATACAGGAACCTTAAAGGAATGGACATCACTGAGTGTATATTTGTAGACGATGTAGCACTAATAGCGAAAAACATTAAGGACCTAGAAGCAAACATTAAGATATGAAGCGAAGAACTTGCAAAAGCGGGACTGAAAATCAACACAGAAAAAAACAAAATAATGAAAATAGGGTGAGGAAAAGAAACAGAAGAAATAACAATAAGCAACGCCAAAATAGAACAGACCGAACAAATTAAATAACTCGGGCAAATTATAGACCGCACAGGGGATCTCGAAGTGGAAATAAACACTAGACTGCAAGCAGCAACAACAACGTTCGTGACGATCCAAAAGGTAATACTAAACAACAAGAAGATATCGAGAAAATCAAAACTAACAACACAAATATATGGATGCAAAACGTGGACGCTAAACAGAAGAAAAAACAGTAAGATACAGACACTAGAAATAAAGTAGTAAGTAGGAAAGTATACGGAGTAACCAGAAAAGACAGAATCAGAAACGTAGACATAAGAAGAGAACAAGAAATAACAGAACTAAACAAAATAATAGAACACAGACAGCTGCAATGGTCGGGACACCTACACAGAAGAAAAGACACCAATCAAACAAAAATCATACGGCAAACAAAAATAACCGGAAAAAGAAAAGTGGGAAGACCGAAAAAGCAGTGGGATAAATATGTCGAAAATATTATGGAAAGAAGAGGAATATCTTACGCCAAAAATGAAGAAAAGCACAGGAAATAAGAAGATCTGGAACCTACTAGTAAAAGAAAATACAAGAAATTGAAAAACTACATTATTCTACACCCGAAAGAATTATAACTATAATAATAATAATAATAATAATAATAATAATAATAATAATAATAGGGACCTTTGAACACTTATACAATATACAGGTTATAAAAACAGACAATAAAGAGTAATTGAAAAGTATTGCAGTTTATTAAACTAAAAAGTAAACACTGATCGGTACTTTATACTTAAAATTATGTATAGGGTTGTCATATCGTCGGCTTGGTGTTATAAGGTTGCATGAATTTTTTTTTTTCAAATTTTAGATCTATAGCTTCACAGGGCTATATATTTTCAAAGCGGGACTTTTCAACTTGTTGGTAGGTTAAATTCGGATTATTAAGAATCTGCGATAAAAAAATCTAATTACAGTGCACAATTCATCATTTTCTATAATAACAATCATATTTAAAGTCGTTATTCCCAAATTTATAAATTTGCACATACAACCTTGTAACATTAAGCCCACGATATATTAAAATATTTTTTTGACTCAAATGATGGCATGGACTTGCGAGATTCTATTTTAGCCATAATGTAGCCATCTCAGTTGCTGCTGCCACAAACTGCAGAAGATGCCTCTGTCATAAGCTTTACCGTTCTCTCAACCGCTTAAATGTGACATAGAAACTGTGGAAATTCAACAGAAAGTTCATCCGGCTAGCACCCAGCCTTTTCTATGAGACCTTTTAGTTCGTCTTCATTTATATGTTTAGTAAGTGGAGGCTCTGTGATTTCTTGAGCTTGCCATGATATTAAATCAATATAGTCCTCAGCGTTGTAGTTTATTTTAGGATTTTGGAATTTCCTGACGTCACCACCATTGTGGACCAATGTTCTTGCCTTCAGGATACGTCATAAACCCACCTCACGAATATGTCTCCTCTCATTCATTAGAAGCCCAAGAAGTAGATTTTCTGGCGAGGCAAAGTAGCCTTTCCTTTGGATTACAGGATCGAAAATATTTAGAAGCTCCTGAGGAAGGTAGCGCAAAAACTTTAGGAACCTCCATAGGTGATGAGCGCCATAAGTGCAAGATGGTTGAAGTTTCACATGGAACCAAACTGGTGCGTAGACTTTCATTACATATTCAGATAGAATTTTGAAGTTATGAGAAGGGTTGTCTCTCCTGACAATCTGTACTTACTGTACTTACTTAGTTGTTACTTACTGTAGTTGCTTACTCTAACCTTCCTTTGTAGCTTCCCTGAGTTTTTCTTTGCCAGATCTTTGCCAGATCTTCTGAACACCCTTCTCTGGAAATGGCGTTACAAATCTCTAGCACATAATTCTGTACTCAAATCGTGTCTGACTTCCAAATAGGGAAAGTCGCCTTCGATTGATGAAAAACCTGCAATTTCAACCTTTTCGCACTCATCTAGTTTCTTGCCAATTTAGTCAGAGTAGGTTCTAGGCACAACAGTTTTTCCATCCAGAAACTGATACAGATGACGCAAGAGAAGGTCATTGCAACGAAAAATACAAATCATCCATTGCAATGGCTTTTTCAGTTCTTTTTGGTTCCTTTTCCCCAGTGATGGTAGCAGTCCCATCGTAACCAATTGTTGTAAGATTTTCAAGACTCTTACACTTTCCGTGGAAAAATTCTAGGATATTGTTAGTAATATTACTAACAGCCAGTCTGGAGAGCTACATGACCCAAAAATTGCGACTCTGGTTCTTCTATAAGAGAAAAATGTTCTTCAGTTATAGTTTCTCGACAGTACTTTTCTCCTCTTCTCTTCTGAATGATCGTTGAGTCCTTTCTGCCATCAAAATAAAGTGCATGTACCGCTCTTTGGCCTGCTCTCGAAACTACTTGCTCACTGTGTCTACTTCTTTCTCTTCTAATCTTCACCCTGTCGATAACCTTTTCTCTGTCGGTCTGGGATATTACACCTATGTCCTGCAATACAGCACTAGCAATGCTTACTGCTGCTCTTTCTGATACTCCTCTTCGATCACAGATGGAGGCCAACAATGGGAGTTTGACCTTCATCTATGAGGTTGATGGCTTTGTTGAGGAATGCAAAACTGACTTGACATCCTCCTCAAAATCCGATTCCGATTCACTGTCGGACCTTTCTGTGATACTTTCTTTTCCTGCTTTTTCCTCTTCTCTATTTGATTTTTTATCTTCAAACAACACTTTTCGACCCATCAATTTGTGCCGCTCTTTTTCCTGTCTAATTGCTTTGGCTTCCATTTTTTTAGTAACAGCTCTATCAATCTTTTTGTGATACTTTCTTTTCCAGCTTTTTCCTCTTTTTTATTTGATTTTTTATCTTCAAACAACACTTTTTGGCTCAATTTGTGCCGCTCCTTTCCCTGTCTAATTGATTTGGCTTCCATTTTTTTAGTAACAGCTCTATCAACACTTCCTATAAACATATTTCTCTGGGTCCCCGGGTCCGTCAAAAATTTCCTTTCAGCAACGGAAACCATGTTACATTTATTACACTTGCATTGTTCATAAACACACTTGCAAGCAGCGATATCGAATAGGTTTTTTGAGTTTTCTTTGATCTTTCCCTGGTTATATTCAAATTTAGTAGTCCCTTTACTATTTGGCGCATTTCGAATCAGCATGTACCTCCCGTGATATACCCAATAAAACGACAAAGTGGAAATTCCTTCTACAGGCTTCAGGACATTACAAAATATTGGATAATTAATGTAATTAAGGCATTTTGACAAAATCGAGATTATTATTGTTGTATGTGTTGTGAATGAAAATTCTGTAATGAGAACACATAACTCCAAAATCTGAAGTTTATTATTGTACTATTATTAAGTTGTATTATTGCATTGTGTACATTTGAATTTGAATTCAATAATTTTTTTTTAGGCACAATCGGAATTGAAGCTCTGTTCCAGATAATTTCTATTTGGGGTACTAATAATTTAAGAATTTCACTTACTGTTGGTTCTTTCGGCTGCATTGATCTTAGTTCTTGACAAATGTGAAGGTAACATCTTATAACATCTTCGTAAGTTGGAAGTAATCTTTCATTTAAACCCTTTAGGCAACCGAAAATAGGACAACTTTATTTATGGTTTGAATTTTACTATTAGACTTTTTTTTATTTATCACAGCAAACAGAAAAAAACATAACTATTAATTCTAATCAACACTGGAGTATAGCATGAATATGAATAGCACCATAGGTAAGACCTCACTAAAGCAATCTGAGCAAGACTTAATTAAAATTAGTGATTTTCTTTTTTCTACCTGTTCGTATTTGTTTAAGTTTAAAACATTTCTACGAAAGAAGCAAATGCACAAGTAAATTAAACCTACACATTTTCTGTTTTATTAACATTTAATGGGTTCCACGTTTTGATGTTTGTCAAATTTATAGTAAATTCAATCCTGAATATATTTTTATATTTTGAACACATTTGCCATTTAAATATCACGAAATACAAATTACGGTTATAATACCAAGCAAATGATGCGATAGTTAAAAGAAATTGTATGCGAAGGTAGATAGGGAAGAATATGGATATTTAATGAGAATGAGAAAAAATCGGCAATATCGTAAAAATTAAAGCTTTTGCGGACCCTCCAAAACTATTCTGACAACAGCCAAATTTTTAGGACTGTTTTGTGTTGCAATAGGCAACTTTTTTTTACCTTGCCTAATTAAATTTTGAAAATAGATTTTTTCCTTCCACCCTAATGTATAATTGAAAATAAATACCATGTATACCTTCTCCAGCATTGTTTTATAATTGTAAAATTATATTAAATGTTATAAAAATTGTTATAATTATAATATTAGGAGTAAACGAGTAAACGAGTAAACTTCCAATTATATTTCAATAATGAAAATTTGTGAATTCCGGATTTGAATGGAATTTTTCGTTTTGAAGTTCCCAGAGTCCATTATGGTCACATTTTTAAATGTAAAGTGGGGTTTTTGCTAATAAATATTCTTTATTATTTATTATTATGTTATTTGTATGGATGTGATAACTTTTTTGTGGTTATGATAACCTAAATGGAGGTCAACATTTTGAAATATGAAATAAGCTTACTAGAACAAAATCTAGTTAAAAAATAAAACGACATAGTGGAAATTCCTTCTACAGGCTTCAGGACATAATTGATGTAATTAAGGCATTTTGACAAAATCGAGATTATTACTATGGTATGTATTGTGAATGAATATTCTGTAATGAGAACACATAACTCCAAAATCTGAAGTTCATTATTGTACTATTATTAAGTTGTATTATTGTATTGTGTTCATTTGAATTTGAACTCGTTCGAAAAAAAAAAAAAATCTACAAATGTTCTAAAAATAATTCAAAATTGTTAATAATTAACATCGTTCTTGCTTATGTTACTTATTTAGTACTTTCTTAATGCAACATTATTACAAAATTATTATTCTCTTCATTAACGGGTTCGAGGTTTGTTACTAAACTTTGTCCATTTTTATTTTTAACTAAGTTGGCTCTGTTAGGGAGACAATATTGTTGACCAATGTAAAAAGTCACTACCAAAAATAGGTTATATTTAAAAAAAGAAGTGGTTATATTTTATGACAGTGGGCAATGTTACCATCAAATTGAGTATGTATTGAGTACAGAATTTATAAGCTATTTTTTATTTTACAGAAGCAAGTCAGTTATACTAGTAGAGTGACTAGTAATTAAAAAACCCGCACACTTGAATTATTGAAGCAATAATTTAATCAAGTTTAAGGTTTTATCCATAAATTAGCAGTTATACAAGGTATTAATACTAAGTTGTAAGACTCGAAAATGGCAGTTAGAACTCATTGAAACAAACAACTTTTCTTGGTTGAAATTTTTGAATTGGAGCCCAAGTTCATAGTTATTGGCGTTCTTTTGTTTTTCGAAAAATCGTCATTACTCCCTTATTTTAAGCAATATTTAAAAAATACAAAAACGTTCAGCATGCGCTTTCGATTCTCTAAAACATTTGTATTTACAATTATTTTCTATTTTATCAAATAACAAAATGGCGACAGAAGAAAAATTTCGAAACAAGATATTTTGAAAATCGCTCGATTGATTTTTGAAAATAAAACAATTATGAAATCCTTAAACTATATTATTATATATTATATTACTATATTATTATTATAACATTTGTCTGAAACATTATTTTCGATCTGTCCAAAAAAGTTATTATTCAAATTGAAACAAGATAAATTTTAACAAACTGACACAATCATTTAAAACAAAGTAGGATAACCTTAAGTTAGGCCATTAAACCAGTTGAGGCACGTATTTTCTAGTTTGTACGTTCAAATTTAAATACTTGTTGATCTTGTTCTGCAGAAATTTCTGCTTCATCTTGAAAAGTTTCTGTCGCGTGTATCATTTTTGTGCGTATTTTGCATAATTTGTGTATAAAAATGCATAATTATCAAAACAGACAAATGTTATAAGATAGTTCAAGGATTTTATAAATGTTTTATTTTCAAAAATCGATCGGTTGGTTTTCAAAATATCTTGCTTAGAAATTTTTGATCGGTCGCCATTTTGTTATTTCATAAAATAGAAAATAATTGTAAATACAAATGTTTTAGAGAACCGAAAGCGCATGTTGAACAATTTAGATTTTTTTAAATATTTATTAAAATAAGGGAGTAATGACGATTTTTCGAAAAACAAAGGGACGCCAATAATTATGAACTTGGGCACAAATTAAAAAAAATTAACTAAGAAAAGTTGTTTGTTTCAATGAGTTCTAACTGCCATTTTCGGGTGTTACAACTTAGTATTAACACCCTGTATATTTAAGGTTAAATATTATTATTTAAGGGTTGTTATACAGCCGCAGGCTGCCTTCCCACTCCTAATCTCCATCCTCTTCTATCCCTAGCGTCTTCTTCGTCTAATCCTCGGGCTGTCATGGCCTTCCTCATGCCTTCATTCCAAGATCTTCTCGGACGTCCCCTCTTACGTTTTCCGGGGGGAACCCACTGGAATATTCGCTTGGGCCATCGTTCCTCTTCCATGCGCATGAGGTGTCCAAACCATTTCAGACCTCGCTTTTGAATTCGTTGGTTGATAGTTTCCTCTGCCCCCATGCAATCTCTTATCTGATCGTTTCGAATTCTCTGGAGTCTGGACACTCTAGCACTTCGCCGCAAGTAGTCCATCTCTACTGCATTCACCCGACGTTCCATTTCCGCATTCATTGCCCATACCTCACTACCGTAGCAGAGCACGGACTCCACCATAGACTTTCCAATATGTTTCTTGGTCTTTCTTGAGATGTGCTGGTCCCAGAACACAGAGTTTAGACATCCCAAAACTCTGCGGCTGCTCTCTATTCTCCGCTTAATTTCATGAGAGCCTAATCCATCCTGGGTAATCATAGCTCCTAGATATTTGAACTGTTGGACTTGTCGAATTTGGATGCTGTTTTCCAACATGATAAGGAAGTTTGCCTGACAGTTCGCTGCTATGAATTCCGTTTTATTGAAGTTTATTTTCATTCCCCATTCCTTATATTCATTATTCAGGCGTTCCAGCATAAACTCTAGATCAAACGCGTCCTGAGCTATGACCACTTGGTCATCAGCAAAGTTCAGGTTAAAGAGACAGTCATTCCCAATCGGCACCCCCATGCCACTGCATCTTCTCCTCCATCCCTTTAGCACTGTCTCCAAGTATAGATTGAAAAGCATAGGCGAGAGGCAGCAACCCTGTCTTAGTCCTTTGTCCGGTCTGATGGGTAGAGACATTGTTTTTCCGTTTTTAATAGTGGCTTCATTATCCCAATATATAAGTTTTATTGCCTCAATAATGCTCTTTTTAACATCCTGAACTTCTAATGCCATCCAGAGTCTGTTTCTTGGGATTGAGTCGTACGCCTTTTCTAAATCAATAAACGCCATAAAAGTTTCCTCTCCTACTGATGTTCGCTTTTCAACTAATTGTTGTAGTATAAACAGGTTATCAACGCATGATCGTCCGGGAGTGAAACCACTCTGATCTTCACTAATTTTATTATTGATTGCAGTTTGTAGGATATCCTTGATTATTCTTCCTAATAGTCTACTTAGTGAGCTAGTAATACTCAAACCTCGATAGTTGTTGGGGTCTTTCTTACTACCCTTTTTATGTATTGATACAATATTAGAGGTTTTCCACTCATCTGGTAAGATCTTTTCACGTAAGCAGTAGTTTATAAGGTTAGTCAGTTGCTTCCATAGAGTATCGGTTCCATATTTAATAAGTTCTGCAGGAATCCCGCCCGGGCCAGGTGATCTTCCATTCTTAAGCGTCTTGACTGCCTTTTGTACATGCTCTATATTAATTTGCAGTATCTCTCCCTGCTCAGGTTCCGTATTTATGTAGCTGCCCTTGTATTGTTGACGATTTTCGGTTAAGAGATTGATGTAGTGTTGCCTCCAAGTTACGTCATCGATCATTGATATGGGTGTTTTCTCGGTGTTGGTCTTCATACTCTTTAGAACTCGCCATACCTCTGTGGATTGTGATCCACCCAAATAGCTGTCTATCTCTGAGCACTTTCTTTCCCAAGTTCTGCTTTTCTCTTGGGCAATAATTCGTTTTACTTCTCTATTATAGCTTTTATATTCTTGTCTGGATACGTCTGATCTTTGCATAAGCCAGTTGTTATAGGCTTCCTTTTTCTTTTCGACCGCTTGCTTGATTCTCTGGCTCCACCAGATCTGGTCTCTTTTACTCCTGGTAACATTTCCTAGAGCTTCTCCTGCTGCTTGATGAATTGCGTTCTTGATCCGGGTATTTTCCTCATTAGCATCTTCTCTGACATTTTCTCTAGTTAAGTGAGATTCAAGTCTATTCTGATATAACTTTCTTATACTTTCTTGTTGTAGGAGTTCCAGTTTGTATTTAGGCCACTCCTTCGCCTTTAGATCTTCGTTTATTTCAATAATATCATTTGTTTTTTTCTGGTTTAATCTATACAAGTAATATAATTCAGCTACTACCAGATAGTGGTCTGATCCGCAGTTTGCACCGCGCTTAACTCTTGCATCAATTGTTTTTGTGCTTGATTCCTGTTTAATAATAATGTAGTCTAAGATAGATTTTTGGTTCATGGACGGCCGCTCCCAGGTATATCGATGAATGTTCTTGTGGTTAAAAAAGGTGTTTGTAATCTTTAGTTTGTATTGATTACATAGGTTTATGAGACGATCCCCATTATCATTCACAGCTATTTCTCCAAATTGCCCTACTACAGCATCCTTAACACGCGAGCCAATTTTGGCATTCAGATCCCCAGCTAGTATGATTTCTTGTGATGGTTTGACTGACTCTATTTGTTGACTTAAGGAAATATAGAAATCATCCTTAATCTGTGCTACCGCATCCTCTGTAGGTGAATACGCCACTATAACTACGAGTTCCCGTCCCATTACCTTTAGAGTTACTTTTAAGCATCTCTCACTGACATATTGAACATCTTTAATGGTGTTAATGAGTTTTTTCCGAATGAGTATGGACACCCCTGCTTTAGCCCTTTGGGTTTTATCTACTCCTGACCAAATGTGTAAATACTCTTGTACTATTTGGTTACCACTGCCTTTTTTCTTCGTTTCTGTAAGGCATACAATGTCCAGGTTTTGTTTTATGGACTCCTGTACTACTTCTCCCAGTTTGTTCGCCAGTCCCTGCACATTCCATGTGCCAACAATCATTGTCCGTTTCCTTTGCTTAAGTCGTGTGTCCAACATATCCAGGTTAAATATAACAACCTTAAATAAAGGGTGATTTTTTAAGAGGTATAGGATTTGATTTTCAAAAAAAACACAAAAAATTTGAAAAATTTGATGAAATCTTTATTGGAATCGATAGAACGATCAATATAATTTAATGTTTGAAGATGATTTCATGCAAATGCTGGCCGCGGCTCCGGTTTAGATGGCCCATTCGCAAGGCCCAATTTCGGCACACTCTCTCCAACATATCAGCCGGTATATCACGAATAAATGCTTCAATATTGGCTCCCAGTGCGTCAATCGTTGCTGGTTTATCCCTGTAGACATGAGCCTTAACATGGCCTCACAAGAAATAGTCCAAAGGCGTTAGATCACACGATCTAGGCGGCCAATTGACGGGCCCAAAACGTGAGATAAACTGTTCACCGAAGGCGGCTCTCAATTGGGCCATTGTTTCGCGTGCCGTGTGGCATGTGGCAGCGTCTTGTTGAAACCACATGTCAGGCATGTCCAATTCTTCCATTTTGGACAAAAAAAAATCACCAATTATCACACGGTAGCGCTCGCCATTCACAGTAACGTTTCGGCCATTGTCGTCTTTGAAAAAGTACGGCCCGATGATGCCACCGGCCCATAATCCACACCAAACAGTACATTTTTCGGGATGCAGTGGTAGCTCTTGCAATGCTTCTGGCTGGTCTTCACTCCAGATGCGGCAATTATGCTTATTGACATATCCATTCAACCAGAAATGAGCTTCGTCGCTGAACACAATTTTTCGATAAAAAAGTGGATCTTCCTCCAACTTTGCCAATGCCCATTCACCAAATGTTAGACGTTGTGGGAGGTCGTGTGGCTTCAATTCTTGCACCAGCTGTATCTTGAAAGGTTTTACACCCAAATCCTTTCGCAAAATTTTCCACGTAGTGGAGTAACAGAGGCCCAATTGCTGCGAACGGCGGCGAATCGACATTTCACGGTCATCACGAACACTGGCGGATACAGCCGCAATATTTTCTTCGGTCCTCACTCTACGTATGCGTGTTCGTGGTTTAATGTCCAATAATGTAAACTGGGTTCGAAATTTAGTCACAAGCTTCCGAATAGCTGCCTCAGTAGGCCGACCAAACTGCCCATAAATTGGAAGAAGTGCGCGATGCACTCTCTTAACCGAGCATGCATTTTGATAGTAAAATTCAATAATTTGCAAGCGTTGTTCTTTCGTAAGTCGATTCATGGTTAAATTATAGACCAAACTGAACAAGTTTGACAATGACACAAGACACGATTCACGCGTGATCTGTCAAAAACAGTGTTGCCAAAAAGATACCAGCAAAAAAATCACCCGTTATAACAACAAGTACTTACTGGTAAATAATATTTATTTTTATTTTATTTTATGATTAATTTATTTCGCCTGACTAGTTTCGGTTATGAACAACCATTATCAGAGGCATATCTACAAATAATACAATAAATGAATTAGGTTAAATATACAATCAGAGTCAAGTTTGTTACAAAATGTTTAAATATAAATTATAATAGTATTTGTTATGTGCTATTTATGAGTAAGTACTATATATGACAACCGTAAATAATTTAATTATTTTAATATATGAATCAGGCAACGTTGTTAGAAATCTGAAAATAATTTTTTTTTTCATTGTCAGACTATTTTTTTTTTGTGTTCATGTGTAAAACTTTATAAACTGATACCACAGCCATCTTAGTTAAAAATAAAAATGGAACAAAGTATAGTAATGAAATAAATTTAATAAAACAAATCGCCTTAAATAATGGTTTCAATATAAACACAATAAAAAAAAAAAAATACGTACATAAATAGCGTATCATTATTTGAAAATGCTTCGCTAATATGTTAAAACGTTTCATGGGACCTGCGCAATATTCGACCTGTTGGTCTTTCCAATTAATAAGCTCTTCGCGGCAGCGAATACTCGGTTTGGGTCTCCCTACGATAATAATTTACATGACAAACCTACATTAAAATCCATGTATGTACATTAACTACCCTGCAATTTGCACGAATTGCAAATATATATGCTATGCTGAATAGATTACTGCCATATTAAACTCCACATCGACAATGTATCTCCATTCATCCTGCAAATCCTGGTTCTAATAATGCGCCATTCAAGCATGCAGAGAAAGCTAGAAGTTTCGTCAATATGTAATTAATGCAATGTAGTCATTTTCCCGGAATGAGAAGTACATGTGGAATTGTGATGTTAAACTAGGTAATGCTTAGATATACAATGATGGAGTATATGGTACCTCATGTACTGCAGATGTAATAATATTACAGTATTTCAATAACATGGAATATTTGCCTAAATGTCCGAATTACACAGATTCTCATCAACAGTAGCTCGGAACAAAATATAAACCTCCGGAATAAATATTTTGATATGGACTTGTTTAATTACCTTCGGGGAAAATTTGTGGCTTCTAGGTTTTGCCTTACCCTCACATTAAAAATCTGGCTGAAAATGTATGTAAAACAATTCATGTAAATAGAATTTGATACAAAATATGTATTTTTAGAAATTAAAATAGCTTTGTGGGTTTTTTTTCCAAAAAACTTACTCGTTGTATTTACCACGTAAAAGTAATGCTTGTGTGCTTAATGGAATAAACTTTACGAGACCAAATCGGTCAGTATATTTGCCCAGTTTAGGGTATAAATGAACATTTTATTAATGTACCATAAACGGCTCGTTATTAACTAATACGCACTTCTATTACGTCCGTACAAAGCTATCAACCGTTTCAAGAGAATAATTTACTTTCAATTGTCTCAAGTTACCTTGTGTAATTATTTAATTACCGTAGAGGGTTTATCCGACAAGTAATCTGCCATCACAATGTACTAGCTAGACTGGCTTTACATGTTTGTAGTGAAATCAAACACCTCTGGCAAAAGACCACTCCAGTCTATTGATCATTCGCCTGTCCAAAACACGAATCAGACTATCCTAGGGTTGGCATGAGTGGCCTAGTCTTAGTACCGCAAGCACACTCAAAGGATATTACGTAATATAAGGCAAATTTACTATAAGAAATATGTATTTTATACAAATTTTGCTTTAATAATAAATTATTAAATCTTTACTAAGTAAATAAATAAATTTAGCTTGAAAAAAATTATTACTTATTTTTTACAATTTACCATAAGAAATATACAGGGTCCGTCATTTCACCTCCCGTCTTCTGTAGCTCAGTTACTAATTGAGTTAGGATTTTGATATTTTGCAGACTTTACTTGCATTCTGTGGTGTATTTTAAGAAAATATTTTTTATTATACAGGGAGTCTAAAAACAGTGTAACGTCATGATGATGTGTATTTTTAAATTGCATGATATATTTTTTGTTATTTATTTGGGTGCCCTTAATGGATGTCTACATACCCATGAAATTTGATCAAAATCAGTTCAGTGATTTTAGCACAAAAAAATAAAAACTGAAAAAATCAGTTTTGTACCATTGGTTAAGAAAATTAATAGGAGATAAAAGTATGTCTTGTTAATAAAACCATACAAAGTACTCATTAAATAAGATCTGATAGTTGCGTTTACCAAGTTTTATTGATGCATTATACAGAGTGTCCAAAATTTAGTGTCAAACTTTTCAAACTTTAAAGTACTTTATTTTTCTTATTTTAAATTGGAGCCCCTGTATATTTTTATGTCATTCCATGTGGAATTAAAAGACAAACATTTTTCCTTATTACAACTCTATCTCAATTCGTAACACATTGAAAGTTATGTGCAGAAAACTCGATTTATCAACTATTCCAATAGCCATTTTAATGAATAAAACTCGAAGGTGACTTTGAAAAACAATTTATTGACATAACATGTTTTGCAGTTACAACTAATATCTCGAAAGTATTTAAGGTTACACAGATCTTCGTCTAAACCTATTACACATCGTAAAAGTATTAAGTTTTGTATAAATAATAGTTTTAGTAATAAAATTTCATAAAAACATAACATAACTGTGCATTTCTAAAATTAATCAATTGCTAGAACTTATGTTCTATATGTCTTCCGCCCTCTTGAAGGCACACACGAAGACGAGTATGAAATGACATTGCCACTCTTCGTAACAGGTTGAATGTAATATTTTGAAATGCGAATATGAAAGTCATATCCACATTTGTCAATATAGGTCATAATATTTGTCATATTATGAAAATCATATTTTCCATGACAAAAAGTAATTTTGGTATCTTGGGTATAAAGACCTAAGCTATAAAAGTTTTAAACTTCTATATTACTACAGTCAACAATGGCTTTTGTCACTTTGTTAAACTTTAATGCCTATAAATTGTCTTTCAAACAAAATGGCCATTCTGCAAATATCTTTGAATGCGTTAGGAATTGAGATAGGGTTGTAATTAGGAAAAATATATGTCTTTTAATTCCGCATGGAATTACATAAAAATATACTGGGCTTCCAATTTAAAATAATAAAAATAAAGTGCTTTAAAGTTTGAAAAGTTTGACACTAAATTTTGGACACTCTGTATAATGCATATCAATAAAACTTGGTTACCGCAACTGTCAGACCTTATTTAATGAGTACCTTGTATGGTTTATGGTTTTATTAACAAGGCACTATTTTTGTCCCTTATTAATTTTCTTAACCAATGGTGCAAAACTGATTTTTTCAGTTTTTATTTTTTTGTGCTAATGTCACTAAACCGATTTCAATCAAATTTTATTGGTATGTAGGCATCTTTAAGAGGCACCCAAATAAGTAACAAAAAATATACATCGTGATGACGTCACACTTTTTTGGGACACCCTGTATAATCAAAAATATTTTCTTAAAATACAACACAGAATGCAACTAAGGTCTGCAAAATATCAAAATCTTAACTCAATTAGTAATTCAGCTATTGAAGACGGGAGGTGAAATGACGGACCCTGTATATTTTATACAAATTTTGTTTTAATAATAGATTATTATATTTAGCTACAAAAAAGTTTTTACCTATTTTTTTAATTTATTTCATCAGGGTTAGGAACAACAGTTATATTTTTATAAATCAAGTTCGAATCGACTGTCAACGAGATAACCGAAATATCGGCTCCGTTACAGTGTTCAATATTCTAGCGAAGATATAGAGATAATAGAAGAGATAACTGGAAAGTACAGTGTGAACTAGCGGTGGAGGCGCAGAAGTAAGAATTATTAAGAATATATCCGGATAGCGACACTAAAGACAGCGAAAGTGGAGAGAAGAAAATTAGGGTTAAGTGATATTAGGTGGTGGTAAATATGGGCAACCCAACATACACAGAAGGTGCAAGTTGGAAACGGGAAAATCATTGAAGCGAAATAAACAAAACAAAGCAAAATACTCAAGAGGAGAGACAAAATAACTGACATGCACAAAACACCCAGAGACAAAGTGGAACAGGGAATAAACGAGTCCAACACAATATTTAACATAAGCAAGAAGATACTAAGGTCGCCTGAGCAGCGAAAAATCCAACAGGAAGAAAGAAAGGCCAACCAACAGAAAACAGAAAGCGAAAATAACAAAGAAGAACAAAACAAAGAAAAGATGGAAGATCTGAAAAGAAATATGCAAGATTTAATGCGGGAGGTGAGAAAAAATAATGAAGAGCTAAAAAAGATCAACGAAGAAATACAGAAAAACAGCGAAGAATGAAAAGAACTAAAATATGAAATACAAACAATAAGATGAGAGTGAAATGAGAAGGAAGAAAAGTGGGAAAACGAAAAACAATCGATGATGACAAAAATACAAGACCTAGAGGAACGAGAGGAAATGGCAGAAAAAGAAAAGAAGATAAAAATAAATATAATATCGTAACAAAAGTGTTAAACAGCAAAGGAGAAAAAGTTAAAAAAAAAGAAGAGTTCCTAACAAGCGAACTAAAAGTAGAAATAAAAATTAAAAGCGCATATAAAATAAACAAATACCTAAATCAAGACATGGTACTAGCAGAAGTGGAAACGTGGGAGATAAAAAAAAAAGAAATCATGAAAGCTAAGAACAATATAAAGCATACTATACCTTTTTATACTACCAAACAATATCAAGTTGAGAGTAAACAAATGAAATTTATTATGACAACTTGATATTGTTCAGTGTCAACTTGATTTTGTTTAGTCTCAATTTGAAATTGATTGGTCTCAATTTGAAATTGATTGGTATCAATTTGAAATTGATTGGCCTCTATTTGAAATTGATTGGTCTCAATTTGAAATTGATTGGTCTCAATTTGAACTTGAAAAGGTATAGAATATACATAGAAAATGATTTAACGTTGTAAGAAAGAAAAGTTCAAAAAGAAATTAGAAACATGGCAAAGAAAGAAAAAGACAAAGGAAATCAAGTAAGAAGGAGATACTGAAAAATACTAATTAGTGGAACAAAATACAGATGGAACAAATAGAGAAAACACATGGAAGTAGTAGAAAGTGCAAAAAAGGGTCAAAAGAATTAAACCAAAAACTAACACGGAAGACACAAACAGCGGCAACACACAGGGCATGAATGTGGAGAACAACGATAAAATAGATAATATAGAAACTAACACAAAACCAGAACAAAATAGCAATAACAATATAAAAATAAAAAGAACTGAGGCAGGGAAAAAGACAAAAACAGAAAAAATAAGAGAAAATATAACAATAGGGACTTGGAACAATAGAGGATACATGGGAAAAGAAGCAGAATTGGTGGAGGAGATGAGAAACATAAAATAGAAGTACGAGGAATTAATGAAACAAAAATTAAATGACATACAATAGAAAATATTTATGGAGGAGACTGGTTGAAATGGACAGTAGTAGATGAAAAGGAAACAGCATAAGGAGGAGTAGGAATAATAATAACACCGGAAAGGATAAAAGATGTAATAAAAGATAAACATATAAACGAAAGAATAACGACCATAGAAATCAAACTAGTTGAAGATGAAACATGGACACAGATAGTAGCATATGGACCAAAGGAAGGCGCAAAGAAAGAAGAGAAAGGCACATTCTTTGGAAACATACAAAGGGAAGCAGATGAAGGAAAATAACACATAATGATAATGGGAGATCTAAACGGAAGAGTGGGATGCCAAAATAGCGGAACAGAAGGGATAATAGGAAAACAAGGAGAAGAAATTAAAAACAACAATAGGGAAAGAATGTTACAATTATACATTGAAAACAACCTTGTGAAAGATAAAAAATACAAAATTCAGGCACAGAAACATACACAAGTACACAAGGGAACAGCCAAGCAGAAACGAAATATCGATAATAGACTACACCTCATTAATAGGAATAGATGCAACAAAATAATGAATGTAAGAGTTACATGGCAAGCTGACATAGGAAGTGACCACCACCTACTAAAAATGGACATGAGTTGGAAGAAAATACAAAAAACAGACAAGAGGAGGATAAAAGTTAAAGAAAAGATAAAAGCCTACAGATTAAGAGAAACACACACACACACACACACAAGAGAAATACAAAGAGATACCTGTTTTGCCTAAGAACTTTTTTATCTAAAATTCATACTACAAAAGTTGTCCATTTGTTACCTATTATCCTGATCACGCTGTATATTTAAAGTTCGAAGCGTCCACGTAACTTGTTACGAAACTAACGTTATTATTTTTGCATCAAGTATATTTTGCACACATATCGGCTAAGCTGTGAGTACATTCTCGTCCTGATAACAATTCACAGAAATATGCAAATTGCTGGAACAGTATAGAGATAAATATGAAGCTCATTTCTGGAAATTGAACCGAGTACGTTTACCCTGGAACATTTCTTTTTTCCATGCTTGCGAAATTATGGCCTGAGTAGAATATTATCGTAAAGTAAATATGGAAATTCGCACAGCCGCTCCTTCACCTTATATTATATCGTATATGCAAAATTTCAGTTCTTTTTCAGATAGCTGATAAAATAATATACCTTATTCTGTATGCAACACATGATTTATATGTGATGACGTATTTGTGCTTACGTAGTAAATATATCCATGTTACGTATGCAATTAAAAATCTATTAGCTATAATTTATATCGGTAAACTTCAGCGTCCCAAATTTCGGGGATAATTGCCTAGTTTAATGACGGATTATTAAATAACTTTTTAATTTTCTAAAGCAGCAATGTCAACAATCCATTGGTAATTTGTCATGATAATGACAATATAATATCACATAATACGTGATAATATCACATGATAATGTCAAATGTTGAAACTCGAGTCGTGATTATTATAACAATGAAATATGTCAATGATTTTTTACATAATTACATATTTAAATATTACAGAAATAAATATGTGGTAAAATATAGTAATATAATATGTTAAGTATGCGTATTAACATATTTTATTTGTTTATTATAAAGACATTTTTTGACAAAATATGTGAAGAAATAGAACTGGAAAGAAGAATAATAATATATAACGAGTTAGTTATCTTAATATGGGTATAGTAATAATTTAGATATATGTTTGAAATCACTTTGTTGTAATTATTTATAGCAGCAGAAATAGTATATCGTTAAGTAATCATACGAATAAACCAACATTGTTTTAATTAATTTTTGTGTAATGAAATGTTATTAAGATGTGAGTGTAATATTATTTCATGCAATGTAAATAATAACGGTACATTCATATATTTAATTTGTTTGTAATGAAATGTTCAAGATTCATAAATTATAAATACAATATAAATAATAAACGTACGTTCATATATTATTTTCAGGCACGGAAACATCAGCAATATTAATGTAGGAACTGAAACTCATCGTACATATATCGTAATTTATACTGAAGTTATATAAATTATGCGAAAACAAAGAATGGAAAACCGAACGAAATAATATTATATCTGGAAAAACCTATATTTTATTATTATCGAAACGACAGGGTAAGGAGTATTTTTCCTATATCTCTCTATGGCGAGAGATAGATTGCCCCTCGCATTTTTTCCTGAATGCTGACTATGAACTAGATTCTAGTGGCTGCGAAGTTGAAAAGGAAACTACTTTTTCTGTGAAAGTGGAAAAACAGTATTTTGTAAGTTCATCGACTTTGGGAGCGCACATCCCCGTCGAGCCTGTTATCTTTTGCGCCCCTTTCCAATCTCCAAACAGATTTCGCCCCCATATTGAATCTATAATTATGTAGGTATGGCCGTGGCATGGGTGAGCTTACAGTTACATAACGTAAACAAAATGTGGATAGTGGCTTTCCTGAAATACCAAAGTTTGTTTACAAATCCACAAATCGAGATATAATCTCGACAATGAGCGGTCATTGTTCAACACCGAAGTAAAATATCGTACATCGTAATTGCAATTCTGATTCAGATTTACAACAATTCTGGTTCAGTATTATTTTTCAAAACTTACACAATTAGAATTAGATTTATTATTATTATTACTATTACTATATGTTATTACTATTGATATTTTTATTGCAAATATAATAGTTCTTCATATTAACTACTAACTCATTTTAAACGAAAATTACGTTAAATCATATACATTCTTAGGTTTGATTTTGATTTTATGACTTATGAAATCTTAGTTAAAATGTGTGGGAAATTTAAAAATTACTACGTTACTACCAGTACCTTAAAATAATAATTAATTTAAAAAATCTGAAACCAGCCTCGGTATACAATTCACTGGAATAGAATTTATCTCGAAATTCCCCCATATCAACACTTTCAACACTTCTTAACGAATGAAAATCAAGGTCAATCAAAATGCATTTTCTACATCTGGTTTATTTTTTGCAGCAGACTTCTGAAACACTTTGTATTTTGGCAGTTGTACTCAATGTATTTCCAATGAAATTATTTTGTCGGGCAAAAAGTATCAGAAAAATAAAAAGTAATACGAAATTTCTAAAATTGTAAATTTTCTAAAATTTAGATATATATGTTACACGGAGCCTTGCACATTTTACCATGTGCAAGACAAAAAAACTTGAAAGTTCAGATGAGTACATGAAAAATTCGAAACCATATTATAAATATATTAGCTAAAAATGTATAAAAAGAAAAAGTGCAACCTTTTTCGGAAACTTTTGTGATCATTTATTTCTGAGAGCACTGTATATCTTTTGTGAATATTAATATTTTAATTATTCCAAAAAAATATCCAGTAGATAAAAATAAAGATGAAAGTAGATGAAACAGAAACACCTTTGAAACATTTACAAACACTTTTTTAGTCTTGTCTATTAACACGATTATTAATAACAAGTATGAATATACTACAAAGTTATAGGTGTAAGTAAAAAATAAAAACTAGTTCTAAAATTATTTTTTTTTTAACTTTCAAGGTAATTCATGCAATCGAGACAATTTATGAGATTAATCCTAAAATTAAGACTTTGGACTACTTAACAGTTATAAATAAAATCCAAAACTTCTCTCAGAAGAAATATCTGAAAATTAATCACACATGCAAAATTCTCATCATTGCATTTCATACTTTGTAATTTTTTTAAATGAAAATAAAAGTTATCCTTTGAAATATAATATAATCGTCATTATATGGCAAACAGCCATCATCATGGTTTTTTTTGCAAGCATAGAATTAATAACAAATTTAAAATTAAATTATATATCAAAAGCCAAAACTAGGTATTTACAATAACCTGAAAACATTATTTTATTTCTTACATATATTTTGATAGTTTTTAATAATCAAAAGTACTTTTTGTTATTTAATCTCGAGCCTGTTTCCGTCTTTTTTTGCTTTGTTTTCTTCTCTTTGCTTTTCATTGACGTTTTTAGTTTTTTGGCCTCAGTTTTTGGGCCTTTGGCTTCCAATTCTTCTTATAGTATATCATATAGTCGGGACCAAATTGTCTTAATTGTATCTTATTTGTTCGCTTATTATTGATTTTTATTGACGTTCTTAGTTTTTTTGGCCATAGTTTTTGGGGCTTTGGCTTCCAATTCTTTTTACAGTCTATAGTATAATCGGGACCTAATTATCTTAATTGTAGCTTATTTGTTCTCTTCTTATTGATTTTTATTGACGCTCTTAGTTCTTTTGGCCTTAGTTTTTGAGACTTTGGCTTAAATTTCTTCTAATAGTTTATAGTATAGTCGGAACCAAATTGTCTTAATTGTAGCTTATTTATACTATTCTTATTGATTTCCATTGATGTTCTTAGTTCTTTGGCCACAGGTTTTGGGGCTTTGGCTTTTAATTCTTCTTTCTGTTGAATCTTCAAATATTTTTCCTCAACAATTTCTTGTAGCCGACCGTTACCTTGTTTCCCTTCTTTTTATCTCTACTGTAAATACTTTTGATTTTTCTAACTTTGCTAAATGTTTCTCTTCTTGCTGTGGTATTATCTTATAGTTTCTTCTTATAGTCTATAGTATAGCCGGGATCAAAATGTCCTAATTGTAACTTATTTGTACTCTTCTTATTGATTTTCATTGACGTTCTTAGTTGTTTAGCCACAGTTTTTGAGGCTCTGGCTTAAAATTCTTCTTATAGTTTACAGTATAGACGGAACCAAATTGTCTGAATTGTAGCTTATTTGTACTGTTCTTATTGATTTCCATTGATGTTCTTAGTTGTTTGGCCACATGTTTTCGGGCTTTCGCTTTTCATTCTTCTTTCTGCTAAATCTTCAAATATTTTTCCTCAATAATTTCTTGTAGCCGATTTTTACCTTGTTTAATCCTTTTTATCTCTACTGTAAATACTTTTGATTTTTCTAACTTTGCTAAATGTTTCTCTTCTTGCTGTGGTATTATCTTATAGTTTCTTTTTACAGTCTATAGTATAGTCGGGATCAAAATGTCTTAATTGTAGCTTATTTGTACTCTTCTTATTGATTTTCATTGAAGTTCTGAATTGTTTGGCCACAGTTTTTGAGGCTTTGGCTTAAAACTCTTCTTATAGTCTATTGTATAGTCGGAACCAAATTGTCTTAATTGTAGCTTATTTGTACTATTCTTATTGATTTTCATTGATGTTCTTAGTTGTAAGGGAACAGTTTTTGGGCCTTTTGCTTTTAATTCTTCTTTCTGTTGAATCTTTGTATATTTTTCCTGAACAATTTCTTGTAGCCGACCATTGCCTTGTTTCCCCCTTCTTTTAATTTCTACTGTAAGTACTTTTGATTTTTCTAACTTTGCTCAATGTTTTTGTTCTTGCTGTGGTATTATCTTATAGATTCTTCTTATACTCTATAGTATACTCGGGATCAAAATATCTTAATTGTAGCTTATTTGAACTCTTCTTATTGATTTTCATTGAAGTTCTTAGTTGTTTGGCCACAGTTTTTGAGGCTTTGGCTTAAAATTCTTCTTATAGTCTATAGTATAGTCGGAACCAAATTGTCTTAATTGTAGCTTATTTGTACTATTCTTATTAATTTTCATTCATGTTCTTAGTTGTTTGGCCACAGGTTTTGGGGCGGTGGCTTTAAATTCTTCTTTCTGTTGAATCCTTATATATTTTTCCTCAACAATTTCATGTAGCCGACCGTTACCTTGTTTCCCTTCTTTTTATCTCTACTGTAAATACTTTTGATTTTGCTAACTTTCTAAATGTTTCTCTTTCTGCTGTGGTATTATCTTATAGTTGGGACCAAATTACATTAAGTTTTGCCTATTGCTTTCCCTTCATTCTATATTTACTGTAAATAATTCTAATTTTGCTTATTTCACTAAAGGTTTCACTTTCTGCTGTGGTATGATCTTATATTATATGAATATTTCTGTGCACCATATCAATTATTCTGTCAAATAGTATTGAGCAACTGTTACTTTTTCAATTATTTCTATGTGAGATTTGAATTATTATCAAAATTGTATAAGTTATATAGATTAGTATAAGTTATCAATCACTGAAATTTCTGAAAATTTATCTAATGGATATTTTCAAACTTTTAGGCCAGATCTGTATACAGTATATGTGAATACAAATGCTCCGAAAATTTGACCACGAATATGTCTTAAATAAGTGAGAAAATTGAGTCATTAACTTTGCGAGTTGACCAGTATAAGTTATCATCAGTCACTGAAATTTCTGAAAATTTATCTAATGGGTATTTTCAAACTTTTATACCAGATCTGTATACAATATATCTAAATACAAATCCTCTGAAAATTTGACCGCGAATATGTCTTAAATAAGTGAGAAAATTGAGTCATTAACTTTGCGAGTTGACCAGTATAAGTTATCATCAGTCACTGAAATTTCTGAAAATTTATCTAATGGGTATTTTCAAACTTTTAACCAGATCTGTATACAATATATCTAAATACAAATCCTCTGAAAATTTGACCGCGAATATGTCTTAAATAAGTGAGAAAATTGAGTCATTAACTTTGCGAGTTGACCAGTATAAGTTATCATCAGTCACTGAAATTTCTGAAAATTTATCTAATGGGTATTTTCAAACTTTTATACCAGATCTGTATACAGTATATCTAAATACAAATCCTCTGAAAATTTGACCGCGAATATGTCTTAAATAAGTGAGAAAATTGAGTCATTAACTTTGCGAGTTGACCAGTATAAGTTATCATCAGTCACTGAAATTTCTGAAAATTTATCTAATGGGTATTTTCAAACTTTTATACCAGATCTGTATACAGTATATCTAAATACAAATCCTCTGAAAATTTGACCGCGAATATGTCTTAAATAAGTGAGAAAATTGAGTAATTAACTTTGCGAGTTGACCAGTACAAGTTATCATGAGTCACTGAAATTTCTGAAAAAAATTCTAATGGATATTTTCAAACTTTTATGCCAGATCTGTGTACAGTATATGTGAATACAAATGCTCTGAAAATTTGACAACGAATATATATATTAAATAAGTGAGAAAATCGTGTCATTAATTTTTCAAGTTGACCTGTACAAGTTATCAGTCACTGAAATTTCTGAAAATATTTCTAATGGATATTTTCAAACTTTTATGCCAGATCTGTATACAGTATAACTGAATACAAATCCTCTGAAAATTTGATCTCGAATATGTCTTAAATAAGTGAGAAAATCGTGTCAATAACGTTTCCTATCATTTTATTTTAATATTTCTGTAAACGTTTCCATTGTTCCATCAAATTTTATTCATCAACTGTTGATGAGGTGAAATGATAAATATTCGGTAACATTTCATTGCACAACTGTCAGTTTATCAATTATTTCTGTGTGAAATATCAATTATTGTTCAAATTTCATTGAACACTCTCAAAACTTTATTTATTTTTTTTTTTTTTTTTTTTATTTACCATCAGTGATTTAAATATTTTTGTAAAAATTACAATTATTCCATCAAATTACATTACATCATAGAAAGTAGCAATGTTTTAATATTTCTGTGTGAAACACTATATATTCGGTCACATTTCATCGAGCAACTTTCAGTGTTTTAATTACTTCATTGTCAAATTTCAATTATTATCAAAATTCTATTGAAGACTCCCAAAATTTATTGTTTCTGGTAAAATTTCGTTGTAAGGTTTAATTGCCAATTTTTCAATTATTCCTGTGTCAAGTTTATTTAAATACTGATTTATTTCTGTCAAAATTACACTGAAAACTCTCAAAAATTCTATTATTTCTGTTAACATTTCATTGTGCACTGTCAATATTTCAAATATTCAGCAAAGATTTCAATTATTCTGTAGCATTTCTTTAATGAACTGTTTAGTTGTTTCAATGTCATTTGTTCAATTATTTTTGTATGAAATTTCACACAAATTTATTTTCAAATATTCAGTGAACACTCTCAAAATTTAATTTTTTCCGGTAAAATTTCTTGATTTACTATCAACATTTCAAATATTTTTGTAATAGTTTTAATTATTCCATCAAATTTCATTCAGCAGCTATCGATTTTTTAATACATATTTCTGTGTGGAATTCTAAATATTCTGTCATATTTTATTGAGCAACTGTCAGTTTTTTTAAACTATTTTTATGTAAAATTTTAAATGTTGTCAAAGTTGCTGGTCAAAATTTCATTTTTCTGGTAAAATTTCTTGATGTACTCTTAATATTTTAAATATTTCTGTAAAAGCTTCAATTCTTTCATCAAATTTCATTCAGAAACTATCAATATTTCTATTTGAATTTTCAATTATTCTCAAAATTTTATTGAACACACAAAATTTCATCTATTTTTTTTAAATTTCTTGATTTACTCGTGATATTTAAAATATCTCTGTAAAAGCTTCAATTGTTCCATCAAATTTCATTCAGAAATTATCAATATTTCAATATTTCTGTGTGAAATTCCAAATATTCTATTACATTTTATTGAGCAACTGTCATTTATTAAATTATTTTTGTGTGAACTTTTAATTATTGTAAAATTTTCATTGAACACTCTCAAAATTTAATTTATTCCGGGTGAGATTTCTTGATTTACTATCAACATTTTAAATATTATTGTAAAAGTTTTAATTATTCCATCAAATTTCATTCAGCAGCTATCGATTTTTTAATACTTATTTATGCGTGGAATTCTAAATATTCTGTCATATTTTATTGAGCAACTGTCTGTTTTTTTTAATTATTTCTGTGTAAAATTTTAAATATTGTCAAACTTTCTGGTCAAAATTTTTTTTTCTGGTAAAATTCCTAATGTACTCTTCATATTTTAAATATTTCTGTAAAAGCTTCAATTCTTCCATCAAATTTCATTCAGAAACTATCAATATTTCTATGTGAAATTTCAATTATTGTCAATATTTTACTGAACACCCAAAATTTCATTTATTTTGGTAAAATTTCTTGATATACTATCAGTATTTTAAATATTTCTGTAAACGTTTGAATTGTTCTTTTAAATTTCATTCAGAAACTATCAATATTTTTATGTGAAATTTCAATTATTGTCAATATTTTATTGAACATCAGTATTTTATATATTTCTGCAAAAGTTTAATTATTCCATCAAATTTCATTCAGCAGCTATAGATTTTTTATTACTTATTTCTATGTGGAATTCTAAATATTCTGTCACATTTTGTTCAGCAACTGTCTGTTATTTTAATTATTTCTGTGTAGAATTTTAAATTTTGTCAAACTTTCTGGTCAAAATTTAATTTTTCTGGTCAAATTTTTTGATGTACTCTTAATATTTAAAATATTTCTGTAAAAGCTTCAATTGTTCCATCAAATTGCATTCAGAAACTATCAATATTTCTATGTGAAATTTCAATTATTGTCAAAATTTTCATTGAACACTCTCAAACTTTATTTTTTTCTGGTAAAATTTCTTGATTTACTATCAACATTTTAAATATTTTTGTAAAAGTTTTAATTATTCCATCAAATTTCATTCAGCAGCTATCGATTTTTGAATACTTATTTCTGTATGGAATTCTAAATATTCCGTCACATTTTGTTCAGCTACAGTCTGTCTTTTTAGTATTTCTGTGTGAAATTTTAAATATTGTCAAACTTTCACTGAACACTCTCAAAATTACATTTTTCATGTAAAATTTCTTGATGTACTCTTAATATTTAAAATATTTCTGTAAAAGCTACAATTCTTCCATCAAATTTCTTTCAGAAACTATCACTATTTCTATGTGAAATTTCAATTATTGTCAAAATTTAACTGAACACGAAAATTTTATATATTTTGTAAAAATTTCTTAATATACTATCAATATTTTAAATATTTCTGTAGAAGTTCGAATTGTTCCATCAAATATCATTCAGAAACTATAAATTTTTCAATATTTCTTTGTGAAATTAAAATTATTCTATTACACTTCATTGACCAACTGTCATTTGCTAAATTATTTTTGGGTGAAATTTCAATTATTGCCTAATTTTCATTGAACACTCTCAAAATTTAATTTTTATCAGGTAAAATTTCTTGATTTACTATCAACGTTTTAAATATGTTTGTAATAGTTTAAATTATTTCTGCAAATTTCATTCAGCAGCTATCGATTTTTTAATACTTATTTCTGTGTGGAATGCTAAATATTCTGTCAAATTTTATTGAGCAACTGTCAGTTTTTTAATTACTTCTGTGTGAAATTTAAAATATTGTCAAATTTTCACTGAATACTCTTTTCTGGTTAAATTTCTTGATTTAGTATCAACGTTTTAAACATTTTTTGTAAAAGTTTTAATTATTCCATCAATTTTCATTTAGCAGCTATCGATTTTTTAATACTTATTTCTTTCATTGAATACCCACAAAATATCATTTTTCGGCTAATTTTTTTAAAATTTACTCTTGATATTTAAAATATTTCAGTAAAAGCTTCAATTCTTCCATCAAATTTCACTCATAAACTGTCAATATTTTAATATTTCTGTGTGAAATTCTAATTATTCTGAAACATTTCGTTGAGCAACTGTCAAATTTTTAATTATAGTATGCATCTTCCATCCCACTCTACAAAATTGCTTATATTTTCCTACGAATCTGAAACTATGGCGTTATTGTACTCGTTTCTAATAGTCGCGTTCTAGTTGGTTTAAGGTTTTAAAACAGTGTTAATTATGGTGTTCTCTGTGTATTAAAAAATAATGCTGCTTTTACTCTAATTATAATTTAATTAGTTAATGCACACACTACATTCACATTAACATAACGAATTTACTTATTATGGTAAAACATGTTGTAATCTGCACCAAAGTAAGTGCTTCGCACAGCTTCAATGAACACGTCATCGATACCCACAAGCTTTTCCACCGAGCATTCAACCAAGACGCAGGCGTTAATAGCAAATTTCAGGTCCTCCCCTTCTTCAGTGGTAACATAATTTCTTCTCGGGCCTCTCTTGCCTCTCACTTCCGTGTCGGTAGCTGAAAGTAATTATTGGGGATTTCATATCTGCTGTATCAACTTGTATAGTATAGCGCGGTTTAGTACAGAAATTATTGAATTAAAAACGAGGACGGTGTGTAATAATAACAGGTGCTTACCAACCAATACGACCGGAACATTGGGCGTTATCTTTCTGACTTCCACACACCATTTCTTCACGATGTTCTCGAATGTTCTCCGATGGGCCAGAGAGTAGCATAGGAGGATTACGTCGGCCTAATAGTCGCAAATTAAGTTAACTTGTTTCGCACGCGCGCGGTGTTGTGTTATGAATAATTAAGTAACATTAGTACGTCACGTTTTAGTGTGTAATTTACTTATTAAGCCGTCTCGTCTTACCTTCTCGTATTCAGTCCACCGTAGCAGCTCGTAATCGTCGTCGCACTCCGAGTCTATAAAATTCACGGAATATGGAACGTAATCCACGATAATCTCCCTGATGTTATTGTTAAATCTAGCGGGACGAAAAACAAACAGAACTTTATCGCACATCTATGACATAAGAAACGTGCAAAAACTACTGCTAAAGGGAAATGGGATATGAGGAGCGAATTTAAGCCGGCAAATGGAAATGTATTTAATGAAGGTTCACACCTTCAAAGTTACACAATAACAGGTGCCATTAGTTTTATTTTTAACGCGGAGCTGAAATTCTACTCGTTTTCTTCTCTTTGCAATGCATTCTTTGTAAATTTTCTTACGATGTAGAATATTAACTCGAGCCTCATTTCTGAAATATCAATTTAGTTTGAGGACGGTTTATAAATATCTTGTGCAAATATTTTGATGTAATTATTATTAACAAGCGCCAACGCTTATTGATTGTTAAAATGTCAATGATTATTATCAAATCTTGGAAGATTACTGTACATTTTTTATAATTTACATTATGCCTTTCAAAATTTAAACTATTTCTCCGAAAACTTCAATATTGCTTCAAAGTTTCAACGATGATTGTTAAAATGTTTATGATTACTATCAAATCTAGGATGATTTCTGTTACATTTTCAAAATTATTATTATTCTGTCAGAATGTTAACGATTAGTATCAAATTTGCAAATATGTCTGTCAAAGTTTCAACTATTTCTCTGAAAACTTCAATATTGCTTCAAAGTCTCAAGGATGATTGTTAATATGTCAATAATTACTATCAAATTAAGGATACTAACTGTCAAATTATCTAAAATTCCAATTTTTCTGTCAAAATTTTAATGATTAGTATTGAAAAACTGAGAAAAAACTTGCTATGTTTTTACCACAAAATGTTTATTGATATATCGAAATATACAATAAAATAGCCACTCGAGTTTCGACTTCTTATGGTCATTTTTAAGTCATTTTCACTTGAAAATGACCGTAAGAAGTCGAAACTCGAGTTGTTATTTAATTTTATATCTCGATATATCAATAAATATTGTGTGGTAAAAATGACCGTAAGAAGTCAAAACTCGAGTCGATATTTTATTGTATATCTCGATATATCAATAAACATTTTGTGGTAAAAACATCGCAAGTTATTTCTCTGTTTCTTAATATGGACTATCACGTAGTAAAGGTCGAAACCATCATGATGATTAGTATTAAATTTGCATTTAGGAATATCAATATTTCAATTACTTCTACTAACATTTTCACTATTCTCTCAAAATTTTAACGATTATATAAATATTTCATATGTTATTATGAAATCTTTTATTTTCTGACTAAACTTCGATCATCGTTCATTCCTATACTGTGTTTAATGATTGCTGTGACACTTCTGATTATTGCTGCTAAATATCAGATATTTCTAGCAATGTTTGTAATATTCTTTCACAATTTCAGCATTTCTGTTAAAATTTCAACTAATCTGTAATAATTTCAATGACTGTTTAAAATATTTTGAAATTAAATACAAACCGTTTGAAAATTACAATTTCTTTCTAAGAATTATTTCTGCCAAAATGCTGAAGAAAACTGTCAAAATTTCAACGATTACTGTAAAATTTTTAACGATTTGTGATAAATTTGCAATTATTTTTGAGAAAATTCAACTTTTTCTCCTAAAACTTCAATATTGCTTCAAATTTTAACGATGATTGTTAAAATGTCAATAATTATTATCAAATCTAGGAAGATTACCCTATTTTTTTTTAAATTCTAAGCATTCTGTCAAGATTTAAGTGATTAGTATTAAATTTGCAATTATGTATGTCAAAATTTCAACTGTTTCTCTGAAAATTTCTATATTGCTTCAAAGTTTCAACGATGATTGTTAAAATGTTTATGATTACTATCAAATCTAGGTTGATTTCTGTTAAATTTTCAAATTTTAATTATTATGTCAGAATGATTAGTATCAAATCGGCAAAAATGTAAAATAATAATTGAAGCATCAAATAACAATAATTGTACTTAATAGTAAAAAAGTTAAATACACGATGATGAAAAATTTCGTCATTGAAAATTGATAGTCTCGACAATCTCAATCCAATATTAATTACAAGATATAACTGAAAGTACAATAAAAATTGTTATAACTTTTTTCAAATTGCTGATGATAACTGTCAAAATTTCAACGATTACTGTAAGATTTTTAATGATTTGTGTTAAATTTGTAATTATTTTTGTCAAAATTCAACTATTTCTCCTTAAACTTCTATATTGCTTCAAGTTTCAAGGATGATTGTTAAAATGTCAAAGATTATTATCAAATCTAGGAAGATTACTGTAAAATTTTCAAAATTCTAAATCAAGATTTGAATGATTAGTATCAAATTTGCAATTTTGTATGTCAAAATTTCAACTATTTCTATAAAAATTTCAATATTGCTTCAAAGTTTCAACGATGATTGTTAAAATGTTTATGATTACTATCAAATCTAGGATGATTTCTGTTAAATTATCTAAATCTTAATTATTCTGTCAGAATGATTAGTATCAAATTTGCAAATATGTAAAATAATAATTGGAGCTTCAAATAACAATAATTGTACTTAATAGTAATAAAGTTACATACACGATGATGAAACATTTCGTCATTGAAAATTGATAGTTTCGTCAATCTCAATCCAATATTAATTACAAGATATAAATCAAAGTACAATAAAAATTGTTATAATTTTTTTTCAAATTGCTGATAATAACTGTCAAAATTTCAACGATTACTGTAAGATTTTTATTGATTTGTATTAAATTTGCAATAATTTTTGTAAAATTTCAAGTATTTCTCCTAAAATTTCAATATTGCTTCAAGTTTCAACGATGATTGTTAAATTGTCAATGATTATTATCAAATCTAGGAAGATTACTGTAAAATTTTCAAAATTCTAAATTAAGATTTGAATGATTAGTATCAAATTTGCAATTATTTATGTCAAAATTCAACTATTCCTCCTAAAACATAAATATTGCTTCAAGTTTCAACGATGATTGTTAAAATGTCAATGATTATTATCAAATCTAGGAAGATTACTGTAAAATTATCAAAATTCTAACTATCTGTCAAGATTTTAATGATTAGTATAAAATTTGCAATTATGTATGTCAAAATTTTAACTATTTCTCTGAAAATTTCAATATTGCTTTAAAGTTTCAACGATGATTGTTAAAATGTCAATGATTACTATCAAATCTATTATTAAATTTTCAAAATTTTAATTATTCTGTCAATATTTTAATGATTAGTCAAAATTAATTTTAAAATTATTAACAAAAAACCTAAAATAATATTTTTTTTATTTCATTCTTTTGAGGATTTTTTCATAGTAGATTAGTCCCAACAATTATATATATATATATACCCCGCAATCTTCAATTAGGTATATCAAAATTACAATGATTTCTTCTAAAATTTTAACTATTCTGTAAAACTTGTTCATAATTTGTCCAAATTTTAACGATTCCTGTAAAAATTTCATTTATTATTATGAAAATATCAATTTTATGACTAATTTTCGATCATTGCTATTAAAATTTTAATAATTGCTGTGAAACTTTATATTATTTCTGCTCATATAAATTATTTCTGGTGATGTTTCCAATATTATTTTCAAACTTTTAATTATTTTGTTCAAATTTCAATTAATCTGTGAAAATGTCAATGTCTGTTTAAAACATTCGCAACTTATTTAGAAAATGTTATAGGAAACTGTAAAAAATATAATGACCGTCATAATTTGAATTGTTTCTGCCAAATTGTTAATGATAACTATGCAAATTTTCTCGATTACTGTAAGATTTTCAATGTAAAATTTCAACCATTTCTCCTAAAACTTCAATGCAGCTTCAAAGTTTTAACGATGATTGTTAAAATGTCAATGATTTCTATAAAATCTAGGATGATTGCTGTAAAATTTTCAAAATTTTACGTATTTTGTCAAGACTTGAATGATTAGCATAAAATTTGCATTTATGTCTTTCAAATTTTCAACTATTTCTCCGAAAACTTCAATATTGCCTCAAAGTTTTAACAACGATTGTTAAAATGTTAATTATTACTATCAAATCTAGTATGATTTCTATTAAATTTTCAAATTTTCGATCATTGCCATTAAAATTTTAATAATTGCTGTCAAACTTTTTATTATTTCTGCTCATATAAATTATTTCTAGTGATGTTTCCAATATTTTTTTCAAACTTTTAATTATTTTGTTCAAATTTCAATTTATCTGTAAAAATGTCAATGTCTGTTTAAAACATTCGCAACTCATTTAGAAAATGTTATAGGAAACTGTAAAACATACAATGACCGTCATAGTTTGAATTGTTTCTGCCAAATTGCTAATAATAACTATACAAATTTCCTCGATTGTTGTAAGATTTGTAATGATTACTGTCAAATTTGCAATTATTTCTGTTAAAATTTCAACCGTTTCTCCTAAAACTTCAATACAGCTTAAAAGTTTTAGCGATGATTGTTAAAATGTCAATGATTTCTATAAAATCTAGGATGATTGCGGTAAAATTTTCAAAATTTTAAGTATTTTGTCAAGACTTAAATGATTAGTATCAAATTTGCAATTATGTCTATCAAATTTTCAACTATTTCTCCGAAAACTTCAATATTTTCTGACTAAACATCAATCATCCTTCATTCCTATACAATTTTTAATGATTGCTGTGACACTTTCGATTATTGCTGCTAAATATCAATTATTTCTAGCAATGTTTCTAATATTCTTTCACAATTTCAGCAGTTCTGTTAAAATTTCAATTAATCTGTAAAAATTTCAATGACTGTTTAAAATATTTCGAAATTAAATCCAAACCGTTTGAAGATTACACTTTCTTTTATGACGGTCATTCAATGACCGTCGTAATAAGAATTATTTCTGCCAAATTGCTTATGATAACTGTCAATATTTCAACCATTACTGAAAGATTTTTAATGATTTGTGTTAAATTTGCAATTATTTTTGTCAAAATTCAAATATTTCTCCTAAAACTTCAATATTGCTTCAAGTTTCAACAATGATTATTAAAATGTCAATGATTATTATCAAGTCTAGGAAGATTGCTGTAAAATTTTCAACATTCTGAGTATTCTGTCAAGATTTGAATGATTAATATTAAATTTGTAATTATTTTTGTCAAAATTCAAATATTTCTCCTAAAACTTCAATATTGCTTCAAGTTTCAATAATGATTGTTAAAATGTCAATGATTACTATCAAATCTAAGATGATATTTGTTAAATTTTAAGTATTCTGTCAATATTTTAATGATTAGTATTAAGTCTTTAAATCATATCGACCTGCCAGCTAGAGCCAGTGAGTTTCCCGAGATAGCTCCTATATAATTGATATTACATTACACAAATTCCACTGAAATTAATATTAAGGCATCAAACAAAAAGTAATTATACGTAAAATCGTCTAATTAAAAGTTCAATAAAAAAATATTATAAAATTCCATTGCTCTTAACTTCGTCAGAATTTAGTTCGGTGGAAGTTAAATGTTAACAAAGCACTTGAAGTAGCTTGTTTTTATGTTTTAAAACTAATAATATTAAATACTGAGGTGTATTGAATACCTACTCCAAACATAAAATAGGTAGATAAAATCCGATTCAGTTTTCGCCTGATTAAGAGTTTTCTGAGAATGTAATTGATATTACATTTTACAGATTCCATTAAAATTCATATTAAATTATTTAAATTTCATTGCCTTTGAAATGTTGATAAACATTTATTCCAATAAATTGATTGTAAAATTATGGTAATGAAGTTAATCAAGCTTCGATTTTGTGTGGGACGTTATATTTATATGTAAACAGAAAATCATAAGAAAAATGTAGAACAGAATGAAGGAATGAGGAAAATATATATATTGCTAAAAATGTAATTTCTCATTCCCCCAAATATGGCATAAAATCTTATTTCTCTTATTTATGAATATATGAATATAAGTATGAAAAATACCAATGTATTTTTACTTTTTTTTTTTTTTTCTTCCTACTTTCTGTAACATAATAACAGATAGTAGATATTTATACACCAAGGGAGTAGTTAAACCATCTTTTATTGAAGAGAACAGAAGAATGATTTTTTTTCGATGATATGGTTCATTCAATTTTGCAAAAAAGCTTCATTTTACAAATTATTATTATTAAATAATAATAATTTTGCAATTTATGCAAAATGCGATAACAAAATCTAGTCGTGTGTGAGTTATTTTTTTTAAATCACTATTGAGTGAATTTTTTAACTCAGTTTAATGCCTACAAATGCGTGAATAATTTTTTTAACTCACTTGTGATAAAATTTCTTTTTACCTCACTAACGTCTAAACTTTTTTTTTATACCTTTTATACCCGTTTACCTCGGTTGTTTAGAGGTTAATGATGACGTTTTTAAAAAGTCAAATTTGAATGAAATACCTTTAAATTTTGAGTTATGTGTCTAGATTCAGTATTCTACTTGGCAAATATTATCGATATATTCAAATTCCTATTCAATTTCCGGGGGCCCGCAAACTTATTTATGTTCAGGGCCCCATATAACCTAAAGATGATTCTGCTGTCTGCCATTCGCTCGGTATTTTCTCCGTTTTCCACGCTTTCCTAATTATTTTCTGTAGCCTAGATTGCCCTTTGGTGCCCATGTGTTTGATCATTTCACCGGTGATTCTGTCATTTCCTGCTGCTTTTCCGTTTTCCAGTTCCTTTATTTCTGTTTTCACTTCCTCTCCTGTTATATATTCTCCCTCTTCTTTATCTGCACCTGTTCTATTTATCGCTTTGTTCTCCTCCTCTTCATTTTCTGTAGTTCCCAATAGTTTTTCAAAGTATTCCTTCCATATTTCTGCTATTTCATTTTCTTCCGTTTGTACTTCTCCGTTTTTGCTTTTTATGACCCTCTGGGTTACTTCTTTGTCTTGTCTGCTCCTTTTGATTATGCTGTAGAAAAGTTTTTGGTTTTCCGAACTACTTCTTTCGAGTTTGTCTTTAAATTTTCCCCATTGCTTCTGTTTGTTTTTGAGTATTAGCTGCTTAACCATATTTCTTGCGTTCTTATATTCTTCGTAATTCTCCCTTGTTTTGTTGTTGAGGTATTTTTTCCATGCCTGTTTCTTTGTTCTTACCTGGTCTCTTCATTCAGTTGTCCGCCAGGCTGTTCGTTTTTTGTTTGTTCCTTTCTTGCTGTTTTCTACTTGTCACTTTTATTATGCTTTGTTTGAGATTTTCTCACATTTGTTCTAGAATTTCTCTTATCGTTGCTTTTGTGTTGTATTTTTTTGTAATTCTCTCTCCATTCTTCTTTGTATTCTGTTCATACCACACCATACCATACAAATAAAAACTAATAACAATATCATGAACATTCTAATAGCAATGTTCAAATTCATAAAGTTTCCCTAAAAAACGGACCGTTTAAAAAATTCCCACAACAATTTGAAAAATATAATTTTTCAACTTGTAATTCTCAAATTAGTAATCCAAAATTCAATATTTTTTTGTAAAATTTCGAATATACTACAAACGTGTTAAAAATATTTAAACTTTTTACGCACTTCTTCTGGATTCTTTTTGGAAAATTTGTCTATAATTAGAATTATGTAGTACGAAAACTGAAAAATAGTCAAAACACTAAATTTCATACTAATTATTTGTCAAATTCTATATTCATCCCTTAACCAAAAATTATTGAGTAGTCTACCTAATTCTAAGTGTAAGTGAAACCTAACCTAACCAAATCTAAATCAAATCACAATAAAACGACTCTAATCAGTCATATTATTAAAGAAGTGTTAAAATGTTGCCAATAGTACAAATGAACAACATACTTATATGAAATTATAAAAACATCATTAAAATTCTAATGCCAATGTTAAAATGTAAAAACTTCTGGAAATACAGACCTTTAATGAAATTTCCAGAATGATTTAAAGAATATAATTTTTCTGAATAAAATTCGAAAATTAATAAATCGGAATTCAATAATATTTTGCAAAAATTGTATATTATCTCAAAACGTTTAATAGTTAATATCATTTTTTTCACAATTTGAATTTTGTAGTACAAAAACTGAAAAATAGTCAAAACTGGTAGAAATGGTACGACACACTAAAATTAATACTATTATATACTAGTATATTTTGCGAATTATGGAATCATACCAAACCCAAAATTGAGAAACCTAAATTATGACAATAACAGAACTCAAAAAATAATCATTTTTAAGAAATGCTAAAATTTTGTCAATAGTGAACAACATACTCATAAATAAATTAGTTAAATTATAAGTGTCATTAAAATTCTAATTAGACTTAAAATTCATAAAGTTTTCTTAAGAAATGCAGATCTTTTATCAAATTCCTTGAACTATTTTTTGTTCTGAATGAAATTCTGAAATTGGTAAAATGGCATTCGATAATATTTTGTAATAATAATAATAATAATAATAATAATATATATATATATATATATATTTATTTATGTTGCTGTATACAGATGTGACAGGTCAATAGGAACATACATAAGAGAATTATTATTAAAACACTTAAACAGTAGGGACAGATATATACTTATAAAGCAGCAGCAAGTATTTCGAATATACTCAAAACGTGTGTAATAATTTCATAAATTTAAAGTAAGACCTTCTAGAATATTCTTGAAAATGTTGTCTACTATATGTTAAAATTTTATAGTACATAACCTGAAAATATTAAAAACTAGTTTTTATGAGTATTCTCATTCAAATTCGAGAGTCAACCCAAAATCCAAAATTATTGAGTCAAGTAAGTATAGTGTATTTGGTTTTCGGGATATGGTGCTAAGTTGTAAAGTCTGTTCGTTTCACTTCAGCACATATAACAAAGCAAGATAGACAGAGGGGGTAGACTGTAGTGGCATTGAACGGAGAATTAACATTTTACAACTTGGCACCATATCCTAAAGAAATATGCTATAGCTGTAGAGTAGTATAGTCTAAATTACAATAAAAGAAAAAAACTTTAAAAAAATCAACCGGTATACTAAACCTTTGTCAATAGTGATGAAGAAGATTCTCATAAAAAACTGTTACTGCCTAGGCAGTAAACTAATTGCTAGATAGTTAAACAGATAAATAGATAAATTTGCACTTACACATGACAAAATTTAACATTGTCAAGGTCAAATAAAATACGAATAATAATACAATACAACAACTTCAATACTCTCAGTAAAGTAGAAGCTAAGTACAATATTATAGGTCAAGATAAAATATACTAAATCTTGATCCAGCATCTGTTATTGTGCACCAGTAAAGTTGAAGAAAACATAAATAATGTATTTTTTGTAACATGATTGAAATGAATCATGATTTAAAATAATAAAAGCCTTTGATTTTTTGTAAGTCATAAAAATCATGCTTTTTAATTATTTTTTTTAATTTATACAACAAGTTCAATAGTCTCAATACATAGTACAAGTTAAGTAGAAGTAAAGTACAATATTACAAGTCAAGATAAACTTTACTTAATCGTTATCGACCACCTGTTATTGTGCACCAGAAAAGAAAACACAAATGATGTATACTTTGTAACAATGTAGAAATGATGATTAAAAAAAAATAAGTTGATTTTTTTGTAAATCATAAAAATTATGGTTTTTTGTTTTTTTTTTAATTTCTGATCTGTTTTTGACACGTGATTGAAATCAGTGAATTGACATCACTTAATTCGATTTAACGATTTAAATCGTATAATTTGTTTAGTAAAACACTTGTATTATATTACATTATATCACATAAACCCTGTTCCATTTTTATTTTTAACTAAGTTGGCTCTGTTAGGATGACAGTATTGTTGGCCTATGTAAAAAGTCACTAGACTTAAAAAAATAGGTTATATTTAAATAAGAGGTTTTTTTTATGACAGTGGGCAATGTTGTCAACAAATTAAGTATCTATTGAGTACTGAATTTATTTGCTATTTTTATTTTACAAAAGCAAATCAGTCAAATTATAGTATAAAATATAGTTGTTGATTGGTTTACTTAAAGCATAAATTTAATTAATTAACGATTGAATGATCGAAGCAATAATTTAATTATTTTAATATATAAATTAGGTAACGTTGTTAGATATCTAACATTAGATATCTAACATATCTAACAAGTGTTTCACTGCCAGATCATTTTTGTTGGTGTTCATGTGTAAAACTTATAAAATGAGACTACAGCCTTCTTAGTTAAAAATAAAAATGGAACAGAGTATAAGTATAAATAATCAAAAAATGTTTTCCTAATTTTGTGATAATTGAAACTAAACGCAGGCATCTGATAAATTGATATTATGAAGATATTTTTTATTTTTATTTTTGAAATAATTATAAAATTGTGCGCGGTTTTTTACTATGTTATATGCTGAGTACTTATATTTGAATTCAAAAGAGAGAAAAACTAAGATTTGCAGGGTTTTAGTGGACTGGGATGTGCAAAATATATCATGCTACTTACCTATCAGGCATTACATACTGGTAAAACTCCTTGTTGTACGTATATTTAATTAACAATTCAGTTTTCTTACTTAATCTATCTCCAACTGCTACTATTGTTAATTGTCTTTCAACTGCGCTCATTTTCGAATATTCTTAATACCAAACTCAAACATGAAATGAATGTTGAATCATGGTATATTTAACGCAATGTTATCGTAAATAAGGTGTGTATGCTCGCTGATAATTACTAATTGTTTAAGCGACAAACGTAATATACATGGTGAACATATCGTAAAATATTTCATAACTAATTTATTAGTAATAGTTACAATCTTTTGTAATCGAGCTCTGGCCGATAGCAAATAAATATTTTAATTTAAATGTTAATTTTAATATTGATACATCAAATTACATTTAAAATAAAACTATCAGTGTAAAGCAGAATACAGTGATAGTTTTATTTTAAATGTAGTTTGATGTATCAATATTAAAATGACCAATTATATTAAATTAAAGATATTAAATTAAAAGAGATAGAAGAAAAACAAAACAAAAAAAACATCAGATATGATAGAAGTGTAATGTGTCAGGTGTGTATATGAAGGTGAAAATGATATAGATATGTCAGTCATTGCATGATTCGTATAGTGTTTTGAATGGAATGGTCCATTTGGTACGTCATGTGGTTCGTTTCAGGCATAATTTATCCATAATGCCCCAGTTTATATGATTGATTTTGAATTTCAGTCGAAGTTTTTCGAACCTAAAAGCGATTCTTAATAATTTTGTAACTACATATAGATTTTTGTTACTAGTATTGTGTAATGGGTTATTGATATATCTTAATTTTGTTATCATTCGTAGCGCGTTTCTTTCAGCAATTTCAAATGTATTATTAGTTATTATATTAATTTTATATTATTTTTATTTAATTACTCTTGAAACAATTGAGTCAATTTTATCGAAGCTACTGAAACCATTGAAAATCACACTGTGTTACTGCAACCAGTGTTAACTGGATTATGAAGTACGCATTCTCATAACATTAAATGAAAATTCGGAATAAAAGTATAAAAAACTGTTTTCAAAAATTGAAAAAAGATAAAATTTGTTACGAAATGAAATTAAGTCAGAGTTTCGTTACCCATTCATAAAATATAAATAGAGAAATAGAGTAAGAAATAGAAACCAGAAATCCCAATCAGACCCATAATAACATCTACAAACTAACCTACAAATAACATTGGCAAATTTTTAAATAACCTCGTGAACAACACAATAACTACACGAAAAATATAATCAAAGAATACGTACACGATAATAAAGAATATACAGACATAATAAATTTGTTTTAATTAATAATAGAACAAAATTGTTGCCTTTTTAATAACAATTGTTACAAAATGACTGATGGTCCCCAACGGGATCCCAATGGGTTCACCAACAAGTGGAATATTATCAAATATTTTCTTAGATAACTTAGAAAACATTATTATCAGCAATTAAAATCCTTATAACAATTACATACTACTTTGGAGAAGATATATTCACGATATTTTAATTATAATAAATACAACGCCACACATAACATTACTGATTTACACAATTGCATAAACACGTTACACAAAAATATAAAATTCATACTTAAAATAGAACAAAATAATAACATAAACTCTTTAGATATTAACATATATCAAACAAATAACAAACTAAACTTCAAAATATACAGAAAACCTGCAAACCTGCTAACATAATTATTAGCCCAGCAGAATCGTTCCACCATAGAACACACATATACACTAGTGTGGTCCATATTTTGGAATAGTCCCGATTTTTTTGAGTGCTCCCCCTAAATCAAAAGTAGAGGCCGAAACAATAATTATGACGAAAAAAAAGTCGAAAAAAAATAATACACCGTCCCCACGCAGGTTGAATTTTAAATGGAATTTAACATGGGTTTTCCGGTTTTTTAGGTTGAACCAAGCGCTGAGCAGTTGATTTCCATCGGTTCAAGGTGAAACTTGGTATCCATAGGTTTTCGATATCGCCTAATCCAAATATCATGTCAAAAACCGGTTTTGACTCATGACAGCTGTCAAAAAAGCGGTGAATAAAAATTCATTGTTTGATTATTCAAAATTGTACAGTTTTTTTTTAAATTTTAACACAAATCAAGTAAAGTTTCGCTGTAAACAAATATTTACATGTTTTTCGCTAAGTAACAACTGTCAATTAAGCTGTCAATGAAATTTTTATTCAAATTTTTTTTTTTTTTAATTTCTCAATTGGGAAAATGGTCTTAATTAAGGGTTTCAATACCGCTGTTCTGATATCTACGTTTACTTTTAATAAGGTTTGAAATATAATCCATGGCTACTAATTCTCCTACGTTTTGGACTAGTATACTATTGGATGATGAAAAGTTAATGAATAGTCATTTTTAGTGTAATATCTCTATATAAAGATCTTCTCCCTCCTGGATGAATAAATTTCTCATGAATGTCCATGATTATTTCCTCTGCATGATCGGCATCAAGTACTATTAAGTTTCTTTCTCGTACTGTTTTGTATATTATTCCATTAATTTCAACATATTTTCCTGATATGTTTCTTCTTGAGATCTTGAATTGTGGCAAAGTTTTGGATGTCTCGGATATTTGATTTATTTTCTGTTCCCATTTGATCTCCAAATATTTTCAATAAATGTATCAAATCCCCCAATTTCTCAATACATTGCACGATTGCAGTTCTTTGTATTTCACCTTCAAAATGTCTAGCCGAAAATCTCGTAATTTCTTCTTCGGTTATTTTTTGTTTCAAATTCTTTGCCATACTATATTTTTCCAATGTATATTGTTCCCTACTTAATATACTTCCTTGCCTGTATTTTCCCGTATTTAAATTTTCACGAATTTTACCTTCAGTAAATTCCACCAATATTGTTGCTTAAATTGAATTTCGAACTCATTAAAATTAATACAAGTTTCCTCGATTGTTTCAAACCATACTAAAGCATTATCCTTTAATGAAATAAATTCCCCCATTTGCCATCATAATTTGCCTTGAATAATTTTCAAGGCAAATTATTCGCTTGAATAATTTGCATTGCCAGAATAGTATCCCGAATATTCTCTATAACATGCTTAAATAATTGGTGATATGTTATAGGATTAATTCGTCGATCCCCGTGAAATTTCGGTATCACATCCCTCTGTATGTTGCCAGTAAAATTATCTAAGCCTAAATTTCTATTTCTGCCCTGTACTATTTCAATATTTATTTGACCAATATCTTCCTCATGTTTTTGTGACTGTCTCACCTGTTCATCCCTAATTTCCCCCATTTCCAATTGTACGTTATCAATAATTTCCTTAATTTTTTTCCTTAAATTATTTATTTTTACTTTATTATCCGCTATCGCATTGTCTCGAATACTATCATTAACGATCTTAAGTTTGTGTTTAAATTCCATCTGTATTAACTCCTTTACATTTTCGAATGTATCACCATGTCATTTTGTAAATTTATTAACATAACCTCCTCGGGCCCACCGCTAAATTGATTATAAAATATAGTAAATGAGACAACTTATTATTTTGGGTCCAAGTAACACCCTCCAGTAGGATTTTTTATTTTTTTGTTGTAAATTTTTGGAAAAAACTAAAGTATCACTAATGATACTTTGGGCTTTAAGCACAAAAAAAATCATATTGAACTAATATTTTATTGGTGAAATTGCGCAAAACAGTTTCGGTCAACGCTGCAGCATAAAAAACCTTATAAAATGAGCACTTGGCAAAAGTGAGTTTCTTGCAGCCCGGATAGCGACATTTAGATCGTAATTTTTGTTGATGTTTCATGAACTGCGGGAGATGTTTGTTCTCTTTCTTTCGAATCCTTTTCTCGGGAACTGCCTTTACCTTTCTGCGCTTTCTACTGGTCTGTGCTTTTCCTCATCATCACTGTACCTCGAATCTGAATTTTGCAGGTTTGCAGCAAGTCCTGACGACAAAAGTGCTTTCGCAATTGAAAATTCAAAATCGAAACAATCCAGTTTTTCTTTTTTTGGAACATTTACAGCTTCATCATCTTCTCGATATTCTAGCCCGGCGGCAGCTGCACTGAAGTCTACAAAATGGTAAATTGCACGAATGGTCCATTTCTTAGTACGACTCTTCATTCGGTAGTTTGAAATAACTAGATCAAGCAAATCAATGCCTCCCATGTTTTCATTGTACGATTTTACAAGAGATGGACGATTTATTTCAATGAATTTGTTGTCAACTTTTGACCAGCGCTTGCACAATCCCACAGGTTCAGTTCCAAATTCCGAAGACCCGATATGAACTGGCTTGGAGTCGTACCATTTAACCAAACCTATTTTATTATCCTCAGGAACAAGCATATCTTGGTAACCACGGCCAGATTTTTTTCATTTTATTATCTGTTCTGAAACTCACCACTTTTGGCATTTGATTTTTCATGAGAGTGCCAGTGAGAGTAATCCCTCGAGCGAGAAGCATTTCTATTAATGGTATTGACGTAAAAAATCTATCAGTAAAGACAGATACTGCAAATGTTAAAGTATCCGTAAGTCTGAGAACCACTCTTCCTCCAACATCTAACTTTTCGAGAGTAGATACCAAGCAGAATTCGTTGATATTCCCTTTCCTTCATACATGAGAAAGTCCAATGGAATTCCTTTTACCGTCGTCATCACAAAATTCTTGAGACCAACAGGATGTGGTTTTCCACGAACAAATTGTCTCATTCTTACCTTACCATGAAAGGGGATCATTTGTTCATCCACTGATATTTCATTTGTCCATTCATTCTGTAGACACGCTTTCCGAATTCCGAACATTGACCTTATTTTCCAAAATCTATTATTTTCCCGGGCCTCTTTAGATACAGCATTGTCATCTACTATTTTTAAACGAGTTCGAAGCGCAAATATCTGATTTCTGGAAATGTTTTCACAAATAATTGGTACTCTGGTATCCATTTGCCAGTACATCCTGATTCGTGGTAGGTTGTAGATGCCAATTAACATGCTGCATGCAAAGAAGACTTTTAACTTTGCCGCAGAAGTATCTAAAGACTTTCCGGTTTTATTTACTTCGTTCATGTTGGTCACAAGGGCCATGGATTCAAAGAAATGGTTTTCGAGATATCTGCTGAAATAACTTATTGGATCCGGAATGTTTTCAGCCTAAAGTTCAGCAAGAACCGTTGGTGAATGTTTCTTAGCAATGCTAGGTACAAAAGCACTTCGCTTCTATTTCCTTTTCTTTCCCTTTGGTAGCAAGTGAACCAAAGGATGATTACTACTACTATGATTATCAACTTATCCGTATTCACTGTTATTATGTTAAACTACTGAACAATCTTATGTCACTAAACTAACCTAATATAACAAATTAAATTAAATTAACGGTAAAAATATCATTACAATATATAAACTACCAGTATAAGCATGGAAGAATAACCAGTATAACCAAGTACAATGCAAGTACTCCAAATAAGCAGAAAACAACAAAAAAAAAATGTTTTCTTCAATATTTTCCGTGTCGAATGTAATGAAGGTATCTTACTATTGAGACACCCTTAAATATTAATAACCATTTCCATGCAATTTTTGATCATCGATTTTATACGTTAGGTTTATATAGTGCGTTCTAACAGTGCAAAACTTACTTTATAAGTTTTGACCATAATCAACTTCTATTACCCGCATTATCATAATTATCCGATATCTTGAATTATGAAAGTTCGCAACCAACGCTGAAAGTTCCACACCGTAACCCATATAAGTTTCGATTCAGTCCGTGGGAGAAGAATTATAGCATTTTTTTGTGAAACTTAACAAAAGTCTGGATCACCAAGGGCGGAGGTCATAAATCCCGGTGTCGTGTCACGCTTCCGGGATAAATATTATTATGTTTTCTGGACACGGCGCCTTTCAATATTCGTGCGGACCTCTTCCCGTTGAAATTCATAAATCTTCGGCTCCCTGGCGCATGCATGATTCGCAATTACGCGATCGAGACGATTGCTCACTTTAAATGTCGTTCCAGCGAAGCCTATCCACGCGAAGTGGTAATTATCCGAGGCCAGCGTTAATTAACGAGAACCGTGTAGCAGATACATAACGTTTGGTGCCTGATTGGTATCTTAATTGCACAAAGGCCAAGTTCAAGGTGGTGCTCATCAGGACACATAATGAATTAATATCCTCTACCTTGACATATTTACGTGGACAAATCATTACTACAATCTGTTCTAAATTACCTTTCATCTAAATTGATACAAGTGAGCCATTGATTTTTTTTTTAAATTTAGATTTATCTAGAAAAAAAAAATATATATATATATATATGGGATGTTGATTCTTGTATATTTCAGGACAAATCTAAATTTAAAAAAACAGGACTTACACCACTCTGGGTTTCAACGGCTCATATACAAGGTGAACCTAAATGATTATTGTTACGTACTCACTTCAAATCAATTGTGCCGCCTTTCAAATTTGTATACCGTACTATTTGAGAACTGTCACTGTCAACCATACCTGTCAACTGTCAAACAACATAATAACAGTAGTTTGTTAAAATGTACACTGTTAAGAAGGACACTTTTATTGTTAAGGCTTACTTTCGTAATGGGCGATTTGAAAATGGAGAATGGATTTATTTAATTCCAGAGTGCGTTCGGGAATTTCAACAAAAGTTCCCTGACCACCGATCTGAATACTCGGTTTGATCAGTACATATTTCTCGAATAGTGCACCGTTTTAGTAAACTGGTAGTGTTCAGACAGGGAAATACTCAGGCAGACCCTCAGTATCAGGAAATTTTGTTGCAGATGTTCGTGAATGACTCGAAGTAAGCCCTCAAAAATCAATTCGTAAATTGGCTATGCAAGCTGGAATTCCCTCTAGCACCAGCCATACAATTATGAGAAAGAAGTTGTATTAACACCCTTATAGGGTCTCAGTGATGCAAGAATTATTGCCAGCGGATTCTTAACGCCGATTGAGTTATTGCCTATGTTTTATGGAAAATTTGAATGGCGTGTAGTGGACGTTGCCCCCCCCCCCCCTGTTGTGAAACGCTGACACAGCCGAGCCATACAAGTCCATTGCACTTCTGTCGATCCACAATAATTAGTTGTAAGCAATATTTGTACATAGGTTAAATATATAGTGTATGAAAGACGATTCGATTTGATCAGTGATTAAAGACGTATGAGTAGAAACACATCGATTACTATTTTACATCTATATCATCCCAAAACCCATAAGACCCCAGAACCAACGGGAGAACATCACAGACGATCGATTGCTCGATTTAACATTTTTCCGTGATTAGGCTTGGTTCCACCTATCAGGATATGTTATTTCATAAAACTATAGGTGCTGACATGCAGAAAACCCTCATCTTTTGTGGAAGCACCACTACATCCTCAGAAGGTTGGAATTTGGTTGGCTGTGTCTCGCCGTAGAATAGTTGACCCTATATTCTTTCATGACACAATAAACGGTGAGAGATATCGGCAACAAATTGTCCAATCTTTCATAGACCATTTAGATCAGGGGTCCCCAACCTCTTTGCACCCAAGAGCGCATTCTAGAATTCCGGCCGAGCGGTGGGCACCATTTATTTTTTCAAGGTAAATTTACAGTTGGATAATAATGCACATAATGCACACAAGAAAAATTAATTCCAAAAATATCATTCTAAAATATAAAAATTATTGTTTATATTTTTATGGAAAATAAATAATGAGTAGTAAATAATAGTATAAAAATTCTTTATAAAAAAATATAAATCTGAAAGTCAATGTGATCGTTTACATTGCATTTCATTGGGAATATAACTCATACGTAAAACAGTGACGTCATAACAATGCGGTTTCTATAGTTACGCATGTATTAATAACCGACAATACTGATAATACAACGGTTGTATTTTCAGGATAATACCACGAACAAATGTCGGTCGCTGTCACAATTTTTCGTTAAACACAAATCGGTTGCGCTCACAATCTAGTCGGCCGCTAATAAAAACATAACAAAAACCCGAAAGGTCAGTGTGTTTCAAGTACTAATAAAATAGTAAAATGTGGTAATAAATGTGGCTTGCTCTTTGAAAGATGAAGTGATCTAAATAAATATAGGTATTGAAACTATATATTTAGCTTCTTGTTAATTCTACTAGATGACTCAATCACTTTATTATATTACCTTCCTAAATATAATTCGTGGTGTTCTCAAAAATGGATAATGATTTTAAAAATACAACTTATTTCAACCCTAAACTTTGGAAAAATTTCCAAACATTTTCGTCGTTGGGGTTGAAATTCGTTGTATTTATAAAATCATTATCGATAATGGGAACACCACTTGTTATATTACCCCTGGCAATTGCTTTGTAATTAGGAGAGTATGATGATATTTCTGCTCGTAAGCAATCATCAAGATGTTCATCTGTAAGTCGAGATCAGTACTTTGATTTTATGATATTCATTGTTGAAAATAATAATTCACACAAGTATGTGGAACCGAAAAACGATTTTATTTTGTATTCTGCCCCTTTCAAGAATGGAAATTTGTTTCTGTAAACTAGATTCCATAAGTTCTCATCTGATACATTGGATTTTAGGACAATGTCGTTATGATGGTCCAAAATTTCAATATATGCAATATATGTAGCTTTGTTACTTTTACATGGCAAGTAAAAGGATTGATAAAAAAAGGTGACCATTCGCTCGATGATATTAAACTGTTGAAATCGATTTTCAAACTGGTCTTGAAGTAATTGAAGGTTGATAACAAATGATGACAAGTGTCACTGTCGATTATATTTTTTTCCTTATTTGGGAAATGCATGAGTGACTTATTCTGCAGATGTGATATCCACAAAACCACTTCAGTTTTAAACAAGTTTACAGACCCTATCATTTCAGCTAAATGTTTGCCTTTTCCCTGCAGCTTCAAGTTTTAATAATTCAAATTTTCCATTATATCTGTGATAAAGCCCAAATTCATCAGCCAGCATAACGATCTATTAGTTCAACTAAATTTAGTTTTATGGTATTGAGATATTTTTTATTTCTTCAATTAAATTTACAAATCTTGCAAGAACTTTGCCTTTACTGAGCCAACGTACTTCATTATGTAGAATAAGATCAGGATCAGAATTTTCTAAAAACGCCTTTTGCAAAGGCGCTGCTCGAATAGAGTTGACAATTTTTGTGACAATTTTTATGACATGTCCGAAGCGTAGTATATTACCACACAAAACTTCCTGGTGGATAATACAGTGATACGACAAAAACAATTTAAATGATTTATCTTTCTTGCAGAGGGCAAAAAATCCATTGATATTACCAACCATTGCTGGTGCTCCATCAGTGGTTATCGCAGACAGCTTGTGCAAAGGCATATCTATCGACTTTGCATATGTTCTTAATGTGTTATAGATATTCTCACCTGTTATTCGTCCGTTCATGGGTAATATTTTCAGTAGATCTTCTTTTACAGTAAAGTTACTAAATACCATTCTCACCATAACTGAGAACTGTGATATATCTGATATATCTGTAGACTCGTCAAATTGAAGTGAAAACCAGTCGCATATTTCCAAGTCATTCTTTAATTGAGTTTTGATGTCATTTGAAATGGCATGTATTCTTCTTGTGACGGTGTTAGCTGAGAACTGTAAGTTTTGTATTGCTGACGTAATCTCACGTTTGTTGGAAAATCCCTCAAATAAGCAATTCGCGTCAGTGAGAAATGCTTCTTTTCACAACTCACCATTTTGGAAATCGTTTTTATTCTTTGCCAGCAAGTGAGAAATTTTTAAAGAAGCAATAGTGGCAGTTTTAGAATTTACTACAGGCCTAGTGAAAACCGATTGTTGGGCAGACAAATATGATTTTAGTTGATTTACTTACTTCTTTCTTAATACAGATTTAAGTGTATAGCTCGTATTGTAAGTGGCGTGGACTGTCTAGAAGTGGCGTTCAACATTGTGGTTTTTACGCACTGCAACACTACTGCCGCACAACAAACAAACACAATTATCTTTAAAATAGACGAAACAATATGATTTCTCCCAGTCAGTGTTAAAACTGTAGGTTCGTTGTCTTTTATATGATCCACTCATGTTGGGGTTAAAATAACAAAGTATTTAAAAACTAGGAATAATTAATGAACATACGTCGAATGTGCGTTAATCATACAGCGCAAACTAACCTAGTTAACCCTACCACGCACACCGACGCGACGTAAACATTCCATAGCCACCTCTAGGACAATGCTATATTTATTCAGCAACTTTTCCATCAAGTATATCATTACTAGAGGACTTTATTACAGACTTGCTGAAGGAAAATACTGAAGGGGAAGTGACATGGAGACACAACCCAATCCACACTCATAAGAGCTAATGCTATTTTAACAACTTATTAAGTAAGTAAATAAGTAAATTATTTTGAAAATTATAACGATATAATTATTTTCGAACAAATCCGCTTATATTTCTCTGAATAATTACTAAATATTAAGTTTATTTATTTTTGTTCAAAACATTTTATTGAAAACTTGATTTTTTTATCGTGATGGCACAGCAGATATGCCCGCGGGCTTAGGGTTGAGGACCCCTGATTTAGATGATGAAAAATTGTAGAACGGATATTTCCAACAAAAGTATGAGCTGGTGCAACAGATCATACAGCGAGAGCAATGTTAGCCTATCTGCAAGAATTTTTTGATAATAGACTAACTAGTCAAGGACTATGGCAGCCACGCTCTCCAGATCTAACTCTACTGCACTACTCAATAAATTTTTGGATATTTAAAAGAAAACTCTAAAAGATAGAGTTTTCCAAAGAAGACTGCATACTCTGGAAGAGTTAATGGCAGAAATAGTAAATGTTTGAGGACCATAACTCCTCAAATGCTAATTTACATTTTCAACAATAAAAGAAGACTAGTGCAACACTATGTGCTTACAAGCAAATGGTACACATTTTCAACATCTGCTTCGATTATATATTTTATTTATTTATTATGTTTTCTAAATCTTTGCTTCTTTTTATGTTTTTGTTTATTAAATAATTTACTTTGATTACTTTAATAACTTTATGTGATTGTTTTATTGTCTACTAGTCCTCAATTTGCAATAGTAAAACATTTCGTAACATTGTCAGATTTAAAGCGGAGCAATTATCAGACTTGTCGCAGTTCGTTTATTTCATTAATCCGTACATGATTTTCATTTTACAGCTTGTTGGTGTCGTGGAGTAATCTGCACAACTAGGGGATGTGGCCTATGAGGACTTCATTTTCATGCATATCTGGTTATTTTTATATACACACAATTTAAGAATGCCCTCGATTTTAAAAGTAAGGTTATGTAAGATATATACTTTTAAACTCGTGGGCCCTTAAGTAATTCTTCGTTGTAGTCTTTTCATGTGCTTGGAAACCACAAATATTGCTGAAACTAATAATAATTTAGAATTTGAGTAGTCAAATATCAACTGGCACAATAGAATTTTGAATTGCATGAAGATAGCTGTTAATGCCATCTTCATGAGTAATGAGTTTAAAACCACCTGAGATGTGTGTGGAAAATAGTAACAATGAAATTGTTTTATTTATCCAAGTTTATAATTGAATTGATGAGTGAACGAACAATATAAGCGCCAAAATGGCACTTTGAACTGAGATAGCCAAAATACTTTATATACCTTGACACATTGTACGAAAGAACAGTAAATGAACTACTCGTTTCGTTTCAAAATCAACAACGGTATCTGAGATATGTAACCACATGTGAGTATATGTGGTGTGTTTTTTATACGTTTAAGCTGATAAAGCCAAGTGTTAACCCTAACTTCCCACCGACAAAATATAGCAAGAAGCTATCCCAAAAAATGCAGCAAATATACTAGATATTAAGAAAGTTATGCAGTAGATGTATGAAGATGATTTCGCTTTTTATTACCACATTATGTTTTGGAAAGTTTTTTCGGAAAAACTATGGATAATTTTATTTTATTGCCAATCAGTTTGTTAATATTGATATGTGTGAAGATCCGTCCTCATTAATTGTTATTGTTGTGATTGTGCAAAATTACATTCTCCAAGTCTTTGTTAATAAATATTTATTACAAATGTAACAATAACCGTAACATTTTTTATTAAATTCTTGTATTTCAGTGAATGAAGATTATATAAGAGAAGTGAGTAGAGAAGAGTAAGAATCGTCATATTTTTGCGAAGATCTCTTTTCCATAGATATTTTTTGTATAATTTTACCACTTATTTTATGAAGAAGTTCAAGAACTACAACCACAACACATTCAAATAAAAAAAATCAGTAGTTTTTAGTTTAAATACGCTAGTCAAAAGAATTATCGGATATTCCAAAAAACGCCGTCATAATTTATTTTTAGTTGTCGTGATTCGTGTTTGTACGTAGAAACAATTAAAAAATAAAAACATGCGATATTTCTTTTTGAGTAGCGTAGTTTATTTTGATTTTCTTAAAATGGTCACTTTGTAGATGTACTGTTCTTTCACCCATTGAAATATAGAAGGTAATAAATATACCAATGAAGCATACTAGTTCAAATTTTTGTACATTTAAGTAATTATTTGTTGATTATTATTATTATTTGTATACTTAGAGACAACCCAGTTACTACTAATCTCCTTTGAGTTAACTTTATTCTATCAAATCTGATACAATCTAACTTAACCAAATCTCACAAAGCTAAATTCATCGAAGTATTTTGTTGAAGGAATTAGAGGAATTAGATGTAAAGAATTTAGCTTTCTCTATTAATTTAGATTATGTACAATAAAAGGCACTTCATAATTACGGTTTTTAAATGTTAACACCCAAAGGAGTAATAAGACACTTCTGTCTAAAAGAAAAGCAGGAGATCTAACAAATTGGGCAAAATGTGAAATATCATTTATGCAGCAAATTCAGCAAAATTCATCGAAGTATTTTGTTGAAGGTATTAGAGGAATTAGAGGAATTAGAGGTAAATAATTTAGCTTTCTCTATTAATTTAGAATTTGTACAATAAGAAGCACTTCATAATTACGGTTTTTAAATGTTAACACCCAAAAGAGTAATAAGACACTTCAGTCTAAAAGAAAAGCAGGAGATCTAACAAATTGGGCCAAATGTGAAATATCATTAAGGACACCAACCCTTAAAAACCTTCACATTTTGCCCAAATTAAATCACTGTTTGTGAATTCCAATAGGCGGCCGATTAAAAATATAACATAACTATGGAGTAAACATGCTTGTCAGTAGATAAATGTTATTAAAATATTTTCCTATTCTTCTATTTTTAGTATCACATGGTACAGATATACCGATTTTTACCAATAAATTCTTATTTAGGAGACACCAAAATATGTAAATCTCTTGGAAACTTTACCAAGTAGCAGTGTGATGAAGTAAATTCAACGATTTGTTAATAAAAAAATCATTTGATTTAAATCATGATGTAAATGAATTGATTTAAATCATGATGTAAATGAATTGATTTAAATCACATTTACCTTGGCTAAAACGGAAGAAAGTATATAAGTATATGTAAAAAGTAATATGAAATAAATTAGGAAAATCATGATTTTTTTATATTTTGTAAATCATTGATTTTTGTTTTTTTTTAATCATGACTTATTTCAACCATGGATCCATGTGAAAATAATGGCCTTCTAGTACCATGAAATTAATGGTTGAGTGGTTATCGAACAAACAAAATAAACGTTTTTTTGTAAATTTTTACTCATAAAAAACAAACTAGGTTCAACTGCATAACATTTTCTGTTTACTAGAAATACCTATATCATTTTTTTGTTGACTCTTTGACGACTTAGTTCTGAATGTTGAAGGTATTCTTAATATTTTACAGATATTTTTACCTTTTAGGGTATTTCTGTTCATGCTGCCGATTTATGTAATAATTAGCCTTATTACAGTCAAAATATTGAATTTGCTATAGGTAAAACTTATTTAAAGTGTAAGTTTAAAATGTTACTATACACATTATTACATTTTATCTAAATTATCAAAAAAAGAATGGAAATTATCAAATTTGAATTAAAATTTTAACAGAACTCGCCAGTTCCATCAGTCTGGAAAAAAATTGATTACAAATTCTAACTCTAGCACGTATTCAATTGAATTTTTAAGATTATAGCTGAAAGTCACGAATTTTGATAAAAAATGTAATTTTTATACTGCAAAATCTTGAATTTGCAAAAGGTAAAACTAATTTAAAGTATAAGTTTAAAAAATTACTTTACCAATTATTAAATTTTATCTAAATTATCAAAATAATAATGGAATTTATCAAATTTAAATTAAAATTTTAACAGAACTCGGAAGTTCCATCAGTCTGTAAAAATTTGATTACAAATTCTAACTCTGGCACTTATTTAATTGAATGTTTAAGATTTTGGCAGAAAGTCATAAATTTTCATGAAAAATGTAATTTTTATACTGCAAAATCTTGAATTTGCTCAAGGCAAAACTTATTTAAAGTATAAGTTTAAAAAATTACTCAACCCATTATCAAAATTTATCTAAATAATCAAATCAATAATGGAAGTTAAGAAATTTGAATTAAAATTTTAACTCGCCAGTTCCATCGGTGTGTAAAAATAATGTCTCGTGCGTCTTTAAATAATGCCACATTCATGCCTAATGAGTGTAAATGAAGTTGCCTATGTCAAAAATAGAACAATTTTTACTGGAGCGGAACAAAAATATTTTAGATGGTGACGCAATTACACGCATTTAGGTACACGTTGTATTACATAATATAATAGATTAAATATACTATGCCACTGAATAAAGTCATTTCGTGAAGAGTCTGCGAATTTTACACTGAAAATTATCAGTAATTGGATTACTGTGTCGCAAGCGTAAAAATAATCTGCATGAATTTACGACCACCACGCATCTGCCGATCCGGCATTGTAATTTAATTTGCTCCCCCTAAATTGCAGATGTGCATTTCATTTTTATGCAGCGCTGTGCCCCAGTTTCTCGGTGTTTATGTTAATTGCAATTTTTAATTAAATACGTTTCCCTTGCCGCGAGTTTCCAGCGGCACTGTCAAGATTGGATACAAAGTTTGCGAGCAGGAGCTGGAAATGAAACCGACATAAAAATATGTAGCGATGATTAATAACTTCTCTAGTTGAATCGTGTTTATGAGAAGAAAAATGCGAGTATTTTAATTACATTCGGAAAACTTGTGGATCTCGGCGTTAAGTAATACATATGGAACGGATTAATTTAAAACATCTGATGAGAAGCAAAACTTCTGCACGTAAATCTTGGTTTATGTAATTAGGTGCTGGAATATTTTTCTACGTGGAACATTTACTTGACATTTATTGCTAAAAATATTATTTATTAACTTTACTATTTATTTATATTACATTTTTTAAAAGAAGTAAATGAACAGATTTACATTTAAAAAAAAACTATGACAGTTATTGTAATTTAAGAAGTTGTATATAATTTTATTTTAATAAATTTATTTTATTATTTCAATTAATTTATTTACATTATATTTTTCCAATTAAATGGACAGATTTACATAGTAAAACAATAACTTGGAATTGTTATTGTTATTTAGGAAGTTGTTCTTTAACAAGTTCTTTTAGTAAGAGAAAGGATAGAATAAAATAAAATTTATATTACGAAAAAATTAAGCATATTCATTTATACTTCAGTAAATTAGCCAAGTCTTAATTTTGTTGTCGTGAAAAAACATTCACTTTACTCATATAGTATATAAATATCTATTATTTATTATTTTGTTACCATAAATTTTAAATTCTGATAGTGAATTTTTTGTTACCTAGTTTTTCTATTTAGGAGGCAATAATCATATTTTAAATACAAATAAATATTGAACTTATTTAATTACATTAATTAACACAATTATTTAATTACCAGCAGTAATTTCTCAAAAACCAATTACTACAGTCGATATCACGAACTTAAGATGGGAAAGCCATAAAGCGGGATAAGAACAGACATTCCGAGCGTTTAATCGGGGCAATATCAGTAGGGCCAATCGATTTGCCCTTGAGTTGGTACCTTGTATTGTCGAGACCCTTTGAATTCGTTGATTTGAATGTGCATTGAACCTTACGATTGTCAATTTTTAATTGTAACCAAACAAAGAAGGTAAATCGCTTCGTTTCAAACGCAGCTCTCAAAATTATTAATGCAAATACTGTTGAAATACTTGCAAATTCTCAATTTAAAATGTCAAAATACTCAAATATTTTTACTTATACTGATCCCCATCTGTTAAATACTGGGCTCCAAAACTGAGATTCCGACAAATTTTCAACAGAATATGTTAAAATATACTGCTGTTAAAATTTATAAATATAGCTGTATGTCAAAATGCTCCAATTTAATCAAATATATTTTTTAATAGTTTAAATTTGTAATATCTTTTGTAAATATTTTACTTTGTTATTTTGTATATACAGGGTGTCTCCTAAAAAATGCCGCTGGTCATAACTCCTCTATTTATTGGCCGATTTAAAAAAAAAAACAAAAACAAGATTAAATGGCTCCACATGTTCTACAAAGGGGCCCTAATTTTGTTTTTTTTGCAAAATCAACTTTCATTTCAGTGATAGTTAAGTTATATTTTTCAAATGGTTACATATATTTTCTTATTTTTTTGCTGGTAGAGTTTATTTCTCTGAATCCAAAGATGTATAACAAGTTGGCTTTGATGGAATATTCGTTAGAGACAAAAACAAATGTTTAAATAGTTTTTCAAGTGTGGCGTGAAAAACAAAGCAAACACAATGTGGAAAACACGAGAAATACCTCCTAATTGTACATTAAATGCAACTTTTGCAATAACGAGAATAACGTCAGTTGTGTATTCAACAAGGTGGTCGTCAGTTTGAGCAACTGTTATTCTAATAAAATATTACATATTGATTTTCACATTTTGTTTTTCACTTCACACTTGAAAACCTATTTAAACATTTTTTTTCTGTTTTTCAATTTACAAAAATAATCTCTACCAGAAAAAAAATTAATAAAAATATGTGTAACCATTTGAAAAAAAAAGTTGACTATCGCTGAAATGAAAGTGGATTTTGCAAGAAAAAAAAATTAAGGCCCATTTGTAGAACATGTGGAGCCATTTAATCTTGTTTTTGTTTTTTCAAATCGGCAAATAAATAAAGGAGTTATGGCTAGCGGCGTTTTTTTAGGAGACACCCTGTGTAATAAATTTGTCACATCTGTTAAAATTAAATTAAACGTCAATTGATACGATTTAAATATTGAAAATTTTCAGTTACATATATCCATATCTCTGAAATTTGACCAATACATTCAAAATCTATTAAAATTTTAACTGAAACTGTTCAGATCTGCTATACTAAATCATCACTAAAAGTGAATATATGACTAGGTTTCAATAGCAACGGTAATCATCGTTATGTTTTGACTGTAACTGCTAAAAATGCTAAAATGTGCATTTTTTAACTGTAACTATCAAAATTTTGAACCTACTATGAATATATGTTAATATAATAATGGCATCTGTTAATAATGCCATAATAATTTGCTACGTGTTCCTCTAAAATGCTTCAAATTTGCTAACCGTTCAATTGACTGTCCAAATTAGTCAAATTTTCAAATGTGACTGCCCAAATATGTTGATTTTTTTACTCCTTCGGTGATGTTACAAGAAATTTGCAACTATTACAAATCTGCCATATTTTTGGCCGTGTCTATCAAAAACTATCAAACGTTCAAGTGCTACTGTCGAAATCTGTTTAGATTTCATTTAACTTGGTCAAAATATTCATTTGTTAGTGTCAAAATCTTTTTAAGGGGAATTGTCTAAATCTGGCTTGTTCCAATGAAACTGTCAAAAAGTTTAGTACCTTTAAACATTAAAAAAATGTACAACTGCTTCTGTATAATTCTATCCAATCGATTAAAACAGTTGATATAATATAAATATATGTACTGCAACTAACTGGTCAAATATGTCAAATACTCAGCCTCTGAAGTAAAAATCGGATCAGTCAAAACTGACATATTTCCAAATGTACGTGTCAACATCTATGAATCTGTATAATTCTACCCAATCGATTAAAACAGTTGATATTATATAAATATATTTACTGCAACTAATTGGTCAAATATGTCAAATACTCAGCCTCTGAAGTAAAAATCGGATCAGTCAAAACTGACATATTTCCAAATGTACGTGTCAACATCTATGAATCTAGCTGTACAAATCTGCCAATTTGTCAACTGCACTGCAGAAATTTGTCAAATTTGACAACTCAACCTTCTAAATGTATTGATCATTCAATTGAAATTATCCAAATTTGTAAAATTGTCAAATGCAACTGTTAAATTTTGTCAAATTTGTAACTCCTTCGGTGAAATTATTACATATTTGCAACTATAACAAATGTGCCATATTTTTGACTGTGTCTATAAAAATATGATAAATTTTTAACCTGCAATTGTCGCAATCTATGAAATTTTCATTTAAATCAGTCAAAAATTTGAACTGATACTGTTACAATATTGACAAGTCTAACTGCCAAAACCTGGCTTGTTCCAGTGCAACTGTCAAATGATTTGTACCTTAACACATAAAAAAGTTACAACTGCTACTACAATTCTACCCAATCGATTGAAACAATCACAATTTGTCAAATATATAACTGCAACTAACTGGTCAAAAATGTCAAATACTTAGCCTCAGAAGTAAAAATCGGATCATTCAAAAAAGACATATTTCCAAATAAACGTGTCAAAATCTATGAATCTAGCTGTGAAAATCTGTCAAATTATCAACTGCACTACCGAAATCAGTCAAATTTGACAACTGAACTTTCTAAATGTATTGATCATTCAATTAAAATTATCCAAATTTGTAAAATTTTCAAATGTTACTATTTAAATTGTCAACCTTTTAACTCCTTCGGTGAAATGATTACATATTTGCAACTATACCAAATGTGCCATATTTTTGACTGTCTATAAAAATATGATAAATTTTCAACCTGCAATTGTCCCAATTTATGAAATTTCCATTTAAATAAGTCAAAAATTTCAATTGTTACTGTTAGAATCTTTACACGTATAACTGCCTAAACCTGGCTTGTTCAAGTGCAACTGTCAAAATATTTTGTACTTTCAGACATAAAAAAAATTACAACTGTTACTATACAATTCTACCCAATCGATTAAAACAGTCAAAATTTGTCAAATATATAATTGCAACTAACTGGTCAAAAATATCAAATACCCAGTCTCAGAAGTAAAAATCGGATCCTTCAAAACTGACATATTTCGAAATGTACGTGTCAACATCTATGAATCTAGCTGTACAAATCTGCCAATTTATCAACTGCACTACAGAAATCTCTCAAATTTGACTACTCTACCTTCTAAATGTATTGATCATTCAATTGAAATTATCCAAATTTGTAAAATTGTCAAATGCAACTGTTTAATTTTGTCAAATTTGTAACTCCTTCGGTGAAATTATTATAAATTTGCAACTATAATAAATGTTCCATATTTTTGACTGTGTCTATAAAAATGTGATAAATTTTCAACCTGCAATTGTCGCAATCTACGAAATTTCCATTTAAATTAGTCAAAAATTTCAACTGTTACTGTCAGAATCTTTATAAGATTAACTGAGTAAACCTGGCTTGTTCCACTGCAACTGTCAAAATGTTTTGTACCTTCTGACATAAAAAAATATACAACTGCTACAATACAATTCTACCCAATCGATTGAAATAATTGAAATTGGTCAAATATATAACTGCAACTAACTAGTCAAAAATGTCAAATACTCAGTCTCAGAAGTAAAAATCGGATTAGTCAAAGCTGACATATTTCCAAATGTACGTGTCAGAATCTATGACTCTAGCTGTAAATATTAGTCAAATTATGCCGAAATCAGTCAAATTTGATAACTGAACTTTCTAAATGTATTGATCATTCAATTGAAATTATCCAAATTTGTAAAATTGTCAAATGCAACTGTTTAATTTTCTCAAATGTGTAACTCCTTCGGTGAAATTATTATTAATTTGCAACTATAACAATTGTGTCATATATTTGACTGTGTCTATAAAAATATGACAAATTTTCAACCTGCAATTGTCGCAATCTATAAAATTTTCGTTTAAACCAGTCAAAATTTTTAACTGTTACTGTTAGAATCTTTATCAGTTCAAAAAACTGATATATCAATTTATCTTAGACCTAGAGCCATACCACTTGAATGAATTTTATAACCGTTAATTATAATGTATTATGTACCATTAGAATTAGTAACTGATTTTGTGACATGTATTTCATTTTATTATTATTAATCATCTGAAATAAACAGTATTATTATTATTATTATTATTATATGTTTAACTGCTCAAACCTGGCTTGTTGCACTGCAACGGTCAAAATGTTTTATACCTTCTGACATAAAAAAAATACAACTGCTAGTCTACAATTCTAGCCAATCGATTGAGACAGTCGAAATTTGTCAAATATATAATTGAAACTAACTGGTCAAAAACGTCAAATACTCAGCCTCAGACGTAAAAATTGGATCAGACATAACTGACATATTTCCAAATGTACGTGTCAACATCTATTAATCGAGCTGCGAATATCTGTCAATTTATCAATTGCACTGTAGAAATCTGTCTAATTTGACAACTCAACCTTCTAAATGTATTGATCATTCAATTGAAAATATCCAAATTTGTAAAATTTTCATATGCAACTATTTTAATTTGTCAAACTTTTAACTCCTTTGGTAAAATTATTTGAAATTATTACATATTTGCAACTATACCAAATGTGCCATATTTTTGACTGTGTGTATCAAAATGTGTTAAATTTTCAACTAAAATTGTAGCATTCTATCAAATTTATTTAAATCAGTCAAAATATTTAACTGTTACTGTTAAAATCTTCATAAGTTCAAATGCCTGAATCTGGCTTGTTCAAGTGCAACTGTCAAAATGTTTTGTACCTTCAGACATAAAAAAAATTACAACTGCTACTATACAATTCTACCCTATCGATTAAGACAGTCGAAATTTGTCAAATATATAATTGCAGCTAACTGGTCAAAAATATCAAATACTCAGTCTCAGAAGTAAAAACTGACATATTCCTTCAAAACTGACATATTTCGAAATGTACGTGTCAACATCTATGAATCTAGCTGTACAAATCTGCCAATTTATCAACTGCACTACAGAAATCTCTCAAATTTGACTACTGTACCTTCAAAATGTATTGATCATTCAATTGAAATTATCCAAATTTGTAAAATTGTCAAATGCAACTGTTTAATTTTGTCAAATTTGTAACTCCTTCGGTGAAATTATTATAAATTTGCAACTATAATAAATGTTCCATATATGTGACTGTGTCTATAAAAATGTGATTAATTTTCAACCTGCAATTGTCGCAATCTATGCAATTTTCATTTAAATCAGTCAAAATATTCAACTGTTACTGTTAAAATCTTTATGAGGTTAACTGCCTCAACCTGGCTTATTCCACTGCAACTGTCAAAATGTTTTATACGTTCAGACATACAAAAAATTACAACTGCCACTATACAATTCTACTCAATCGATTGAAATACTCCAAATTTGTCAAATGTATAACTGCAACTAAGTGGTCAAAAATGTCACATACTCAGTCTCAGAAGTAAAAATCGGATCAGTCAAAACTGACATATTTCCAAATGTACGTGTCAAAATCTATGAATCTAGCTGTAAAAATCTGTCAAATTATCAACTGCACTGCCGAAATCAGTCAAATTTGACAACTTAACATTCTAAATGTATTGATCATTAAATTAAACTGTCTAATACTCAGCCTCAGAAGTAAAAAATCAGATCAGTCAAAATTGACATATTAACAATTGTAAGTGCTAAACTGTAACTGATAAAATTTGCATTTTTACAACTGTAACCATCAAATATTTGCACCTGCTGCAAATATATCTCTTAAATATTTAACTTCAACTGTTGAAATCTGTCACATTTTCTACTACTCTCCAAATTATGTAATTTTCAATTAATACTGTCCAAATCTGTAAAAATTTCAAATTTAACTGAGTAAATTAAATATGTCTTAATTTTGACACAGCGAATCAATATCTGTTAAATGTTCAACTACAACTGTCTTAATCAGTTATAATTTTAATTTCAATGCGTAAAAATATTCAACTGCCACTGTCAAAATCTATCTAAGTGTAATTTTCTAAATCTGTCATTTTTAACTACAAGTGTCAACATTTGTCAAGTGTTTTACCTTTTGAAGTAAAACACTGTCAAATTTTCAACTGCACTGCCAAAATCAGCCAAATTTGGCAATTGCACTCTCTAAATGTGTTGACTTTTCAACACATGAAAATTGTTGAAATTATCCAAACTTGTCAGAATATATCTAAGTGTAACTGTCTAAATCTGTCATTTTTAACTACAAGTATCAACATTTCGTAGGCTTAGTATTACAAGGTTGCATGTAACATTTTTTCAATATTTAACGTTGGGAGGGATATGCTTTCTGAATAATGCTTCTATAATTCTCAACAAAAAATTGGCGGGGTCCAATAAATCTTCGTAATTTATAATGTAGAATATAGTACTGAAATAAAAACTTTCTAATACAATATTAAAATAAAATAACTAAATAACTAAATAAAAACAATACAAATTTGGTGACTTTTTATTAAAATTTCGCAATTGACCACTAAATTTTAAAGTTATTTCGACCGCTTTGCTATTTATTTCTATGTAAGTTAAAATCAGCGAATTCAACTGATTAAGCCAAACTGTTCCTATAACGATTAAACTATTATATTTCACATATCAATATAACTTTAATGATTGCGTGCTTTATCAAAAGTTGAGAATATATCACAATAATTATAATATTTGCAATAACAATAACAGGGTTGTTTCGATTGTATGGAGACTTCTGACCCAGTTTCACTTGTTGAGCGAGTTTGACTCGTTAAGCGCTGCGGTGACACTTTAGAGCACACAAACCTTGCATGCTGTCCAACGTAACTGTAGAAATTACACGGTAGCTTGTGGCCGAGACAGAAAACAGCTTGAGGCACTTTACATTTTCAGTGGCAATCTGCCTCTGCCTAATATTAAATTTGCAATACATTAAGCTGTATAAACGTCTAAACTAAACTTGATAGTAAATAAATAATGCATTTTTTTTAATTTCTTGTTATCACACTTTATTAAATTATTGTGACTATAGTTTAGACTACGTCAGCTGATGAAAAATAAAATAAACTTAATAGTGATTTTATTATTAAATTATTTCCAGTATCGAATTTTAATTGAACATAAACTTGAAAATTGAAATTGAAATTGAAAATTGAACTCAAATATAATTTGTTTTAAATATCGTATTGTTATAGCTAGGTAGTGAGTAGGTAATATATATATATATATATATATATATATATATATATAATATATTATATATATATAATATATATATATATATATATATATATATATATATATATATATATATATATATATATAATATATTTTGGAAATTGTTCGTTTTATAACATAAATCAAGATTTCTTATTATTTATTATTTGAGAAATATAAGTTTTTTTATATAATCTTATGTAGGCAACATCCTGTACTGCATGCAATATTGATATAGGACAAATTTTTGTATGGGTGAATACAGTGGAAATGAGAAAAATTCAGCGGAACTAATGTAACACGCATACGCTGTGAAATGCAATATATTATCGCGTTTGTATAAACCGTAAGCTTGCCCCCGAAATTCTAATCAACCAGATTACTGCAAACATCAATTCGACCCATGTCCATGAAAGAACGTGCACGTTCATTCATCTCGGCCTATTCATCAGATAATACAGAGATGCGTTATTGATATACAAGCATCCGATTCGGGCATTGAATGAGCTTTGCCGCAGTACGGAATAAATTGGTTGCAGGAATCTTTTTAGCCATATTTCAGGACGGATGCGGTCTCTGTATTCCAAATATTATCAGGAAACTGGCGTCTCTGAATATTACATTTTCATGCTAACGAGATTAAAATTCCCAATTAGAATGCCTAAGGTATCATCCTGGATGCAATTGTGTGATGGAATTTGAATATTTTTTGCGAAGCTAACAAATAACTTGATACGATGTAATATAGATCTTTATAAATTGTAAATATATACAGAGTGACCACCGATCAATTTCATGGTGGGAAAAACTTTTTTATATTTAAATTTTGATTTTTTTAATTCTTTAGGTGCGAAAGTTTTTGCATGTCCTAAACCCACAGAACATATCCTGGTGCAATATGTTAAAAATAAAACAAATATATTTGAAAAAATTCTAAATTAACAGTTTGGTTTTCATATTCTACATAATGTCCACCTTCACACACATGTAGCTTCATATACATGTGGAAGAAAACTGTAATCAATCGACGTTTTGATTTAAGAGGTGTACTCTATAATTTTGAAATAAACTGCACTATTGATAAAAAAATATTTCGTCAATAAATTTTAACAAATAGAATGTTTCACTGAATGTATATGTAGTTAATTATGCTGGTTTCAATTATTCTTGAAAAAGTACGATCCATTAATTTTGTTGTTAAATATGTTGATTTCTAGTATTAATTTTTAATTTGGATAATCGTGAGACTTATACCTATAATGTTGAGAAGATATCACACCATTTGTTAAAAATTAAGCCAAAAACAAACAAAAAATTAATAAATAAAAAAATCACCAATCCATAAACAGAAATCTAATAAAATATCCGATGAATGTATATTAAATATAAAGCAAATTTATTTAAAAAAAATCTAAATTAACAATTTGGTTTTCATATATTACATATTGTCCACCTTACACATATGTAGCATCTTTTACATGTGGAAGAAAACTGTAATCAATCGACGTTTGATAAAAAATTAATGCGTCAATACATTTTAACAAATAGAATGTTTTACTAAATGTACATGTAGGTAATTATGCTGGTTTCTATTATTTTAGAAAAAATACGTTCCAATAATTTTGTTATTAAAAATGTTGATTTCTAATATTAATTTCAAATTTGGATAATCGTGAGACATATACCTATAATTTTGAGAAGGTATCACACGATTTGTTAAAAATTAGCCAAAAAAATGTGATGAATAAAAAAAAATCACCAATCCATAAACAGAAATCTAATAAAATTTCCAATAAATGTATAAATTTTGGTTTGTACCGTCAATATTTCCATTCCTTGTAAATGACCTTGAAAACAAAAAATTGCGTTAAGAATGATATTTGATATTGATAAAAATTTAATTCGTCAATAAATTATAACAAATAGAATGTTTCACTGAATGTATATGTAGGTAATTATTCTTGTTTTAATTATTCTCAAAAAAATACGTTCCAATAATTTTGTTGTTAAAAATGATGATTTCTAGTATTAATTTACAATTTGGATAATCGTGAGACTTATACTTATAATTTTGAGAAGATATCACACCATTTGTTAAAAATTAAGCCAGAAACAAACAAAAAATGCGATGAATAAAAAAAATCACCAATCCATAAACAGAAATCTAATAAAATTTCCAATGAATGTATAAATTTTGGTTTGTACCGTCAATATTTCTATACCTTGTAAATGACCTTGCAAACAAATATTTGCGTGAAGAATGATATTTGAAGTAATTTTTTTTTCAGCTCATAATCTTCTTTTACAATTCAGTTCAATTTTACAGTTTTTGCATGTCCTAAGCTCACAGAACGTATCCTGGTGCAATATGTTAAAAATAAAGCAAATTTATTTGAAAAAATTCTAAATTAACAATTTGGTTTTCATAGTCTACATATTGTCCACCTTCACACACATGTGGCATCTTTTACATGTAGAAGAAAACTGTAATCAATCAACTTTTTGATTTAAGAGGTGTACTCTATAATTTTTTAAATAAACAGCACTATTGATAAAAATTTAAATCGTCAATAAATTTTAACAAATAGAATCTTTCACTGAATATATATGTAGGTAATTATGATGGTTTCAATTATTCTCGAAAACATACGTTCTAATAATTTTTTTTGTTAAAAATGTTGATTTCTAGTATTAATTTTCAATTTGGATAATCGTGAGACATATACCTATAATGTTGAGAAGATATCACACCATTTGTTAAAAATTAAGCAAAAAAAAAATGTGATGAATAAAAAAAAATTACCAGTCCATAAACAGAAATCTAATAAAATTTCCAATGAATGTTATGTTAAAAATATAGCAAATTTCTTTAAAAAAAAATTAAATTAACACTTTGCTTTTCATATTGGACATATTGTCCACCTTCACACACATGTAGCATCTTTTACATGTGGAAGAAAACTGTTATCAATCGAGTTTTTGATTTAAGTGGTGTACTCTATAATTTTGAAATAAACTGCACTATCCCTAAAAATTTTATTCGTCAATAAATTTTAACAAATAGAATGTTTCACTGAATGTATATGTTGGTAATTATGCTGGTTTCAATTATTCTTGAAAAAAATACGTTCCAATAATGTTGGTGTTAAAAATGTTGATTTCTAGTATTAATTTTAAATTTAGATAATCGTGAGACATATACCTATAATGTTGAGAAGATATCACACCATTTGTTAAAAATTAAGCCAAAAACAAACAAAAAATGTAATGAATAAAAAAAAATCACAAATCCATAAACAGAAATCTAATCAAATCTTCAATGAATGTATGTTAAAAATAAAGCAAATTTATTTAAAAAATTTCTAAAATAACCATTTGGTTTTCATATTCAACATATTGTCCACCTTCACACACATGTAGCATCTTTTACATGTGGAAGAAAACTGTTATCAATCGAGTTTTTGATTTAAGAGGTGTACTCTATAATTTTGAAATAAACTGCACTATTGATAAAAATCTTATTCGTCAATAAATATTAAGAAACAGAATGTTTCACTGAATGTACATGTATGTTATTATGCTGCTTTCAATTATTCTCGAAAAAAAACGTTCCAATAGTTTTTTTGTTAAAAATGTTGATTTCTAGTATTAATTTTCAATTTGGATAACCGTGAGACTTATTACCTATAATGTTGAGAAGATATCACACCATTTGTTAAAAATTAAGCCAAAAACAAACAAAAAATGTGATGAATAAAAAAAAAACATAAATCTAATAAACTTTCCATTAAATGAATAAATTTTGGTTTGTACCGTCAATATTTCTATTCCTTATAAATGACCTTGAAAACAAATATTTGCGTGAAGAATGATGTTTGATGTAATTTTTTTTTTAGCTCATAATATTCTTTTACAATTCACTATTTTATGGAAAGTCAAAAATAATAAAAAAAAATCTATTATGGAAAATATATACAAAATCAACATTTTATTGTGTTAATAAATCTACACAGAGTTATTTTACACTTCAGCCACAATGACATCAATGTATCAAAGCGTCTTTTTTAAAATGCAATATACAAGTAATTATCTGTAAGGCAAATATTATAGTTTACGAAGTGAACAATGCATACAAGTGAAGAAAGAGCTCAGATTTTCAAATTGATAATGCTGCAAACCTTATCATAACATTGTTCACTTCGTAAACTGTAATATTTGCCTCACAGAGAATTAATTTTACTTGTAGGTTGCATTTTTAACATGACGCTTTGATACATTATACATTATAGTCATTGTGACATAAGTGTGTCACTATAAAAATGATTAACACTATGTTGCGCTATAAAAAAAACTCTCTATATATCCGGTTTCATAACAAATTTAGATAATCCAGTTGCTAAATTTACAAATTTTGACAGTGCAGATATATCTGAGCCATTACTGAGCTATATATATATATATATATATATATATATATATATATATATATATATATATAAGATGTGAATGATATCATTAATCATAGACTTCACTTCGTACTGTAATATTTGCTTCACAGAGAATAAATTTTACTTGTATGTTGCTTTTTTAAAAAGTCGCTTTGATACATTACACATTATTATCATAACATGTCATAAAAATGATTAACACTATGTTGCGCTATAAAAAAAACTCTCTATATATCCGGTTTCATAACAAATTTAGATAATCCAGTTGCTAAATTTACAAATTTTGACAGTGCAGATATATCTGAGCCATTACTGAGCTATATATATATATATATATATAAGATGTGAATGATATCATTAATCATAGACTTCACTTCGTACTGTAATATTTGCTTCACAGAGAATAAATTTTACTTGTATGTTGCTTTTTTAAAAAGTCGCTTTGATACATTACACATTATTATCATAACATGTCATAAAAATGATTAACACTATGTTGCGCGATAAAAAAAAACTCTCTATATATCCGCTTTTGTAACAAATTTAGATAATTGAGTTGCTAAATTTTACAGAATTTGACAGTGCAGATATATCTGAGCAATGACTGAGCAATATAAGATGTGAGTGATCTCCAAATCATAGACTGAAAGTTGAAAAGTTAACGATGATCATCAACCTAAAGCTGCTTATGATGAAGATGATAACATTAGCCATACATACGATGTATTTCCACAAGGTCATGTTACTTTTAATGATGCCACAAGTAAAAAAACATTTTTAATTTAGCAGGTTGGTAATTTTTTAGAAAACATTTGCAATACTTAATAAAGCTAGCCGTCAAACAAGACATTTATGAAAGATTTTCTCAGTTTCATAATTTAAAGGCTTGATTTAAAAAAGTATTGTTAAGTAAATTACAGTATTCGAAAATTTGATAAATTTGGACAACTTCGATACAATATTGAACAATTTTAGAGTTCACTTCTCCTTTCATCAATTGCTTGATTTGAAACATTGATTTGATTTTCTCAGTTGCATAATTTAATAGTTTCATTTAAAAAAACATTATAGTATTTGAAAATTTGATAAATTTGGACAACTTCGATACAATATTGTACAATTTTAGAGAGTTCACTTGCCTAATGTTGCACTTGTTGACAATTGCGGTTGAAACACTAACATCTACATCTAGTTCCAAATGCTTTACAGATTTTGATACATACAACTGAAAATATGTTAATATTTACTAAGTTAACTTGCCAAATTTTGCACTTTTTGACAGTTACGGTTGAAAAATTGATTTCTACAGCAAGTTTCAAATGCTTTACAGATTTTGATACATACAACTGAAAATATGCCAATTCTTACTGATCCGATGTTCACTTCTGATGCCGATCATTTGATACATTTGACCAGTTGCAGTTAAAAATTTAACAAATAGTGACTGTTTCAATTGAAAATTTAACGGGTTTACATACTTACATAATTAAAAATTCAATTGAACATTTTACGAATGTGACTGGTTCAATTAAGAAATTTGGTAGAATTCTACAGATGTAGTTGTAAATTTTCCTGTTTTTCACTTCTAAAGCTACAAAACTTGACAGATTTTGACAGTTGAAGTTGAAAATGACAAATTTGGACCGTTCCACTTTTTCAATAACAGAAATTAAACGTATTTACCAATTTATATGAAAATATAACTGATTTCGACAGTTGCAGTTAAAAATTTGACGGATTTAGTTCCACTTAGATAGAGTTTGGCAGCTAGCCGTCAAATAATACATTTATGAAAGATTTTCTCAGTTTCATAATTTAATAGTTTAATTTAAAATAAAACATTACAGTATTTGAAAATTTGATAAATTTGAACAACTTCGATACAATATTGAACAATTTTACAGAGTTCAATTGCCAAATTTTGCACGTTTCGACAATTGCGGTTGAAACACTGATATCTACAGCTACTTCCAAATACTTTACAGATTTGATACATACAACTCAAAATATGTCAATTTTTATTAAGTTAACTTGCCGAATTTTGCACTTTTCGACAGTTACAGTTGAAAAATTTATTTCTACAGCTAGTTTCAAATGCTTTATGGATTTTGATACATACAACTGGAAATATGTCAATTTTTTCTGATCCGATTTTCACTTCTGATGCCGATCATTTGACACATTTGACCAGTTGAAATTAAAAATTTACCAAATGGTGACTGTTTCAATCGAAAATTTAACGGGTTTATAAACTTACATAATTGAAAAATTTAATTGAAAATTTTACAGATTTGACTGGTTCAGTTAAAAAATTTGGTAGAATTCTACAGATGTAGTTGTAAATTTTCCAGTTTTTCTAAAGCTACAAAACTTGACAGATTTTGACAGTTGAAGTTGAAAATGACAAATTCGGAAACACATTTTAAAGACGAACGGTAAGTTTTCAAATGTTTTCTCAAAATATCATTTGTTTCGGTCGACATTTAAGCTTTTTTGCCAAAATTTCAATGATTAGTGTCAAAAGCTACAAATGTTTTTCAATTGGCACTCAGTTAATTCTGATACTCAATTACGTATTATTCATCAATTATTTCTGCCAAAATTGTATAGTTTTTACCAACATTTAAATATTTTTTATAAAAATTACTATATATTCTGTCAAACTTTCTATAACTACAGGCAAAATCTAATAAAGTTAAAATATTAAAGTTAAAATAATAATATCTAATGTCAAGTTTTCAAATGTTCTATCAAAATATAATATATTTCTGTTGACAGTTTAGTTGTTTTGACAAAATTTTAATGATTAGTGTAAAAAACTCCAAATGATTCTAAATTGGCATTCAGCTAATTCTGATACTCAATTACGTATTATACATAAATTATTTCTGCCAAAATTGTATTGTTTTTACCAACATTAATTTTTCTATTAAAATTACAATATATTTTGTCAAACTTTCTATAATTACTGGCAAAACCTATTACTGACTTTTTATTTTTTAAATGCAATCTCAAATTTTAAAGACGAACGGTAAGTTTTCAAATATTTTATCAAAATATCACTTGATTCTGTCGACATTTTAGTTGTTTTGGCAAAATTTCAATGATTAGTGTCAAAAACTACAAATGATTTTAAAGTGGCACTCAGTTAATTATGATACTCAATTACATATTATACATCAATTATTTCTGCCAAAATTGTATAGTTTTACCAACATTTAAATAATTTTTATAAAAATTACTATATATTCTGTCAAACTTTCTATAACTACAGGCAACATCTAATAATGATTTTTAATTTTAAAATGCAGTGTCAAATTTTAAAGACTAACGTCAAGTTTTCAAATGTTCTATCAAAATATAATTTATTTCTATTGATATTTTAGTTGTTTTGACAAAATTTCAATGATTAGCGTAAAAAACTGCAAATGGATCTAAATTGGCATTCAGCTAATTCTGATACTCAATAAAGTATTATACATAAATTATTTCTGCCAAAATTGTATTGTTTTTACCAACATTATTTTTTTCAATTAAAATGATATTATATTTTGTCAAACTTCCTACAATGACTGGCAAAATCAATTACTGACCTTTTATTTTTAAAATGCAATGTCAAATTTAAAAGACGAACAGTAAGTTTTCAAATGTGTTATCAAAATATGATTTGTTTCTGTCGACATTTTAGTTGTTTTGACAAAATTTTAATGATTAGTGTCAAAAACTACAAATGATTTTAACTTGTGTCACAAGGATGGTTGAGTGGGGCTAATGATTTAAATTAATACTAAAAACTTAATTTATTTTTATCATTATAAAATATAAAGTATAATATCTCTAATGAAAATGGCCGCTGTCAGCATCCCCTGGTTCGGTTCTCGTTAGTACTGTAACAAGAGAAAACGTATCTGAGCATTGAATAACAACACTCTGTGAGCCTCTCAATATGGTATTATCTTGTATATCAGGATACAGTAATTGTTGATCAACGTAAGCTTATCGATAAACGGAATATAGTTCAGGGTGCTTCCTGTCTAAGACAAAGGGGCCCAGTCGAACAAATCCCTACTCAGTCCACAATGTTCACACATATGTACCTGGGAGTTACCTCCCCCACATGCCAAAGTGTTCCAGACAATACCTATCCATACCCGGTAATACCATAGCAACAATGAGTAGCAACTAACCAATTAACAGCTCGCAAGGTACACATTTCACCACCACCACAGCCAGAGGGCTTATGACGCGAGCAACACGCGTCCCTTCGACTTGCACCCCATATGCAACCCTTGTGGCGGTGATGTAACAAATTAAATATATATTATATCTCTACTAAAGAATTTAAAAATATTTATGTGTCGAATCATTGAACCCTTGAATTTTATGTAACACTTGGCATTCAGCTAATTCTGATACTCAATTACGTATTATACATAAATTATTTTTGCCAAAATTGTATTGTTTCTATAACATTTTTTTTTTCTATTAAAATTACAATATATTTTGTCAAACTTTCTATAATTACTGGCAAAATCTATTACTGACTTTTTATTTTTCAAATGCATTGTCAAATTTTAAAGACGAACGGTAAGTTTTCAAATGTTTTATCAAAATATCATTTGTTTCTGTCGACGTTTTAGCTTTTTTTGACAAAATTTCAATGATTAGTATCAAAAACTATAAATGATTTTAAATTGGCACTCAGTTAATTCTGATACACAATTACGTATTATACATAAATAATTTTTGCCAAAATTGTATTTTTTTTCCTACATTTAAATTATTTCTATTTAAATTACATATGTTCTGCCAAAATTTCCATAAATACAGGCAAAATCAATAAAGACTTTTTAATTTTAAAATCAGTCAAATGTTGTATCACAATATTATTTATTTCTGTCGACATTTTAGATATTTGTACAAAATTTCAATGAGTAGTGTCAAAAACCTACTATTTATAAATCTGTTAAAATCTGATATTTCTTTTAATTTTAAATTGGCACTATGTTAATAAATGATTCTGCTCAAAACTTCAATGATTGTATTTCATTGTATATTTTGTTCATCTGATTGTATCTTGATTGTATATCTGTGTACATTAACAATTTCTGGCGTACTTTCATATATGCCTCTCAATTTTCAAAGAATTTAACCAAAATGTATATTACATATGACAAAATTTTACTTATTCAATCAAAATTTCAATGTCTACTGTCAAAATTTTATTTTTTCAATCATAATTTCAATGATTACTGTCAATCACTTACTCTCACTGACATTATATTAATAATATTTCTGCTACTCAATCCGTTTTATACCTACATCAATTATGTCTGCAAAAAAATTATATATTTAATGCTTAAGTTTGCACTTACAAAACATTCTATATCTGTTCAGATTTCATTTAACAAGTCTGTAAATATTATGAATTAAACTGTAATTTCATTATTTATACTGAATGCATGTTAAAGCTTTTTTCAAAGCAGAAATTAAATGTGTTTAGTAATTTATATGAAAATTTAACTGATTTCGACAGTTGCAGTTAAAAATTTGTCAGATTTAGTTCCACTTAGATAGAGTTTTGCAGAAGCAGTTCAATATTATATATGTATATTATAATTATTATTAAATATTTTATTATAATATGTTACTATTATGAAAATTTAACTGATTTCGACAGTTGCAGTTTAAAATTTCACAGATTTAGTTCTACTTAGATATAGTTTGGCAGTAGCAGTTCAATATATATATATATATTATTAACAGATTTCGACAGTTCTCAAAAAGTCAGAAATTTTACAGATTTCTTACAGTTGCAAATTGGTTTTGAAGTTGGTATTTAAAATTTTTACAAAATTTACGCTTAAACATTTGACAGATTTTGATAGTCACAGTCACAAACAAGGCAGATTTGTTAAAGTTGCAAATTTGTTACGGTTTGACCGAATTAGTATAAAATTGCACGTGCACATGCACATGCAAACATGACATCATGTTACATTTTTTTTAAATTTTGTTTTAATTTATCATGTTACGGGAAATCATTAGAGCAACATTGTGAGAAAATCTACCGAGTTTCAAAGTTTCTCCTTTATACCGTACAATTTCACATATTAGATGGTTACATTAGAACAGAGATTTAATATTAATTCCTCTTTTTGTAATGGCTGTTCGTGGTTAATTAATATCCTCCACACGCACCTCAGTGTTAATGCATAATTATCCCTGAATGTAATACACGAAGTCTGGCCAATTAATTATGTAAGTACACGAAATAGTTTCGGGGCAGATTAATACAAACAAAACAGAGACTGCATTCATAGAAATTTATGTTGCATCATACATATAGAGCTCGCAAGTTGCCAAGTATTTTTTTTAAGGAAAACATGTATAATTAATTTAAATGACAAATTACTTAATTTCGTTAATTTTTATTTTTTTCATTACTTAAAATAAAAGTTAAGCAATCTGCCTTAATTTTGAACTCACATTTTTAATACAGAAAATCGAGCTATTGTGAATTATTATGATTGCTATTAAAAAAGTCGCAGCTTCTTGAAAAACGATCCTAAAAAGTGGCATTTCAAATAAATTTATAAAGATTATTGAAACACTTTTCGTAAAAAAAATTACAGAATATTTTTTCCAAATTTATAAATTATTTATCAAAAGAACTGCACATAGGGAAGGAGATGGGATTATTATTATTTTTATAAATACACCGCGATTAAACTAGTAACAGTTAAAATAATCAGTATTATATATTTAGAATGACGGATGGTTTAATTTGGAAGGTGACGGCACCAAAATTGTATATTAGCGAAGCGTGAAAAGCACAAAAAATTACTTCGCAAAGAGATAATTACGTGTATTTATGACATCAAAAGCACGTGGCGTAAGGGATAATATTTTCCTTAATTCCAGCATCGGCGACATCAAAGCGCACCCCATTAGGACCTGGAGTGTTTCATGAACGACTCTTTAAACTTTAAATGTAAATTCAGACGATTTATAAGTCACTTAGGGCTATTTTTACTCGATATAATTGCTGAATATAAATCGTGGCGAAAAGGGGACGCCGTCATTCGCCGGGAATTATTTATTCCCATTTCGGCTGCGGCGAATATATACGGGGGAAATATGAGGTTAAGAAGATAAAGAGGCGCACAAAAGCTTGCCTTTAATTCAATAACAAGAAGGAAGACGTGGAAGAAATAACAATATCCGCAAATTTCATGATATGAATTATTCCCAACTTGGCGATTCCGTATAACTTTTGCGAGGTTAAAGTGATCGGACAATATATATTGAAAAACTTATAAATATATAAAAGTAATTCAAGCCTACGGGGCGATTATTATCTGACGTTTTATTAAATGGCAGAGAAAAGTAACAAGCATGAATATAAAATGGGGGGTATTAATAATATAACAAACTTTTTAACAATTTCTTAAACTTAAACTCATTTTTTTTACATGCTTACGACCATCTGGTAATTAATACGATCATATTATATAATCCGGTTTTACAATCTCTGTTTATTGTTAACCGCCAGTTAGTTTCTATGAATACTAGTGTGTCATTTATGTGTACCCATTGAAGCTAAATTATATTTTGTTAACTGCTCTACTTTATCTTTAACATATTCTACTTTTTTTTTAGTATGCACCATAATTTGGTGCATAATTAAATACAAATAATAGTAACAACTAAAGTTATAACATTGATAACATGCACGGTAAACAAATAAAATAAGGAGTAAAAAATATTATTCATGTGCATTCATGCTCAATTAAAATTATTAGAAAAATGACTTTTCATTTTCATGTCCATCGAAATTCTGATTACCATTTCATTTCATAAGTGATTACTTCTCCATTTTGTACGTCGGTTCTCAACAGATGAGTCCTCAATTTTTGTAGCTAGCTGCATTATAACTATTATTGCGAATGTAAGAAAAACCCTAATTCTCGAATGTTCATGATTCATAAGCTTAGAATGCAGACATGTAAGAATATTAAGAACAAGACAGTAGATAAGCAACACGGGTTCTGGCTCACCTCTAACTTTTTCAAGCCCCGCTAATGAGCTGCACGCCTATTGATTTTTTTTTTTCGTTTTCCTTGTTTCCTAAGACGGTTTTCACTTTTCTTGGGGCGTATTTCGCATTTTGTGGAACGTTTTTCATGTTTTGTGACGTATTTTACGTTTCCTGTGGAGTTTTTTCACGTTATTGGGAACGTTCTTCACGTTTTGTTTATTGAGACATTTTTCACGATTTTTGTGACGTATTTCACGTTTTCTGGGGCATGTTTTACGTTTGATGAGACGTTTATTTGGGGTGGTGGTGGTGATGGTGTGATGGTTGTCCACGAACACGAACAGTTTGAGGTCAGCCAGAACCCGTGTTGCTTATCTACTCAAAATATTTTAACATCCCCATTTCTAATTCTACAAAATAAATATAATATATTCTTATTTATTATGACTTACTTAGAACTCTCTGTCTGTAAGTCTGTAAGAAATTCTAAATATTGTTTGTATAACATTTGAATACTAATTTGAGTTTGGAAAAGTGGAATATTTCCTAAGTGCGGAAATAATATTTCAACATTAAAAGTTATAAATCAATTTATTGAAATTGTACATGTTATTCTTATCATTATTATAAATCTTAACAGAAACACAATTCACATTGTTCACAATTCGTGAATGAAATTCCTGAACAGGTCTTTGTGGAAGTAGAAATAGGGATATTAGTTACGTTAACCTCTTCAGCATTGAAAGCAGAACAATTTTGACTCCGCCATTTAATTTAGAAATAATTTTAAAATATTAAAATTATCCAAATTTTATTAATTTTCCAAACTCTAGTAGAAAAAAACACTAAATTAAATCCAATTTTTTTCGTAAAAAAATACATTTCCTAACTTATTGCACAAATAGCTTTTATTTGTTTCACGCGCGTAAATGTCACTGTAACCAGCCTGTAAAGTTACCTGGTAAGGTAACCATCACATGCACCGTGCATGTAATGGTAGACACGACACAGTGTAAAAATTTTACTTGTCCCATGTCAAATTTATACTCTCCCTTGTCATATTTATATTATTTTAATTCACTCCATTTTATAGATTACTGAGAATTTTTTATTCTAGTAAAATCTCAGTATTACTGCTAAAACTTAATATGTTCAGTCATGCTCACATAAATCTAGTACAAACAAATTGGCATTGCTATTAATATTGCTATTGTAACCTCATTTCTTGTACTAGATTTATGTGAGCATGACTGTACATTACTATCAATATCTTAGATTTTTGGGTCACAATTTCAATTATTACTGTGAACATTACATTAATTATAATTATTGTCAAAATTGTACAAATAAACTTTATTTCACGGTTAAAATTTTAAGAATAATATCAATTATCACTGTTTAGACTTCAACGTTTTGTGTGACAATTGTTATGATATACTGTCAAAGCCTTTAATTCTATTGAAATTTCAACTATAACTGACAATTTTTCATTTTCATTAAAGTTCTAGTTTAGTATTACTAAATTGTATGAGGAAGCGGTTAATTCTTGGTGAAACATTTTGATTTTGTTAATAAAGAAAACACTTGGTAAAATGTATAAAACTTGTGAAACTTTGCCAAGTGTTTTCTTTATTAACCTAAGTATTACTGTTAAATTTTCATAAATTATTGCCCAATTTTCAAATATTAATGTATACAAATTTCAATTGTTAATGTAAAAATTACATTACTATACTATCAACGCTCTAATTCCACGAATAGTCCAAAGATTACTAAGAATTTTTTTTCTTTAGTAAAATCTCAGTGATTCCAGAAAATAAATATATATTTATGCCAGAATTTTAGTTTTTAATGTCAGAATTTGAAGTGTTACTCTAAACATTACTATGGTTAATATCAAAATTGCAATAATAAACTGTAAAATCTTTAATTTTTCAAATATTCTAAATATTTTATTTATTACTTGTCAACTTTTCTTATATTACTGTAAAATTTTCAGCTTCTGGGTTAAAATTTCAATTATTAGAACCAACATTGCAATGATAAACTATAAAATCCTAATTTCTATAAAAAAATCATATATTACTGTGATATTAAATTTTGTTAAAATCATTTCAGATGTTAGTATGTAGTAAGTGTGATAAAGCAATTATCACACTTAAATTTATAATTCTATAAAATTCTTACACTGTTTAATATCATAAAAACTATTCTTTGTCGTTTTGAAAAAAAAATTCTTACGACAAAAGTACAAAATTCGTATTTTAAATATTTATTCTATCTGACTTATCTACTTCGTTCTATGACAGGCTCTGGTTTCTAAAGCAAGGTGTGACATTCTACTATAAAGTTAAAAAATATATAGTTTTCTCTGTGCTTACATTTGCTTCATTAGCATACGCTCAGAAATACAGATTTATTATGTAATTTTAAAAAGATTATCACATATCTATTTCTAAATTTATAACTTTCTAAGAAATTCTGATTCAAATATTTCATATTCTACATAATTAGCAAATGCAAATTTAAATTTTTAATAAAGTTACATTTATTGCTGGCTGCTTTTCATATTACTGGAAATTTTTAGAGTGCAAATTTCAATTATTAATATAAAAAATTCCAATCATCAACAATCTAAGATTTACTACTAATGAAATTTCATTTTTAATGAAATTCTAATGAAATCGAAAATTTCAGGTATGCAGGTGAATTTTTATTCCATTTTTAGCAGCTATTCTAAAATTGTGATATTTTACTGCAACCATAAAACGATAAAGGATGAAAGGATGTTTGTATCAAAACTTCAAAGATTACAGATAAATTTTATTTTTCTTTTGCAAAATTTCAGTTAATTCTGTTAAAATTTTGGTTTTTACTGTCAAAATTTTAAGTATTAATGTCTAATGTTTATTATCTTAATTGCAATGATATACTGTGTAAGCTTAAATTTTATCAAAATTTCAACGATTAGTGTCAAATTTTCATATTTACCATAGTTTCAGTTATTTCTGTCAACTTTCATATATTGCAAAGCTTCTGAGTGTTTATATTGAATTCAATGTTTTTTTTAATATATAAATTGATGAAGTAGACACCTTAACCTTTATTACTAGCCACTTTCATCATCTTCAGTTTCTTGTAAAAACTTGGAAACATCATGTTGAGTAAAAATGTATGACTTTTTAGATTTATATTCTTCAAAGTTTGCTTGACAAATGCAATCGACTGAATATTTTTACTAACATCCACATTTTTCCTTATAGATACCATCGCTCTTATCATTGAATACGCAAATGCTTCAAGATTGATAACATATAGACAAATTCTCAAAATAAGCTAACAACACCATCACCTGACATCATTTGATACATTTTTGATTTTCTTCACATCACACCATTCGCATAAACGTCGATGAGCTTATTAGTAGGTACTTAATTCTTGACTTTTTAGGATGAAAACTACGAAACTACAATTACTAGCATTTTTTATTTTTAATAAAGTTGGAGTTATTACTGGCGGCTTTTCATATTAGTGGCAATATTTTAATTTTTAGAAGCCAAATTTCAATTATTTATATAAAAATTGCAATTCATAAGCTATCAAAGATTGATATCTAATGAAATTCTAATGTAATCGAAAATTTCAGGCACTGCAGGTGAATTTTTATTCCATTTTTAGCAGCTATTCTAAAATTGTGATATATTACTGCCCAATGTTTAATTTTCAGTATCCAAATGTCATTATTAATGTGAAAATTGTAAAAATAAAACGATAAAGGATGAAAGGGTTATTATACCAGAACTTCTAACATTACAGGTAAATTTTATTTTTCTATCGCAAAATTTCAGTTAATTCTATTAAATTTTTTGTTTTTAATATCAAAATTTTAAGTATTAATGTCTAATGCTTATTATCTTAATTGCATTGATATGCTGTGAAAGCTTTAATTTCATCGAAATTTAAACGATATATTGCCTATAGCTCTTATTACTGGCACATGTTCATTTTTAGAATATTTTCAGTAATTACTGTCAACTTTTATACATTGCAAAATTCTGACTTTTTACTATTTAAATTTGAATTAAATTCAAATGTTTGAAATGTGTTTCAAGTGTTTTAATATATAAGTTGATGAAGTAATGAAGTAGACACTTTTACCTTTATTAGTAACCACTTTCAACATCTTCAGCTTCTTGTAAAAAGTTGGTAATATAATGTTGAGTAAAAATCTTTGGCCTCTTAGATTTATATTCTTCACAGTTTCTCTTGACAAATGCAATCGGCTGAATATTTTTACTGACATCTACATTTTTCTTTATCGATACCATCGCTCGTATCATTGGATACTCAAATGCTTCAGGATTTTTAACTTTTAGACAAATTCTCGAAATAAGCTAACTTCACCATCACCTGACATCATTTGATTCATTTTCCTCGCATCTCAACATTCGCATAAACGTCCATGAGCTTATTACTAGGTTATTTACTACGACGAAAACTACGAAACTAAGAAACTATTTAGTAACTATACAGGGTGTCCTAAATAGAGTGGGATTGCATGAGTATCTTTCTTACTCTTAAAGCTAGGGATATAGTTAAATGGGCAATAATGTGCAGTTTTATATGCTGGTTATATGCTGGTTATGCAGATTATGATGAAAGATTTTCAAATGTCGGAACAGTTTAGAAGTTATTCTAAAAAAACTAAAAATTGTGATATTCTAAAAACTCCGATATATTCATAATTATTAAAGGTGCGGAAAAAAGTTTAAAATAAAAGTTAGTTGGTTCGATCGCACAAACTTAAGAATCAAGTCACAACAAAAGTCAAGATGGCGGTTTCAGAGATATTAATACAAAGTATCTTATTTTAAATGGCCGCCATATTTGATTTTTATACGTCTAAATAGACTATTATTAATACCAACTTTCTTATTTTAAATGGCCGCCATATTTGATTTTTATACGTCTAAATAGACTTTCTTTTCATCTTTTCAACGATGTATACCAACTTATGTCAAAATGAAAAATTCAGAAAATATTAATTATTCCAATTTTTTTTTTTATTTTATAATTTTTAAAACAAATTTAAAAATTAAAAAAAAAACGTATTACAACTAAGTAGTAAAATGACAATAAAATATAAAAAATGCTAAAAATTCTGATAGTTATTGGCCAAAAACAATTGACAACGTTAAATGTTCGCTAATCAGAACTTTCAACTCGGCAAATAGAAAATCCAGTTAACGTATCTAAATCTAGAGGATCAACAATTTTAAAAAGCACAAGTTTTACTCTTATAAATTGCATATTTCTCATACTTTACGAGCAAATGATAACATCCGTAGATTAACATTTTGCAGAAGGTTAATCAACAAAATTACGTAAAATGGTGATTTTATAAATACAATTTTATGGATAGATGCATCCTACTTTTCTAATTGAGGATTATTTAATCATCATAACGAAAACTATTGGGCTCAAGACAATCCACACACAGTGATTCCATGGCAAATGCAAATGCGGTTCGGCTTTAATGTATTTTGTGGTATATTGGGAAATGATTTACATGGTGCTATAATATTTCTAAGTGCACAACGTCATTTGGAAATTCTTCAAAACAAATAGCGACAAGTAATAGCGACTAATACAACTGTTCAGTGGTTAGCCACATCTGCATACTTGTCGTCTCTTGACTTTTATTTTGTAGAGTACTTTAAAAACCAAAATTTATGGAAGTAACTTCAATTATAATAATGTAATTAACTTCGTGAAGCAATGACAGAGGCAATACAAGGCGTTATTCGCAACACAGTGTGATAAATAACTGGCAATATTCTAAACTGCTGTCAATTGTGTTTAGCTTATTTTTGACCATTTAGTCAATAGTTTTTTTAATTTGTTTTACATTTTTTTTTAAAATAATCTATAGAATAAAAATACAAATGGGAACAATTGATATATCCCATATATTTTATTTTGACCTAGGTTGTTATACATCGTTGAAAAGAGAAACAAAGTCGATTTAGCCGTATTAATATCTCGGAAACCGCCATCTTGACTTTTGTTTTGACTTGATTCTCAAGTTTATGCGATCGAACCAAGTAACTTTCATTTTAAACTCTTTTCCGCAATTTTATCAACTCCGAATATATCGGAGTTTTTAGAAAATCGCGATTTATTTTTCGAATAACTTCTAAACTACTCCGACTCTTGTATTTTTTAAATCTTAATCTGAATCAGCATATAAAACTGCACAATATTGCCCATTTAACCATATCTCTAGCTTTAAGAATAAGAAAGATATCCATGCAATCCCACTCCATTTAGGACACCCTGTATAGTAACGAAATTACGAACATTGCAGATTTTTCTAAGAGTTTCTAAGAGATTTGATTCCGGATACTACCTATACGTATATGTTTGTGACCAATGCAAATTTGACTTGATGTTATGTTAGGAATATGATTGTCTTTATATTTTAAATGTTTAAATTGTGTATTTTACTGTGTTATTTTTCTATTGGCTTGTGAAACTTTTATGAAAAACACTAATAAAGAACTAAAGAACTAAACTAAACTACCTATAAGTTCATTGGACGCGTTTTTTTGTCAAAGAAATAGCTCTTATTACTCACATTGATTAAAGAAATAACTATAAAAAATTAAACTACATATTATTATATATTATATATATATATATATATCATTTATCATTTATCATTTCACCTTCTACCGATTAGTGTAGGTGTTTTTCTTTACATTTCTCATTTTCTTCTTTCCATTAGTTTTCTATAAATTTATTCCATTTCTTTCGGTCGTTTGTCATGTTCTTTGCCTGTATCGTTGTTAGTCCTCGTTTTGTTAAAATCTCTTTAATCGTGTCGTTCCAGGTTTTCTTTGGTCTACCTCGTCCGGTCTTCTTACATTTTGCTTCCCACACAAGTTTTGGTTGTCTGTCTTCTTTCATCCTGTGCATGTGACCCCACCATCCTAACTGTCTCTTTTCAATAAATTCCAGGGTCGATTCTATTTCTAGTTCATTTCTTATTACTGAGCTTCTGATCTTGTCGAATTTTGTTACCCCTTTCGTTCTTCTCGGGTATATCATTTCCACAGCTTGTATTCTTTCCTTCTCCCTCTTTTTCAGATTCCACGTCTCACATCCAAATGTTAATACTGGTCTTAGTAGTGTCTTGTATAACTTAGTTTTTGTTTTGGTCGATATTTCTTTTCTGCGTAGGATGGTTTTGTTCAGTTCATGGTAAGTACGTGTAGCCTTCTAAATCCTCATGTCAATCTCACTCACTTGTTCCCCGTTACTGTTGAATACTACACCCAAGTATTTAATTTCCTCCACTTATTCAATTTTGCTGTCTTTTAATTTGATGCTCATCGCTTCCATACCTCCCACTACCATTACTTTAGTTTTATCCGTATTTATTTCCATTTGGTACTTTTTAAGTATCTCTTCCCATATCTCCAAGTTCTTTTGTAATTTTGTTTCTTCATTCGCCAGTAATACAACGTCGTCTGCGAACGCTCCTTGTTTCACACTGATGTTCCTCATTCTTCTGTATCCTATTTCCATTTCTCTTGTTCCCGTTTGGCATTTTCTTATTATCTCGTCCATGTAGATGATAAATAGAATCGGACTTAGGCTTTCTCCTTGTCTCAGCCCGTCTTTAGTCTTGGAGCACTTTGATTCGTTGTTGTTGTACACTATTATATTGTTGTTGTTTTCGTATATCATTTTGATAATGTTTATGATTTTCGCGCTCAAACCTCTTTCTTCCAATATTTTCCAGAGTTTCTTTCTGTTGACCGTATCAAATGCTTTTTTTATGTCTATGAAGCCCAAGTATACTTTTTTATTTTGTTTTTGTTTCTTCTCTATGATCTGTTTGATTGTGAAAATGTGGTCTTGTATACTCCTCCCTTTCCGAAAACCACTTTGTGCCCGTGTAATGCCGTTTCTACTGTTGTCCTTATTTTGTTTTCTATAATCTTCTCTAATATTTTCATTCCAGCACTTATTAGATTGATGCCTCTATAGTTACCACATTCTTTTCTGTCGCCTTTTTTTGTATTTTGGTACTACAAATGCGTTCCTCCAGTCGTCTGGTATCCGCTCCTCTTCCCATACTCCATTATATACTTTTAATAGTAGTTTCTTCGCTTCTTCGCCGATGGTTTTCATCATTTCTGCTGTTATTTGGTCTTTTCCTGCCGCTTTTCCGTTTTTCAGGCTCTTAATTACTACGTCTAATTCTTTTTCTGTTATCTCTTCGTTCTCGGTTTTGTTTTCTCGGTTTTGTGTAATTTCTTCTATCTCTCTATCATTGTTTTCCTCAGCATCTAATAATTCCATGAAATATTCCCTCCATCTGTTCATAATTTGTTCATCTTCCCTTAATATATTTCTTTGTTTGCTCTTGATTTCTTGATTAGGTTGTTTTTTTTCTTTTCTGGAGCTCTTGATATCATTATAGAATAACTTCTGGTTTTCTCTGCTATTTCTGTTCATTCTTTCTCCAAATTCTTCCCATGACTTTTGTTTCGCTTTTAGTATTACTTCTTTGACTTTCTTTATTATCATTATAAAATTTGGAATAGGACGAAATAAAATAAAAATATATTTCCTGTATCAATTTCCGCATTGTTTATGAGATATATAGGTCGCACCACTAGAAGTAACAACTCAATTGAGAACTTGCGAGAACTCGTAGAATACGCATTGCGTCCATCCATGTGTATTCAGAATGTCGGGGTGAGTATAAAAATGCAAATTTTCAAAACTGAAATCAGTGAAGTTTGAGTGTCCCGTTCCAGACGTCTGCCGCGTATCCCAGAGAGAGCCTAAAAAATCCCGAAATATATACATTCCCGACGCCGGGCTTTCGCACTTCCAGGCGTCCACGCATCCGACGGCTATTACTTTTATTGGAGGTTCGGAATGGAGACGGATCCGGAAGAACAGAGATCTCCAAGTAATAGGCAGAGTTAAATGAGAGAGTAATGGCCTGCCGTATAGATTGCACTGCAACTGCACTAAAGTGCAGATGTAATGGTTGATAATCAAGAGATTATTAAACATACGATGATGTGTAATTTGGAATATACCGGAGATTTATTAAAATCGTGTTTCTGCATTATATGCAATATGTTTGATGGAAGTGGAGTTTCTGCCACCATTTACATTACGTTCGTGATAAAAGCAGGTATACAATCTTCCATATTTGCACTCCAAACCATGACGCACATTCGTAATTTCTTGGAGTGTAGAAAGGTATAGAGTTATTCATTCGGCGTAGTGGAATACGTGTTACACTAATGCGTCGGCAGTAAAATTTCAAGCATATTTCGGAGTACGATCGCTTGCCAAATATTTTGCTTGTCCATGAAGAATGAAAAATATGTAATGTTTGAGGATATAATATGAATTGCTTTAAAAATATTTATACAAAATGTTAAATAGTTTAAATGACACTAGACGTCACAAAGTAGAGCGTCATAATGTGAAATAGGTAAAAAAACATTCAGCTTACTTTGTTATTATCACTTGAATTTATTTAATAGTGACTATAGATTCGACACCATAATGGGTTATTTTATCAAAACTTGTCACTACAAATTATTCCAAATGATACTAACAAAGTAACTTCTGTGTGTTTTTTGCCTATGAAATTATTTTAAACTATAAGAATTAAATATTATTTTATTATTATTATTATTATTATAAATTATATAATATTATAATTACTATTATAAATTATATAATTTATAGTAACTTAGTATAGTAGTATAGATTTAGTAACTTTGATTAAGTGACTGAGATGAATGAATTACGAAAAGTTTATTAAAAAAATATACTGTGAATGGACTTATACAATGCCGATGACACGTGTTTCGCCACACTCCAGCATTATCAGATCAATGAACAAGTGAGCATCGATCTGATGATGCCACAGTGTGTCGCTACACGTGTCATCAACGTTATGCAAGAACAGCCTCTAATACAGGTACTTCGAAGCTGTATTATTGTACTTTGAATCACACGATGCTACAAAAACGTAGTAGAAAAGTCAGAACTTCGTACAAAATTAATTCGAATTTTATAGAATATGAAATAACCTAGACATAATTTCTTACACACTGAAAAATGAATTAGAATTTCTGATAAATTTTATAAATTTGAAAATAGATATGTGGGAATAATAATAATAATCTAATAATAATAATTTATTATCAAAAATGCTTACGAAGTAACATTTCCCACAAAAGCCATGGGCTTGTCTGTGTAATTTTATATTAACTGTCTTATCCTATACAATATAATAGCGTATTCTGTATCAAATACAGGGTGTCCTAAATAGAGTAGGATTGCATGGGTATCTTTGTTATTTTAAAAGCTAGAGATCTGGTTAAATGGGCAATGTCATGCAGTTTTGTATACTAGTTCAGATTATGTTGAAATTTTTTCCATAGTCCGAACAGTTTAAAAATTATTCTAAGAAAACTAAAAAAAAAACAACTAACTTTCATTTTAAACATTTTTCCGCATTTTTCATATTTATGAATATATCGTATTTAAATATCGAGTTTTTAGAAAATCGCCTTTTATAGTTTTTTTTAGAATAACTTCGAAACTTCTCCAACTTTTGCAAATGTTTCATCATAATCTGAACCAGTATATAAAACTGCACAATTGCCCATTTAACCATATCTCAAGCTTTAAGAATAAGAAAGATACCCATGCAATCCCACTCTATTTAGGACACCCTGTATAATAATAATAAAGATTATTTATTAGCAGAAAAACTACGTAATAAACAAAACGTAAATATATACATGACAACAAACAACACAACAAAACAACAAAAAGAAGAATGCAAAAGCAAAGATACAAATAGTATATACAGTTTTAATTTTACAATATTTTACCAAATTCTATTTACAGATCAATTTGAACATCGTATTCCCTCACCTGAGCTTTATACTAATGAATATTTGTCTCATTTTTTATGTGACAGGGCATCTTATTATACAGCTTAATCCTCTCAAGAAATTACAAAATAATTCTGCATTGCTAAATGTATGCTGAACAAACAAATGTAAATACAGATAAATCTACAGATGTTTTCTTTCACTTTAAAGTAGAATGTCAGAAAATTTAAAAAAAATCTAAATTTTCCTCTAAAATTGTCTATTTGTCCGCAATCAGACTCAGAAATACCGATTAATTTTGCAATGGTCAAAAAATGTTCACACGTTATTCTGACATAAAATTCGAATATTAATAACTAAAAACTTAAGACTTAAACTATACTAAAAACTAAAACTTTGACAGTAACGAATGTAATTGTGACTGGAATAAGTAACTAAAATCTACTAAAGAATACCTAAGAGGCTGTAATAAGTAACTGAAATTCTATTAAAGAATACTAAGAGACTGTAATAAGTAACTGAAATTCTATTAAAGAATACTTAATAGACTGTAATAAGTAACTGAAATTCTACTAAAGAATACTTAAGAATTAAAGCTTTGACAGTACATCATTACAATTTTAATATTAATCAATGCACTGCTGGTGCAATACTTAAAAAGGTGACACTAAAAATTTTAACTTTAGAACTAATATATGAAATTTGAGCAGTAATTAACCAAATTTTACAAAAAATAATAAACTTCTTTGCAATCTTTAAAATTTTGGTATAACTAAACCTTCGACGCTTTATCGTTGCAGTTTTGATATAAATAATGAAATTGAGATACTGAAAATTAATAATTTGGTTATTAGTTATACGAAAAGCCGCCAGTAATATGGCTAAAATTACAACTTTATTGCAAATAACAATTAGCCAGTTATTATTTTATTTATTTTATATCTACAGATGTTAATTAAGTACGTAATAAATATTAACTTTTCATCTTAGAATTGATCAAGGAATCACCCCTGTAAGTTTGTCTACGTACTTAATTAACACCCTGTATAACAGTATTTAGTAAAAAAAATTGACAGTAATAATTATAATTTCAATCTGGTTAGTGCAATTTAAATCAATTGATATAAATCATGATTTAATTCAAATGATTATATTTAATAAATCATTGATTTAAATCAAAATTGATTTTTTTACATCAATCTTTGTTTTTGCACTGTTTGTACGTTCCAATAGGCGTACAATGAAAAATACGGGTAGGCAATTAATCAATCCACGCTAATCACTCCGAAAGTATGTTCGATAGCGAAAATAGATCCTAACAAAAGTTGTAAAAGTTGTACAAAAGGGGGACATCTGATGATGACCTTGAATTTAACCTCGAAGGTGAATTTCAAGGTCATTTCATGGCCAACTTGAAAATTTTAAATGGTAAAGCTAATTTTTGAATTTTTATTTTGAAAGAGGGGCATCATATTACTAAGGATGCGTAAAAATTTTAATACCTTACATAAGACAATTTTCGAGAAAGAAATTAAAGATAAATTAGCATAAGACAAATTCAAAACTTCAAAAGTTCCCTTTCAAACTAAACTAAACGATATTTTCGGCCATCAACGTACTAAAGACGTGTATGGAAAGTCATTGACAATAATATACAATAAACATTAAACGATAAACACATTTAAAAAAAGGTTTTTGAACTATTATTAAGAAAAGAATATAATGTAAACTTAATTTAGAAAGAAATAGAGAAAATATGATTGATGGAATTCGAAAACTCAGGGCTTTCAACGTCGAATTAATTCATGTATCCTACAAAATGTCTTTGAGCATATTGTTTTATTTTCCTTAATAATAGTTCAAAAATATTAGAAATTCTTTATTGTTTATTGTTTATTATTGTCATCGGCTTTCTATATTACCGCTTTATTAAGTTGCTAGCCGGATATAACATTTCAAAGTGACCTTTTGAAGTTTTCAATTAATAGTTAAGTAAATTTTTCTTTCACCCTTTTCACAAAAATTTTCTTATGTACGGTATTAACATTTTTACGCAGGCATATTAATATGATGACTCACTTTCAAAATAAAAATTCAAAAAGTAAGGTTACAGTTTCTAATTTTCAAGTTGACCTAGCAATGGCCTTGAAATTCTTCATGAACACTTGAAAACTTCAAGTCAAATTTAGGGTTATTGTCAGATGTCGCTCTTGTAGCCTTACAACTTTTCTAAGGGTTAATTTTCGCTATCAAACTTACCATAGGAGTGATTTGTTTGGATTGATTAAAATGGCCTACCCTGTATAATGAAACTATAAAGTTAGCATTTAAAATAGATAATTGGAAGTAAGTAAAATAAGTTTATTTTCTTCCATTTCTGGTCCATATCATAATACAAATACACCAATATATTTATTTATTACTAATTATTCTTCAAATTCAAGAATTTATTAAAGCAAATATCATATGATTTGAATCGTGATGTTACTCAATTGATTTAAATCACATCTAAACTTGTAAAAACTGATGAGAAATATAAGCAAAAATCATATGATTTGAATCGTGATGTAACTTAATTGATTTAAATCACATCTAAACTGGTAAAAAGTGATATATAAACATAAATATAAAAAAAAATGATTTTTGTATTTTTTAAATCATAATTTATTATAACCATGATTTAAACTGTAATATTTAAATAATTTAATCTTGATCTCATGATCTCATAATTATGACAATTTATAATTATGATAATTATGATAATTTACAATTGTGATAATAATGATAATTTATAATTATGACAATTATGATAATTTAATTAGTAAAATTGAAAAGATTAATTGCCAGTAATTTGTAATTATAATTGTAATAATTGCATGTATAATCCGGTCCTCTTGTACCCTGAGGGTGTCGAGGAATTTGTAATATTACTGTAAAATTAAAGCTTTGACAATGTAACAATTACAACAAATTATTCAATGTACTGCTAACAGTAATACTTGAAATTCTGACTAAAAACTTTGGCAGTAATGTATGAAATTTTAATAATAACAAATTAAATTTCATTAAAATAAAAAACATATCAGAGTAATCTATGAAATTTTGATAGAATTTAAGGTTTGATAGTTTATAATTGCAATTTTTATATTCATAATTGAAATGTTGACATTAAAACTTGGCAGTATGGTATGAAATGCCTACAGTAATAATTTCAACTTAAAAAAGAAATTTTGCTAGCAGTTGTAGAAATTTCGGTAGAAAGAAATCTATAACAGCATTAAATTGCAATTGTGACAGTAATCATTACAATTTAAAACGTCATAATTGAATATAATCTTTGAAATTTTGTCAGTCATAACTGAAAATTCACATAAAATTAAAATTTCACACTAATCTTTAATATTTCCGTATTTCTGAATTTCTGTAAAATTGTACCACTTACAGGGTAAATTTACAGACCCTTCAGGACTAACATGTCTAAGATTCATTGGGCAACCACAATAATCACTGATCACTGTAAAGTTGACAGTAATACTTGAAATTGTGATGCTGAAAACAAAAACTTTAGCAGTAATTCATTAAATTTGATTCTAGTAGGGTTTTTAGTATTGAATGCATAAATTAAATTCTAAAATTTTAGTGAAAATAACATTAACACTTGCAATTTGGGCAACAAAAGTTGAGAATTCGTCGGTAATATATGAAAAGTTGACAGTAATAACAGAAACTTGACTAAAAATGAAAATTAGTCAGTAAATATTTGAAATTTGGTCAAATTAAAAGTTTCACTGTTTATTATTGCAATTTGGTCATTAACTTTAGCAAAGTTGTATTTTATGCTTCAAATTCAGGACTAAAAACTAAATCTGTCTCAGCAATATATGATGTCTATAAAGATTGAGATAACTGAGATTTTACTAAAATAATGAAATATCACCGAAACTTATATAAAGTTGATAGAATTAAAGCTTTGATAGTTTTTCTTTGCAATGTTGCACAGTTGACATTAGTAATTGAAATTTGGATACCATAACTTGAAAATTAGGCAGTAATTAATAAAAGTTGACAGAAATAACTGCAACTTTATTAATAATAAAAATTTGTAAGTAATTGTTAAAATTTTACATTATTATTCAAATTTTGACGTTAATCATACCAATGTTCAGAGTAGTACTATAATTTATGATACTAAAAAAATAAAACTTTGGCAAAAATATATGAAATTTTTACAGTAATCCTAGAAATAAAAATTGAAATAGTGCTAAGAATTTGAATTTTTGCAAATATATTGCTAAATACTCGGAGTACAGTCCCTTCTACAATTCCAGCTCAATTTCCTGCAAGGAATAATAAAAAATTATAATAATAAACCTCACAAACCCTCCCAATACTCCCAATACAGACCCTTCAGGACTAACATGTCTAAGATTCATTGGGCAACCAAATAATCACTGTAATTGACAGTAATACTTGAAATTATGCTGCTGAAAACTAAAAGTTGGCAGTAATTCATGAAATTTTGATCTAATTTTGTTCTTAGTATTGTATCCATAAATAAAATTCAAAAAATTACTAAATATAACATCAACACATGCAACGTAGGCACCAAAAGTTGATAATTTGTCAGTAATATATGAAAAGTTAACAGTTATAACTGAAACTTTACTACATATGAAAAATTGTCAGTAAATATTTGAAATTTTGGTAAAATTAATTGTTTCACTGTTTATTATTGCAATTATGTCATTAACTTTAGCGAAGTTGTCTGTTATACTTCAAATTCAGGACTAAAAACTAAATCTGTGTCAGAAAAATATGATGTTTATAAAGACTGAAATAACTGAGATTTTACGAAAATAATGAAATAACACCGAAATCTATCAAAATTTTATAGAATCAAAGCTTTGATAGTTTATCTTTGCAATGTTGCACTGTTGTTGACGTTAGTAATTGAAATTTAGACACCACAGCTTGAAAATTTGGCAGTAATTTATGAAAGTTGGCAGAAATAACTGAAACTTTAATAATAATAAAAATTTGCCAGTAATTGTTATTCCCATTATGACGCTAATCATATCAGTTTTAAGAGTAGTACTATAATTTATGATAGTAAAAAACTTAAACTTTGGCAAAAATATATGAAATTTTTACAGGAATAATTAAAAGTTTACAGTAATCCTAGAAATCAAAATTGAAGTAATGATAAAAAAATTAAAATATGCGAAAATATTACAAAATACTGGGAATTGAGTTCCGACTACAATTCGAGCAAAATTTCCCATAAGGAATAACAAATAATAATAATAATAAACCTCACATACCCTCTCAATACCCTCCCATATCCTCCTGATACCCTCCCATACCCACCCAATGAATGTTATATATAAATTTCGCTTCATGCATATCGGGTTCTTTAACGTGCACGTACAATTTAACATTACATGGGATCGCCAGTTTCAGTTTCGCTACAAAGGAATATCACTTTGATGTTAGAGAATTTTCAAATCTAAACATGTTATACCGGGTGTTGAATTGGTTTCGTATACATAGGAATTTAATATGTGAAATCACATTTATGTAGTTTCATGCTTCATCGATTATTTCAGAGAAAAACCGGAAGTGTAAAATAAATTTAGAAACAAAAATAATTTGTTTTACAATAATAAAACTTGTGTTTACAAATATGTCATTGTATTTTTATAAAATTGAGTCAAGTAGTCCGAAGATTTTTACAAAAAAATAAATTTGTTTCAATTTAAATTAATTTATTTTATACTGTATAATAAGATAGTGACTGCTATGGTTTGAAAAAACGAGGTATCAACACTAATGACAACAATAAATATATCCCAAAGCTTCCCATTTGGAGGATCGGGGAGGCACATCGCGATAAAACCGTCCGAATTTACATTTTTACTGTAAAATTATGACCGGTTTAAACATGGAATGACCCCAACAGAAACTAAGCTGACCGAAATTGCAAACTTATACGGCAAGGGAGTCTAATGGAGACACCAGTGATTTAAATAAATTCGTCACGAATTTAATACCCCGACGGTAAATTAGCGTGCGGCGAGACGAACGAAAGCGAAGCGGAAGGGAAAAAAATCTTTCAACGATTAATCCTGCAGCAACCAATAAGTGTCGTGCTGAATTTCTTCACAATTTACTACGTGCGTCAGTTGCACTTACGCCCCTCTATGTTGCATACAAGGACCAAGTTGAGAAAGTAGAGGACGTTTTGGGTTGATTAACATGTCCTGGTGCGGCACGAAATTTGGGCAACCCATCTCCATTAAATTGCAAAACCACGTTTATATTCCGGTGTGGTACATAGCAAACTCCGCACTAAAGTGTTTACTACAAAATAATTATGTTTACTTTGTATATTTAAATAATTTAATTAACATCGTGCAATTTGTAATTAATTAATATTAAATCCAAACACGTTCATCCTGATACCACAAGTAAGATATTTGCAGGATGTAGTTTATTCGTTTTAGCGGGTAATTAGTTCAGGATTCATTTGCTTAAATAAATCATCATTCTCAACACGTTTTTGTAATAACTTATTCCCTCATAGAACGTATGCGATAATGATGCACATAAAACAGATTTCGGAATAAAGGCAGGCCATAAGTAATTCAACCTAATGTGCCTATAAAATTTTATTGAGAATGCGTTATTTTTTTGCCCGGGCGAGGAAAGTGCGTGCTGCTGATTTTTTTTGTGGAAATGGGAACAGGAAACAGATTCCTAAGAAGTAAATCTTATTCCTCCGGCACGTTTATTTCTGCATTCAAGGAAACAGGCGAGATATTTCGCCGTTATTTCTGTATATGTGTATTAATTTATGGGAAAATTATGCTTGGTTTATTAGAGACATTAAGAACATCTCTGATGAAGGTTTGTTCCTATTAATTGTACAATTGTTGATGAAACCTGAGTGCCATGTCATAATTTTATTTGATACAAACTTAATAATATATTGTAATACTATACAGGGTGTTCAAAATAGGTAGAAAAATATAGAGAGAAGCGGCACGAAGTTATAGAAGAAGAAAACAAACAGATGTGCGCGCAGCACACGGATAAGAAAAGAGGAAGAGACGACGAAGAGGATAGAAACAACGAGCAACAAAGCACAGAAAACTCCCCAAATAGTATATTCAACAAAAGCAAGAAATAAAATAAATGCAATCCATGAAAAACAATAGGTTACTTTTATGAAAATAAGAGGAGTATAGCCTTATAAGGCTAACTCACACACTAACATTAACACAACACATACACTATTAATAATAATGGATTTTATATTTGTATTAACCATTATTCTAATCTTTGTAGAATTGTGCCTATGATGATGGCATAACTTCCCAAACTAGTAATAGTTAGGAATAAATAAAGATTTAATAAAGATAAAAATACATCTTTTATTAAAAATACGAGGGCGGTTTGACGGAAGAGTGACTTTTCAAAGGTTGGTAACACTTTCGCTATAATGATTATGATGCTAGCTCCTGAGGTCTTTCGGAGGTCCACTGTCAAAATTTGGCACCAATCTAACAGATAGATTATGTTTTATACTTATTTGAAGGAAACTGTTTTCGTTGTTGTGTAAATATGGAGAAAAAATAATTTCGAGTGTTGATTAAACATTATTTTTTACGTGAAAAAACAATTAAAGAAACTGAGGAAAAGTTACGTAAATATGACCCAGAATTTGCTCCGTCCCATGGAATGATTTGTAAGTGGTTTCTGCTTTTAAAAGTGGCCATATGAGCACGGTTGATGCAGATCGTCCGAAACCATCGTTTACTGTAACTACTCCTAGAAATGGTTAATTAACTCTATGGCCTTGTAATTGGCAATCGTCGAATAAAAGTTCGTGAGATAGCTAATGAAGTAAACATCTCAACCGAACGGGTATACAATATTTTGCATGAACATTTCAATATGAAAAAGCTATCCGCGAGATGGTTGCCGCGTTTGCTTAATGGTGATCAAATGCGCGCTCGCATTAAGAATTCAGAAGAATGTTTGGCCGTTTTTAACGTAATTCAAAGGATTTTTTTCGTCGATATGTCACTGTAGATGAAACTTGGATACATCATTATACTCCAGAAACAAGAATACCGTCTAAATAATGTATTTCCATGCGAACATGCTCCCAAAAAGGCAAAAAAACTTTTTTCGGCCAATAAGGTCATGGCCACAGTTTTTTTTTTAATTCTAGAGGTGTAATCTTTATTAATTGTTTACAAAAAGGAAAAACGATAGCTGGCCAGTATTATGCTCATTATGCTGACACGTTTTGATGCCGAACTTGAAAAACAACGATCGCATTTGATGAAGAAAAAAGTTCCATCACGATAATGCGCCCTCTCATTCGTCTGCAATTGCTACTACTAAATTGGCTGAATTTCATTACAAATTGCTGCTTTATCCGCTATATTTGCCAGATCTGGCTCCCAGTGATTTCTTCTTATTTCCAAATTTTAAAAAAATGGCTGGGTGGAAAAAGATTTCAGGTAAATGAAGAGGTGATAACCGAGACACATGTATATTTTGAAGAAATTCCGAAAGATTACTTTTTGGAAGGTTTAAAAAAACTGTAAAGTCGCTGGGCTAAGTGTGTACAGTTGAAAGGGTGTTATGTTGAAAAATAAAATATATTTTTAACAGAAAAATAGCGTTTTCATTAAAAAGTCACTCTTCCGTCAAACAGCCCTCGTATATATATATATAAAAACTAAGACTGGAGCATCATCAGAAGACGAAAATGTTTTTTCGTCGGTAAATACGACTTTGCTCCAGTCTCTATTGACAAAATTTCTTGACAAAATGGCGTCAACAGGCATTTTCGAGCCGGAGACAGATTTTTAATTCCCACTTGCAGCAATTTCAGTCCAGCGCTTTCAATAATACCATCAAATATCGGCGTATTGTCAAAATACACTTGCTCATTTACTAGATTCCCCATCGCTTTACGCCCCCCATCGCTTTACGACCCCCATCGCTTAACGCCGTTTGAATTACATTTAATCTGATTAAAACTGGCCTATTAGAAATTATATAGTCTATTAAGTATGGAGAACGGTAAGAGTTTGTTACCGTTCGAAGACAATTGTTTGGAGGAGGAGCGAAGCGATGACTCGATGTGAACAGTCTAAATAAATCTAAGTGATACTAACAAAGTAACCTGTGTGTGTTTTTTACCTATTTCACAATGTATTACAAAGTAGAGGTGTCAAGCGTTACTCATCTAGACATACAAGGTTTTTAAGGAATGGCGAGAAGCAAAGAAGATTGCTTTAAATGAAAAGGGCTTGTTAGCGTATTTTGTGGTGAGAAGTGGACAACTGAAGCCCCCCAGGCAGTTTATGGGCGCAGTATTCAATGCTAAAGAGTACAATTTTTCTCACTTACCGTTCACTGAATGGTAAGTAAATTACTTACCGTTTTGTTAGACGTAGCAACCAGTAACAACAACTTACTGTCATGGAAATAGACATGGTAAACTGATAAAAACAACCTATCGTGCAAAAAAGTTACAACCTATCGTGCCAAAGTGCAGTTTGTAAAATTATTTTGTAATATACAGGAACCACCAGAATCAACTGCTACAAAAATATTTTCATTTGCTGTTTCTGATATACAGATGGGCTTTGTCATATTTAAAGGCAGTTTAATCTAACGTAATTGATAACCGAATCACTTTTACATTTATCTAAATCAACACAAATATTTTCCAAGTAATTATTTGACTTAAATTTTATTTATCAATAGAAAATGACTCCAGTTCTGAGTTTACAATAAAAGGCAGAAATTGTGTCAAAAACCATCACCATATTTAGAAATTAAATTATTTTGACGTCAAAATATTCAGGTGTTTTGATTATTGATTATAACAAATTGCTTTTAAACCCTGCAATAAATTAGCAAATATTTTATGCAATGCAAAAGACAAAATTGATCGCTTAAATTATTCTGGAGTTTCTGAATTAGCATGTTCCCGTAGTTTCAAAAAACGGTATGACGAACATTTTCGCGCTTTTAGACGTAATCAAAATTGTAATGCATTCTATAATCATAGTTTTGTATACAGGGTTATTCAAATTCGATTACCACTATGGGGATATCGGAAACGGTAAGAGATACGAAGTCGGTTAAATTGGGACAAAGTTGCGTAATCATATGGGGAATAATATTAAATAAAGATAATTAAAAAGATTTCAATGAATGATGAGATTTTTTTTAAATATTTTTTTTGTAAAATCTTATTTATTCCTTCCTGTCGTTACTTGAAGAGATATTAAAAAAAAATATTAATACATCTTCATTTCCAGTTTAATTAAATAATGCAGAAATTGTTTGGAAGAATAACATTTACTGAAAAGTTAATAATAAAATATTTTTCCATGTGTCCAACTTTCTGGCGGACATTATATAAATCAATGATGTAGACGAAAAATATTTTTCTTTTATGGGATGCATACATAATAGCGGACCCAGAGCCCTTCCAGGTAAAATTTAGGGAGCCGGTCACTCAGTGACAACACTGAACCAAACATTGAACGCCGAATAGCACCGAATGCAAATGCCCGAAGAGACAAGGACCGCGAACCGCCGTGTCCCAGCGACCAGTGACATTCTTTGAGTCCATGACTGTACAGGAACTTAATGGAAGAAATGGAAAAGATCACAAAAGAACTCAAAGAGGAGATTAGGGAGCTGAACAATGAAATGAGAAACAAGGAAGAGAAATAGGAACAAGAAAAGCAACAGATGATACGACAAATAGAAAACCCGAAAATGAGTAGAAAAAGAAGAAAGACAAAAAAGAAGAAACGACATTATAATAACAGGCATAATGGTAGAAGCAAATCAAGAGCAAAATAAGTAGAGAAAAACCTAGAAGAGAACCTGAAGATACAACTCAAGATAGAAAAAGCACACGTGCTTCATAAAGGAAAACAAATAATACAGGTAGAAGCCGGATCATGGGAAACAAAACAACAAATAATGAAGGCTAAAGGGAACCTGAAAGGCACCAAGATATATATATATATATATATATATATATATAGACAACGACTTAATAAAAATGAAATCAGAGATATAGCATGAGAAGAGAAATCGAAATGGAACAGAATCAAGATAGGATACCGAAAAATAACAATCAACGGAGAGGAGTACATATGGAATAAAGAAGCGTATGGAATGGAATCACGGCAGTCTCAAAAAACTGAAAAAAAAACAACTAAAGAAAAAGAAAATAATCGCTAAGGAAAAGACACGGCGAGGAAACAGTAATAGAAAGGAGAAAAACATAATTAAAATAAGAATATGGAATGTAAGAAGTATAAAAGGAAAGGAGGAAGAAGTAGCAGAAGAAATGAAAACAGAGAAACTAGACTATCTAGGAATAACCGAGACAAAAATGAAAGGAAGGGGAATGAAAGAACTCAACGACAAATACAGGCTATACTGGTCAGGAGTAGAATATAACAAGAAAGGAGCAGAGGGAGTAGGACTAATAGCAAAACCGGATAAAATAAACAATATAATAAACGAGACATACGGAGACGGAAGAACACTAAGAGTAGAAGTCAAAACAGAACAAAATAATACATGGAACATAATTGTGGTATACGCATTAAATGAAAACGACAAAAAGGAAGAAAATGACAATTTTTTTGAGAACCTACAAAAAGAAATAGACGATAGCAAAGGGAGCACAATAGTGATGAGGGATATGAATGGAAGAGTGGGAAAAGAAAACAAAGGCAAAGAAAAGTATATGGGAACATATACTTATATATAGGATAAGTTCTCCTCTCCTATATGGAGAGGAGTACAGAAACGAAAATAGGAAAAGAATAATAGAATTGTGCACAGCAAATGACCTTATTATAATAAACATAATATTTAAGCAAAAAGACAAACACAAATTTACAAGAGAGGTTAGATCAAGAAAAGAGAAATCAATAATCGATTACTTCCTGGTAAACGCCGAATAATGAAAAAAATTAAAGAAGTTAAAGTAAAAAGACAAGCGGAAATCGGGAGCGACCACTACCTGGTGAATATGGAAATCAACATAGGAGTAAAAGACCCAAAGAGCAAGAAAACAGCGAGGAAGATAACAAAAAAATCAACAGCTACAAGCTAAAAGAGGAAGAAACAAGAAGCATATACCATACAAAGATAGAGAATAGCTACAGACAAACAAACCAAGCAGAAGGAGTAGAGAAGAAATGACAGTTCAAGAAAATCATAAGCGACGCAGCCAAAGAAAGTTGCGGAACAAGCACAATTTCAAATAAACAAACGAAGAAAAATAAATGGTGGTAGCAAGAGATAAAACAAACAGTAAAGACAAAAAAAGATAAATGGAAAACCTACATAATAACAGGAAAAGAGGAAGATTATAGGAGATATAAATCAGCAAGCAAAGAAACGAAACGCAACATCAAGATAGCAAAGCAACACACATGAGAAGAGTTCGGAAAGAAAATATAGGAAACGTTCATAGAAAACCATTTATACAGCACAATAAAACAAATGAGGAACAAAAAACACCCCGAAACAAATTAACATAAAAGATAAAAATGGAATTACAATAACAGAACAAAAGAAGATTATGGAAAGGTGGAAAGAATACTTTAGTGAAATGACAAGAACAAAGCACAAAGTGAAAGAAAAAAAAACAGACAACAGAATCAATATGGAAATCAGAAGGATATCAATGAAGGAAATGGAGATAGCAATCGAAAAAGCAAAGCTAGGATAGGCTCCAGGCACAGACGATATCACAGCGGAAATGATGAAATACATGGGAGATAAAGGGAAAGAGGAATTCCAGGATATTCTTAATGAAATAGTAAAGGACAAGATAATACCGGACGAATGGAACAAGGGAATCATACTACCCATCCACAAAAAGGGAGAAACAAACATATGCGACAACTACAGAGGAATTACACTCACAACATACCAGGGAGAATATTTACAGGGATATTAGAGACAAGACTGAAAGAAAAACTGGACCGACTATTGGGAGAAGAACAACACGGGTTCAGGAGAAATAGAAGTACACAGTACCTGATCACATAATAAGACAAATAACAGACAAGACGATCAGAAAAGGAAAATAACTACACATATGCTTCATAGACCTGAAAAAAGCATTTGACAGAGTAATAAGAGAGGACATATGGAATATGTTAGAAAAAAGAGAGGTAGAAAGAGACATGATAAACATAATATAAGAGCTGTACAATAACAACAGAAACAATGTGAGAATAGTAACAACGAATCAGAGGAGGTCAAGACCGAAATTGGACTAAAACAAGGTTGCATTTTAAGCCCTTTACTCTTCGCTTCACTCATAGATGAAGCAATAAGGACAAGCAAAGAAAGAGCAGCAAACACGATTATAGGATATAGGAAACTGGAAATGATAAAAATACAAATACTTATGTTCGCAGACGACATGATAATAATAGCAGACTCAGAAGAAAAACTCCAACGTAACCTTAATATATACGAAGAAGAACTGAAAAAACAAAATGGAAATAAACATCAGCAAAACTAAAACAATGGTAATAGCAAAAGAAAACAAACACAAAATAGAACTACAAGGGAAACAAGTAGAACAGGTCAATCAATACAACTACCTAGGAACAATAATAGAAGAAAAGGGAAAGTTTGACCTAGAAGTAGAAGAAAGAATAGGAAGAGCAGGAAGGATTTACAACACAATAAAAAACACATTTCTAGAGAAAAAAGAAATTACTAAAGAAATAAAAACTGAGGTATACAAAAAAATAGTAAGGCCCTCTCTAATATATGGAAGTGAATCGTGAACAATTACGGAAAGAAACAAAAGCAAGATCAACGCATTGGAAATGAGATTCCTAAAGAAGATAGAGGGAATTAAAAAATATATAGAGTGAGGAACACAGTAGTAAGGAACCGGCTCAACATAAAGCCAATAACAACAATAATAGAGGAAAGACAGCTAGGTTGGCTAGGACATATACACATGCGAGAAGAGAATAGAATAACAAAAAGAATACATGAAGTAAAAATACAAGGCAAAAATAAAGTAGGAAGACCGAGGAAGAGATGGAATGAACAAACGCACCAAGCAGCGGAAAGAAGAGGAATAGAGTGGAATGAAATTAGAAAATTGGCACAAGACAGGGACCACTGGAAAAGAAGAGTGAAAGAATTAATTAGCGAAGACATGTGATTGTAAAATGTATTATAAATGTAATTGAGCAGTCCGACACCCGAAAGGGTAAAAGGACGAAGGATAAATAAATACTATATAGGGTGTCCTAAATAGAGTAGCATTGCATGGGTATCTTTGTTATTTTTAATGCTAGAGATCTGGTTAAATGGGCAATGTTTGGGGAACAGAACCAGATGCCATAAGCATCAAAATACTAAAATGCATAAAATACTTAATCTCTAAACCTCTTACTGCTATATATAATAGGTGCTTCGAAGAATGTTATTTTCCAATTAGTTTTAAGAAAGCCACCGTTGTTCCGTTCTATAAAGGTGGAGACAGAACTGACCTCGGAAATTACAGACCGATCTCAATTATTTCAAACATGGCTTTAATTCTTGAAAAATGTATCAATCAGAGAATCATTTTTGGATAAACATAAAATCATAAATGACAATCAACCAGGTTTCAGGAATGGAATCTCAACAAATAATGCAATCAAAGAACTCACTATATATATATACAAAGCACTAGATAGCTCTACCCCCTCACTTGTAATTATCTTAGATATAGCTAAAGCGTTTGATACAATTAACCATAACATTCTCCTTGAAACTCTTATAAAGTATGTTCTCAGAGGAAAAATTAATTACTTACTAGTGAGCTACTTAAATAATAGACAACAGGCTGTAAGAAAAATTGAGCAGAACAGTCCTTGCAAAATTGTTATCATAGGCGTTCCGCAGGGAACAGTACTTGGACCAACTCTATTTTAATATACACGTAAATGATCTTTTTATACAGTTTCCAGCAGAGGTTAAGATAGTAGCATATGCTGATGATACATCAATTCACAGTACAGGACGCACATGGAGTGAGGTCAAAGCAAAAGATGAACAAACGTTAGGAAAAGTACAATTGTGGATGAATTATAAATACTTAAAACTAAACTTACAAAAAACAAAATTTCTGACTGCCTTATCTTATGACTTATCTTCATGAGTAATGAGTGAAATGTCTCGTACGCCTTTAAATAATTCTTCATCGTTGTCTTTTCATGTGTTTGGAAGCCACAAATATTGCTGAAACTAATATTAATTTCGTATTTGAGCAGTCAAATATCAAATTCCACAATAGAGATTAGAATAGCATGAAGATAACTTTTATTTCCATATTCATGCCTAATGAGTGTACATGAAGTTGCCTATGTCAAAAATAGAACTATTTTTACAGGAGCAGAACAAAAATATTTCACATGGTGACATAATTACAAGCATTTAGATACACCTTGTACCTAATATTAGCAGAATTTGGAAAATATTTTTGAAAATTTTAATAGAAGTGAAGTCCTTTTGGCAATTATTATTTTTAATGCAGTTTTTGGAAACAAACACAGATTTGTGCCCCTTAGGGGCATATAGGTTATATATATATTATTATTATAATAACATTTATTATATATTATATTATATATATATTATTATTATACTGATTTCTCGAATAGAAATATTGAAATCAAATTCTAATTCTTATAGTCTAATGGTATTGTATAATATAACAATAAAAGGCTAATATCCGTAGCAGCATGCAGTAGCTATTATTGGATAAGCAACGTAATTCGTGTAATATTAATATAGGTTCTATAGGTATATGCACATAAATATAACAAGGTACCTACAAAAATTTAAGGAGGAGTCACACCTCAACCAGATTAGAATGCAAATTTGTACAAAACGCATTTTCATACAAATTGAATACTCGTTTTTTTTTAAACTATTATGTAAAACAAGTTTGAATATTATCCCACGTAATCTCGCAGAGTTTACATCTGACATTCGAGCTAAATTTACTTATCAAATATGTTAAACTGCTCTTTGATACGGCCCCAGACGCGAAGACTTTATAATGCCATTATGCATGAATACTTTAGCAGCTCGCTGGAATCGCGTTTCAATCTTCTGTAATTCTAAAACACAGCCATTAATCGAGTTATGTGCTGTCTTTACTGTCGTCTATTGTGCATATTGACTGCACATTAATATTCGAATTCATACATAGTGAGGCATGGCGAAAATGTGTTCAAACTGATACATTATTTGTTTAAATATATCCTCAAATTTTATGTTGCAAAAATAAAGAATTCTATAACAAAGAAAATTTACAATCATTTATTTTCGAGTAAAGTTAAGTAAAAGCCTCGTTTACATTTGGAAAGTTTACTGGTAGAAAGTAATTGCCGCCAGTAAACTAACGATGTGTAAACCAGAAAAACGTCTTACTTACTTGTTTAGTTTCCTTCTTGACAGAAGTTATTCTAGTTTATACATTTACTTTCCGCCAGTAAACTTTCCAAATGTAAACGAGGCTTAAGTAAAGTTTAAATAATTGAGTCATTGAATCATTGAGTCATCGGCACTTTTTTACATGGTTTTTTTGACAATAACTATTTTGACACAGTACGTAAAAAAACAATAGGCAATGGAAAATTGATAAACGTTCATATTAGATATTAGTGACAAAAAAAAAAGAAAAACGCAAGCAAGCAATTGAAATTAATAAATTCAATGTTCGAACTGCCACCCAACGATACTTGGCCATAGGCAGCACTATTTACGCAAACTAATTGAATGCTGTATTTACTAATCTAGGTACAGGGCTCTAGAGTTTTGGATTTTTTATGTAGATAATAAAATATAGTGTCATTTTTTTATTTGTTAAGTTTCCAAAATCTTCCAAATATGTTTAGTTTATAGCATTTCTATGCAGTTTTTTTTTTAATTTTGTGTAGTTTTTATAGTAGACATTTTTAATGTGTGTACTTTTATTATTTTTAATATATGTACCTACATATTGACAATGTGATATCCGGATATATCAGGCATAAAACTACAAATAAAGAATGGAATATGTTTGGTTTATAACATTTTTTTTATAGTTTACAAAAAAGTAGTTTTTATTGTTGCCATTTTTTACGTGTGTATATTATTTAGTATTTTTAATGTATGCACCTACTTACTGACAATGTGATACCAGGATAGGGCCTAAAACTACACATAAATAATCGAATAGAATAGAATATAATGGAATAGAATAGAATACTTTTCTGGGATTTAAGTTGGTTTTTATTTGCAGTAATATAGTTTTTTTAAATTTTATATTATAAGTATTTTTTAATTTTTATGTTTAATAATAAAATAGTTTTTTAAATTTTCTATTGTTATTCCTTTTTCGATTTTTTTTAATGTTAAATCACAAAATATAGTTTTTTTCATTTGCTGTTTTATTTTGCTGGTTTTTAATTTTTATGTTAATAAAATATGAGTTTTTTTATCATTTTCTAATGTATTTTGCTCGTAAATTTTATTTTGAAAACTGTCATATATTTATGGTACCATTTCGACTATTGGAACTGTCAAAAACAAATCTACCAAACTATCATAAATATAGGAACAATCAAATACAAAAAAATAAGAAATTGCCTTTACTCAAAAACAAACGATGGTCGAAAAGTGACAGAACTTGCAAAACTTTAAACAAATCACATTTTTGTTTCAGCGAACATTCAAAAATTGTAAAAACCGAAACATTTCGATAAATGTGTTATAAAAACATTAAGTCATTCATTTTTGTAATCAGAAGAAGAATTTTAGATCAATGAAGAATAACGTCAAAAAAAATAAACCTAAATTATATTCTTGTTTGAGTACATAACAAAATATCGGGTGTCTGGAAAAGACCATACGCCAATTATGTTGGTATCTTGGATTTTACTTTTCTTCCGGTTGGTAGCCGAAGTAGCGCGTACGTAATTTCAATGGGGTCGAATAACATACCAACTAATATTGGGAATAAAATTAAAACAGGATTGAAGAGAATAGCTCCATGATCCGTTTGGGTTTTCAGTTGCACTCCTAAAATGGGCCATTTGGATTTATGCATCATGTTCTCGTCTAAACATTTTTGGATAGTCTAGAAGACGGTTCTTAATAATGCTACCGGCACTCCACCGCCAGCTGTCACATTGACAGCCAAACTGCCAAATCATCAGTGTTGACAACTGTAAAAATCAGTAAAATCTTTCCGAAATGTTGTAACTTTACTAAAATTCATCATATTTGATTGAAATTGCTTCATTTTTGTATATTTATTTGTATTTTTTTTGTATTATCATTTACTTTTCTGGAACTTCAATATTGTTGAGAAGATTGTCAAGATGTTTTCACTTTCTTCGGTTACATAAGGCTTTTTTTAATTTTTTAAATATGTTGTTATTCTCGCAAATTCTTAAACTCGTGACAATTTTGAAACTTTGGAGTGCTACCAATATAATTTGCGTACGGGTTTTTTCAGACACCCGGTATAACATTTATAAGAAATACTATATGACATTCAAAAGAAAAAGTAAGAAATTTACTTTTTGCTTTTTTCAGTACAAGAGCAAACATAAGATTTTTCAATTCCTCGTTGAACATATCCAAATAATGTTTAGCTATAAAAATAATTGGGTTGATTGTTTTTGAATAAACAAAAGGAAATCGCAATAGTTTATATTGATGATTATATTTTTTGCAGATGAAGAACTTTCGCAGTTATTGTATGTTCCGTGTAATTATTTTAAAATTTGAGAACCATTCGTTTCATAACATCGTCGAAAAACATAAAACATAAAACAAAAATTCTAGCAATATTCGGAATTTTTAATGTTAGTTGATTAAATTATCGTAGTTTCTGAACCTGCTATTTTGATTATAAAAGTGGACATAACTTTCTTAATATAAATCACTCTTTATAAAACTTTTGGCATTCAGTAAAATCTTTCCGAAATGTTGTAACTTTACTAAAATTCATCATATTTGATTGAAATTGCTTCATTTTTTGTATATTTATTTGTATTTTTTTTGTATTATCATTTACTTTTCTGGAACTTCAATATTGTTGAGAAGATTGTCAAGATGTTTTCACTTTCTTCGGTTACATAAGGCTTTTTTTAATTTTTTAAATATGTTGTTATTCTCGCAAATTCTTAAACTCGTGACAATTTTGAAACTTTGGAGTGCTACCAATATATTTTGCGTACGGGTATTTTCAGACACCCGGTATAACATTTTAAGAAATACTATATGACATCCAAAAGAAAAAAATAAGAAATTTACTCTCAATTTGATTTCTTCAGTACAAGGCAAACATAGGATTTTTCAATTCCTCGTTGAAAATATCCAAATAATGTTTAGCTATAAAAATAAATGAGTTGATTGGTTTTTGAATTAAAAAAAAGGAAATCCCAATAGTTTATATTGATGATTATATTTTTTGCACATGCAGAACTTTCGCAGTTATTGTATGTTTCGTGTAATTGTTTTAAAATTTGAGAACCATTCGTTTCATAACATCGTCATAAATGTATGTTTTTTGAAATATTTTATTATAAACATAAAACAAAAATTCTAGCAATATTCGGAATTTTTAATGTTAGTTGATTAATTTATCGTAGTTTCTGAACCTGCTATTTTGATTATAAATGTGGACATAACTGTCTTAATATAAATCACTCTTTATAAAACTTTTGGCAATCTGTAAAATATTTACGAAATGTTGTAACTTGAACTAAAATTCATCATATTTGATTGAAATTGCTTAATTTTTGGTATATTTATTTGTAATTTTTTGCTTTATGTTTTAGTTTTCTGGAACTTCAATATTGTTAAGAAGATTGGCAAGATGTTTTTACTTTCTTCGGTTACATAACGCTTTTTTATTTTTTTTATATATCATGTTATTTTCGCAAATTCTTAAACTCCTGACAATTTTGATATTTTGGTGGAAATTCTGGAATCCTTTAATATTTCGATGACACATTCAATAAAGTTTTATTAAATTGTCATAATTTATTCGTCAATTTTTGAAATATGGTGTAATTTATGTATTTCTTTGTAATTAAATAAAGCAAACACCTTTCTTTGTAGATATCACACTATTCATTAAAATTAGTAAAATTGTTAAATTAATAGTTATAATTAGTAAAATTTGCTAATTTTAATAAACAAAGAAAAGTGTTAGTTTTATTTAATTTCATCATGTATCATGAAGTAGATGCCTATAACTTTGACTAATTTATTTATTTGTATATTTTGATAACTATTTTGATTCAGAAATTGCAAAAATGATTTTAGGTAATTGAAAATATTTCCAAACATGCACTCCAAGAATAAAGGAAGTTAAATTGTCGTGATTTTTTATCGAAATATTATAAATTAGAACCGAAATTCTAAAACTTAATATCTGCATTCAGAGACCGAATAAAGCAGGGCCTCGAACCGTTATTTTTTTCGTTTCGGTTTTGATTCCGGTTCATTAAAAATATCGGTTTTGTTCCGGTTTTCGTTTCAGCAAAATAATGTTTTTTTCGGTATCCGGTTTTCTATTCAGTTCCTATTCGCCCTGAAAAATAGTTCAGAATGTTCCTGCATTTAAAAAAAATGCTGTCAAGTTAATACAAATCTGCAGAACTTAACAGATATAATCAAACTAAAAAAACTAAAATTCTAAATAGTTTTGGAATTAACAATTATAGTAATAATAATAAAACATTATATTTAGAAAATTGAACAATAGTAGGTATACTGAAATAAACTGATATTATTTTCGGTTCGGTTCCGGATTTAATAACGGTTTATTTCGGTACTATTATTCAATTTTCTAAATGTAATGTTTTATTATTATTACTATAATCACTAATTCCAAAACTGTTAAGAATTTTAGTTTTTTTAGTTCGATTATATCTGTTAAGTTCCGGTTTCCGGTTTTCGGATTAGTTTCGGTTCGAAGCTCTAGAATAAAGATATAAACTACAAATGTGTTTTAGAAGTATAACAGTATTGTTTATAAATATTTAAGCCGCAATTTAACTGTGGTTTAATCTTAGTAACTTGGTAACCCTTTGTAAACCATGGTTTAAATTTTTATGAATAACGCTGTAAGAGATTAATATAATAATAATATAATAATAATCAATATTATTATTATTATCAAATATTGATCAAAAATTTGCAAAATCTAAAGGATGCAATCAAAATATCAACAATGTTAAAATGTCCAGAATTCTTAAAAAAATATGGAAAAAAGTTCAGAAGCTTGAAACAATATATCAGTTATGAAAATTCCAAGGAAATTTAAGTATTTGAAAGTTTTCAAAAAGTCTGCAAAAACAGTTTCAGAATAATCCTCAAATTATCAGAAAATTTCACTAAACTTACAACAAATTTACAAAACTAACCAAAAAAAAAAACCTCAACTGACCTTTTTAATTAGTTTCGTATATTTGTTGTACTTGTTGTATTTGTTGTAGTGTGACGAATATTCTGAATCGGTTTTTGTAAACTTTTCGAATACATTGAGAGTTTTCTACATTTAATTTTGTAGACTATTTGAAAACATTGAAACACTTTAATAATTTTCGGTCATTTTTTATAATTGATATATTGTTCAACTACTCAAAACTTCAACTAACCTTTTCAGTTACTTTTGTAAATTTGTTGTAAGTTTTGGTGACAGTTTGAGAAAAATTCAGAATCTGTTTTTGTAGACTTTTTGAAAATATTGAGAATATTCTGAATCCGTTTTTTCTGGCAATTTTTATAATTGACATATTGTTCAACTAGTCGAAACCTCAACTAACCTTTTTAGTTACTTTTGTAAATTTGTTCTAAGTTTTGTGCAATTTTATTATATATATAAACAATCTTTATTAGGCTATCGACCCCATAGGGTCTTTCCGCCTTTTTTTAAATTATAATTTGATGTATAATCTGAAAGTGATTTTTCAGACTTTTTGGTTCGGTTACATAAGGCTTTTTTTTATTTTTTAAATATGTTATTTTCGCAAATTCTTAAACTCGTGACAGTTTTAATATTTTGATGGAAACTCTGGACCTTTCAATTCCTTTAATATTTCGATGACACATTCAATAAAGTTATATTGAATTGCCATAAGTTTTACGTCAATTTTTGAAATATGGTGTAATTTATGTATTTATTTATAATTAAATAAAACAAACACTTTTCTATGTTTATATCACACTATTTATTAAAATTAGTAAAATTGTTAAATTAATAGTTAAAAATAGTAAAATTTGCTAATTTTAATAAACAAAGAACAGTGTTAGTTTTATTTAATTACATCATGTATCATGAAGTTGATGCCTCCAACATTGACTAATTTATTTATTTGTATATTTTGATAACTATTTTGATTAAGTTTCTGCAACTTCAATAAAATTTTCTGCTTTTCCTTTTTTCGCTTCCATTAACTTATGTAAGAATCATGCATGTATGTACTAATGTTAATAAATCTAACGTAATCTAACGTAATCTAACATCTAACGTAATCTAACGTATAATCTTCTTCTTCTTAGGGTGCCGTCTTCAACGAAGGTTGGCGACCATCATGACAATCTGGATCTTATTTACTGCTGCTTTAAATAGTTGGTTCGAGGTACATCCGAACCAATCACGGAGGTTACGCAGCCACGATATTCTCCTCCTCCCAACGCTCCTCTTCCCAGTTATTTTCCCCTGGATTATGAGGTGCAAAAGCTTGTATAATCTTAAGTTTTAGCAACTTCAATAAAATTTTCTGCTTTTCCTTTTTTCGGTTCCATTAAATTATGTAAACATCTTGCATGTATGTACTGATGTTAATAAATCTATCTATCTATCTATTAGAACCCTTTTGAGTTTAGTGTTTTTGAGATTACCTGTAATGTTCGCAACCTTCTGAAAATTTTGATTGAAATTCTGGAACGAATTAGGTGTTTTGTTGTTTAGATGCATATTCTAGAATGTTTCAGTTAATTTATATATAACCTTTCATCATTGAAAGTTTTTGAGATTTCCTGTAATGTTCGAAATCTCTAAACCTACTAATACAACATTTTGATTAAAATTCTGGAACCAATTAAATTTTTCGATATCTTTTGTCATTCTATAAAGTTTGAGCAAACTTATATAAAATCTGTCATCAAGTTCCGAAATTTGGTGTAATTATATAAAACTTATATAATTAATCACTTATACTGATATATTGTAATAATGATATTGATAATATAATTAAGTTTTCTGCAACTTGAATAAAGTTTTTCAGTTTCATTGGTTTCAAAAAATATACATTGAGTTTTGAAATTTGCATTAATACTCCCAATTTTTAAACCATCTAATATTGATGATCTTTTGATTGAAATTGGTTGCTTTTCATTCTTCTATTGACACAGTCTATCAATGTCTATAAAATTGTTAGCAATTTTTAAATTTTTCGTAACTTATGTATTTTTTTGTACATTTTGATAATTATATTGATATCATCTGGTTGTTTTCTGGAGCTTCAATAAAATTTTGTGAAATTTTACTTTATCCGGTTCAGAACCTTTAAGTTTTTAAAAATTACTGCAATGTTCCCAATTTCTAAACTTTTTGACATATGCTTTAAACATGTTTAATACTTTTAATATTTTGATTGAAATTCTGGATTTTTTAACTCTAGATGGAATTTTTTTGAAATTTTCATCATAGAACTCCAAATAACTTATTAGCAATTCCTGATTTTTTATGAAATTTGGTGTAACTTATATATTTAGTTAAATGTTTTGATATTATGATTGAAACTTCTGCACGTTTTTAATTTTTTGCTTTTTTTGTTTTTTTTTTTAAATTTGTTGGCATGTTTCAGAAAATTTTTGAAACATTTCTGAAATTACTAGCATTTCTATTTATAAAGTTTTAAGTTGCACCTTCTGTTGTTTTAATTAAATTTTCGGCAATTTACATATATTTTCTATATATTTTTGTTTAATTTTAAATACAACTTTCACTAAGTGATTTAAATTTAAATTTTAAAGTAACTGATTTAGATAATTAATAAAGTAATTAAATTTTCAGAAAATTTGGTGACTTTCAGAAACTTCTATCTTTGTCGTAGACTTGAACTCTACTTGAAAAATTAGGTATTTTAATATCAATAGAGTAATATTTATTAGCAAGAGAAGCTCCATAATGTTTTTAATAAATTTCTCCTAATTATCATAATTTTTTTGCAATTTGCATTAACTTTTTGTAATTTCAATTATCCATTATAGGTCTAGAATTCTAGATATTTATAGTTGTAGTGTGTGTAGTTTATAGTTAAGTAAAAATGAAAACAATATACCTACATGTATACATGATATCTATATGCATCATACATAAAATGCAGCCTTAGGGCATAGAAAAGAGCCCTGCTCTAATTAAACTTTAATACGAATTCATGATGGCAGTTACAATTCAAATAACATCCCCTTATAAACATTTCAAGCATTATATTGAATTCTTTTCTATCTATAATTTACGTCGAACTCGTATATCTTGTTTTCCTTATATTACACGAATTTGAAGAATTTATGTGTAATCTGTATTTGGTATATACTAGTGTTTTATTGTGGTTTGGTTAGAGTTAAGATTTATAAATGTACGGAAATAGTTTGGTGCACAATCATTTCATATATAATCGAAAAGCCTCAACTTCCGGCTATTCAAAAACTTTTTCTATTACACATATTTACATATCAACTGACACAAATACAATATGGTAATAATTCCGGAATATTCAGATCGTTCAAATAAGTTCGACAATAATTTGAAGTCATTAATCTGGAATTAGTTGTGTACCTATATTTTAACACCGGCAATTGAATCTAATTGCAGAATAATTACTGCACTTCATTGTTAGTAAATTAATTGTGCAAGTTGCTCCTCAGTTTGCTGTTAATAACATTGGCGTTAATATTAATTAAAGCACTCAGCATTTGTTTTATCAAGTTGAAATGTTGCATCTTAAGTATAAACTTGAGCAAATTTACTTACATGTCTGGCAGGTAGCGTTACGTTATGGAGATAATATGCAAAGAGTGCTCAGTTTACAACAATGCATTCTTGGCATAATCAACATAATGATGTAAAGTTTGCCGCTGCAAAATAATAGTTTTAATGATTGGTGCTTAATACGGTGCTGCGAGGCTTTAAAAGTTGCGAGGAAGTCGGGTATTTTTACAAACGACCATTAATAACACTAAAAACTGGAGGAAGATATTTAGGTTCTTTAGTGCCTAATTTTTTGTTTGAGAAACTTATGTTTCCACTGAAAATGTTAAATTATGCAAATACCTCGTCGTATATAAAAATACGAAAATGCCACTTAGTAAGCTATTATGCAACGTTAAATTACTTAAACAAAATATAAGTCTTCACATTATAATTGAAATAATGATAAAATTTCTGTAATTGATGAAAACAGGAGTTATAAATTAATTCGTTTACTAGTCAGAATACATAACTCTTCGTTCAAACAAAATTTGCATTATGCAAATTGCAAAGTGCAAATTGCAAAGTTATAAACATTCTGTAGTAGTATAAAAATGCGAGTGAAGCGAGTAATAAGCAAGAAAAAATAGCATAAATGTAATGCTGGTGAAGTCCAGCCCTAAGGTATCAGCCACTCGTAAAACATATTTAATTTAATAATAATAATAATAATATTAATAATAATAATATTCTTTATTTCTGATTTTGTAAAGTACAAAGAAATGAAATGAGTGTCAAAGTTACAATAGAGTTAAATACAGTAATACAGTTTAATAGTGCATGGATCCATCCTAAGTTGAATGATTTAAAAATAGAGATTTATGCACTCTCTGGATTAATTTTACAATTTTAAGTTGTTAAACCTGAGAGTGCATTAATATGTACATCTAAATATTTAATTTAGTTTAAAAGTTATCGAACGATTGGCCACAACTATTTTAACTACTTAAGTATGTTTGGCTCACACCTGATCTTTAGACTTTGAGAAATTTCAATAAATTTTAGTAAACATGTAAACATGTAAACATGAATGGACAGTTACAGAGTTACACATTTCGGCAGTAATTGTAGTAAATTTTACTGGTAGTGCTAAAAACACACTGTTTTGACAGTTGCGGTTTAAAATATGTCCTATTTTGGCACTGGTAGTTTTTTTGATTAGGAAATTAAATTTTATTCATAGCTGAAGCTTAGAATTTGTCAAAATTCGACAATTTCTAGGAAACATGTAATATAATTGGATAATTAAGGTAGATAATTTAGCAGATTTTGGCAGTTGAAGTTGTAAATTTTACTGCTGGTATTAAAAAAAAACACACGTTTAGCTTAGCTAATTATATTTGAGTTACAGCTGAAGCTTTGAATTCGACAAATTTCGACATTTTCTAGTAAAAATGTAATATATGTGGATAGTTAGAGAAGATAATTTGGCAAATTTCGGTAGTCACACTTGTAAACTTCACTACTGGTGCTAAAAGGAACAGTATTCTAGCATCTGTTTAAAATGTATCAGAATCTAACAGTTGTAGTTTAGAATGTCAGATTTTGACAGTTACTGTTTAAAATATGTCATATTTTGACACTTGCAGTTTCTTGGACCAGGTATTTGATACACATACACATTTGATATTTGATTCACAGCTGAAGCTTCGGGATTTGATCAATTTCTATAATTTATAGTGAACATGTAATAGATGTGGATAATTATAGTAGATAATTTATCAGATTGTGGTGCTACAGTTGTAAATTTAACTGCTGGTCTCTTTGATAGCTGATATTATTATGTCACATTTTCACAATTCCAGTTCTTTTTACACAAGTTATTTATATTTCAGATGTATATATCACATCTAAACCTTAGAATTAAACACATTTCACCAGTTTTCTGTAAAAATGTAATAGATATGAATAGTTACTGTAAATAATGTATTAAATTAGTCGTAAATTTTACTGCTGGTGCTAAAAAACACAGGTTTGTACAGTTGCAGTTTTTTTTCCTAGGTAATTATGTTCGTATCGCAGATAAAGTTTAGAATTTAACAAATTTCTAGTTTCTAGTAATAGTCTAATAGATTGCAGTTGTTATATAGTTACAGTTTCTTTTTTTTTCTAGTTAACTATATTTGCGTCTCCACTTAAGCTTAGAATTTGACAAATTTCAACAGAGTCTAATAAACATTTAATAAATATGGATGGAGCTTGAGTTGCAGTGTTACACTTTTCGGCAATTACAAATGCAATGTAAATTTCTGAAAAACACTGGTTTTGAGAGTAATACTTTAAAATGTGTACATATTGACAATCGGATTTTTTTACTGGATAATTATATTTCAGTGACGACGGAAATTTAGAATGTGACAAATATCGAAAGTTTCTAGAATTCATGTCATAGATTTGGATAGTTATACAAGATAATTTGGCAAATGTCAGCAGTTGCATTTGTAAATTTCACCTCTGGTGCTAGGAAACTCAGTTTTTATAGTTGCACTTTAAAATATGTCAGAATTTATCGGTTGCCGTTTATAATATCGAATTTTGGCAGTTACGGACTAAAATATGTCAGAATTTGAGAGTTAAAGTTTAAAATGTTGAATTTTGGTAGTTACCTACGGATTAAAATTTGTCAGATTTTGATATTTGCAGTTATATAATATTATTAATAAATAGCATTATAATGTTATTATATTACAAACCTACAATGATATATTTATTATGTTACAAAAAGAAAATTGTCAAAAGGTGCTTTTTATCATTTCAAAATATTAATCCAGGCTGTTCGTTTGAAATACTGAGTGGTGTACACAACTGAGACATATAATCTGAGATTTTGACAGTTGCTATTAGAAATTTTGACAATTTTGGTAGTAATATGTCAGACTTTGATATATACAATTGTAATTTCAACAAATTTTTGTAACTAAGGCTAAAAATTTGACAGATTTTGACACATACACTCGAATATTTGCAAAATAAGACATTTTAATGCTATTCAGAATAAATTTCAGATACAATTAGTTGTAGTTAAACAGGTGATAGATAATGATAGTTTCTGGAAAAATTTTACACTTATTGATAAAGCTCAATTAAAGTGTTGATAGATGTAGCATAAAATTTGATAGAGTTTGTCAGTTGCTACTAGAAATATCAACAATTTTCCTAGAAAATATAACAGACCTTAATTTTATAGTTGTAAGTTTGACAAATGTTTGCAATGAGAACTAAAAATTTGATAGATTTCGACAGATACACTTGAATATTTGTAAAATGAAAAGGTTGTTAATTGGGGTCAGAAAAATTGACACATTTGCCCATATGCAATTAAATTGGCGATAGATTATGAGAGTTTTAGAGAAAATTTTGACACTTCTGGATAGCTGCAATTAAAAATTTTGATAGATAAACATAGAATATGACAGATTTTTCCAGTTGGTTTTAGAAATAAGGTCAATTGTGGTAGAAAATATGTCAAACCTTGATTTTTATAGTTGTAAATTTGACAATTTCGTCCTACCGGACTGAAAATTTGATGGATTTCGACATTTATACTTGAATATTTGGAAAATGCCTTTTGCGAAATATTTCACACTTCTGGACAGGTGCAATAAATTTTTTTTTTTATAAATGTAAGTAAAAATTTGGAAAAATATTATTCAATATTCAGTATTCACTTTATTAGTATTTTGACCCTTTACAGAGTATTACGTTATCAATATATAAAAGTTATGATATCTATTAAAATTATGAGTACTAATCTCAGGGTTATACACATAATATTACATACAATGAACTACACGCTAACGTTTAAGTAAGTAAATAATTAATAATAAACAAAATTTATCCCTCCACTTCGACTGTCTGTTCGGTATAGGTAAAATATTTATCAAAATTATAAAGTTAAGTAAGATTAATGATAGATAAAGATTATGTATCACTAAACTAGATACAGTGAATAAAATTGCAAACATAATTTTAGACTTATTCCCTCGCTGAAAAAACCATCGCATAGAAAGTCAACATCGGCAAAAATGTTTGATATTCTTACAAAAAACAATTGCTAATTTTCATATTTAGTAGAAACGTTGGATGAATTCAGAAAATTTATTGAATATGGTTGAATTTTCGAACCAATTTTGTGACCAAGTGATTACGTAAAAGCAGAAATCACAAAAAAGAATCAAATTTGATAGAAATGATCGAACTTTTGACAGAAATAATTGCAAATTTTTGTGTTCTGTAGAAGTGATACATCAGGTGTCGACGTTTTCAGCTCAACTAACTTAATAACAATTTTGACGAAGTTAAAAAAACAGTTATATATAATCACTTGTTTAAATTTTGAGTAATTACAGAAATGCATAGTAAATGGCAAATTTTGTAAACAGATTTATTCTGTGCTAACCTGAGAAAATAGTCTAAAAAATTGTAAAATTTTGCAGAAATTGTTGAACTTTTTCACAGAAACAATTTCATATTTGTATATTAGTAAAAATTATGTATATTTGTTATTTAATGACAGTTTTAGACGAAATCAATTTTGTGAAACAAATATTTACAATCATTTCATTTTTACTATGTATAGAAATGTATTGTAAATGGGAAATTTTATAAATAACTTAGTTCTATTCAAAAATAAGAAAATTACTGGTATTGTGTCAAAAATTGTTAAATTACACAAAAATTGTCGAACATTTAGAATACAGAAACATTTGCACATATCTATATTCAATAGAATGTATGCATATTTTCGATAATGAAATGCAATTTGTGGATTTAATCAGCCTATTTAAAGATAATTGAGAAATTGGGCAAATAAATCTAACTTAAATTTAATTTGAATTTGATTCTTTTTTAATATGTATTTTTTTTAATATGTAATGACAATTGTAAGGCTGCATAGCCAATAACATGAATACATTTTATTGAATTGGAATTGATTGAATTAATTTGACAGAAACTTGTTGAAACAAACAATATTCATATTTGTATATGAGTCAAAATTATGTATATTTTTTATTTAATGACAGTTTTAGCCGAAATTAATTTTGTGAAACAAATATTTACAATAATTTCATTTTTACAATGTGTAGAAATGTATTGTAAATCGAAAATTTTATTAATCACTTAGTTCTATTCAAAAATTAAAAAAATACAGAAATCGTGTCACAAATTGATAAATTAGACAAAAATTGTAGAACATTTAGAACACAGAAATATTTGCACATATCTATATTCAATCAAATGTATGCATATTTTCGATAATGAAATGCAATTGGTCGAATTAATCAGCCTATTTAAAGATAATTGAGAAATTGAGCAAAGAAATCTAACTTAATTTTAATTTGAACAGATTATTTTTTAATATGTATTTTTTTTTTATTATGTAATGACAATTGTAAGGCTGAGCCAATAACATTAATAAATTTTATTGAATTGGAATGGATTGAATTAATTTGACAGAAACATGTTGATACAAACAAATGGAAAAATTAATTTGAATTTTACAAAAATATTGGACACTTACAGAAAATTGTAGCAAACCTTGTAATTGTATAAACAATAATCAAGTTATGTAGGTAATCTAATACTTTACTGAAAAATGTCATACTTAACAGTAATGGTTAACTTTTTTGGAAATCGAAAAACTGTAGGAATACTATATTTCATTACAAGTATGGAAATAAGGTTTTTTTCGTGCGCGCGTGACAAATTCAGGAAGTAATGCTAGTACGGAAAAATCCATTCCTGGACGAGTAATAAACGATACTTTATATTATACTAATTCTTGTAACTAGTCTAAATGATTTTTTTTTGAGCGAATTTTGATCATTTTGATGATTGAGCGCACAGAAAAAAATTAGAGGTTTTTCGTGCCCTGTTCTGAAAACGCCACCTTTACGTCATTGTAAAAAGAAATAAAAACAAGGTGTTATCAGATAAGTATCATAAGAACTTTCATTTGTAATTAATCTATATATATTTTTTAAATTAATAAACATGTAACAGTTACATGAAAGTTATTCAAAGAATATTATAGATGATACCAAAATGAATATCTTCAAATATACCTAGTTTAACATAGGAATCAACAGTTAGAAGTCATTTGTAGTCAATTGTAGTCAACTGTCACTGTAGTAATGATGTATAAATTAATTTCAATAGTTTTTCTTATTAATAATACTAAATCTATATATAATGTATGGAGAAAATTATATGCTGCCCACATATATTTTATCTTTTAATTCCGTAAATATGTTTTTGGTGATTCATGCTAAATGTTGCAATCAAGTGTTCTTCTTGTTAAACATTAGTTTTCAAATATGATAATATGTATTTCTGTTAGTTTGAAGTGCTTATTTTTTCTTCAACTGTCTTTCTGCTCTTCTGTTTTTTTTTTCTCCTTATGTCGAGATTTACTAGGTAATGGTCCCTTTCTGGCTATTACCCATGTTATTACTCTAATTTTACGGTTTATCATTTATTATTGCTTATTAACTATACTTTGTCTATTATTGATATTCCATTTCTGATGGGATACAGTCACAAAACGATTAAAATACAATTATGCTCTGCAAAAGTTAATCAGAAAGTGTTGGGAAAGAAGCAATTGGAGATTATTCTACGGCGCGGAAGGGCCGACCGTGGGCAAATAAAATATCGTATCTGGTTTTCACGCTCATTGAGCGAGAGCCCTTATCGTGCACGTCAATCTGTGTAGAAAGAAACCGATCCACCCTTTAGATAATTCAATTCGATGGCCCAATATTACGTGGCAGTAGTTAGGAGACATGTGTCCTTTATTTCACATCAACTTGGAACAGAGTTTTTTTGGCGCTCGTTAGCTTTAGCAACGCAATTTTCCCACTCGCTTCATAAACGTGCGCCGTTTATATCAATCGTTTGTTTACAAAGAAGCTTATAAGTTTTTCGAGATATTGATATATAGGGAATCTACACCGGAATTGAGCAAAGAGCAGCAACACAAATATTGATTGAAATTTAATTATCAAATAATTATTTATTGAAGAAAATAATATATTTGATTGTTATTTGGTTAATGTATGAGGCATGTACATCGTGATACATCATGAAATTAAATAAAACTTTAATTAATTTTTAAACGTTTTTTTTAATGTTTCATTATATTTATAAATGGCTATAATTTTTTCAGTATATTTTTAAACTACAATTGTATTGGGTTCTGTCTAATTGTTAATTTATCTATATCTTTATCTAAAATTTGCTTGAGTCCTTTGTTAGTAATATGTAATAATATTGTGTTGGTATTAATGTCGAAGGTGTGGTTGTTGAAACGTAAATGTCTTCCAAAATTTGATATAGTTTTGTCTCTGATAATTCTTTAATTCTTGTTTTGATGGCTCTTCCACTCCCTCCAATGTATTTTGCATAGCAATCTTTGCAGTTTAGTGCATAAGCTCCATTTTTGTCTAAATTTTTAGTGTGGTCTTTTTCATTAACAAGAACAGAACAAAACATAACAGAACGAAACATAAAATTCGAAACAATTTCCACTAAAGAAAAACAAATTCCAGCATTAATTTATTGCAAATTTTCCAACTTCATTAATAAAAAATGTCAAGAGAAAATTAAAATTAATAAAGTAAAAAATAAAATACATAAACATGAAAATACTCCGAAAATAATAAAATTCAAGAAAAACAAGATCATATTAAAAAAGAATAAAAAGACACATATACTATTATCAAAAACAAATTAGGAAGAACAATAATATCAATATACTAGAAAAAAATTAACAACAATTAAACAAACACAATACTAAACAACACAGCAACAATTAAAGATAAATTCATATATCTTTCAAATATTCAACTCAATAAAAAAGAAAGAGAGCTGCTCAATAAAGGACACAAATATGCTCCTCCTATAACAAAAATAAATCTACCTTTATTAACGATTGAACTGGATGCTGCTTTAAAAAATCCCCCTGAAGAAGAAAACATTATAGGTAAATGCATAAATATAATAAAACAAACAGTGAAAAATAATCAAATAAAAAAAATTAAAAAAAAATTATTTAAAATATAAAAAACAAAATGAACCAAAACAATCTAATTATAGTAACTGAATATAAAAATGCAGGACTGACTGGTAACTCTAAACAAATATACTTATACAAGAAAAATAAAATGTAAAAGAAAAAAAAGTCTTTTTTTAAATGATAACAAATTTATTCTTCTTTCAAAAAATTCAATAACCTCATTCATTAATAAAACAAAAACTACTATAAAAAATCAATAAACACATAAGAAAAATATACTAACAATTTTAAAAACATAATTCCAATGAACCCAACTGCACCAAAATTATATGGACAAACAAAATAACATAAGCCAGAAATCCCAATTAGACCCATAATAACATCTACAAACTCACCTTCAAAAAACATTGGAATTTTTAAACAACCTCCTGAACAACACAATGAAATACAGTCTAAAACATACAATAAAAACAGGTTAGAATTAATCGAACAAATCAATAAAATAAAATTACCACAAGAATACACATTGGCTTCTTTTGACATAACTAACTTATACACTAATATACCTATAACAAAAATATTAAACTACACGAAAAATATAATCGTAGAACACATACACGACTTTAAACAATATACAGACACAATAAATTTATTTAAGTTAACAATAGAACCAAATTTTTGCCTTTAAAAAAAATGAAATGAAAGAAGAAATTGTAATAACAATTATTACAAAATGACTGATGGACTACCAATGGGTTCTCCAACAAGTGGAATATTGTCAAATATTTTCTCAGATAACTTAATAAAAAAACCTTTTATCAATTACATACTATTTTGAAAAATATATTATTTTGATTAAAATATCATCAAATTATATTGCTATGCTATTGTTAGGGTTTGTAAAAAAAATTCATAAATGTGCTTGCATATTTCAAATGTATATTTCTATGTTATTGTTAGGGTTTAATTATTTTAATATAATAATTATGATTTACCCCACGTTGAGGGTGCCAAATGCTGCGTTATAGACAATGCCCTACGTTCGGGTGTTTCAAATGTGCTGTTATACTAAGTCTATTAACTGCGTAGATTTATTATTGGGTTGATAATTATTAATTATAAAATTGTTACTTACTTTTGTTGTTATGAATTTTTTTATCTTGTTTTTCTCTTTTTTTTCGGGGTCAAAAAGTGGGATCAAAACAAATTAGATGGCAGGCAAGGAATAATATTTTAATTAATATTTATTATAATATTAAATATTTAGATAATTGATAACAAAACAAACACTACACTAATTCAATATGAAATAAAATGAACGGTTGACAATAGTAAGCAAGTCCTATCACTAATTAACAAACTGACACTTTCGACATTTAATAACAATAATTCCCTAAATTCTTAATTCGCACAATTAACTTCCTAATTGAGTAGTAATTTTAGTAAATTGTGCCTGGCATTCATATTCATATTCCTGGTGAATAGCGGCAACTCGCAGTGGTGATCGGGAATCCTGATTGCAGATGGCGAACCAATAAATTCTAGTCGGCACCAATTCCCTCGGTTCAAAGTCCTGCTGTCCTCGGTTGATCCTCTTCTATAGTTGACGTTCTCGTTGAATCGTCTTTGGGGTTGAAGTTCTCGTTGAATCCTCTTGGACTCCTTTCAGCTGTTCCGTGTTGATAATGATTCCCTAGTTCACGTCGAGTGTTTACAGATGCTCGAACGCAAATAATTAGTGTCTCGAAATTGATTATATCCGCATAAACAAAACGTTAATCAAACTGTCCTTGAATAACGCGTGAATGTAAATAACTTTTGTTCGACGATATTTGTTTCTGTACAACTGTTTTCTTTTTCTCTGCTGCCCGACGTAGATGCTCCATGGTCTAGAGCGAATTTGATTGTTTATCGGCGTTCAGCCTTTTTAAAACCTTGGTTAAACAAGTGGTTTTTCGTTTGTTTAAATCCGCCTACGTTGATCAAACAAAGCGTGTAAATTGTCGAGTTGCTACCCTAATCCAGTTTGTAACCACGGCAACGAATCAATAAATTATAATTATGATTATAATTATCCATATACCGGTGAAACCATAATTTCAATTGTGATTTTTTCATAGTATTTTATACATATTTATGACTCGTTACAATTATTTTACGTTAATTGTGCCCTGAATTAATAATAATTCTAGCTATACAAATCCTATTTGACTACCTAAGTAATTCTATTAATATCTAAATACCCTAAATCTAATATATTCAGTATAATTTTCTATAAACCAAATCCTATCTAGCGTATACTATAAAATAACAAATTGAATATATTAAATAACATATTAATTATATTAAATAACAACACAATATAATAACGACACATATAACATTACAGATGCACACAATTACATTAACACTTTACACAAAAACATAAAATTCAAACTTGAAATAGAACAAAATTGGACAACTTTAATCAAACATTAAAAAACTATAATATTATAATTTCATTTAGAACCAAAAACACACTAAAAACAGAATTATTTAATTCAAAAGACCACACTGAAAATTTAGACAAAAATGGAGTTTATGCACTAAGCTGCAAATATTGCGGTGTCAAATACACTGGAGAAACTAGAAGAGCCTCAAAAAAAAATTAATAAAGAACATATCAGTGACAAAACTATATTAAATTTTGGAAGACATTTACACATCAACCACCACACCTTCGACATAAATACCAACACAAAATTATTACACAACACTAACAAAGGACTCAAACAAATTTTATTAGTGGCATATGAAATAAATAAATTAATAAATACAGAACCTAATACAATATGTTTAAACGACCAAACAGAATTTTAAACTAAATTTTAAACCACTATATAATTTTTTAAATAATCTCTACAGAATCTAAAATAAAACACCAAGTAATAAGTAATAACATACACTTCAAAATTTAACAAATAAATTAATAATTAGAAGTCAAAACATTTATAATTTTTTTATCTTATATCATATATATTGAACTCAAAAAGTACGTAAAATTAAATTCAAATACACACACACACAATACACGTACAGCACATAAAACACAAGGTGATTTTTAATATATTTTCTATATTTAAATATATATATATATATATATATATATATATATATATATATATATATATATATATATATATATTAGAATTAACACTTCTGAAAATGGCTAAAAGATAGCCGAAAGTAGTCTAGTAAAGTGAAGAAGAAATATTAAAAATAATAAAAAACAAAACTTCTTTGTATCTAAACACTACCCGTAAGTACTTGAATAAAGAAGGAAGAAAACAATGAAAAATAATTATTTTGACTTTTCGGTTTTTATAAGTGCCCTTCATCACTTTTTAAAAGCTTATTTTTCTATGCTCTAATTATCACACATATTTTTTGTGTAAAAAATTAAAACTGGAAACCAATATATCATCCAGTGAAATATTAATATCCGCCAACATGCGAGGTGTGCGCTTTTATCCGCTGTGTAACAGGTGGCAATCAGAGCGATTAAAGTTGAAACGCCACGCCAAGCTCTCTCCTTAACCAATAACCATTATTTTTATGATGTATTTTATATTCCGGTGTTGTTTCAGCAGCGTTCAATAAACTTGTGGGTAATAGCATGACTGCTCTTATTGAAACACGAATGATTCATATTTTATATATTGCGCGGTTTGACGGTGAGGATCGCAGAATTTGAAAGGTGAAATATAAAGGGTACGAGCAAAAGTAATTCCACAAAAACCAATTTGCCAAATAAGAGACAACAGTATGTGCCATAATAAACAGTACTGGAGTTTAGGCAACCAACCACACGCCAGTGCCATATTCAGTGCGTAGGTTTAGTTGCCTAAACTTGACTACCTACTATTTATTCTGTTACTTGGAAAAGTTTAAAGTAGAAAAGTGGATTTCAAGAATTTAGATTTTTGATTTCAAAATGTCATTTGGACTTTAATAGGGCTACGAATAATAATCGTCGTTTATTGACAAAATAACACAGGGTGTTGTACAGTGGATAACAAAATGTCATTTGGACTCTAATATGGCTAATAATAATATTTTTGAAAACATAATAATAATGGGAGACCTGCACGGAAGAGTTGGAAACGAGAACATAAGACTAAATGAAATCCTGGGAACAGAAGGAGAATATACCAGAAACAATAATGGTGAAAGAATATTTGAATTATGCCTAGAAAACAACATAATAATAGCAAACACAAAGTTATACATAAATTCACGAGAACTCAACCATCTACAAAAGAGAGATCCATAATTGACTACGTCCTAATGAACAAAAATAACTGGAGCAAAATTAAGGACATAAAGGTATCAAGACAAGCAAAAATCGGAAGTGACCACCACTTGCTGAGAATGGACATGCAATGGAAACATAAACTAAGACCAGACAAAAGAAGAAAAAAAGAGAAAGACGAGATAAGTTCTTACAAACTTAAAGAAACACAAACACAAGAAAAATGTCGGTTTATATTACAAAGAATCTTCGAAGAAAAAGAGAAAGAATAAAGACTGGACATAGAAAAAGAATGGGAGGCATTTAAAAATAATATACTGGATGCTGCAAGGAAGTGTGGTGGAACAACAAAAATAGGAAACAAAAAGGTGAAGAAACCAGAATGGTGGACAGAGGAACTAAAGAACATAATTAAAAACAAAAAGGATAAATGGAGGAAGTACCTGCCGACCAATAGAAGAGAGGACTATGAAGGATACAAAGAAAAAAGAAACGAAGTAAAACAGCAGGTAAAACAAGCAAAACAAAAATCATGGACACAATTTGGAAAAACAATGAATGACTACAGAGAAAATCAAAAACTATTTTACGGAACATTAAAACAACTAAAACAAAGAAAAGAGTAAAACTTGATGAATATAAAAGACAAAGACGGAAGAATAATTGCAAACGAAGATAAAATCATGGAAAGATGGCGACAATATTTCGAAGAGCTTACCAAAGAGGAAACAGAAGAGAACGAACCACAAGAAGGTAAGGAAGAGAAACAAGATAAGTTGAATGAGGTGAAGATGGAGAAGATAAAAGAAAAGGAAGTAGAAGAAGCAATAAGAAGACTAAAAAACAAAAATCAGGAGTAGACGAAGTAACAGCAGAAATGTTGAAGTACATGGGAGAGGAAGGAGTAACACAATTAACAGAACTACTGAATGAAATAATAGAGAACGAAAAAACACGACCACGGGAATAATACTACCTATTTATAAAAAATTAGACATAAGAAAGTGCACAAATTACAAACGAATTACGGAATTACATTAACAAGCATACCGAGCATGATCCTGACAAGAATCTTAGAAATAAGGCTAAGAAACAAACTAGAAAAACAATAGAAGATGATGGGGGGGGTCAGAAGAGGGAGAGGCACTCAAGACCAGATCTTCATATTAAGACAAATAAGCGAGAAACTAATAAAAAAGAACAGAAACATCCACATTTGCTTTGTGGACCTGGAAGAGGCATTCCACAGGATTAACATAGAGGACATTTGGAAAGAACTAGAACAGAGAAGAGCGGAAGAGGCAATGATAAATGTAATAAAAAACATGTATAGTGAAAACCAAAAAAAAGTAAGAACAAACAATGAAGAATCAATAACAGTCGCCACAGAAAAGGACTAAAACAGGGATGCATGCTGAGCCCATTGCTATTTACAATAGTACTGGACAAGGCAATGAAAAAAGCAAAAATAAAATTGTGAGGCCGCTACAGATTGGATTCTGGAAAATGGAAAGAATACGGCTAGCAGAGTTATTATTCGCTGACGACATGGCTATAGTTGCAGAAACAGTCGAGAACCTTCAACACAACATGGAAATATTGCACAAAGAACTAATGAAAATTAACATGAGGATAAACCTCGATAAAACGAAGACCATGATAATAACTAAGGAGAAGGAAAAACGCGAAATAAAGTTACATGTAAAGAAGTTAGAACAAGTTGAATACTACAGATATCTAGGGACTATAATAGAGAGTAACGGAAAAATAGATAAAGAAATAAACGACAAAGTAAGCAAAACAGGAACGATTTTTAATATGCTGAAAATACATTTTTCAACAGGAAAGAAATAGCAAGCAACACAAAAATAGAAATCGTCAAAAGAGTTATAAGATCAACACTAACGTATATCAGCGAATCGTGGACTATGACAAGATAGCAAAAAATAGGATTAACGCGATGGAAATAAGATTTCTCAAAAAAACTGAAAACAAGACGAGAAGGGACTGAATAAGAAACGAGACATACAGAAATAACCTAAAGATAAGACCAATCAATGATAAAATAAAAGAAGGACAGATGCGATGGTTTGGACATATCTGCAAAATGAACGAGGAAAGAATACCAAGAGAGTATATGAGGCAAGCGCAACACGGAGAAATCATAGAGGAAGACCAAGAAAAGAGTGGAATAACACAATAAGAGAAGAGGCGAGGAGAAAAGGGAGTTCCTGGGAAGAGCTGAAGGAACGTACAAAAGATAGGAAGAAGTGGAGGGAATACTATCGAATAGGATAAATATAATGTAAATACTATGGTAAAAGAAAGCCTTACACCGAAAGGTATAAAGGTGGCTGACTAAATAAATATTTTTTTTATTGATAACAAAACACAGGGTGTTGTACAATAGAAATAATATACAATAAATAACAGATCAAATTTTGGAGAGAATATTCAATGATTAATTGATATTTAATCGTAACTCCCGAATATGCAAAAAATGACATGTATTAGAATAAAAATATAAATTCTAATACACAATGAAATAAAGCATTTCTTTCTAGGGAGTTAAATATAAATAATTTGTAACAGTTTTACAAATAGTTAGATAAATATTTCTATCAATCAATTTATATCAATCAATGTATACAACACTGTGAATCATCGCCTGCCCTTATGTTCGCTGCTTTTGGTGGTCATTGGTTTATACTTTGTACCTTGGATTAAAATCAACAATTTACTGGAAATAAAAGCTGTACAATAGATCTTTATACGGCAGCAATGATGTTTTGCTCCCAGGACGTAATATCACTTTATTTGAAAAGCGTCCCACGTGAGCCAAATTAAAGTATTTTGCCATCTCCCGACAGAAATTAAGGCAATTAAAACTTTTGTTAATTCTAAAAGCGCCCTAAGGAACTATTTTATGTAAAAGCGTTATTATTCTCTTTGCGAATATTTTAACAAAGTCTAATTGTACGGCAAACTTTTTGTATACTTATTTGTGTGTGGGTCTTAATTTGATGGTATTTGCCTCATTATAAATACTCACTATTTCGTTGGTTATTTCCCATATTACTTTATTATTTTGAGTAAATGTAATACTTTTGACTAGAAAATTTATAAAAATGTTCCGATGAAAGAAAACTGGTCCACCAATTACAAAATTGAGAAAATAGTTATTTGTGTAAAGGCGGTAGTTATTTTTCGTAAATATAGTTAATAATCTAATAATATTATCGTAATATTATAATTTAAGTTTAAAAATAACATAGTTATTTTTTGTTCTGAAATCATGAAATTGTAGCACATTATTTAATGTGCATATAATGTAGCCTATAATTCATGAGGATTATATTATACATGATCCGAAGGTGCGTGTATAATCATCCGAGTGAATTATAGCCATTATGTGCGAGTCAAATACGACGTTTTATCTATGACTTTTTAAATAAAACAATTCTTATTAACAAATTTTTGTCAAAAATAAACCAATTGTTAGCAACCAAATATACATCTATAAATGTGTTTACATGGGATGAATGAAACATAACAATGACAGCGTACATAGGAAAGCGAAAAATATAGAGATGTGTAGCGTTTAATTAAGGAGGCCACACCATGTTGTATTATGACTTCATAATACAAGCCCTGTGGTATAGTGAAGTCATAATACAACCCCTCCTGAATAATGAAGTCATTATACAACTGCTGTTGTATAATGAAGTACATTATGTTAGCATAGTTACATGCAGGAATACTTTTTAACTAACAATATTGAAGTACTAGACATTCAGGATAGTATTTTTTTATTCATTCTGTATTGCTTATTGCGATTACCTATTTTAATACATGACTTCAATTAATCATTGAAGTTATTTAAGAAACCAATTTATCTATGGCTCATAAACAATGCATTCATTATGTGTATTATTCATAAATACATTTATTTCTTAAATATCTTCAATGATTAAATGAAGATATATGTATTAAAATAGGTAATTATAATAAGCAATACAGAATGAATTAAAAAGTTACAATCCTAAATGTCTAGTAATTCAATGTTGTTAGTTTAAAAGTATTCCTATTAATTTTCCCTAAATAACACTGTTTTTGATATAAAAAAATGGATGTAGAATAAATGTACGTAGTATATGATGCCCAAATATTAACAAACAAAAATAATAATTAAATGTGTATTCATCCATGCCTGAGTAAAATTATTTAAATTAAACTAATCATGGCCTACCAGCTATCACAATTTAAATTGTAAACTTGATGTGCATTTGGAAAGCACCTCCACGGACAACTAGAGACCGGTTTCCACCTAATTGGGTCTCCTCAGTTCAGTCTAGTCCAAAGTCATAATTCTATTAATTATAATAAAATAAGTGCCACCTTATGAATACGAATGTGCCCTTTGGGAATTATAACTTCATACTAGGCTGGACTGATGAGTCCCAACTAGGTCGAAACCGGTCGCCGTTTGTCCGAGGAGGCAGTTTCCAAATGCACATTCCAAGTTTACAGTTTAAATTTTTATACCTGGGAGTGCATAATTCTTTTCATTTAAATAATAATAATCATTCGAAGTTTATGGAGTTATGAGTTATGAAATTTATAATACTAATTAAAAGTGTGTGCATCCATGTCCGAGTAAAAATGTTTAAATGAAAATAATTATGGCCTCTCATGTATCACAATTTAAATTGTAAACTTGGAATGTGCATTTGGAAATAACCTCCGCGAACAACTAGAGGCCGGTTTCGACCTAATTGGATCTCATCACTCTAGTCTAGTACAAAGTAATAATTCTATTATTTATAATTAAAATAAGTGCCACCTTATGAATACGAATGCGCCTCTGGGAATTATAACTTCATACTAGGCTGGACTGATGAGGCCCAGACTGATGGGGTCGAAACAGGTATCCACTTGTCCGAGGAGGCAGTTCTCAAATGCACATTCCAAGTTTACAGTTTAAATTGTTATACCTGGGAGTGCATAATTGTTTTCAATTAAATAATAATAATCATTCGAAGTTTATGGAGTCATGAGTTATGAAGTTTATGAAGTTTATAATTCTTTTCATGTAACTAATAATAATCATTCGAAGTTTATTGAGTTTTGAGTTCCTTGAGGCGGTGGGGCAGTTTATAAGCTGCTCTCGTGTTTTTTTTAAATTTATTTAACTTATATTTCGATTGAAACTTTTGAAACTTTCACTGCAATTTAAATTTAAAGTTAATTTATTATTTTTTCACACATCTTAACATTTTAAAATGTGCGGATTTTTATGAAATTTCTAGAGGTTAGTTTCGTAGTAAACCTACCGGCTGTTCTATTAAATTTTAGAGATTTAAAAAATATATGGGTTTGGTTGTTTTAATAATATTTCTGATTTTGTGTACCTTTAATAGATTGAAATTTAAATGTTTAATTTAGAAATTTAAGAGTTTATTTGGTATTTATTCAGGAATTTTTTGAAATGCAGATTTAAATTACATTTCTAGAGACAAGAATTTAATAAACTTTGAGGCATTTTTATGAAATTTGACAGTTTGGTTTTCAACGTTTATATGTTTAATATTTATATGTGATATAATCTACTTCATACAACAATTATGTTACTCACCCTGTAATGTACCCTGGCAATAAATTTTTATTTATGTATTATTTATAAGTTTATTATTATTATATATTTTATTTTTTATAATTTTTCAACTTTAATGGAAACTTATATTTAAAATTTCATTCACTAAAAAATAACCAAAATAAATAATACAAATTGATAAAATTGAGCGATTATTTAGTCGGAGATTATTTTAAAATAATTTAGAAGATGGGGATCTGCTTTGATTTTTTTAGCAGAATATTCAAGAATTTTATTTATAAGAATAATTGTAGAATTTTATATTTTGAATTTGAATTTTAAGAAATGTAGAAATTTTTAGCAAATTTGTAATATAACTTGTTTTAAATTTAGTAAACTTTTAGATATTTTGATAATTTTTTCGATTTTTTTAAAATTCCATTTAAAACTTATACTGTTATCGATTATTTTATTGTAATGTATAAGATGGTTTCTTCATTTAAATTTAATCTAAGTTTTATTTAATAGTATATTACATAACGAGAGTAGTAAGAAGCACATTACGCACGAAGAGAAAGTCTACTCAAAGTCAAAGTAATTACTCAAGTGTGTAATTGACTTACAACTCGAGTAATATGCGGTATTTTCTCTACTCCCAATCGTAATTATGAAAAATTTTGCACAAATTGATACATTTTTGTTCAGTCAGATGCTCATGGCAATATTTGAAATTGACAATCATATGACTATTTAGACAATTTCAAAACGAAATGTCACAAAGTTGCCTATGCTCATACAAATAATTCTCCCCTAACTGTTACGTAATATATTACGCAACACTAGTGGTTTTCATTACATAACATTGTTACGTTATAGCTGATTTACTAGCCATGAAGTCCGTGTGTAATTGACAACTTACTAATGTGGGAGTAGATCAAATTTTATTCACTACAATTTGAATTTTCAGAAATGTAGAAAATTTGAATAGATTTCTAAAGATTTCTTTAAAAAGCATTAACTTTTAGTTGTTTTTATTACTCTTTTATTTGTTCAAAATAACATATAAAACTTACTCTGTTATACAAAGTGAGTCAACAGCCTGTCAACTTTTAAGTCAACAGTCTGTCAACAGTCAACATCCTATCTCGTTTAATTTTGAAAATATAAAAAAAGTTTCAAATAAAAGTTTCGGCATATTGAAGAGTGCATATACTAAGGTTAGTTTTAAATATGCAAGGTGTTCAATATACCACAAATACAGTATAATATACTTTTTTTTAATGGAACACCCTGTATAATTTTGGATAATTTATTGCAGCACTATTATACTAAATGATAACAATGTTTTATTTTAAATTTATGAACCAAGTTGTGTAGTGCCAAGTTATTAAAAAAAATCTCAAATTAATGTTTCTGTCAACGGGCAACAAAAAAATCGCTCTAAGGTTCTATTTAAAAATTAAGAAAAACGAAATTGATTTTGAATAGTTATAGGTACTACTCGTGTAATAGAGCCTAAAGTTTTAAAGTTTGTCCTTTTAGTAGCTTGTATTGCACAGACAGATAAATTTAAAATCATTATAGATGTTTTTGTTTTAATTGAATGATATAAATTTTTTATTCCACTCTATTTCTCATAATATTACCATTATTTTTTATTATGGATGTTCTATACCTAAATCTTATATTTCTTGAGATATTAAAACAAATATTTTCAACAATTCTAATGTTCAATTTTGTCTAATCTTGTAATTTTAAACATTGTAATGCAGGATAGGATAATTATTCACTATTCTTGAAACTGCATAGAAAATGAAGCTCAATATATGAATCATATTTCACTAAAATATGCAAGCATTAGAAGATTAGCTTTATAGCAAATTTTCCAAAAGCCAGTTTTAAAAAGAATATGAATCAATTTGATTCATATAACGATCAATTTTCGAATGAGCAGTTTCCCAAAGACGAGTTTTTCGAAATTTTCGAAGATTAATCAAATAAAATTTTAGTACAGAATTAAAAAGTTATTTAGATTTTTCTCAAAAAAATTTTGAAAACAAGGATTAACAAAAAAAAAACATTCTGAGGTTCTACTTGAAAATTAAGAAAAACGATATTGGTTATGAATAGTCAGCAATCATTTTTATAGAGGTTACTGTCCAAGAAATGAATTTTGTTTTCAGGTGGATTTATTTTAACGTTATCAATTTTCTGTTGATAAATTTCCGGAGGACTAATTTTCAGCAATCAATTTTCGGTAAGCAGTTTGTCATCGATATTTTTATGGCCCTTTACTTGCCTAGCAATCAATTTCTGGTGATCACTTTAAAAGTGATTAATGTTATGTTAATCAATTTCCTAACGATCAATGTTCCAAAGACCAGTTTTCCAGAGATGAGTTTTTCGGTAACCGATTGGCCAGCAATCATTTTTATGGAGATTAGTTTCACACCGATCATTTATCCAACGTTTTAAAGTTATCAATTTTCTGTCGATCAATTTCCCGATGATCAATTTTCAGCAATCAATTTTCGGTAACTAACATAATTTTTCCTAACCTAACCTAACCACTTTTTCATCGATCATTTTTTTGTCGTTTACTTTCCTAGCGATCCTAGCGTTATTTATGGCGATAACTATAAATGTGATTAATGTTATGTTCGTAACAGTTAATTTCCTAACAAAGAATTTTCCAATGACTAGTTTCCAAACGATGTGATTATCGGTAATTGACTTCCAAACAATCATGTTTTGTATTTTAGTTTCCTGAAAATCCATCTTCTTGCCAGCAATCATATTTTGAAGATTTGTTTCAGATATATAGACCATTTAAATAAATATCTAAAGACTTCTTTTGAATTTAGTAAACTTTCAGGTATTTTTATTACCATTTTGGATTATTTTAACTTCTATATAAAACTCATATTATTATCGATTTTTTTATTGTAATGTACTACTATATTATTTCTTCGTTCATATGTAGTTCCTATACTTACATAATTGTGTTACGAGAAAACCTCTGGTTTTAAAAGTCTACCGTTTGAAATTCACATCTTCTTGGATTGTATTGTATTGGATTGTTCATTGGTGACAGTTTGAGTAATATTTTATCATTTTCTCTTTTATCATCTTCTTTTATCATTTATAATAAAAGTCCAATTGGGTGTACTATTTTTATTGTGCAATGTATAATTGAAATATTATTGTATTTTCATTGCTCCACATACGTAGACAAGTATCATTAACTTCCCATAAAAAAACATGTATTCTGAGCACGACACGTACACAATTGTAATTTCATGCACGATGGATTACGCATGAATATATTTTTAGTCGGGGATTTACCGTAATCACAGGTAATGTTGGATAATAGTTGTAGACATTCATTTATAAATCTGCGCTGAATAGATTTAATTAGTCGCAACCTTGATAATAATTTGTTATTGCCGCTCGGAATGAATCGTAGACATTATTATTACGAAATTGGGCAATTACGTTAGAACGTGTTGTACTTAACACAGACAGAACAATGAACCGAAGTTTAATATTAGACTATTATGGTTGCGAGGGTAAAATTGTTCGCCTTTTTTACGATTCGTGTAGTTTTCATGCGATTAGCTACTAATTGCTGCAGACACAAAAAAATATCGTTATTTATTGTACAATTTGATTTAGTTATTTTCATCAATTAAAAACAAAATATTTAATGAAATGTTTACATAGGGAGCTTGCGAATTATTTATAATGGAGTACACATTTTTCAGTAGCCTTTCAGAATAATTAAGATATTTTTCTATTTCTATTTCATTTATATCTTCTACTTTCTATTTTACAGTTCAGGGAAGTCGATTTTGTATCAGAAAGCGTTGTAATTCCCATTAATAAATTTTATAAGTGTCAATGTAATTTAGATTTGGATGTAGTTATGCATAAGGGAACCAAACAAAAAAGAACCAATTGGATAACTCGCCACTGTACATGTTTTTTTTTATTATGCAAAACCTTAATCGTATTTTACTATAATTATTACAATCTGATCCATTTGAAGATGTATCAATGAGTAATGTTATGCCATTAATCAAGAAAAAAAAAGAAAAAAAAAAGTGAAAAAGTAATATTTCTACTGAAGATGGTCGCCTAGCGATCGAAATGTACATTTAAATAAAATTAATGTATTTTGTAAAAAGGGTGTTTTTTTCTTTATTAATGCGAACCTTTCACAAGCTCCAAGATACCACTTAATGTTATGCCAATTTAAAATACTAAATGAAGGTTTTGTACATGGTTATTTTAATATAATAATTACAAAATGTGGATTTGTTTTTGTATACTGTGAGGCCGAAAAATTTTCCATAGTAGTACTTGAGAATGCTGTGTCTCTCCCCACCATCTTCCTACCTACCCCCGCATCTTGGTATGGTATCGAATAGTTCCCTAGTAGACATTAGCTAGAGAGGGTGTGCATGTATTAACTTTCAAGTAGTGCCCTGTGTGTGTTATGGTGTTATGGCGTAATTCTGTAAGTACATTTACCTAAACCTTAGTAGTGACTGAAATTACTTATTAACATAATATACTGCGCCGCTAGCGGGAAGGGAGATCTCACATATGTTGTGTTTATACAATGTATGATTTGGGTGTGGACTTCGAGAGGGTTTTGGCACTGTCTATATGGCATTTAAATTGAGCCTGCCTCCTAACTCTTAGCCGAGCGTAGCTATCCTATGATGCACCTATAATCACAGACAATTCCAGAAGAGACTTGGCACTGTCTATATGGCATTTAAATTGAGCCTGTCTATTATACTTTTGGCATATCGTCGGCTTATTACAAAGGGGAACGATAGTACTCTTTGAGATGGCACCTGTATTTACATACATTATTTAGTTGTCTGTGTGTTAGTGTGTGGATCGTTGAAGCGAGATTTGGCACTGTCTTTTATGGCATTTAAATTGAGCCTGCTTATAAAACTTCCGGTCTAAGCACGCGCTTATTTCAAAGGGGAACGATAGTACTCTTTGAGATGCACCTTGCAGTCATTAGTTAGTTATCCATAGTAGAATTAATTAGTTATTTAGAAACTATTAACTGGTGATGGGGAAGTGTATTTTACTGAGCTTCGGCTCATGGATATTTTCTCTACGTTCCAGAGCCGCCCCCCCAACTGCAAAACCATAGCTTCTGGTGACACCCAAAGGACCCTGCTGTAAGATCATTTGTAATCTTAACGAACCGAAATTACCGCCTTTGCCTTATTATCCTGACCGATATTTTTAACTAGCCGTTCGATGTTCAAATCGAAAATAAACACGTGACAATACATTAATCCATTTGTAAATTGAAACACAGAAAATATTAATTGCTAGTCAAATTGGCACATTTTATTAATGGTAATTCTACATAGTTACTATAATATAGTAACCTAATCATCTATCAACTCTATTGAATGAATTATGGAATTTCTTTTTACACTTAGTTACTTAATGTTTGATATTATTATTATTTTATAGGAGAAATATTTATTTCATATTTGGCAAATATGAGTTTACTTATATTACTTACATACTTAACATTATTCTACTTTTTGTATAAATAAATTAAAATAATCGTTCCAATGATTTTAAAAACTTTTCTTGAATTGAAAATGAAATCTAGAAAATTTATAGAATTATTTGTAAGTATAGGTCGTCAAATTCTGTTGATTTTAATAAAATCGTCCAATAAATACTTCGTGTTCTGACTTTTTTGACGGCAGTATATTTACAATATTGAATTATATTTTTATTAATTGTTACCTTACTTTTTTAGTTTTTTCCTTTGGTTACACTTTTGGTAACTTTCGAAGATTGGTTGGAGGTAAGTTTCATGTAATTTAAATTTCAAAATTTATAGAGAAATAATGAAATTGTAAACTTTCTAAGATTTTGAAAAACATTTAAACATATACATCTTCGCAATTTGCTACATTAATTGATATTATGTTTCTAGTTTCTAAATTTACAAAGCCCTAATGCAATTTTAGTTTTACAAAGCCATAATGAAAATTAGCAAAATGTGGAATTAAAATAGTTAAATAGTCCAAAACATATAATAAAAATATCAAAGGTGTTCGAAGCTTTGATATTTTGATTAGATAGTTTGGACTATTTAACTATTTTATTTCCATATTTTGCAATTTTCATTAAAGCTCTGTGAAACTTTTTGCTAATCTGAAACCTTAATGATATGTAAATGTTCTATGTTTACCTATATATTTTCATATGTATTATGACTAAATTTATTAATTAATTTTATTTCCATATTTTGCAATTGTCACTAAGGCCCTGTAAAAGTTTTTGGTAGTCTGAAACCTTATGTAACTTTTATGTTTACCTATATATTTTCATATGTCTTATGACTAAATTTATTAATTAATCATATTTTATTGAAATTACTGAAAGTTTATTTATTTTTTTAATATATCACAGGTTTGACAGTTGCAGATTTAAATATGTCACATTTCGACTGTTTCAGTTAAAGATACATTACAGTTTTAACAGTAGGTATTTATATTCAAACCACAGCTGAATCTTAGAATTTATCACATTTCGTCAGTTTCTAGTCAAAATATTATAGATATGGATAGTTACAGTAGATAATTTGGCAGATTTCAATTACAGTTGCAAACTTTTACTGCTAGTGCTAAAAAAGACAGGTTTGGACAGTTGCAGTTTAAACTATGCCACATATGGCTTTTTTTACTAGATAATTATATTCGAATCACTTGGAATTTAACAAATTTCGACAATTTCTATTAAAAATGTAATGAATATAGATCGAGTAAAAGTTACAGAGTTATGACTAAATTTATTAATAAATCATATTTTATTAAAATTACAGAACTTTTTTATATATTTGGTACTAAGATTAAATTTTCTGCGACATCAATAAATAAAATTAAACAAATGTCGACAGTTTTTGGTAAAAATGTAATTGATGTGGATAGTTACAGTAGATAATTTTACAGATTTTGGCAGTAACAGTTGCAAAATTTTACTGCTAGTGCTAAAAAACACAGCTTTGGACAGTTTCAGATTAAACTATGGCACATTTTGACAATGTTTTAGACTATGTAATTATATTCGAATCACTTAGAATTTGACAAATTTCGACAATTTCTAGTAAAAATGTAATGAATATACGAGTAGATCGAGTAAGAGTTTTTGCAGTTACATTTCTATATTGTACTGCTGGTGTTGAAAAATATGATAGTTGCTGTTTATAATGTGGACAGTTAAAGTTTAAAATATCCAATTTTGACAGTTGCAGTTTAAAATTGTCATATTATGATTATTATTATGTTATAGTTGATTTACCACTGAAGCATACAATTTGAGCAATTTCGACAATTTCTAGTGAACAAGTAATAGATTTGGATACCTACAGTACATAATTTGGCAGATTTTGGCAGCTACATTTGTAAATTTTACTGCTGGTGTAAAAAAAAACACAGGTTTTGACAGTTGCTGTTTAAATTATGTTACATTTTGACAATTGCAGCATTTTTATTAGTCAGCCATATTTATGTTACAGCTGAAGCCTAGATTTTCACAAATATCTACAGTTTCTAGTAAAAATGTAATAGATATGATTAGTTACAGTAAATAATTGGGCATATTTCAGTAAACTTCGGCAGTTAGAGATGTATATTTTATTGTTGGAGGTAAAGAAACATTTTGCAGTTTTAAATGTCTCATTTTGACAGTTGCAGTTAAAAATTTGTCCTATTTTAACACTCGTAGTATTTTTTCTTGGGTAACTATATTTGATTATATATAATATCATCAGATCAGATATCAGCTGAATGACAGCTGAAGCTTAAAATTTGTGAAATTTCGAGAGTTTCTAGTAAAAATATTATAGATTTGGATAGTTACATTTTTTTTTCTATGTAATTATATTTGATTCACAGCTGAAGCTATGAAGCTTAGAATTTGATAAAAATTTCGACCATTTCGAGTAAACATGTAATAGATATTGACAATTTTGGTAGATAGTTTGGCAGATTTTGGCCAGTTTGGTAGTTGTACATTTTAATGCTGCTGTTTAAAATAAGTCATATCAAATAATATCAAAGCTTCGAATTATTTTGATATTTTGAATATATGTTTTGGACAATTTAACTATTTTAATTCCATATTTCGCGAATTTTCATTAAGGCTTTGTAAAAATTTTCGGCAATTTGACACTTTTATGATATGTAACTTCTATGTTTACCTCTGTATTTTCATGTGATTTATGACTAAATTTATTAATTAATCATATTTTATTGAAATTACTGAAAGTTTAACTTTATTTTTTGTACATTTGGTACTAACTTTGGTTCGTATTTAATTTTCTGCAGCTTCAATAAAAAAATTCAAAAAAATTTAGGCAGTCTTTGGTAAAAATGTAATTGATATAGATAGTTACAGAAGATAATTTGGCAGATTTTGGCAGTTACATTTGTATATTTTACTGCTGGTGTAAAAAAACACTGGTTTTGACTGTTGCTGTTTAAAATATGTTACATTTTGACAATTGCAGCTTTTTTACTGGTCACATTTTTTTTCTATGTAATTATATTTGATTCACAGCTAAAGCTATGAAGCTAAGAGTTTGATAAAAATGTCGACAATTTTGAGTAAACATGTAATAGATATTGACAATTATGGTAGATAGTTCGGCAGATTTTGGCAGTTGTAGTTGTAAATTTTAATGCTGATATTAAAATAAAAAGTCTTGATAGCTGCTGTTTAAAATATGTCATATTTTGGCAATCGCACTTATTACAATAGTTAATTATATGTGAGTTACACCTGAAGCTTAGAATTTGTCAAATTTCGACAATTTCTAGTAAAAAATAAATGTCATAGAATTGAAATTTTGGATATCTAATCAAAATACCAAAGCTTCGAATTATTTTGATATTTTGAATATAAGTTTTGGACAATTTAACTATTTTAATTCCACATTTCGCGAATTTTCATGAAAGCTCTGTAAATCTTTTGTGCAATCTGACACCTTTATGATATGTAATTTCTATGTTTACCTCTGTATTTTCATGTGATTTATGACTAAATTTATTAATTAACCATATGTTATTGAAATTACTGAAAGTTTACCTTATTTTGTACATTTGGTACTAACTTTGGTTTGTATTAAATTGTCTGCAGCTTCAATAAAAAACTTCAAAAAAATGGTAAAAATGTAATTGATATAGATAGTTACATTTGATAATTTGGCAGATTTTGGCAGTTACATTTGAGAATATTATAGCTGGTGTAAAAAAAACACAGGTCTTGACTATTGCTGTTTAAAATATGTTACATCTTGACAATCGCTGCTATTTTATTCGTTAGTTATATTTATGTTACAGCTGAAGCTTAGATTTTCACAAAAATCTACAGTTTCTAGTAAAAATGTAATTGATATGATTAGTTACAGTAAATAGTTCGGCATATTTCAGTAAACTTCGGGATTTACATATGTATATTTTACTGTTGGAGGTAAAGAAACATTTTGCAGTTTTAAATGTCACATTTTGACAGTTGCAGTTATAAATGTCAGATTTTGACAGTTGCAGTTTAAAAATGGTCATAATTTGACACTCATAGTTTTTTATATGTAATTATATTTGATTCACGGCTGAAGCTATGAAGCTAAGAATGTAATAAAAATTTCGACAATATCGAATACACATGCAATAGATATTGACATTTATGGTAGATAGTTTGGCAGATTTTGGCAGTTGTAGTTGTAAATTTTAATGCTGATATTAAAAAAAAGTCTTGACAGCTGATGTTTAAAATATGTCATATTTTGGCAATCGCATTTTTTTTAATACTTAATAATATGTGAGTTACACCTGAAGCTTAGAATTTATCAAATTTCAAAAATTTCTAGAAAAAATAAATGTCATCGAATTGAAATTTTCGAAATCTAATCAAAATATCAAAACTTCGAATTATTATGATATTTTGAATATATGTTTTGGACAATTTAACTATTTTATTTCCACATTTCGCAAATTTTCATGAAGGCTCTGAAAAACTTTTCGGCAGTCTGACACCTTATGTAACTTCTATGTATACCTCTGTATTTTCATGTGATTTAGGACTAAATTTATTAATTAACCATATTTTATTGAAATTACTGAAAGTTTACCAAATTTTTTTGTACATTTGGTACTAACTTTGGTTTGTATTAAATTGTCTGCAACGTCAATAAAAAAATTCGAAGAAATGGTAAAAATATAATTGATATAGATAGTTACATTTGATAATTAGGCAGATTTTGACAGTTACATTTAAAAATATTATAGCTGGTCTAATAAAAACACAGGTCTTGACTGTTGCTGTTTAAAATATGTTACATCTTGACAATCGCTGCTTTTTTACTCGTTAGTTATATTTATGTTACAGCTGAAGCTTAGATTTTCATAAAAATCTACAGTTTCTAGTAAAAATGTAATAGATATGATTAGTAACAGTAACAAATTTGGCATATTTCAGTAAAGTTCGGCAGTTACATATGTATATTTTACTGTTGGAGGTAAAGAAACATTTTGCTGTTTTAAATGTCACATTTTGACAGTTGCAGTTTAAAATGTCAGATTTTGACAATTGCAGCTTTTTTGCTAGTTAGTTATATTTAAATCACAGGTGAAACTTCGATTTTTACATACTTCGACAGTTTCTAGTAAAAATGTAATAGATATGATTAGTTACAGTAAATAATTTGGAATATTTCAGTAAACTTCGGCAGTAACAGATGTATATTTTACTGTTGGTGGTAAAAAAAAATTGCAGTTTTAAATATCACATTTTGACAGTTGTAGGTAAAAATGTTAAATTTTGACAGCTGCAGGTAAATATTTGTCATAATTTAACACACGTAGTTTTTTTTTCTATGTAATTATATTTGATTCACAGCTGAGGCTATGAAGCTAAGAATTTGATATCACAATTATATTTGATTCACAGCTGAAGCTTAGAATTTGAAAAATTTCGACAATTTCGAGTAAACATGTAATAGATATGGAGAATTTTGGTATGATAGTATGGCAGATTTTGGCAGTTGTAGTTGTAAATTTTACTGCTGATATGAATTAAAAACATATTTTAATAGCTGCTGTGTAAAATATGTCATATTTTGATAATTACAATGATTTACTAGTAAATTATATTTGAGTTACACCTGAAGCTTAGAATTTGTGAAGTTTCGACAGTTTCTAGTAAAAATATCATAGATATGGATAGTTTCATAAGATAACTTGGCAAATTTCGGTAGTTGCAGTTATAAATTTTACTGCTGGTGCTTAAATATATCACAATTTGACAGTTGCAGTTTTATATGTCAGATTTTGACAGTTGCTGTTTAAAATTTATCGGGTTGTGATAGTTGCAGTTAAATAAAAGTATTATTAAATAGTTATTTAATTATATCATAGACTTACAATGTAACATAGTATATTATGTATGAAATAGGCAATTGTCAAAACTTGCTTTATGTGAATACAAACATATGAAAAACAGAGCAAAAACAGAGAAAAAATTGCTATGTTTTACCACAAAATGTGTATTAATATAAAGACATATATAATAAAATAGTTATTTTATTGTATATGTCTATATATCAATAACCATTTTGTGGTAAAAACATTGCAAGTTGTTTTTCTGTTTCTTAATATGGACTACCACGTAGTAAAGGTCAAAATCATCCTGATGATCAAAATATGAATAGAGACTGTACAATAGAAAAACTGATAGATTTACATAACGGTATTTGTAAAACTTTTTCTCAAATTCTAAAATCTTTATAACATGTAACTTCTAAACTTATCTGTATGATTTCATATGATTAGTAAATTTATTAATTAATCATATTTTATTGGATTTGCTGAGTTTTTACTCAGTAATTTCGGCCTAGAAGTTTAGTTTATTTGTTTGTATAAGTTGGTATTTTGACTGAACTTTTTGCAACTTCTTTTCAATCTTCACTCTCAAATATAAACTTTCTACTTATTCACGTTTTTAGGTTTCTTAGCCTTTTCGTTATTTTTTTAATGTTTTGCACTGTTCACAATTTCTTAACCCTTCTGATGTTTTGATTAAATACACTGGATTGAAAACATTTCAAAGTTTCCCTCAATCTTTTGGATAAATTCTGAAATCTTTATGAAATTTTGTATAAGTATACAGGGGGTCTCACGCAAGTCGTTATAAGTTTATGGGATTCCTGATGAAATAAAAATTTGATAAAAATTCACACAAATCATGTTTTATTATTTTACGTGTTCTGGCTAGTTTAACCTCGAATATCTCGGAACGCTTAATTTTTCAGTTCAGTTTTTTTAAGTAAGTTTAATTAGTATATCATTTTTTTATGACAATAAAGCTAATTCACCGAAAAATGGTATACGTTTAAAAACAATCCTAATCTCAAAGTTATTATGTAGAAATAACCATAGAAGATTCCCTGTTTCTACGGCACAGGGTCTACTCAGATGATTGTTGTTATTTGTGAATATGTGTATTGATAGTGGGTGACTTGTCGCAATATATCAGTTATCCAAGTCTATTCTAGTAGAAATGTTAATAAGAAAACTGATATGCTATGTAACATTTTATAGTCCTATATGTTGGAAACAAAAGGAATTAGAAAAAAAATACATTTTCATTTAATTTTGCCTTTCTTAGCATGCTTCTAGATGTATGCCACTAAGTTGTGGGACACATTGTACAAAATCCCATACCAATAAAATGTTCTGATATCCTGTCGGAGATTGGATAAAATCGCTTCTGTACGTATAATACGTAATAAGTACAACACATAAAATAACGTAATAAGTACAATACTTCGTATATGTATAGGTAAGCAGCAACTTGAAATTTGTCGATAGTAATTAAGTGAGGAAAATACAAGTTGAAATTCTGTTGCATCATATTAAATCATAATTAACAAACAGTTGAAGAAATATTTTATTATCGCATGTTATTACATATCGAGAGAGAGAGATAACAATCTGTATTAGGATATTGGCCCTCGGCTTTTCTGCCTATATATTACATATATTTGCATTACTCTCAAAATATTCAGGTATATTGCGTATCAAAAATCGTTAATAGTAACTTGTAAGTTTCTTGATTTCATCACATTTGATTTTCAGATGTCATAAAAGCATCCGACATTCGAATGTGATGTTGTCAAGTAACGTACACGTTACTGCTAACGTTTTTTGATGCGCAGTACACCTGAATAGTTACATACAGTTATAAGAAATTATATACGTACATTTTTTAAAATTATTAATAAGGCAATTATTTATGTTTTAGGGGTATACATATTGGATTTCTATTTATATGCATATACATTATACCTATTCACAATAAATACACAGTTAAAGAATTATTATATTATTGCATTTTACAAACATTCCAGCATATAGATATATTAATATTAGTCTCATGGTGATATAAAAGCACACGAATGCACAAAAATGTCGTTACTTCCACGTTTTAATTTGTGTAATATAAAATCTAATAAGTCCGTCGTTATATTAATTGCACTCGTCCCAACTGCAGGAGCTGCAGGTCTTAATTACTGAGTACGCTTTCATTAGAACCTTGCATATATCTTGTCCGCGCTTTACATATCCACATCCTCTATCAGCGAAGGCCGTGGTGTAAGCATTCTCTGGAATGTATAACAGAAATTACATACTAATAATTTTATTTTCACATAACAGTTAATTGCACTGCAGATATGATCACTGGTGTGCTATGAATATTTGAGCAAATTGCTCCCGGTTTTGTAGCCGGTTAAATCTTATACGTGAAATTTATAATCTATGTACTTATAATGAAATTTAATAAGAATATACTAAAATTACCAAATAATTGACATATCATGAATTTTTGTATTAATTATTACCACAATTACCAATACATTTTCAAATAAATGTTTATAAAAATTAAACTGCTTATTCGTACATATAAAGTTATAGTTAAAAAATAGTTATCGCATCTTTTCAAATACTACAAATGAGTCATGAATATTTTATAAATCTTTGTGGCCAATTTTTCGATTGGCCACAAATTTGTCGTCTATCTTTTCAAATTTGACATATTTGTCGTGAAGTTTTCAAAATTTCACATATTTAATGTGAATAATTTTCATTTTTTATTTCATCAAGTGTGTTGAGGTTTTTTCTGAATTTTATCAGTTTGTCGTAATCTTTTCAAGTAGCACAAACTTGTCATGATAATTCTGAAAATTCATAATTCTGGCCAATATTTCTAATTTTAAGAAGTTTGCAGTCCATATTTTCAAATGTAATATATTTGTCGCGAATTTTTGAAAATTTTACATATTTGTCGTGAATATTTGTGATTTCGTTCCATCAAGTAAGTCAACAGTATACCGATTTTACAAATTTGTTGTGCATCTTTTTAAATACTACACATTTAACATTACTTTACTACAAAATGTTTGCCGAATATTTCTAATTTTAACAAGACCGACGACCATACTTTCAAATTTTATTGATCAAGTGTGTTGAGATTTTTCTGAATTTTACAAATTCGTTATGCATCTTTTAAAATACTACAAATTTGTCATGAATATTTGATAAATCTATACATTTCTGCCTATTTGATGTGAATATTTTTTATTTTGTTCCATCAGTGTGTTAAGGTTTTTCTGAATTTCATAAGTTTATCGTAACTTTTCAAATACTACAAATTTGTCATGACAGTTTTAAATATTCGAATTTTCTAATTTTAACAAATTCGTGGTGCATCTTTTCAAATTTAGCACATTTGTCGTGAATTTTTGAAAATTTTACATATTTATTGTGAATATTTGTGATTTTCTTCCATCAAGTAAGTCAAGAGTTTACCGAATTTTACAAATTTGTTGTACATCTTTTTAAATACTACACATTTGTCATGAATATTAATTTTTTTAAATTTTTTGGCGAATATTTCTAATTTTAACAAATTCGACGACCATATTTTCAAGTTTAATTGATCAAGTGTATTGATATTTTTCTGAATTTTACAAATTCGTTATGCATGTTTTAAAATACTACAAATTTATCATGAATATTTTATAAATCTATACATTTCTGACAATTTTTTCGAATGTCAACAAATTTGTGCAAATTTTTCTAAATTTCGCATATTTCATGTAAATATTTCTTATTTTGTTCCATCAGTGTGTTAAAGTTTTTCTGAATTTTATAAATTTATCGTAACTTTTCAAATACTACACATTTGTCATGACAGTTTTAAATGTTCATAATTTTCTAATTTTAACAAATTCGTTGTTCATCTTTTCAAATTTAGCATATGTGTCGTGTATTTATAAAAAAATTACATATTTGATGTGAATATTGGTTATTTTGTTCCATGAAGTGTGTTGAGGTGTGATTTTTTCGAATTTTATCAAATTGCCGTTATCTTTTTAAATGCTTCAATTTTGTCAATATTCAAAATGTGGCAAATATTCCTAATTTTAACAAATTCGTAGTCCGTATTTTAAAATGTAGCATATATTTATAATTCTAGCATATTCGTCTCCATAGTTTCAAATTTGATTGTTCATGGGTGATGGGATTTTTCTGAATTTTACAAATTTGATGTGCATATCTTCATATACTAAATATTCGTTTTGCCGATTTTAAAAATCTCATATATTAGTTGTGAACTACAACAAACTTGTCGACCATATTTTTAAATATGACATATTTGGCGTGAATTTTTCAAAATTTGACATGCTTGTGGAAAATATTTCTATAACTTGAACAGATTTGTCTTCCAACTTTTCTAACTAAACATATTTGTCATGAGTTTTTCAAAATTCACGAATTTGTTGTTATTATTTGTGAGTTTATTTCATCAGGTAAATCGAGGTTTTTCAAGTTTGAAGTTCATAAATTTGTGAAGAATATTTAACAACTTTAACTTGAACAAATTCGTCTTGCATCTTTTCTAATTTGGCACATTTGTCATGATTTTTCAAAATGTCATGTACTGTTTTGAATATTTATGATTTTGTTTTATCACGTGTGTTGACATTTTTCGGAATTTTATCAATTTGTCGTCTATCTGTTTTGATAATACAAATTTGTCTAGAATATTTTAAAAATTTCTAGATTTGTGACGAATTTTTCATACTTTAACATATCTGTCGACCGTCTATACACATTTAACATTCCTATTTGTCGAGAGTCTGTCAAAATGTCACGTATATTTTGTGACTTTGTTTCACTAGGTCATTCGAGATTTTTAAAAAATTTCAAATTTCAAATACTATAAATTTGTCATAAATATTTTAAAGTTCATTAATTTGTGGTGAATATTTAACAACTTTAATTTTAACAAATTCGTCTTGAATATTTTCTAATTTGGCACATTGGTCATGAATATTTCAAAATGCCATAAATGTTTTGAATATTTATCATTTTGTTTCATCATGTGTGTAAAGATTTTTCGGGTCTTTGTCAAATTTTCATGTATCTTTTCAAATACTACAAATTTGTCATAAATATTTTAATAATTTATAAATTTGTGACGATTTTTTCAAACTTCAACATATTTGTCGCCCATCTATACAAATTTGACACATTTGTCGTGAGTTTTTCAAAATTTAACGTATATTTTATTATTAGTGACTTTGTTTCATCAGACAAGTCGAGATTTTTCAAAATTTTGCAATTTTTTTGTATTTTTCAAATTTAAAATACTACAAATTTATCATAAATATTTTAAATTTTATAAATTTGTGGTGAATATTTAACAACTCTAACTTTAACAAATTCGTCTTATATCTTTTCTAATTAGGCACATTTGTCATAAATATTTCAGAATGTTATGTATTTGTTTTAAATATTTAAGATTTTGTTTCATCATAAATGTCCGAAACATTTTTTGGAATTATATCCATTTTTTGTGTTTTCAAATACTACAAATTTGCCATGAATATTTGAATGATTTATAAATTAGTGACGAATTTTTCAAACTTCAACATTTCTGACGAACATCTATACAAATTTGACATATTTGTCGTAAGTTTTTCAAAATTTTAGGAATATTTTATCATTATTTGTAACTTTGTTTCGTCAGATAAGCCGAGATTTCCAAAATTTTGAAAACTAGTTGTTTTTTTCAAATTTCAACTACCACAAATTTGTCATAAATGTTTATAAATTCGTGGTGAATATTTAACGCTAACTTTAACAAATTCGTCTTAATTTTTTTTTCTAATTTGGGACTTTTGTGATGAATATTCCAAATTATTCATTAATTCATTTTTTTTAAATATTTATGATTTTGTTTCATCATGTGTGTTGACATTTCTTGGAATAATATCAATTTGTTGTGTATCTGTTCCAATACTAGGTACAAATATGTCATTTTAAAAATTATATTATTATAATTATAGTATTAATTTTTAGCAAATTTTTAAGACTTCAACAAATTTCTCGACTCGACCCAATTTTCAAATTTGACACATTTGTCGTGTATTTTTAAAATTTGACATTTTTGTTGTGAATATTTATTATTTTGTTTCATCAAATGGGATGAGGTTTTTCCAAATTTTACAAATTTGTTATATATCTTTTCATGTACTCCAAATTTGTCATGAATATTTTAAAAATTCGTAAATTTGTGGCGAATTTTTCATTGGATCAACACATCGGGTGAGCATATTTTTAAATATCAAATATGTGTTGTGATTTTTTTAAATTTCATACATTGTGTTGTGAACAACAACAAACTTGTCGATCATCTTTTCAAATATGACATATTTGGCGTGAATTTTTTTAAATTTCACGTGCTAAACTTCAACAAATATCTGTACTATACTATACCGTACTGAGACATAAGTACTGTTCTGCTAGTGAAGATGGTCACATTGCGACCAAAATGTACATTTAGTTTAAAATAAATATCTTTCTGAAAATGGTGTTCCGTATTTTTTTTTTCTACGATACTTTCACAAGCCCCACATCATAAGTTCAACTAATGTGTCAACCAAATTTTGAAATTTTGAAAAATTCTCGACAAATATATAACTGTCGTAAATTTTTCAAATTTGCCTTATTTGACGTGAATATTTGTGATTTTGTTTTATCGAGTGTGTTAAGATTTTGGTGAATTTTACAAATTTGTCGTGCATCTTCTCAAATACTTCAAATTTGTCATAAATATTTAGAAAATGAATACATTTGTAGCTAATTTTTCAACCTCCAACCAATTTGTCAATTAGTTCGACAAATTGGTTGAAGGTTGAAAAATTAGCTAAATTCATATATTTCAAATTTGATATATCCATATTTGATATATTTTTCATGAATATTTCAAAATTTCATTTATTTATTGTGAATATTTGAGATTTTATTCCAGTAAATGTGTTCATTTTTGTTTTTATTTAAAAATTTGTCGTGCTGTCTCATATACTTTATATTTGTCATGAATATTTCAAAAATTCATAAATTTCTAAAACTTTAACAAACTTCAAATAAAAACAAAATAAAAAAGTTATTCAATATTATCATTCTGCAATCTTTTTATGTCATTTTTCCAATTAATAATTTTTTTTCCAATTTGCTAAATGACTTTTCAGTTTATCAAATATCAAGGAGCAAATTTTGTAAGTGATTAAATTTTTTTCCAAGATTCTGCTCGAAGCACACTATTACGAGATTGGCTTACCTTTCACTGTTACTGCAATGCAACTGATATCGATTTTTTGTCCATCTTTTACATCATTGCCTGATGCAACGTCTGATCGGCTGACTGTAGAATGGTAATATTTCTCCGGAAGAGTGTGGTTTTGCGAAGCCTTGGGGATTATACATGATTGGACCATCATTGATGAAGACGAACGCCTCGCACAATCACTAGTTGTTGAACCAATGCACACATTACATTTTAAAGAAGATGACGCTGTAAAATATTGGAATCTAAACCTACATTTATAATACGATCAACACCAAAAATTATGGTATTTTGATTCACATTTGAACATAACGTGTTTTGCAGATTTCGACTGTGCTGCTAATAAATAAGTCGTTAATAAATTCAGTAAATAAAAATCTTCTGTTTGTTATTGTGTTTTGCAAAAATGGATATGAGTGCCAATTTTCAACTTAAAATTTATTATATTTTGTACTGGAATTAGGTTACACATTTGAACTAACTTGATTTACTTTCATTTTTGATTTGATTTTACAATGAATGTAAATCAAGTTTAGTTCAAAGGGTAACCTAATTCCCGTACAAAATATAATAAATTTTTGTACTGGAATTAGGTTACACATTTGAACTAAACTTGATTTACATTCATTGCGTTGCTAATGCATAACTCTATGTACTATTTACAGTCAAAATCATTTCTCTTTTTAGTAATTGTGTTTTGCAAAAATACATATCAACGACAATGTACAACTTAAAATTTATTATATTTTGTACCGGCATTAGATCTAACCAGAAATTTTTATAGTACCTACCAAGGTTAACATTGTTATGATAAACAAAATAATTACAAAATTATGTCATTTTTTCTTATATATATACTTAATATAACAATTTACTTGGCTCAAATATAGTTTGCGTTCTAACGATTATTAAAAATAATTTTAAATTGCAACTGAATTATTTAATTCAACTATTAACAAACCTGAGCACAAATACACACAAAATACGGAAAATATAATTACACTCTTCATAATGACTAAAGCCTTGAATTACGCGGATGGTAAAATTTTGATTGTGCTGGTGAACACAGGCAATAATCAAATGTAGCAGGTGCAATAACAATGAGGATATTTATTGCAGGATTTTGCTACACATTTCTCCCACCTGATTTTTTTTTCGGAAGGGATTTGTGGACAAAAACAATTTATATTTCCGGTAATGGCCATAAATTTATAATACATTTATATGACGGGTTTAAAATTCCATGGAATAATATCTGTGACTAATATTAATCCATTCATTGTGAGGTATTTATTAAAAATGAGGTTGCACACTTTCGTGTCATTTAATATAATAATGTAATCATTATGAGAGTTCGTAATAAAGTTTACAAATTGTTATAATGATTATCTGCTTATGAACTCACAGGTGAAGGGTTTGAATATGTAAATTGAGGATGATACATGAAAGAAAACAGAAAACAAACACCTTTTTGACAAAACACATTTCTTACTACTAAATGCACATTTCAATCTTCAGTAGAAATCTTCATTTTCACCATCTTCATCTTAAATCTTCATCTTCAGTAGAAATGTTACTTACAAAAGAAATGAAAAGCATGGTCGATGAATTTCTATATATTAGATTTACATTTACATTTAGATTTAGATTTACTAAAATTTAGATTTAATTATATGTACTTAAACAGCAATTTCAGCTGAAACCGATCTCAAATATATCTGTCATTTTTTCCTGAAATCATAAAAACAAAATTTAATTGGTTTTTGTACCATTTCATATTGGGCATTCCTGCTCTGTGCTCTCCTCAAAGTTATTATAGGTATAATGTAAAAGCAAGACACATAAATTGACAATCAATATATTTATTGTACTATTATAAGAATACAATACTAAGGGATGAATAGAATTTCATATGTTATGCAATGGTATCGAATAAGAACATGTTCTGAAATTGAGTTTTCGTAGCTTCAATTAGTTGCACATATCGGCATTGCAGGAGTTGCAGTCTATAATGTTCCTCTTCTTCAGCCTTAAGACGGTACAAATATCTTTGCCCTTTGGAGTGTATCCGCATTCCTTCACTACGAGTCCAGTGCCATATTTGCTTGCTGAAACAAATTCACAAAAAGTATTTATATTGTATTAGATTTAAGGTTTTATCCATATTTACCAGTTATTTATATTTAAGGTTGTAGTATTAAGTACTTACTAGTAATATTTAGTTTAATTTTTAAATGTTGATAGTTACAAATGTCTGTTTTGAAGTTTTATCTAATTGACTAAAACTTCAAATCTGACATCTGTAAATATCAAAATTTAAATATTAATTTAAATAAGATATACTTATTATAACTACTTATGTTTACCTTTATTTATACTTATATTTAAATAATGCATACTAAAATGCATATGCCTCTGAAGATGGTTGGTTAATTAAACCAAAACTAGTCAGGCGATATAAATAAATAATAAAATTAAATTAAAATAAATATTACCAGTAAGAACTTAATACTACAACTTAAATTATTATTTCACATATTTATTATTACTTATATTATTTATTTATTATTACATTATTATTACTAGTGAGGTATGTCAGCTTTAAAAGTCAGGTTTTTGATAACTCTAAAATAATCGAAATTTAAAAAAAAAAGTATCAATTTAAAATCGTATTAATTGTGACTTGCTTGAAAACTGTAAGTCATTTGAGTTCACGCAAATGTTGAAGCAGTTGAGTGAAATATTGTTAGTAGATAATAATTACATAACACACATGACTAATTGAATTTAGCATATTTTTAGTGCAGAAACTGCAAATAACATAATTAAGTGCCATTTTTTTTTTTAAATCAAAGAAATGTTTTATATGTTCAATTATTTAAGCAAAATGGTACATCTTATCTCAATATTACACTACATTTAAAAATTTTCAATTTTGATTTGTAACAGTTCATTTGAAATTTTCAATGTTTGTTGTTTTTAGTTTTCTATTAAAGCCGTTATAATTTGCGGGAAATTTTCAAAATTTAGCCAAAATTGGAAATAATTTGCTTTTCACGTTTGATTTGACATGCATCATTATTGTTGCAATGTTCTAATTGTTTTCTACAACTTATAATAAACTTAACCACCAGTTTTATGTAAAATTTTAAAAATTACTCTAAAATTGATTTTCTTTCAAGATTTTTACATTGCAGTTCTTTTAATATGTATTTATTTAGATTTTCGTTTGTATACAGGGTGGTCACTTTTACGACGCCCTCCATTAGGATTTATTAAACGGAAATATATACACAGTTGGCCAAATGGGAGAAAAGTTTGTTATTTTCATGCCTTTTACTATTCTGAAAAGAAATCTGAAAAGGATATCTTGCATAGTTTCGGAAATATTGCTGAAAACCCGAAAAAGTGCACTTTCCTTTTCCTTTTATAACTTTTGTACTTCTGAAGGACATTTTACCATTTTTTTTTAATTATCTATTTTTGGAGGTAAATAATGTCAGATTACCCATGTGTTATACATGGTTGAAATCGTAATTTTTCGGTTTTTTTAATGCTGTTAAAATTCAATATTGCGGCCATAAAAAAATCAAAAGTTGACGATGAAAATTTGGACATCTACTTGGCGCAGACAATGTTTGGCACTGCCGTGTGAAAGCTCTCATCGAAAAATATAAGATTGCCAAGTTTCGTAAAGTTTCCTTAAAAAGTAAAACAGTTTTAAAGGAAAAGGAAAGTGCACTTATTTAGTTTTTCAGCGATATTTCAGGAACTATGCAAGATATCCCAGATTTCGCTTCATTAAATTGAAAGGCACAAAAATAAGAAACTTTTATCCCATTTGACCCACTCTGTATACCATTCATGTGGAATCTTTCATGGTATAGTAAAATCTTTTTTTTAAGCAAAATTTGTATTAATTTGATCTTAAATTGCTCTTAAATTTGACATTTATCACGATTTTTGCAGTGTATTAATTGATCTACAACTCAGTGCATCACAAATTTTATGTAAAAATTCGAAAAATGGCCTCAAATTTTCATTATCTTTAAAATTTATTACTTTCCAGTTTTTCTTTTAATATTACAAATATATAATTTATGTGGAATACTTTATCTTATCTCAATATATTTTTGAAAATTTTTAAATTTAAATTTGGACCAGTTCATTTGAAATTATCTGTTTTCTCTCGCATTTAGTTTTCATTTAAATATGTTACACTTTGTGGGACATTTTCGAAATATACTCAAAAATGATAATGGTTTGTTTTTAAATTTCTATGTTAATCTGCCAGTTGTCATAACTTTTGAAATGTTTTATTCCTTTGTTATAACTTGATGTACGTACCACCAGTTTTATGTATTTTTTTTTAAATTAATCAATTCTTTTTATTTTCTTCTAAAATGTATGGCGTTTTAGTTAGTTTTAGTATTAAATATAATATATGAGGAGTGCTCTATCTAATCCCTATATTAGTTTTGAAATTGTTAATTTTAATTTTATTTTCAAGCAGTTTATTTGTAATTGTCTGTTTTCTTTTGTTTTTTCTTTTCCATTACAGCTGTTATAATACTATAGCTACATAGCTGCTTTTTGTGGAAATTTTTCGAAATTTAGCGTAAATTGGTAATAATTTTGTTTTAATTTCTAGGTTAGTCTATCATTTACCATAATTTTTGCATTGTTGTAATTGTAGTTAATGTACCTACCACCAGTTTTATGTCATATTTTCAAAAATTTGTTCAACAATTTTAGTTTTGTTCTAAAATTTATTCCATTGCAGTTTTTTTTTAAATTATAAATACCGAGCGATTATTTAAATTTCAGCTCTAGTTTTCCATGGACATTTTCGCAGCAAATAAGATAGATTAGATTGGTGATCTCTCCTTTCTTATTGACTGAGTGTTTAGTACAAATTTTTGGAGTAGACATTTAGTACACCATCGATAACTAGAAAATCTAAATGATCACACAGTATATCATTAATTGGAATGCTTCATAATATCCCATTTTTTTATTTTTTTTTGAATTTGCACTTTAAATAGTTCAGTAGTGTTATTGCAAAACATGTTATCTGCAATTTTTGTTATTTTACAGGAAAAGCAAAAAACCGTTATGCATTTATAATTGTGAATGTAGATTAGCATGTATGATTGCCATAGTTTTTTACAATACAAAGGTACACTAAATATACTTCGTTCATTGTTGCATAAAGTATACTTTATTTATGGCCATTTAATGCTATAAAGTGTATTATGAAAAAAAAAAACAAAAATTTATAATTGTGAATGTAAGTTAGCATGTCAACCCTACACCAACAAGGTAGAAAGGGACATGATTAAATAAATAAATAAATAAGTTAGCATGTATGATTGCCATAGTTATTTATACAAAGGTACAATATAAATATAAAAAGGTACAATAAACATCCTTCGTTTATTCATACTTAAAGTATACTTTATTTGTGGCTATTTAATGCGAAAAGTGCATTTTGAAAAAAAGGAGATAGCATGTTTTGATATAACACTACTGAGTTGTAACAGCTCAGATGAAATTCTTTGTTTTTTATTGTTTTTAGTTTTCTATCCAAAATGTTATAATTTGTAGGTAACTTTCGAAATTTAGTCAAAATTGGTATAGCATCTGCTTTTAAATTTCTTGGTTAATTTAACATTTGTCATGGTTCTTGCAATGTTTACATTTATTTAATTTATTACCAACTTAACCACCAATTTGATGCAAAATTTTGAAAATTCGTTTAACATTTTATTTTGTTAAATTTTATTACAGTGCAGTTTATGTTAGCGTTATATACAAGATGATCTATGAGGTCGGTATCAAACTTTGGCAAATGACAGGTGGTGCAATTCTTAGAAAAAAAGTTAATGAACATAGGTCCGATTCAGCTTAGTTACAAGTTTAGAAGAAGTTACAAGACTTTAAAGATAGAAACCTTACAAAATTATGTGGAATGTCTTATAGCAAAATAATTTAACAAAAATATCAATTTAAATTTGTTAGATTCATCTAAAATTCTTCAGGTTTCAGTTTAAAAACCTTAAATCCCCTAAAAGAAAACTTGTGTACTTAAGACTGTTCATATCATATAATGATCAACAGTTTTATTTTGCAACATTTTTCAGTTTTGTATGAACTTTATCATAATTATTTTTTTTTTTATTTCCAATTCTTCTAATGTTTTATATTTTCTTGCTAAAATTCAACACATAATTTTTTTATTTCCCTCTTTGATCTAAACAAATTAATTTTTGTAAATAAATCGCAGTTTCATATAAGTTTTCAATTTATCAATCAATTTTAATTTGATAATAGATTAGCCAGTTTCATTTAAGTTGTCTTTTTGCAAATTTGTAATTCTTTAAACAAAAATTTGCTAAAATTCAACACAGGATTTTATTTTTAATTTCTCTGTTTGATCTTAAAGTTATTCAAATTTGAATAAAATGGTTACATGAGAACGAGATTATCATAAGTTTTATAACTCCAATTTTATCCTAAAATTTTGAGTTTTCAATAAAATTAATAAGCTATACGAAACATGTTTATGCTTAATCATAAATATTATCTTTTTCTCTGAAATTTGTGACAGAATTTTGCAGTTTTTCAATTGAATTAAAAATTATTATAATGTGCATACAATTTTTCCTGTGCAACTTGTGCATATGAGTTTTGTTTTTAGTTTTGTTATTAGATAAAATTTTATGAAAATTCTAATAAAATTCCCAATTTTTTATTATAGTACATGAAAACCAGGATACATTTTTTCAGTTTGATTTTGACAAATAATATTACTTTTGTTTGCAAAATTCAACACTAATTTTCTTAAATTCTGTGTTTGATCTAAAAATTATTCAAATTTGTATAAAATTCTTGGTTACTATTCGATAGTCAGACTATTTCTATACTCGGTATCAGACTATTTTATGATTCCTTTATAATATAATAATCCAATAGGTTTACACAAGTCATGATACTATATTTTTTCTGATTTAAAATAATGATAAATAATACATGAAATAAAATCATTTTAAAAACATTCCGACCAAGTTTCGATTTGTTTTAACATCTATATTTAGATCCTCGATTGTAAACTTTATTTTATTTATTTACCCGGTATAGTTATGCTTATTTATTCTTATTATTACTATTATTATTATTTAAGGTTGTTATATTTAGTACCTACTTACTGGTAGAAAATTTATAAGTTCATGATTTATTTATTTTATTTCACCTGACTAGTTTCGGTTATATACAACCATCATCAGAGGCATGTATTCAATGTTCATACATCTTGAATTCCTTTAAAATGTAGTTTTAAAATTTGATATATATCTCATTTAGAAAAAAACTTACTATTTTTGGTTATATACATTTTTTTCTATTTATTTTTACAAAATTAGATATAGGTATATCAAATTTTAAAATTTCATTTCAAATGAATTCAAGATGTATGAACATTCAATATATTCCTCTCATGATGGTTGTATATAATCGAAACTAGTCAGGCGAAATAAAATAAATAAATCATAATATAAAATAATAATACATTTTCTAACTAAGTACTAAATATAACAACCTTAAATATATAACTGGTAATTTATGGATAAAATCATAAACTTAATTATTATTATAATTTTTATTATTATTAGTATTATTATTATTATTATTATCATTACTAATATGACAAACAATTTCCTTCGGGATCTCCACGTATAAAAAACATTAGAACACTTTCAGCCATATGCACAGTAAACTTAGTAGTTTCTAAACCTTAGTTGATACTAAAAATGGCTAAAAAGTACATCACTGAATGTAATGTCTACAAGACATTTCACACTCAGATTAGCATTAGTAGCTACTAAGCTTTAGTAGCTACGTACTTGAGTCGACCATGCATATGGATGTTTATATTTTATTTCATTTATTTACATTTATTTGATTTCGTATAGAACGGACATTCTGGGACGAATCATTTTGAAATATTCAGAAATTCATAAATTCAGAAATTTTGTAAGGTATTTTCATAAATAAGCAATATAATGTTATAAATAAAACATATTACTTTGTTAGAATCACATAAAATTATTTATTGATGTGTTACTAGTTTCCACTACTTAAGTAAATCACTATCATTATCAAACAGAGACTCTGTTTGATAATGTCAACAACAACAGAGATAATGATAATGATAACAGAGTCTCTGTTTGATAATGATTACTTAATGGGTCGAAACTAGTAGTAAATACTTCACTGAATGTAATGTCTACATAACAAATCACACTCAGATTAACATTAGTAGCCACTAAGTGGTAAGGTTTCGTATAGAACGGAGATTCTGGGACGAATCATTTTGAAAAATTCAGAAATTCAAAAATTCAGAAATACAAAAATTCTGAAATTATGTAAATTATTTTCATAAATGAACAATATAATTTTATAATTAAATTACATTACTTTGTTAGTGTCACATAAAATTATTTATTGAATTCTTACTAGTTTCGGCTACTTAAGTAATCATTATCAAACAGTCAACAATAACAAAGATTATGATAATGATAACATCGTCTCTGTTTGATAATGATTAGTTAATGGGTTGGAACTAGTAACAAATCAATAAATAATTTAATGTGATACTAACAAAGTAATGTGTTTTATTAATAATTAATAAAATGTTATCACGAAGTAGATAATACTACTAAATAATATAATTTGAAGTGGTATATAGTATATAATATAACACAATTAGGTACTTATTTTTTAAATTTCTGCGATCACGGCCGACAAAAATTTGAAATACTCGCAGTATCTCAAAAAAATTTGAGAAAAGTATCAATAGTTGTTTGTTTTTTGTAAAAGTGTCCCAAAAATTTAAAAATAAGCATCAATATTTGATTTTTTTGTAAAAATTCCGAACTGGTTTTACTAATTGTTCCTAAATACTAGAATTTCAAAACCGACAAAAACTTGCAATACTCGTAGTGTCCCAAAAAATTTAAAATAAGTATCAATACTTGTTTTTTTTTTGTAAAAATTCCGAACTGGTTTAACTGATTTTTCGGAAATACTAGAATTTGAAAACCGACAAAAACTTGGAATACTCGTAGTATCTCAAGAAATTTAAAATAAGTATCAATATTTGTATTATTCTTGTAAAAATTCCAAATCGGTTTAACTGATTTTTTTGTTGTAAATACTAGAATTTGAAAATCAGCTGATTTAAAAGTCGGATTTTGAATAAACAATAATTACCAAAACCGAGTTTATTACAATGTACAATTATTGCATTGTGATATTATAACTAAGAAGATTGAATTGAAAATTATTGTAATAATAAAATTTTTCAAAATCGAGATATTTGCAGAAATATTCATTTTCGAGTCTTCTTATTCAAAATTAGTAGTTTTTGAATAGTGTCCGAGTAGCTGTCGACTGTATGTCTATCTGTCTGTCTCTCTCGGCATCTGCATGCCTGTATATATGTCTATCTCTACATCTGCTTGTCTGTATGTCCGTCTGCCTGTCAATCTATACCGTATCTACAGCCGAATAAGGATGAATTTTATCAAAATTTTATGTCTAAACTAAATACCATGCGAGCAAAAATTATTTTTATCCAAGAGGGCATTAAGCTCGACCGCTAAGCTGAATGGCTTTAGATGCTAAGCAAACGTCGATGATAATATTTTTTGCTCGCACGGTATTATATTTTATTTCTTATTTTAAGATAAACATTATAAATGTGGTTTAAATCAATTGCACTAGTGTTGGATGTTCAAGTTGAAATTTCATATTTAGGCTTTTAAAAAAATGGGGGTTTCTCTTATCTTTTTACTGAAACCCACTTACAGGAACTGGTAGTTTACATAGACAGGTTCTTCACTTTGTTGAAAATATTTTGAGAAACTGCTAGGTTTATGGAAAAAAAACGAGTACGAATGAACTCGTACAAGTACCCGTACAAGCACTCGTACAAGTACTCGTACAAGCACTCGTATAAGTATGAACTTGTATTAAATTAAATGTGCAATCTTTTTTTTTTCAAAATTGAACTTCCAAAGTTCAAATACTGTCCACAGACCAAAGTCCAAACACTGTTATTGCAATGTCGTTTAAAGTTAATAAACTTTGTTTAGACCTCAATCAACACACACTCACCTTTAGTTGTGATAATTATGCAGCGAAGATCAAAGTCTGGTTCTGCCGATACATCGCGTTCTACCCTGGTCGAGGAGATTTTGTTTGTGTCATCTACGTAAGCATTCGTTGATATTGTGTCGCCAGCTTCTGTGAAAAACGGAGATTGGGTGCTTGCTCCAACGTTATGGGGATGGGGTTTAGGCTTGAAGCACGTCTGCGTTCCCATCGAAGCCGTCACGTTTTTTGCACAATCGCTGGTCGCCGTTCCTACGCACACATGGCATTGCAGAGCAGAACCCTCTGAAATAATATCCATGATAATTATCCACGATGATTAGATCATTAATTGCCTAACTAATATTTTAGAAGATACATATTTAAGTTTTGATTATGGTACAACACATCATTTAATAAAGCACCAAATATTTATAAATCTGTACAAATCAGTTTATGAACACAGAATTGTAAGCAAACCAAGAAAAAGCAACATTTCTTTTCTTTTTCGGTAGGGTGAGCACATCGCCATCTATGGCATTAACATTAATTGATTTCTATAAAGACTGTTATACTTTGTAAGAAATTTTAAAATTTCTGCCATAAGTGGTAATAATTTGCACAAAAAAAATATTTTTACAATGAAAATGTAAAGTTTTTTTCCATGATTGATTATCCATGATAACTATCCAAGATGATTAGATGATTAATTGCATAATTAATATTTTAGAAGATACATATTTAAGTTTTGATTATGGCACAACACATCATTTAATAAAGCACCAAATGTATATAAATCTGTACAAATCAGTTTATGATCACAAAATTGTAAGCAAACCAAGAAAATGCAACATTTCTTTTCATTTTTGTTAGGGTGAGCACATCGCCATCTATGGCATTAACATTAATTGATTTCTACAAACATTGGCATATTTTGTAAGAAATTTTCAAAATTTAGCCATAAGTGGTAATAACTTGCAAACAAAAATATTTTTACAATGAAAATGTAAAGTTTTTTTCATGATGGATTATCCATGATAATTATCCACGATAGTTAGATGATTATTTGCATAATTAATATTTTAGAAGATACATATTTAAGTTTTGATTATGGCGCAACACATCATTAAATACAACACCAAATGTTTCTAAATATGTACAAATTAGTTTATGATCACAAAATTGTAAGCAAACCAAGAAAAAGCAACATTTCTTTTCTTTTTTGTTAAGGCACATCGCCATCTATGGCATTACCATTAATTGATTTCTATAAAGACTGTCATATTTTGTAAGAAATTTTCAAAATTTAGCCATAAGTGGCAATAATTTGCATAATTTGCAAAAAAAATAATTTTACAATGAAAATGTAGTTTGTTTTAAACTATATAAATGGAAATAATAATGAAATTAAATTACTTATCTAAGAGAAAAATGTATAAAATGGGAATAAAATAACTATAGATTTGTTGGAGGTGTTAATGATACATATTTTTTAAAATAACGTAAAATTTCAACGAAAATAAAAACTATCTAAGTTGCAAAATTTTGTATAAAACTGATGCTACCTTAAGTTCTTGAAAACAATTAATGCATTAAAAACAAATATGACAAATATCATGACAAAAAAAAACAGGACATTTACATGCAAATTATTACTTTTTCTAAATTTCAAAAATTTACCTCAAATTATAATAGTTTTTATAGAATACTAAAATAAACATAATACGAGAATTTCAAATAAACTGAATACTAAAATAAAATTTAAAATGGAAATTTATTAAAAGTATATTTGATACAATAAAGGATTCAACATAAATGACACAAGTTAAAAAAAACATAAAATTTCAGCGAAAATTTAAAATGGTTATATTTCAAATGTTTGCATAAAACTGATCTAAAACAACTATGACAACGGTCTTGTCAAAAAAAAAATGTAACAAAGATATGTAAACGCAAATTATTCCGAAGTTTAACTAAATTTCGAAAATTTTCCACATATTATAACAACAAAAGAAAACAGAAATTTTCAAATTGAGATAACACCAATTTTTATTTTTTGTTAGAATTTCCACTTAGATACGTTTTTTCCAGTTTGTGTAATTTTATAATTAATAATTGTAATTGTTGAAATAACGAATTTACATAATTCTATCAGTTATTTATATTTCTTAATTATAACTATGACTCGACTTACAGTTTTCAACCAAAATGTTAACGTTTTAAAATACGAGTGTTAAACTATATACAGGGTGTTAAAAAGTATCGTATACATTCATTATATCGGAAATGAAAAATTATTTTTTTTCAATCCGCAGACACGATTTTAGTTTTAAAATATCCACATTTTTTATAAATCTAAAAATGTTGTCACTATTTATAAATAAAATTGCATAATTTGCAAAAAAAAAATATTTTTACAATGAAAATGTAATGTTTTTTTAAACCATATAAATGGAAATAATAACGAAATTTGATTACTTATGTAAGAGAAAAATAAAATGGGAATAAAATAACTATAAATTTGTTGGAGGTGTTAAGATCTATCATGATAAAAAAAACTGTTTAGCACTATCAGGTTATTAACATTAATAACCTGATAGTGCTGAAAATACATAAAAGAAAATAAATGTTACTTTAATTCTCTTATCTCAATTAAAGTATTGATTATTGCAATTACTAGGGTTATCACGGCCAAGCTGACACAGACTTTTCAAAATGTCGGTTCTCATAAATATTATCAAGCATGGAATAATAATACCAATAATAGCAATTAATTTTGCCGAGCATTATCAAGAATTACATGTAACTTAAACGATAGCACAACCCATGCCGTTATAGATCAAGTTAGTCAAAACATTCATATATTTTCTATATAATAATTTAATAAACACATAATAGTCACGAGAAAGCCATATACTCATTACAATTTTATTTTTATTTTTAATTGTATATTTTAATTTTATGTTGATTAACAATATGGATTTGACTAAGAAATAATTTTTAATCGTTTTATGTTTATTTATTACTGATTAACCATACGGATTTATACATAGGTAATTATTCGATTATTAGTTATCTGGATAATCAAGCAACCGGAAATTTTAGAATAATAATTATAATCTTAAATGTCGAAACTTTTTCGACTTCATTAGCCAGATAACTAATAATCAAATAATTGCCGATGTATAAATGCGTATAATTAATCATATTGATTAACCATATGCATTTATACATCGGTAATTATTCGATTATTAGTTATCTGGATGATCAAGCAAACGAAAATTTTAGAATAAAATTTATTATCTTAAATGTCGAAACTTATTAGGGTTCATTAGCCAGATAACTAATAATCAAATAATTAGCGACGTATAAATGCGTATAATTAATCAGCATTAAATAAACATAAAATGATTAATAATTATCACTTGGCAAAATCCATATGATTAATTAACATAAAAATATACAATCAAAAATAGTCACTTACCTCTGTAAAGAGCTGCTAAAACAAGAATTATCACTGCGCTCTTCATGATTTTCAAAATGTACTCTTGCAATTGATGTTAGATCTTCACTGGTCACACACTGATATGAGCGTCAATTGAATAAATCAGCTTAATATAGCTGCTGAGGCGTATCGAAAGAACAACATCTTAAATAATGTTATCACAAGTTCATGATTCACGTCTGGCATGTTTACATTTCGGTAATCACGAATCTTGCCAATGAAGGCACAAACAATGTGACAGACTGGTGAGTAATGTATTGAAATTAATATCTGCTCGTTAATTATGGTTTTGAGTCGGCCAAAATAAGAGAAAATACACAAATGATTAATTGGTTAATTATAACTGTATGTGTATTATATTATTTTGTGCTTGCTAATTTTTATAACAACGGACACAAATTTGCATGAATTCGTGAAATTATATTCCACAGTTAATAGCTATTTAATAGTGAGTTATGGCTCCGACTAATCTATAACCGTGGATCGGTTACAAAAAAACTAAAATTATTCAATGCTAACCCCTACAAGATTATCATTTCTAAGATTCTTGGTAAATTGTTAATAATTTCATACAAAAAACGGTAAAAAAATAATTACGAAATTTTGTTTCCTACAAAAAATGTGCAGTTGCAATTTTTATGTAAACATTGTTTAGATGTTTCAAATTTTCAAAATTATTGATGAACACAAAAGTATGATAAAAGTATATCCATGATTTTTTCAAAATATTTTATTACTACTACTACTTATACAGGGTATTTACAGGGTAAAAATATGTTCCAAATACCCAATTATATTACTGATGGGAAAAAAATCTTTCCGCAACTCAACTGTTTCCAAAAGATAGGCACAAATCAAAATATACGAATTTATTGATAAATGTTTTTAAACTTACCCCTCAATAATTCAATCAACGTGTTTTTTTTTAAGTCAAGTTAACTTCAATACAAAAGTTATTGAGACTGGCTAGTTTTTAAATGAACTTTATGACGGTATGATAAAATACTGATAAGTGGCAGTGGTCTATATTTTAGGTTAGGACAGGTTAGGTTAGGTTAATCGACAGTAACCTAACCTAACATGACCTAAGCTAAGTTTCTAGAAAAATAAACAAATGATTAATTGGTTGAATTATAATTTTGTAAGTGAATTATATTATTTTGTGGTTCTTAATTTTTATAACAACGGACACAAATTTGCATGAATTCGTTAAATTCCATTCCACAGTTAATAGCTTTTTAATAGTGAGTTATGGCTCAGACTTATCTATAACAGTGGATCGGTTACCAAAAAATGAAACCTAACCCGACCTGACCTGACCAATAAGTTATTATTGGTTTCTATGAGTCATGGCAAAATATTAAAATACGATTAATATTGTAATATTTTAATATGATTTTAATTATTGCTTCAATATCCTATTAGATACTGCAATAATCGATATATTGCTTATATCAATAATTTATGCATCATGTGCAAAATAAAATCATTAAAAATTTGAGCTCAAGATATGTGTTTTTATAAATAAAGTCGATGGAAATTCAGGTAGTCCAAAAACTAAGGTCCAATGCAGGAAAATTTCTAAAATAGAGAAAAAAATATGAAAATTTTTTGAAATTCAGTACCTACCGAAAATGTATAAAAACATCTTTGAAATTGAAATCTTAATAACACTACAGCTCAATAAAAAATTCGAAAGATTCTAAAGCATTATTCGAAGCATACAATTCAATTTTGTATATCTAATTTATGTTTATCCAGAAATCCATAATAGTAGTTTCAAATATTTCTACAAATTTTCACATTTTAAGGAATCCAGAGATACTTTGTGTGTATTTTATTTATTGATTTTTAACATTTTCCTTGAAAACTGCTTCGACTTGTTAGGATAGGTTAGTTTAGGTAAATCGACAATAACCTAACCTGACCTGATCTAACTTAAGTTATTATAGGTAGGTTTCTAAGAGTCATGACAAAATATTTAAATATGATTAATATGAGTTAATTATTGAAAGGTTCATTGAAAGGAACTCAAATTCGTTCAATATAAATTGTTTTGGAATTTTTCCCATTTAAATATTTTTTTCCAAAACGCAATGAATTATCAAATTATACATATTTTATGTATCGAATTTCAAATTTCTACTCAATTTTCTAATCAAATGTTGTGAATTTTTTCTAAACTTTGTGCGAGTTTAGGTACTGTTTGTTTCTATTTCTTTCCAACCTTTTATAGATTTTGGAAGAAGACAGTACTCAAATAATTTGGCATTTTTTTAATTGCTTCGGTTTTTAATTTTTATATTTTTTCTTTTAGTTTTGGCGGTTTTAACTTTATTTTTTTATTTTTACAAGTACACTATTACAAGTACACTATTACTACAGAGCTATTATTGTATAAAGGGAGAGGTGAAGAAATATTGAGACAAATGTGTATGAAGATTACTAGGATCTAGAATCAAGTAATTATGCATAGCATATTTTATGTTGTTTTCTAAATCGTTATGCGTACAATTACTTCATGAAAATTTACATTTTGCACAGTTTCAGTTATTTAATTTGTTTTGTAATTTTTATACTTCAAATAAAAATTAAATAATCTCTAATTCATTCAGATATTTTAATCAAAATTATTACCAATTTTGTCTAAATTTCCAAAAATTTCCACAAAATATAACAGTTTTTATAGATAGATACATAATTCATTTGAGCCACAATACAACATAGAAATCTAAAAACAAAAGAAAGCAGATTATTTCAAATGAACTGTTACAAATTCAAATTTAAAATTCACAAAATTAAAAACAACGTAAAATTTGAACGAATATTAAAATTGGCGAAATAACAAATTTCCGAATTTTCTAAACTTTGTGGGATTTTGGGTACTTTTTTTTCTTTTTCTTTCCAAGCTTTCATAGATTTTGGAAGAATACGATACTTAAATAATTTGGCATTTTTTTAATTGGTTCAGTTTTTAATTTTTGACTAAAATTTTATATTTTTTCAATTAGTTTGGCTATTTAAAATATTTTTTTGGCATTTTTACATCTATGAAGTACACTATCATTATAGAGCTATTCTTATAGAAAGAGAGAGCTAAAGAGATATTAAGACAGTGTGTATCAAGATTACTAGGATCTAGAATCAAGTAATTATTCATCTCATTTTTTATGTTGTTTTCTAAATCGTTTTTCGTACAATAACTTAATGAAAATTTACATTTTGCACAGTTTCAGTTATTTAATTTGTTTTGTAATTTTTCATTCAATTTTCAATTCAAATAAAAATTAAATAATCTCTAATTAATGCAGAAATTTTAATGAAAATTATTACCTAGACAAAATTGGTAATAATTTTCATCTAATATTTCGAAAAAATTCCACAAAATATAACAGTTTTTATAGATAGATACTTAATTCATTTGAGCCACAATACAATACAATATAGAAAACTAAAAACAAATGAAAGCAGATCATTTCAAATGAATTGTTACAAATTTAAATTTAAAATTAACATAATTATAAAAAACGTAAAATTTTAACGAACAATAAAATTGGCGAATTAAAAAAAATGGAATGATACACGATTAAAAAAAACGTAAAATTGCAACAAAAATGAAAACTATCTAATTTGCAAAATTTTCTATAAAACTGATGCTACCTTAAGTTCTTGAAAATAATTAAAACCTTAAAAATAATTATGATAAATATCATGACATAAAAAAAACAGGACATTTACATGCAAATTATTAGCAACTTTTCCTAAATTTCAAAAATTTCCTACAAATTAATAGTTTAATAATAGTTTTTATAGAATACTAAAATAAAAATTGACCGTGAATTTCAAATGAACTGTTAAAAATTTAAATTTAAAATTTGTTAAATAAGTATTTGATACAATGAAGTATTCAACATAAATGACACAAGTAAAAAAAACTTAAAATTTCAACGAAAATTCAAAGTGGCTATATTTCAAAAGTTGGCATAAAACTGATCCAACCTTAAGTTGTAGAAAACAATTAAAACATAGAAACAATTATGACAATGGTCTTGTCAAATAAATTATAACAAAGGTATGTAAACGCAAATTATTCCGAAGTTTTCTTAATTTCGAAAATTTCGCACAAATTATAAGAACATAAGAAAACATAAAATTTCAAATTGAGATAAGAAGAAGCACCAATGTTTATTTTTTGTTAGAATTGCCACTTAGTTACATTTTTTTGCAGTTTCTGTAATATACAAGAAATTAGGTTACAACAGCAATTTATATAGAGCAATGTCAAATTTTTATACTAGATTTATGTGAGCATGACTTTACATTAGAAAAGTTTCGCACTTTTACTCTTATGTAAGATATAAAAAAAGTATACCAATGATATCTAAAAAATGGATCTATTAAATAAAATGAAAAAACATATTAGGGCTGCCAAGTCGATAAGTTAACAATTCAATAACACATGACGTCAACATTTTTAGATTTATAACAAAATGTGGATTTTTGGAAACAAAACACCTGTGCACAACATCCAATACACAACTTAGAAACAGCAACTGAAACTTCCCAAAGCAACTTTCAAGCAACTTCCTAAAATTGCAATTTTGGAAACTAATATACAACATTAATACACACCTTCCAATGCGCGCAACTTGGAAGCAGTAACTGATAAAAATAAGCGATTTACTCCTCTAATCTATACTGTGTCTATTTATTGGTAAACTTTTCTCTAGATAAGTAATAAAAATATATACACAGGGTGGCCCAACTATCATTTTTTTTCCTATATTTTTTTACTCAATCACATTTGTTCGATTTTAGTTAATAATGAGTCCGACTTTTATATGTTTTAATTGTCTATATTTTCTGGAGAATACTTATTTTGTTACATTTCACTTGTTATGGGTCAAAACATATTTCATCACTTCAATGTTGATTTGGCCAATATCTCGTATGATAACACTGGATATCAAAGTGTATAAAAATTCGTATCAGAAATGATACAAGAACCATGTTTACTGAAATTTGTACAAAATTAGGGGAATCCCCTCAGTCTATTTATGTTTGAATGAAGTGTGTGTTAATATTATGTAATATTTATATTATTTTATATTTTTATTTATTTAAGGGTTGTTAAACAGCCGCAGGCTGCCTTCCCACTCCTAATCTCCATCCTCTTCTATCCCTAGCGTCTTCTTCGTCTAATCCTCGGGCTGTCATGGCCTTCCTCATGCCTTCATTCCAAGATCTTCTCGGACGTCCCCTCTTACGTTTTCCGGGGGGAACCCACTGGAATATTCGCTTGGGCCATCGTTCCTCTTCCATGCGCATGAGGTGTCCAAACCATTTCAGACCTCGCTTTTGAATTCGTTGGTTGATAGTTTCCTCTGCCCCCATGCAATCTCTTATCTGATCGTTTCGAATTCTCTGGAGTCTGGACACTCTAGCACTTCGCCGCAAGTAGTCCATCTCTACTGCATTCACCCGACGTTCCATTTCCGCATTCATTACCCATACCTCACTACCGTAGCAGAGCACGGACTCCACCATAGACTTTCCAATATGTTTCTTGGTCTTTCTTGAGATGTGCTGGTCCCAGAACACAGAGTTTAGACATCCCAAAACTCTGCGGCTGCTCTCTATTCTCCGCTTAATTTCATGAGAGCCTAATCCATCCTGGGTAATCATAGCTCCTAGATATTTGAACTGTTGGACTTGTCGAATTTGGATGCTGTTTTCCAACATGATAAGGAAGTTTGCCTGACAGTTAGCTGCTATGAATTCCGTTTTATTGAAGTTTATTTTCATTCCCCATTCCTTATATTCATTATTCAGGCGTTCCAGCATAAACTCTAGATCAAACGCGTCCTGAGCTATGACCACTTGGTCATCAGCAAAGTTCAGGTTAAAGAGACAGTCATTCCCAATCGGCACCCCCATGCCACTGCATCTTCTCCTCCATCCCTTTAGCACTGTCTCCAAGTATAGATTGAAAAGCATAGGCGAGAGGCAGCAACCCTGTCTTAGTCCTTTGTCCGGTCTGATGGGTAGAGACATTGTTTTTCCGTTTTTTCCGTTTTTAATAGTGGCTTCATTATCCCAATATATAAGTTTTATTGCCTCAATAATGCTCTTTTTAACATCCTGAACTTCTAATGCCATCCAGAGTCTGTTTCTTGGGATTGAGTCGTACGCCTTTTCTAAATCAATAAACGCCATAAAAGTTTCCTCTCCTACTGATGTTCGCTTTTCAACTAATTGTTGTAGTATAAACAGGTTATCAACGCATGATCGTCCGGGAGTGAAACCACTCTGATCTTCACTAATTTTATTATTGATTGCAGTTTGTAGGATATCCTTGATTATTCTTCCTAATAGTCTACTTAGTGAGCTAGTAATACTCAAACCTCGATAGTTGTTGGGGTCTTTCTTACTACCCTTTTTATGTATTGATACAATATTAGAGGTTTTCCACTCATCTGGTAAGATCTTTTCACGTAAGCAGTAGTTTATAAGGTTAGTCAGTTGCTTCCATAGAGTATCGGTTCCATATTTAATAAGTTCTGCAGGAATCCCGCCCGGGCCAGGTGATCTTCCATTCTTAAGCGTCTTGACTGCCTTTTGTACATGCTCTATATTAATTTGCAGTATCTCTCCCTGCTCAGGTTCCGTATTTATGTAGCTGCCCTTGTATTGTTGACGATTTTCGGTTAAGAGATTGATGTAGTGTTGCCTCCAAGTTACGTCATCGATCATTGATATGGGTGTTTTCTCGGTGTTGGTCTTCATACTCTTTAGAACTCGCCATACCTCTGTGGATTGTGATCCACCCAAATAGCTGTCTATCTCTGAGCACTTTCTTTCCCAAGTTCTGCTTTTCTCTTGGGCAATAATTCGTTTTACTTCTCTATTATAGCTTTTATATTCTTGTCTGGATACGTCTGATCTTTGCATAAGCCAGTTGTTATAGGCTTCCTTTTTCTTTTCGACCGCTTGCTTGATTCTCTGGCTCCACCAGATCTGGTCTCTTTTACTCCTGGTAACATTTCCTAGAGCTTCTCCTGCTGCTTGATGAATTGCGTTCTTGATCCGGGTATTTTCCTCATTAGCATCTTCTCTGACATTTTCTCTAGTTAAGTGAGATTCAAGTCTATTCTGATATAACTTTCTTATACTTTCTTGTTGTAGGAGTTCCAGTTTGTATTTAGGCCACTCCTTCGCCTTTAGATCTTCGTTTATTTCAATAATATCATTTGTTTTTTTCTGGTTTAATCTATACAAGTAATATAATTCAGCTACTACCAGATAGTGGTCTGATCCGCAGTTTGCACCGCGCTTAACTCTTGCATCAATTATTTTTGTGCTTGATTCCTGTTTAATAATAATAAGAATAATATTTATATTAATATAATATTTATATTAAACTTTATGTTAATATCCAATAAATAAATGACCATCTTTCCTATACTTCGAGATAGATAGATTCAATTAATTACTTATTTTGGGAATATGGTTATATAATACTTTTTTTAGCTAATTATCATGCCAATTGCTCTATCAGATAACAAGTATGTCTTTCCATTAAAAAAAAATGAAATACGCTTACTTTAAATGGGCACTTAACTAATGACATTTTTGAATGACTAATTGTCAAAATTTTCAGCTGCAATACATATGAGTTAAAGAGATACCTTCCAGGTACAATTTAAGGTAAATTATCCATTTTTATCTTATTTGTAAGAGAAATTGAAGCAATTTTTCTTAACGTCTTATTGATGTCAAAATCTTGGAATTTAATTTTTATCTCAGAAAATTATAGATTTTTTCATAGAAGATTAGTTCCAACAATTGAGTTAGGTATAATTTGACCTCCAAAAGGAATTGAAACATTTAATCCTATTCAAATTCCTTTATTAAATACATTAATCCATGAATTAAATGATAGCTGTATATACATCTGTAGAAAAGATGTAATCATATATAGGGTGTTCCATTTAAATAACAAAAGTCGAGAGCAACTTCGGGTAGAACCGGAAATGATAGAAGGTTGAAAGTATTGCATTTGAGGAGAATGGAATTAGTTACATTTGGATGATTTTTTCAAATTTTTATTTTATCATGAACGCCACAAACTTTTAATGGTCCATGAGTGTGGAACACCCTGTATATCAATATATCAATTTATCAGATTTATCTTTTTTTTTATTCCAAATTTTAAAATGCGTTTTTAAAAATGTATGGACTTTTTTTTTTCAATTTCTGTTTTGACTTGGTCACTTTTTCTTGTTATGAATGAAACCAAAATGCAGAGTACTATTTGTTTGTGGACAGAATTTAATTAAAATTTAATCGTGTTTTGTCAATTATTATTGATGAATAATAATTGCGTGATTATCATATTTTAAATATTTTGATATGATAACAAAAATTAGCAGCGTATCTTAAAGATTGTTTAATTAAAACTGGTTTAATTTTAATTGGAAAAAATCAGCCGTGGAAATGTTTATTATTATAAAAATTTATCAATTTATCAGATTTATCTTATTTTTCAATTTGAAATTTTCTAATGCATTTATATAGAAACTGTTTGTTTTGACTTGGTCACTTTTTCTTGTTATGAATGAAACAAAAATGCAGAGCACTATTTGTTTGTGGACAGAATTTAATTAAAATTTAATCGTGTTTTGTCAATTATTATTGATGAATAATAATTGCGTAATTATCATACTTTAAATATTTTGATGTGATAATGATGTGATAATAAAAATTAGCAGCGTATCTTAAAGATTGTTAAATTAAAAATGGTTTAATTTTAGTTGGAAAAAAGCAGCCGTGGAAATATTTGTTGCTCATATTTTTCCATATGATAAACAATAATAAATAACAATGTACAACAGCATTTAAAAACATTTAATTGCATAAATCAGTTTTACAGGCGGTACATTTGTCGACGTAACTCATATGTTCACGAATGTATTCGCAAATGTCTAGACCCTTGTTTAAATAACCGCATCCTCGCTCGACTATGCTTGATGAACCCTCATTATCTGAAACAAATAATGTTAAATTGTTGAATTGTTAATTGCTTATTAAAAATCAGCAACAGAATGTGATTACAATAAAAAATTTAATACATTTGTTTTGAAATATTTCCTCAGATATATCAATCATACTTATAAAAACATAATCAAATCTTGACTTGTGGAGTGTACAGCAGGATTAGAACGGACAGTAAAATTTAGATCCTGCTGATCCATTCAACGCTCTCCATTCTAATCCTGTAGAACTCAAGTTATACTAATCAAAAGCACACATATTCAACTGATATAATTTTATGTACGATAACAATAAATTATAAATATCTCTTTCACATTACCTTTAAGACTCATTGCAACGCAATAGACATCACGGTCCGTATCTATGCTATTTTCTATGTCCCTCTGATGCATTTTAGCGTGGAGTTTAGATTTAGCAGACCAGGCGAAATTGTTGGTGAAGTTTAGGCAATATTGTTCGCCCATGTTGGCACTTTTTGCACAATCACTGTTTAGGGATCCCATGCATAAATTGCATTTTAATGCGTCGCTTCCTGTAATTTAAAATGGTAAATTTAAGACAATTTATTATGCAAAATGCATGTACCAAAATAATGTGCTTACCCAAATAGCACAATGCAGCGACAAAGACTGCGAATAACACTTTGCTCATGCTGATGGCTCTAGTGCTCTCGCGCAACTAATAATGACCTCAGGAAATTCTCAGTTATATAGCAGTTGACCTCTAATTTATTGCCGATTAAATAATCTATTTTAGAGGCTGAATTAATTATACAAATATTTGGTAAAAGAATATTTTAACTTTAGCATTATAACATGTACCTATTGGTGTACTTTGCTATAATTGAGTTTGAAACTATAACACAAATTATATGGTAAAATATTGAGGTTCCTCTTCACTTGTAATACAATTTCATACAGGCTTGCATTATTGAGTTAATGAGTGTTGCCTTGAAACGTGAAAATAAAAATGTCTTTTGCATTTAATATCAGCTATTTTTGCTGTACATTTTTGCAGAGTTCTAAATGGTTAATCATATTACTCATCATCAACCGTGCTCATATGGCCACTTTTAAAAGCAGAAACCACTTACAAATCATTCCATGGGACGGAGCAGATTCTGGATAATATTTACGTAACTTTTCCTCGGTTTCTTTAATTGTTTTTTCGCGTAGGAAATAATGTTTAATCAACACTCAAAATTATTTTTTCGCCATATTTACACAACAACGAAAACAGTTTTCTTCAAATAAATATAAAACATAATCTATCTGTCAGATTGGTGCCAAATTTTAACAGTAGACCTCCGAAAGACCTCAGGAGCTAGCAACATAATCGTTATAGCGAAAGTGTTACCAACTTTTGAAAAGTCACTCTTCCGTCAAACAGCCTCGTAATTAGAATTTTGTAGTACAAAGACGGAAAATATTCAAAACTGATATAATTACTCAAACATTTATACTAAGAATATTTCAAATTTTCATCCCATTATCATCAATATCCCAAAGTTATTGAGCCCAAAATATTTCTGTTCTGGATTTAAACAAAATAAGGAAAATTTGTATCCTGCATTTTAAGACGGCATAAAATAGGCGACTGAAAAATGTTTAAAACGAATAATAAACTTATAGGATTTTCATTAAATTTGATACATTTTGTGGTAAAAAAGTCTTACATTTTTTTAGCAATATACACGTTTTTTTTTGACAGGACAGGATTCAAACTTGATGATTTTTGTTCAATATACCATTTTTTAATGTTTTTCTTCAAAAATTGTTCATCATTTCCTATTTTTAAATAGTTCTTGGACGTGTAGTAATTATAATATATATTTTCCAAGAAATACTGATCGTTCTAAAATTCCCAAAACAAATTTAAAAGTAACATGTATCGAAAATCAGAATTTTCATATATTCTTTAATTAAATCTACTGGAATTTTGCAAAAATTTGACAACATTTTGTAAACAATTTGAATTGTGTGGTACAAAAACTAAAAATATTCGAAAATTGGTATAATTACACTAAAATTCATACTAATTATTTTTCAAATTCTCATCCCAATATCATCAATATCCCAAAATTATTGAGTAAAGTAAAATACCTAAATCACAACAAACAAAACTCTTTACTGAGCTTCTGTGATAATTACTACATCAGAATCGATATAAACCCAACACCGATATTTTTTATCTTTCTCCCTATAAATCTCCCATCTAAAAGTTTTGCCTATGTAAGTTAAAATCGCTTTTCCCATGAGGGGTCATAATTGTAGAAAATGTTATAAAAAAATCAGAAAATTGTATAATGCCATTCAAAACTAAGCATTATGCATTTTAACTTACGACATTCTTTAAATTTTATTTAACTTAAACTTCCATGAATCTAGGATGTTTTGTACAACATTTGAAGACAATGGTGCAAAAATATAAGAACATGTTATATTTAAGAAAACTCATCAAGTTTGAATACTGTCATAAACAACTTCTATAAAATGCTATTATAAAGATTTTTTTATTACATCTGAAAAAAAGTATATTAATTGACGAAAATTCTATGTTGCGAGCAAACTTCCAAGAAATGCTATTCAAATCTAAGACATTTGGCACAACATTTGAAGAAAATCAAGGAGAATGGTATAACTGAGAAAAGTCCTCAAGTTTGAATTCTGTCATAAAAATCTTCTATAAAATGCTAAGAAATCTAAGAATTGTATTATGATATCTGAAAAAAATGTATCATCTACGAATTGTATTATGATATCTGAAAAAAATTTATCATACTTCTAGAAATTGCGTGATAATTAAAAAAAACTATAAAATAAAAAAAAACTCTATAATATGTGCACACATGTATTTAAATTGAAAAATGTATTTATTTAACAGACTAAGAAATTGTTACGTTGGACTATTATCAGCATTCATAAACATCCTAAAACTTACGAGACATATTATTCAAACCTAAGAAATTTTGTACTATATTTAAAGACAATTGTGCAAAAATATTTAAAAAATTGTATATTTAAGAAATTTCATCAAGTTTTAATACTATCATAAAAAAAAACTTATTATTATACTAAAGGATTTTTGTATGGTATCTGAAAAAAATTATCAAAATTGAAATTCCTCAAGTTTGAATATTGTCATAAAAACCTTCTATAAAATGCTAATTTCTGAAAAAATTGTATCATCTACGACTTGTATTATGATATCTGAAAAAATTGTATAATATTTCTAGAAGTTCCGTGATAATTAAAAAAAACTATAAATTTAAAAAAAACCTCTGTAATATGTGCACACATGAATTTAATTTGCAAAATGTATTTATTTAACAGACTATAAAATTTTTACGCCGGATTATTATCAGCATTCATAACCATCCTAAAACTCCGAGACATACTATTCCAATCTAAAAAATGTTCTACTACATTTAAAGACAATTGTACAAAAATATTAAAAGAATGGTATATTTAAGAACATTCATCAAGTTTTAATACTATCATAAAAAACTTATTATTATTCTAAATGAATTTTTGTATGGTATCTGAAAAAAATTATCAAAATTGAAGAAAATTCTATAATTATTACATTTCCTATTATTACGACAACTGTATAATTAAATAGATAAAACTATCAATACAGAACACAACATACAGAGAGCGCATAAAATATTAAGATCTGGCTTTATTTTTATAAATTTTCGAAAAACGCTTTAACAAGTCAAAATGATTTTTTCAAACAAATATTTTGTGACCATAAAACTTATATACCAACCCTATAAAATATATAGGTTGTCATTTAAAAAAAGGCTCTGACGTCATAAATTCAAAACTGAGAAAGATGGAAAAATGAAAATTTTCTCAAAATATTTGTTTGAAAAAGAATCATTTAGACCTGTTGAAGCATTTTTGAAAAATTTATACAGGGGAAAAAATAAAGCCAGGTCTTAATACTAATACTAATGTGTAAATAATTTACACATAAAACAACAAAAACAATTAAATAAAACTTCAAATTAGATATCTATATCTTTCAAATTTCAAAATACAATTCAAATAAATTCAGGATATATACACATTAAATACGTAAGTAAATAATGCTAAATATAAATATACACATAAAATAACTAAAACACTTATTTAAGAATTGATTTTACTTTCTATCACCGAAATTAAAATAAATAAAAATCCCCCATAAAAAAATCATTTTCACACCTTTTAATTCTTCCCCACACTAACAAAAATGCTAAATCATTTATTACACTATAACATTAAACATATAACAAATACTATTTTAATTTATATTTAAACGTTTTTGTAATAAACTTTACTATAATTTTAAATTTAATCTAATTTATTGTATTGTTCGTAGATATGCCTCTAAATATGTTTTTTTATAACCGAAACAAGTCAGGCAATTAAAATAAATAATAAAATAAATAAACAGTAAGTACTATTTAGTACTATATATAGTATATGTGAATAAAATCGAATTTTATCCACGAAAACACAGTTTACGTAAGAGGCGAAGGCGAGTGCGATAATGTTTTAGAGTAGATAACATTGCACGTGTATCATACATGATTTTTTCCAATTCGTTATCATAATTGAATAATTTGCGTGAAGTGTCACACTGCCAGGTGATAACGAAAATTTCCAGGTTAGTGTGAATTTACCTATTCACGTTGTCAATGGTTCTAGTGAATAAAATGAAAATGTAAACATTTTATGCTCCCATTCGATTAAAGTGTAGTTTTAACGATGACATTCAACGATAATACATAATGAGCATTTTAATAATGCGAATTGGAAATAATATATTATAATTACTACACGTCCAAGAACTATTTAAAAATAAGAAATGATGAACAATTTTTTAAGGAAAACATAATAAATTGGTATATTGAAGAAAAATCATCAAGTTTGAATCCTGCCCTGTCATAAAAACGTGTATATGCTACAAAAATCTAAGATTTTTTTACTGAAAAATGTATCAACATTGATGAAAATGCTATAAGTTTATTATTCGTTTTAAACATTTTTCAGTCGCCTATTTTATGCCATATCTTACAATTGCAGGATACACATTTTCCTGATTTTGTTTAAATCCAGAACATAAATATTTTGGGCAGTTGAAATGATTCCCGAAATGTGGTTTTTTGAGTTTTGTAAACAATTTTTGAATAATGCAATCATTCTCTCTTTACAGTGTTCGTCGCCTTTCCAGTACTAAGCAGCTTTTTATGACTCTTCCGAATTTACAATTGCAGGATACTAATTTTCCATTTTTTGTTTAAATCCGGAACAGAAATATTTTGGCAGTTGAAATAATTCCCAAAATGTGGTTTTTTGAGTTTTGTAAACAATTTTTGAATAATGCAATCATTCTCTCTTTACAGTGTTCGTCGCCTTTCCTGTACTAAGCAGATTTTTATGACTCTTCCGAATTTACAATTGCAAGATACAAATTTTCCTCATTTTGTTTAGATCAGGAACAGAAATATTTGGGCAGTTGGAATGATTCCCATAAATGTGTTTCTTTTTGAGTTTTGTAAACAATTTTTGAATAATGCAATCATTCTCTTTGCACAGCGTTCTTCGCCTTTCCAGTACTAAGCAGATGTTTATGACTCTTCCGAATTTAATAATATTTGTTTCCAATCTCTTTCTTAAAAACTGAGCAATTGGTTATTTTTATTGTCATTTTATCTATGAATTTAAAGCAAAATCTAATGCATATGATTATGCCATAAGAATTCGCTGGCTTATTTTTTTTGTTACGCTGCTGTCTACATCTGTAGTAAGTTTACTGGGAATTCAGCCCATAGACTTGAACACTGTTTCTGAATCATTCTCCGATTATTTTGGACATCAACCTCCATTGTTTGTTTATTTGCTTAAAAAATCTTGAAGTTTCAATAATATTTCTGCCTGTTAATTTAAATCACGTGTAACTTCAATGAGCTGCCATTTCGGTGAACTGTTTCCTGTGAACAGTATTCGGTGAATTATTTTCTGTTAATAAACCAAATACGGTAATTTGTATATTTTATCATGAACTGTTTCGACTAAAGATATTTTTCTGCTAAAACTTTAGCTTACTGAAGCACCTAGACTGTTCCAAGTCAACCACTCACCCACTTCAGAGCTAATACAGTCGATTTCGCTTAATTACATCCTCACCAAATAAATGTGCTGATGTTGCAGAAATTCAAAAATACAAAAACAAAAAATAACTTACACTGTATGATTTTTAGAAGATATGAATTGCATGTAGGTACATATTTTACATTAGAATGTATTATTATTATTTTTTCTTCAGAGTTTACATTATTTTCTTATAATGTACGCATATGTATTTTTGTTTGAGAATTAGTACACATATTGAAAAAAAAAATGGGCGAAAATGTCCTAGTCTTTTTATTATTTTTTCTTCAGAGTTTATATTATTTTCTTAAAATGTACGCATATGTATTTTTTGTTTAAGAATTTGTTCATATATTGAAAAAAAATGGGCCAAAATGTTCTAGTCCCGATGTGTCCCAATTAAGCGAAATCGACTGCATTGATATTTGGTAATCAGCTACGATAATTGAAACGAGAAAAACATATTGTAGACAACCCAAACTAATTTCAATCGAGAAAAAGCAGCAGTGGAAATTTGTAATGCTTTTATTTTCATTTAATATATAGGTACATTAATGACTTGCAATGGCACTGAAAAAGAAATTAATTGCACAAATCAGTTTTACATGCAGAACAATCATCCATGTAACTCATAACTTCACGCATGTATTCACACAAATCTTGGTCCTTATAGATATATCCGCATCCTCTCTGGACTACGCTGGCTGTATCTTCATTATCTAAAACAACAGTAATGTTATGTTAAATTAAATATATTTGTGGTTACCACTTGGTGAACATGTTATTTAAAAGGTAAGTAAAACACTTGGTTTAAAATTCCTTGAAACTTTAAACCAAGTGTTTTATTTACCTTTTAATAATGTTATGTATGAAAATAATAATTTATATACTTATAAATCGTTTTCCATTACCTTTCAGGCTAAATACAACACAATAGACATCACGATCAGCTACAATTTCGGCATTAAGTGCAGACGTAGCAGGTAACATCAAATCTTTGCTAAAATTTAAACAATATTGTTCGCTCATGGATGAAGTAACATTTCTGGCACAATCACTGTTTGGGGATCCAACACACAGATTGCATTTTAAAGCATCGCTTCCTATAATTTAATACGTTAGATTGAAAACAATGTATGGTAAATATCAAGCAAAATATATACAGCGCGTTCAAGAAAGTGGTGTCAACTTTTACGCTGGATCTAATAGTTAACATTGTTCAAATTGCATATCAAATGTTTTGCAACGTTGCAGAAATATTTCCCAGGGTACAAACAAATAATTTAACAAGACTTTTTCAAATGTCATTAGTTTCGTTGAAAATAGTTTGTAAAACTTGATAACACTTTCTTGAACGCTATATATACAAAATAATCTGCTTACCCGAATAGCATAATGCAGCGAAAAATACCACGAATAATACCTTAATCATTATTATCGCTGATACTTTTCCACTAATAATGACGTTAGGAATTTATCACTTTAATAGCAATGTAGCTCTAATCTAGTACTGATTAAATGAGTTATTTTTGTGTCTGAAGTTCTTAAACAAATACTAACTAATTGAGAATTATCAGTTTAGTATCTACGTAACGTGTATTAATATAGTTTGCTATGATTCAGATTTCAAATTTTCAAACAGATAATACATCAAATTGTAGCAATGCATCTTTTATTTGTTATAAAGCTACATTTATGAATTCACATACTTAACGTATGTCTGTAATGGGAAAAATTGATTTTGCCCTGCATTTAAAATTCTCCGTTTAGCTTTTATCAGTAGACACTGCAACAATAATGACGTCCAAATTACGAGGACGACGAGTAATTCGATTGAGTGATTTAACTTGTAAATGAAATCAAATCAATGCAATGAAAGAAAACCAATGTTTAAAATTTTAATTGAAATTATTTATTCTGGTACAGTTTTTTTTTAACATTGTTAGATAAGTCTATTATTCTTTCTTAACGCACAGATTATGTAATTAAAAATTACAGTCAATTATTTTTAAAAGTGAGCAACCGAAACAAAAAATTAATTGCACATATCAGATTTACATGTAAAACACTCATCTACGAAATGGTAATTTTCACGTATGCTTTCACACAAATCTTTGTCCTTAGAGATAGAAGCGCATGCTCTCTGGACTATTTTAGATTTTTCAAATATTGAATTATAATTTTGTAAGTGAATTATATTATTTTGTGGTTCTTAATTTTTATAACAACGGACACAAATTTGCATGAATTCGTTAAATTCCATTCCACAGTTAATAGCTATTTAATAGTGAGTTATGGCTCAGACTTGTCTATAACAGTGGATCGGTTACCAAAAAATGAAACCTAACCCGACCTGACCTGACCAATAAGTTATTATTGGTTTCTATAAGTCATGGCAAAATATTAAAATACGATTAATATTTTAATATTTTAATATCATTTTAATTATTGCTTCAATATCCTATTAGATACTGCAATAATCGATATATTGCTTATATCAATAATTTATGCATCATGTGCAAAATAAAATCATTACAAATTTGAGATCAAGATATGTGTTTTTATAAATAAAGTCGATGGAAATTCAGGTAGTCCAAAAACTCAAGGTCCAATGCAGGAAAATTTCTAAAATAGAAAAAAAATTATGAAATATTTTTGAAATTCAGTACCTACCGAAAATGTATAAAAACATCTTTGAAATTCTTACACTACAGCTCAATAAAAAATTCGAAAAATTCTAAAGCATTATTCGAAGCACACAATACAATTTTGTATATCTAATTTATGTTTATCCAGAAATGCATAATAGTAATTTCAAATATTTCTACAAATTTTCGCATTTTAAGGAATCCAGAGATATTTTGTGTGTATTTTATTTATTGATTTTTAACATTTTCCTTGAAAACTGCTTCGACTTGTTAGGATAGGTTAGTTTAGGTAAATCGACAATAACCTAACCTGACCTTATCTAACCTAAGTTATTATAGGTAGGTTTCTAAGAGTCATGACAAAATAATTAAATATGATTAATATGAGTTAATTATTGAAAGGTTCATTGAAAGGAACTCAAATTCGTTCAATATAAATTGTTTTGGAATTTTTCCCATTTAAATATTTTTTCCAAAACGCAATGAATTATCAAATTATACGTATTTTATGTATCGAATTTCAAATTTCTACTCAATTTTCTAATCAAATGTTGTGATTTTTTTCTAAACTTTGTGCGATTTTAGGTACTGTTTGTTTATATTTCTTTCCAACCTTTTATAGATTTTGGAAGAAGACAGTACTCAAATAATTTGGCATTTTTTTAATTGCTTCGGTTTTTAATTTTTATATTTTTTATATTAGTTTTGGCGCTTTTAACTTTATTTTTTTATTTTTACAAGTACACTATTACTACGGAGCTATTATTTTAGAAAGGGAGAGGTCAAGAAATATTGAGACAGATGTGTATCAAGATTACTAGGACCTAGAATCAAGTAATTATGTATCGCATATTATATGTTGTTTTCTAAATTGTTTTGCGTACAATTACTTCATGAAAATTTACATTTTGCACAGTTTCAGTTATTTAGTTTGTTTTGTAATTTTTATACTTCAAATAAAAATTAAATAATCTCTAATTCATTCAGAAATTTTAATCAAAATTATTACCAATTTTGTCTAAATTTCCAAAATTTTCCACAAAATATAACAATTTTTATAAATATATACGTAATTCATTTGAGCCATAATACAACATAGAAAACTAAAAACAAAAGAAAGCAGATTATTTTAAATGAACTGTTACAAATTCAAATTTAAAATTTACATAATTAAAAACAACGTAAAATTTGAACGAATATTAAAGTTGGCGAATTAACAAATTTTCGAATTTTCTAAACTTTGGGGGATTTTAGGTACTTTTTTTTTCTTTTTATTTCCAAGCTTTTGTAGGTTTTGGAAGAATACGATACTTAAATAATTTGGCATTTTTTTAATTGGTTCAGTTTTTAATTTTTGACTAAAATTTTATATTTTTTCAATTAGTTTTGGCTATTTAATTTTTTTTTTTGCAATTTCACATCTATAAAGTACACTATTATTATAGAGCTATTCTTATAGAAAGAGAGAGCTAAAGAGATATTGAGACAGTGTGTATCAAGATTACTGGGATCTAGAATCAAGTAATTATGCATCGCATATTTTATGTTGTTTTCTAAATCTTTTTGCGAACAATAAGTTATTGAAACTTTACACTTTGCACAGTTTTAGTTATTTAATTTGTTTAGTAATTTTTATAGTTCAAATAAAAATTAAATAATCTCTAATTAATGCAGAAATTTTAATGAAAATTATTACCTAGACAAAATTGGTAATAATTTTCATCTAAAATTTCGAAAAAATTCCACCAAATATAACAGTTTTTATAGATAGATACTTAATTCATTTGAGCCACAATACAATACAATATAGAAAACTAAAAACAAATGAAAGCAGATCATTTCAAATGAACTGTTACAAATTTAAATTTAAAATTAACATAGTTATAAAAAACGTAAAATTTTTACGAACAATAAAATTGGCGAATTAAAAAAAATGGAATGATACACGATTAAAAAAAAACGTAAAATTGCAACAAAAATGAAAACTATCTAATTTGCAAAATTTTCTATAAAACTGATGCTACCTTAAGTTCTTGAAAATAATTAAAACCTTAAAAATAATTATGATAAATATCATGACATAAAAAAAACAGGACATTTACATGCAAATTATTAGCAACTTTTCCTAATTTTCAAAAATTTCCTACAAATTATAATAGTTTTTATAGAATCCTAAAATAAAAATTGGTCGTGAATTTCAAATGAACTGTTAAAAATTTAAATTTAAAATTTGTTAAAAAAGTATTTGATACAATGAAGTATTTAACATAAATAACACAAGTAAAAAAAAACTTAAAATTTCAACGAAAATTCAAAGTGGCTATATTTCAAAAGTTGGCATAAAACTGATCCAACCTTAAGTTGTAGAAAACAATTAAAACATAGAAACAATTATGACAATGGTCTTGTCAAATAAATTATAACAAAGGTATGTAAACGAAATTATTCCGAAGTTTTCTTAATTTCGAAAATTTCGCACAAATTATAACAACATAAGAAAACATAAAATTTCAAATTGAGATAAGAAGAAGCACCAATGTTTATTTTTTGTTAGAATTGCCACTAAGTTACATTTTTTTGCAGTTTCTGTAATATACAAGAAATTAGGTTACAACAGCAATTTTATATAGCAATGTCAAATTTTTATACTAGATTTATGTGAGCATGACTTTACATTAGAAAAGTTCGCACTTTTACTCTTATGTAAGATATAAAAAACGTATACCAAAATAATATATATATATAAAAATATATCCAAAAAAATTATCTATTAAATAAAATGAAAAAACATATTAGGGCTGCCATTAAAAAAAAAGTCGATAAGTTATCAATTCAATAACACATGACGTCAACATTTTTAGATTTATAACAAAATGTGGATTTTTGGAAACAAAACACCTGTGCACAACATCCAATACACAACTTAGAAACAGCAACTGAAACTTCCCAAAGCAACTTTCAAGCAACTTCTTAAAATTGCAATTTTGGAAACTAATATACAACATTAGTACACACCTTCCAATGCGCGCAACTTGGAAGCAGCAACTGATAAAAATAAGCGATTTACTACTATAATCTATACTGTGTCTATTTATTGGTAAACTTTTCTCTAGATAAGTAATAAAAATATATACACAGGGTGGCCCACCTATCATTTTTTTCTATATTTTTTTACTCAATCAGATTTGTTCGATTTTAGTTAATAATGAGTCCGACTTTTAAATGTTTTAATTGTCTATATTTCACTTGTTATGGGTCAAAACATATTTCATCACTTCAATGTTGATTTGGCCAATATCTCGTATGATAACACTGGATATCAAAGTGTATAAAAATTCGTATCAGAAATGATACAAGAACCGTGTTTACTGAAATTTGTACAAAATTAGGGGAATCCCCTCAGCCTATTTATGTTTGAATGAAGTGTGTGTTAATATTATGTAATATTTATATTAATATAATATTTATATTAAACTTTATGTTAATATCCAATAAATAAATGACCATCTCTCCTATACTTCGAGATAGATAGATTCAATTAATTACTTATTTTGGGAATATGGTTATATAATACTTTTTTGTAGCTAATTATCATGCCAATTGCTCTATCAGATAAAAAGTATATCATTCCATTAAAAAAATGAAATACGCTTACTTTAAACGGGCACTTAACTAATGACATTTTTGAATGACTAATTGTCAAAATTTTCAGCTGCAATACATATGAGTTAAAGAGATACCTTCCAGGTACAATTTAAGGTAAGTTATCCGTTTTTATCTTATTTGTAAGACAAATTGAAGCAATTTTTCTTAACGACTTATTGATGTCAAAATCTTGGAATTTAATTTTTATTTCAGAAAATTATGTATTTTTTTATAGAAGATTAGTTCCAACAATTGAGTTAGGTATAATTTGACCTCCAAAAGGAATTGAAACATTTAATCCTATTCAAATTCCTTTATTAAATACATTAATCCATTAATTAAATGATAGCTGTATATACATCTGTAGAAAAGATGTAATCATATATAGGGTGTTCCATTTAAATAACAAAAGTCGAGAGCTACTTCGGGTAGAACCGGAAATGATAGAAGGTTGAAAGTATTGCATCTGAGGAGGATGGAATTAGTTACATTTGGATGATTTTTTCAAATTTTTATTTTATCATGAACGCCACAAACTTTTAATGGTCCATGATTGTGGGATACCCTGTATATCAATATATCAATTTATCAGATTTATCTTTTTTTTAATTCCAAATTTTAAAATGCGTTTTTAAAAATGTATGGATTTATCAGATTTATCTTTTTTTTTCAATTTCTGTTTTGACTTGGTCACTTTTTCTTGTTATGAATGAAACCAAAATGCAGAGTACTATTTGTTTGTGGACAGAATTTAATTAAAATTTAATCGTGTTTTGTCAATTATTATTGATGAATAATAATTGCGTGATTATCTCATATTTTAAATATTTTGATATGATAACAAAAAATAGCAGCGTATCTTAAAGATTGTTTAATTAAAACTGGTTTAATTTTAATTGGAAAAAATCAGCCGTTAAAATGTTTATTATTACAAAAATTTATCAATTTATCAGATTTATCTTTTTAATTCAATTTTAAATTTTCTAATGCATTTATATAGAAACCGTCTGTTTTAACTTGGTCACTTTTTCTTGTTATGAATAAAACCAAAATGCAGAGCACTATTTGTTTGTGGACAGAATTTAATTAAAATTTAATCGTGTTTTGTCAATTATTATTGATGTGATAATAATTGCGTAATTATCATACTTTAAATATTTTGATGTGATAATGATGTGATAATAAAAATTAGCAGCGTATCTTAAAGATTGTTTAATTAAAAATGGTTTAATTTTTGTTGGAAAAAAGCAGCCGAGGAAATGTTTATTGCTCATATTTTTCCATATGATAAACAATAATAAATAACCACGTACAACAGCATTTAAAAACATTTAATTGCATAAATCAGTTTTACAGGCGATACATTTGTCGACGTAACTCATATGTTCACGAATGTATTCGCAAATGTCTTGATCCTTGTACATATAACCGCATCCTCGCTCGACTATGCTTGACGAACTATCATTATCTGAAACAAATAATGTTAAATTGTTGAATTGTTAATTGCTTATTAATAATGAGCAACAGAATGTGATTACAATAAAAAATGTAATACATTTGTTTTGAAAAATTTCCTCAGATATATCAGTCATATTTATAAAAATATAATCTTATCTTGACTTGTGGAGTGTACAGCAGGATTAGAACGGACAGTAAAATTTAGATCCTGCTGATCCATTCAATACTGTCCATTCTAATCCTTTACAACTCAAGTTATAATAATCAAAAGCACACATATTCAACTGATATAATATTATTTACGATAACAATAATTTATAATAATTTCTATCCCATTACCTTTAAGACTTATTGCAATGCAATAGACATCACGGTCCGTATCTATGCTATTTTCTATGTCCTTCTGCTGCACTTTAGCGTGGAGTTTAGATTTAGCAGACCAGACGAAATTGTTGGTGAAGTTTAGGCAATATTGTTCGCCCATGGCTGAGTGGGTATTTTTTGCACAATCACTGTTTAGGGATCCAATGCATAAATTGCATTTTAATGCGTCGCTTCCTGTAATTTAAAATGGTAAATTTAAGACAATTTATTATGCAAAATGCATGTACCTAATTAATGTGCCTACCCAAATAGCACAATGCAGCGACAAAGACTGCGAATAACACTTTGTTCATGCTGATGGCTCTAGTGCTCTCGCGCAACTAATACTGACCTCAGGAAATTCCCAGTTATATAGCAGTCGACCTCTAATTTATTGCCGATTAAATAATCTATTGTAGAGGCAGAAGTTATTATACAAATATTTGGTAAAAGAATATTTTCACTTTAGCACTATGACATGTTTGAAACTATAACACAAATTATATGGTAAAATATTGTCGTTCCTCTTCACTTGTAATACAATTTCATACATGCATGCATTATTGAGTTAATGTGTTGCCTTGAAACGTGAGAAAAAATATTTTCATTAATATCATCTATTTTTTGCTGTACATTTTTGCAGAGTCCTAAAAGATTAATCATATTACTTCGAAAGATTATCTTGTGTAAGCAAAATAAGTTACAAAATTAATGTAATTAATAAGGGTACTTGAGATTTTCTATTACGCTTTTTCAGTAGCCTCTACACCAATATTGACTTGATTGCAAAAAACATGTATTTGATGTTATTACTCATAAATGCTCCACTTATTGTAAAAAAACTAGTTATCTTTTAAGGCAACATGAGAATAGAAGATACGAGTAGAAAGATCAGTAGACTTCAGTTTTCGTTTTAGGAACATGAGAATCCCAGATTATGTGTTTTATTTATTTTTATTGTTCTAAATTAAAAATACTTGCTACAAAAAAATAAAGACATTAATATTGAAAGCTATGTATGTTTAAAAAAAAGTATATTAAACATTTCAAATCGCATGTAAAAATTCGCCCTAATTATAAAAATTAATTCGCCCAAAGTATAGAATTATCATAGAATTAAATAAACAATCGTTATTAGCCCATCTACCGAACCAGTTTTTCCGCCGATACCATAGTAATTAGAAAAATTATTGAAATTGTTTTGAATGAAATTTTTACGTAAGTATAATAATATGGGAAATTACTATGCTTCCACAAAGGATTCACATTAAGTTGATACAACAATTCGAGTTTCCATACGAACTCTACATATTACTCTACAAAAATAACATTGTAGCTAATTTATTATAAGCATGTTTCGACACGCTCATGTGATGAGGACCTTGATCGGGACAACTATAGCAATGACCCAACATACAGATTAATAAACACCACAAACCAAATCAACCTAAAAGTCAGACAAACAATATTTGAGGAATTGCCAAGTGGATAATAATTTAAAATGACCGCAAACACTCTACTATTTATAGAATTTCTGTTTTAATTATTCTATTAATTACATTAATTTAATTAATTAGTATTGAATTTTAGAGACAATGTCAGTGATATTATTTTAATTAGGTAACACAATGGAACCTCATAAAACGATTACAACATTAAGAGTATCTCGTAAAGTGCTCCCATTAAATGCAGACCTTACATAAAATTTCCCATACAGCTTAAAATATACAGGATGCTAAAAAACGCAATTGAAAAAAACATCAATCCTATCCTAAACCAAAGAGGTTCCATTCAACAATTTAAAGTTGAGCTTCACCTAGCAATTTCAAGGTCATTTTAGGATCACGCCACATGATAGCCGTACAACTTTTACCTGAAACATTTTTCACGAAACCGTCTTGCTTCCAAGATTTCCTGGTGTATCCACATTTTTCAAAACACTGTATAATTTTTTTAAATTAAATTCTAAAAGAAGTAAAACGAAATGAAATAGTATTTTGCAAAAATCTCGATTGAAGATTTTTAAAATCAAACAAATATGATTTTGATACCTAGAAGATTGAACATGTTGATTACTAAAGAACTGGACATTTTATTAACTAGAGCATTGAGCATTGTGAAAACTAGAGTATTGAAGACTTTAAAAACTATAGGGCCGAAGATAGCTTGAAGAATAGATTCAATTAAATCAATAGTTATAAGTTGCATTATTGTGTAGTATTGAATATTTTGAAAACTAGAGGATGGAAGATTTTGATAATTGGAGGATTGAAGATTTTGATAACTAGAAGATTGAAGGTTTTTATTACAAGAGAACTTTACATTTTATTAACTAAAATATATAAAATTTTGAAAATTAGATGATTGAAGATTTCATAAACTAGAGGATTGACGATT